>CM021101.1:815773929-816479021 GCA_007115665.2 Sequoiadendron giganteum
AGAGGTAGGGATGGAGAGAGAGAGGTAGGTAGAGAGAGTAAAGGGAGATATAGAAAAGTGGAGAGGGAAGGAGAGACAGATGGAGAGGTAGCGATCGAGGGAGAGATAAGGATTTAGAGAGAGGTGAGAGAGTGAAATAGAGAGAGAGGTAGGTAAGGAGAGGGAGGGGAAATAAAGGGAAGTAGAGAATGGATGAGAGAGGGAAGAATAGGTAGGGAGGGAGAGATAGGTGAGATAGAGAGAGAGAGGAGGGAGGGAGGGATATTTAAGGAGAGAGGGGTGAGATAGAGAGAAAGAAAGTAAAGAGGGGAGGGGGAGAGAGAGACCTGTGATAGAGAGAAGTAGAGGTGTAATGAGAAGGTAGATAGATTGAGAGAGGGAAAGAGAGAGATAAAATGAGGTATATAGGGGTAGGCTAGACAAAGAGATGTAGAGTGAATTTTGGTGGAAGAGAGAGAGGAGGGAGGGATAGGTAAAGATGGATAGTTGAGATAGATAGAAGGAGAGAGATATAGGTAGAGAGAGGGCAAAGAGATATAGAAAGAGGGGGAGGGAGAGAGGAGAGATAGAAAGAGGGGGAGGGAGGGAGAGATAGAGAGAGTAGAGAGGGAGGAGAGAGATAGAGAGGTGATAGAGAGAGAATTAGAGAGGGAAAGAAGGTGGAGATATTGAGAGAGAGGAGGCAAGGAGGGAGAGAGAAATAGGTATAGAGGGACAACTAGGTAGAGAGAAGTAGATATGAAAGGAGAGATATAGGGAGAGGTGGGGATGGAGAGAGAGGTGAGACAAAAATAGGGAGAGGTCTAGGTAGATAGAGGGAGGAGGAGATAAAGAGAAAAATAGAGGGAAGGAGAGAGGGAGGAAAAGGTAGGGATGGAGAGATAGAGGTGAGAGAGATAAGAGAGAGAGGAGGGGTGAGATAGAGAGAAAGAGAGTAGAGAGGGAAGGGGAAAGAGAGAAGTGAGATGGGTGATAGAGATGTGTGATGGAGCTTAAAATTAGAGAGATAAGGAAGAAGGTGGAGAGATTGAGATGGAAGGAGGGGGGAGAGAGAGAGATGTATAGAGGGATAGGTTAGATAGAGATAAGTAGAGAGCAAAGGTGGGTGAAAGGAAGAGAGAGGGAGAGAGAGGGGGAGAAAGAGAGGTGAGATAAAGAGAAGTAGAAAGGGAAGGAGAGAGAGAGGGAGATAGAGAAAATTAGAGAGGGAGAGAGGGAAGGAGAGAGAAGTGAGATAGAGAGAACTAGAGAGGGAAGGAGAGAGAGAATGACAAGCTAGAGAGTGGAGAGGGGAGGAGAGAGCGAGGGAAGCAAAGAGAGAGAGAAAGAGAGGAGAGGGAGGGATAGGTAGGTGTAGAGAGTAGAGAGATATATAGAGAGATTAAAGGAGAGGGATGAGAGATAGAAAAATGTAGAGAGGGAAGGAGGGAGGGAGATAGATATTGGAGAGGGAAGGAGAGAGAGATGGACATGTAGAGACATAGTTCTTGAGCTTAAGGAAGATATTGTTAGATAAAGGGATGGAGATAGTGAGAGAGAGAGAGGTCTAGAAAATAAGAGATGAAAATGAGTGAGATAGATGAAATTCGACCTCCTGAGTACTAAAATTTGACCTCCTGATTATTGAAATTTGACATGCTGATTACTGAAATTTGACTTAAGTCT
This sequence comes from Sequoiadendron giganteum, assembly GCA_007115665.2. Lineage (NCBI taxonomy): Eukaryota > Viridiplantae > Streptophyta > Pinopsida > Cupressales > Cupressaceae > Sequoiadendron > Sequoiadendron giganteum. The sequence goes on from CM021101.1 coordinate 815,775,595, forward strand.
GAAATTTTAAAGATCTTCCAAAAACTAGAATTTGCATTATAACTCTTAGAGATCTGAAACCACTAAAGTGAAAATCTAGTTCTATGCAAATTAGGCCATTTGGCGCTCACCAAAAGGCCTGCTTTAGACATGTTAATTAATAGGATTTGTTAAATTTTCTCATAATTTTTACAATGCTCCCCATCTCATTTGCACGTCTTTCAATGCAAGTTTATAAAAAAACCATGATAGTGTTAACCTCTATCTCAGCTATCTAAATATATAATTCTTTTTTCATTTTGATTTAGTTAAGGTTTTGATCCATGGCTTCTATTGTAAATGCCTTCGTTTTTTATCAAAAACCAACATGTGCTAGGTTTAGGATAGATTTTTACACGTTCATCGGAACGTGAAAAAAATTACTTTTTTTGAAACTAGACTCCATTCTACACATGATGAAAAAGAAATAAATCAATTTTTGATTAGTTTGCAAAAAATTTGGGGGGGAGCACGCTCAAATTTCAGCTTTTCAGAATGTGTCCACTTTGAAAATTCATAAAATATTATATATTCATTAAAAAAATTATCCGAAAGAAGGAGGATAAAATCCATGGTGCTAGCTAATTTCTCACCATTGGGATTTTTGAAATTCTAAAAAAAAGTAAACCAAAAAGGGGGGAGCCCTCAGGTGCTATGCTATTTTTTTTGATAAAAACAGGACCTGTTTTGGCCCCTCCCTTTTTGAGACCCTTAATCTTCATTAATTTCAAAAAACAATAGTAGCTTATAAACTAGACTCAGAGCACTTCAACTTTTGTTCTTGCCGCATCTTGGAATTTTGAGGATAACTATCTTCATTTTCTCGTGCAAATTAGATTTTCCTGATTTCAGAAAAAAGAAAAAAAAGTGGCATCTTAAGAGCCAAAATTGTGTCACAGATTGGTGCAGTTACCCCTATGTGAAGTCTTGCTACAAAAAAATTTGCAAGCCCTTAGTGAAGCCTCTTTGAAATCTATTGTAGCACAAGAATTATCATCAAAGAGAAGACATATGTCCTCAATATAATCATCAAGATTTGAAATGTGGGACTACAAAAATGAAAGAGATGTGAGGTAGAAATCTGTCCTAATGATCTAGAAAATGGATATCAATATACTATTGTAAGAAATAACTGGAAGTTATCAAGGAAGTAACCTAGAAATCTGAAGTAGCAAAAAGTGATGGTGGAGGAGATGGCAGGCTTGTTCTAAGGAAATGAAAATTCAAGTGACTAAGTTAAGTCTTTGATGAATTATCTACACTAGATGCAGGAGTGTGAACCTTAGAGAAGAAATCATCAAGAGAAACTTGTGTGAGGTGTAAAGACGAGAGAAATTAGTAGTCTTTCCAACTACAACATCTCTGCTCTACAAATCTTGAATAATCACTTAATCTAGTGTGAAACTAATAGTCTTCCACGTCCCACTATTTATAATATGATATATGGAAATATTGTTGGATAATTTAAGAATGAAAAGTACACCAATGAAACATCCTTTACCTATGTCAAAATTTCCTTTCCCTTAAATAATTATATAAGTATTTTTATTCATCAAGATTTTAGATTTATTTGTAGGTTGTAATGATGAGAGACAATCTAGTGAAGTAGCCATGTGATGGGAAGCTCCAAATCTAAGAATATACCCCTCAGACTTAGAGACTACATATGCAATAAGTGATTTGCCATTAAACTTGTCTTTTTAGGAACTCCTATATTGTTTTTCTATAGAATATGTGTGAGGTGGTCAATTATTTTTCTCATACATTTATGCTCATCATGCCCAATTTATCGCAATAGGTACTCTTTACTTTTTTCTTTCTCAAGGGTTTCCCTTGATTTGAAGAAGTTTCAATATGATTTTTAGAGGGTTGTGATTTTTTATCATCCTTTGTTTCTATCCTTTTGATAATTTTGTTTCTCCCCTTTTTGGTTTGAATCCTATTGTTTTCCATTTCTAGTAATAAGTGATTGAGGTTTATAAGACTTCATGGTGCCTATCTATATCAACTTGTATTCCTCCCTAGTCAAGTTTACAATGAATTCATCTAAATATGAAATTTTCCATGTGGCTCCAAGAGCCCTTTTGGTGGAATCTAAATATGAAAGTATAGATAAACATAGAGTAATCATGACTTAATTTTGAAAGTATATAAAGGATGAGACGATCCTCCTTTTTCTATATCCCACATTCTTTTAGCTGCAACCTTAATAATTTGAACTTAGTGAAGTGATCCTCCAAAGATTCAAAAGTACTTGGAATCAAGCTTATGAGTTCATTTTCTAACTCATGACTTATCTGTTCATCTACCTTCCCCGAAAAAATCTAATGCTAATCAAACTTCATTTGGAGTTTTCAAGGTTTCTACATGAAATAGTAGTTCAATAGATAGATTGAGACACAAAAAATTGAAGGCTTGATCAAATTTATTATACTATTTTTATTTATCTTTAGTAGCATTAAGTTCTTTTTTAGTACCCATAGTTACCCTATAAAACCTTTTTTTTTAGTATAAGATGAATATCAAGTTTCTACTCATGATAATTAATGGGTGTGAGAGGCTTAATAGGTTGACTTGAATCCATACTAAGTAGATTTTTTTGCATAAAATAGATATATAGAAAAAAAATTCTTGAGGGCAATGTAGAGTGCATATGACATGACACAATAACACCCCCTTTAATTTTTAATTTTAGATCCCCCTTGAATTTGACACTTTATATTTATAGAGCATATATTTTGACCAATTTGAGACAAAAAAATGACACTTAACAAAAAAAATTGTGAAATCATTCCTAATGGATGAGGCTTGAAAAACAATAACTTTTGTAAAATATTGCACTCAATTTTGAGCTACCAATTAAAAGTTTCAACAAATTCAATTTTTAAGACTTAATATTAGCATATAGAATTACGTTTTCAAAATGATAAAATTTTGGGAGAAAAATAGAAAGGGGTTGAGTTTAAGCCCTCACTAGTAGGAATCATGGGGTTTTAGTCCTCATGTGACACTACCATCTTACCAAGGGCTAAAATTTTGGGTGACTTCCCTCATAGGTTTATGTGCCTCTACCAATGCACGCACACACATAGAAAAATAAATGCAAATCATAATACAAAAAATAACATGCAGAAGAAAAACTGAACAAGAACCTTCAGCCAAAATTCACTCTGATACCATGTAGGTGATGAAGATCTCTTGGATAAAACACCGGTATTCAATAGGCCAAGAAGGACAAGCAATATCATGCCTATAAGAGAAAAAATATATACAAACAATAACATGAGAATGAATAATCCAAACTACTTAACATTATGAACAATATTTGTACATATAGCGATAAGTGGTTGGGTTGCATAAGAATTTGCCTCATACACACTAATACTGGTGGTGAGTTTGTTCCTCCAAAATATCAAGAGGATGTTCCACATACCTTGGAAGAATGTGACTAACTCTCCAAGTCACCACAGCCACCTAAGATGACTCAATACCAAGTGTAGAATTGCATGCTCAATTACTTAATAATTAATAATAATCTTTTACACTAATAGAAGGTGTAGTTACTTGGAGCTTTATCTTCAAGGAAATACCCATATACAAGAAAATGCATAATTACTTAATAATTAATAATAATCTTCTACACTAATAGAAGGTGTAGTTACTTGGAGCTTTATCTTCAAGGACGTCCCCATATACAAGAAAATGATTAGAGTTGATAAGAGGGAGGATAGTGCTTGAAAAATTAAGAGAGATGGAAAGTTAGATGTTGGAAAGAAGGAATATGTTTAGCCTTTCAATAATGTGATGGAAGTTCTTTCTCTTATTGGTCCAAGTGAGTTTACCTATTTTCAGAACATAATCAACAAGAAAATTTAAAATCATGAAGGATTTGAAATCTTCAAGTATTTTTGTTGGTGGTGTAATTTCCCTATTTTTTCCTTTTTGATTTTAATAGCATCGAAACCTCCCCAAAGAATTATCAATTCATCTCTTAATGGTCTAAGCACCAAATTTAGAAAATACCATATAGTTAGCCTTCTAAACTGTTATATTTGGTCCATAAATATTAAAGAACAAGCATGAGATGTATTGGATTGAATGGATGTGTTTTCACAAGCATCTAATGAGTTTTATATGTTATGCTTTAAAATATGGTTGTCTTCTTATTCTAGATGACTACCTATCCTCCAGAGACACACTTAGCTTCAACAATTAAAAAATCTCATTTCAACCACCATTGGAAGATGTAGTATTTTTTATTAGTTGAGATTTTGGATTCATGTAAGAGTATAACATCATAATTTCCGTTGTCTATTTGGAACTTAGCATCACTTATTAGGGGAATTTATGGCCCTAACATTCAAAGAGAGGACCCTCATTACCCTTGAGGGTCATTTATGGCCCTAACATTCCAAGAGAGGACACTCTCCTTTTTCTCATAGATTTATCTAAGGTAGACTAAATCCCAATCGTTATCTCCTCATGTTCTTTTAGGTGTTTAGTTTTCCTTTTTTGTGTTGAAGAGGAACTTGTTGAGCTCACACTTATCTTCTATCTCTATTTGAGCAATCAATAGGCTTTACAACATGTCATGTTCCAAGTCTTCTTGAAGTGCTTCCTCAACTATGTCTTCAACCATCTCTCCCTCAACATTTCTAAGAATTTTATTCACAAGATTATGATATTTTCCTCTAAATCTACTTGATTTGAATCAACAAGGGAGATTGTGTTATTTACATGAATCTTTTGGCTATAGTTCTTCGAAGAAACCACACCTAAGGTTGTACCTTGGTAATTGATGTTTCCTTATGGGGAATACTAGGTTTAGTTTCCTTCTTTACAATTATCCACTTTTATCCTCCACAATTAGAATTTTATATGTTATTTGATATAATTATATTTTCCAAGTTTATTTTGTAGAGAATTAAATAAAATTCAATATTTGTAAAATATTTATTAAGGAAAAATAACCATTCATAAACTAAATCTAGGCTAAATCAATGAAATGCTCACAACTCTAACTTAAATTAACCAAATTATTAAATGACAGTTGTGGGCATGGATAATTTAGAATTAAATGCTAAATTATAAATTAAACTCAAAGTGGATTATGGTACTTAGGTCTAGGCTTGAAGATGAAGAGCTATTGTAGTTCTAAAACTTGGATTGCCTCAAGGCTAGAAATAAGATCCCTCTTTTTCTATTTCATCTTGGACTCTATGCAAGATTCATGTCTCTATTAGGGTCGATTCCCCCTTGAGTCTACACCTAAAGGATTTTTTACGTGTTCATGGATCTAGCCTATGTTGCATAGATCTAATCCTATTGGTTGTACTCTCCTACTCTCTAGTTTGCTAAATTCGTTGGTGTCTACTTTGCTATCTTAACTAGATATATTTAAGAATACTTTTAGAATGTTATCACATCACTAGGTGATAATTCTCCTAAGTCAATCCCTGAAGAAAGACTAAATTTATAATCATACCAATGATCAAAAAAATAAATAAATTCAAGCATTTGATTATGAATTTTTTAATGCCCCAATTTAAAGTATTCCTACAATGAAGATTTTTTGAATACTCTAGGATGAGATAGAATATTCAGATATAAGGGGATATAAAATATTGCAAATTTATGGGTAAAGTGAAGGTTGGAGCATAAAATGGGAGTGGTGGGGCCAAGTCAATATATTGTTTGACTAGGGTGATCACACGTCGTATTCAGACGACTTATACGTACGCCGTATTTGGAAAAGCATAGAAGCTTCTTGTTCAAAACAAGCTTTGAAAAAATGGAACTTGGGATTGCGGCAGCGGTGACTTTGTTGGTTTCGTTATGGAGACACCCAACGGTGGACTTTCGGCGTAAACTACCTACACCATTTGGTCTTCTACCAGAACATTCCATGTGGATAAATATCTCCTTTGCATCAATCATGCAACCTATATTTAGTATTTTTTAAATACAATGGGGCCAAGGAAAAGCATGTCAATGTGGGAATCTGCGTGTCATGAAGACCTCAGAGACACTAGTTGATAGATTTCCCCCTAGTTGGGCATTGTGTGCATATAGAGCATACATGAAAATGACTATGCAATTGTTGATCAGGTCAATATATAGAGCTATGAAGACATAAGAAGCTATTTAATATTCTTTTAATAGTTCATAGATAATCAACCTCGTAGCAGAGCCTTATCCATCGTATTGTCATAAGCAACAATTTGATTATAGACGATCAATTGGAATAGATAATCCTAAATGTATCCATAGGCTAACATATCCAAGAAGTCAAAACCTTGCACAAGTCCATGTAGTTTAAGATGAAACCTAAGACAACATCAGAGTTTTTGACTCTCTAACCTACTTTTAGAGCTTTCTAAGAGGTTGTGAATCTTTATGATCAACACTAAGAGGATGGGCCAACGAATGAGAGATAAATCGATCTCTTCTACACTTTATGCTCTACAAGACCTAGGGGTAGCCCTACCAATATTCATTGGATTACAAATATGACATAAGTACCAACACAATGACAAGAAAATAATCATTCATACATAATATGCAAGGGTTCTTGAAGTATTTCACACTCCTACACACCCCTTGTACCCTTATGTCCAAGAATGAACAAAAGAGAAGAAAATAAAATAAAATAAAAGGTTTATTCAATCGAGATTTTTCTCCTTTATGGAATGTGTGTAGCTAGCATTCAACTACCAAACCAATGCTTACTCCTACAAAAAAAACAGTCTGATTTAGATAAAACCCCACTAAACAGGTAAACACTTTCATTTAGATAAGCCTAACATTCTTTGGCTCTCTCTTGGAGAGCTGAGACTCTCAAATACCCTTCTGCCCCAAAGATACAACTCTAATTAATATTCCACAACTAATTTAAATGTTTTATGTATTAGTCAAGAAAGATTTCTTACCCTAGCACAAACTACATAAAGTAAAACAATTTCACTACACCCGTTGGATGCAACTAACTAACAATTGATATATAAAATGTAACAACTATGAACTGAAGAACTCCTTGAATTCCCTAAAACAGTTAAACAATATTGGAGATAGTATGCATAAATGATATAGAAGATGTCTTATATTGATTTACTAAATGAATCTTACAAAGTCACTGAAACTTTAAATAGAAATAAAAATATTATTACATTCATAGAACACTTACATAGAGATGGTCTACGACAATAGCTATGGAGAGTCTTTATAATTTAGAGCTTTCTTAAATTATGACAAAGACCAACAATTCTTTACTAATTTTAGTATATCGATATTCAAGTATTTCACTACTACTATCTCTTTTAATGCTCTAGGATGAGAGAAGACAAAATGATGTTTGAACAATCTCCTGATTCTTTGATGATAAGAAAATGTAATAAATATTTTTAAATGCTAGCACATGACATCAAATCACAAAAGCATATATCTTGTCAACCTTGGGCGAGAAAGGTAAAGGGTGTAGTCAGCCAAATTTGAATTATGGCAAGATGATTGTGTGCATGAGGATGTCCTCACAATCGTGGACCCATCTTGGAGCAAATAAGGGGCCAAATAAGAGTGCATAGCAACTAGATGAATATAGGTGCATGCATGAATGTGATAATCAAGTAGATAGGATGAATACATAGGAATGTGTGTGTATAAGGATAAGGTAGGTGTTAATTATACAGGGATGTGTGCATATAGATGTATATAAAAACTTGATGAATTGGTCCAACTTTACACAAAATTACGTCATTTGAAAATTTTCTCAAATGAATACAAAACTAAATGAAAAATGTATATAAATTTTACCATTATAATATGATACAACAAAATATTCCTTGTCACACATAAATCAAACATCTATATTTGTTTTTGTCAAATTTAATATTTATTTCAATACTGATTTTGACTTAACTCATTTATTAAGATTAGTTGACTTATTAGTCTAAATATTTTATATAAAAATGTTTATATTCCTCCACAAATATATAGTTTAATAAGATATTAATTAGCTAGAGCCATCCCCACTTAAATCATTTCTATTCAGTTAAGTTCAAACATGAAATTGTTAAATATTATATGGATTAAGATGTTCGAAATTGATAGCCCTCAAGAGCAGATCAAATAGTCAAATCATTGGAAAACATGGATGATGGTTGTAGATTCCATTCCCTTGTATTTACCCCCACATGGGTGGAGGGCAACTCCTACAAATGGATATTATTATGGTGCATGTTAAGACTTCACTTTATAGGTCATGCCAAATGAAGATTATAATAGTGTATGTTAAGACTTTGCTTCATAGGTCATGCCAAATGAAGATTGTAGTGGTGCATGTTAAGACTTCACTTCATAAATGTTCGAAATTGATAGCCCTCAAGAGCAGATCAAATAGTCAAATCATTGGAAAACATGGATGATGGTTGTAGATTCCATTCCCTTGTATTTACCCCCACATGGGTGGAGGGCAACTCCTACAAATGAATATTATTATGGTGCATGTTAAGACTTCACTTTATAGGTCATGCCAAATGAAGATTATAATAGTGTATGTTAAGACTTCACTTCATAGGTCATGCCAAATGAAGATTGTAGTGGTGCATGTTAAGACTTCACTTCATAGGTCACCCAAATGAATATTATAGTGATGCATGTTAAGGCTTCACTTCATAGGTCATGCCAAATGAAGACTATGGTGATGCATGTTAAGATTTCAATTCATAGGTCATGCCAAATGAAGACTATGGTGATGCATGTTAAGATTTCACTTCATAGGTCATGCCAAATGAAGATATTAGTGATGCATGCTAAGACTTCACTTCATAGGTCATTTCCAAATGAAGACTATAGTGATGCATGTTAAGACTTCACTTCATAGGTCACGCCAAATGAATATTTTAGTCCCTGCATGTTAAGACTTCACTTCATAGGTCCCACTAGATATTGATTCCTTTGTTTTTGTTTTTTTTTAAATGTTTGAAATTAATATCAGAAAAACAAAAAACCAATCATTTAGACTTCACTTAGTAGATCCCACCAGATTATCAGACATTATTTTCTTTTAACGTTGAAAGAAAAACCAATACAACAATTAAAATACAATCATTAAAAATAAATATTATAGACGGTTAGTCAAGATAGCACAAGATTTGTATGTTGTTTATACATGAAAAGAACATTTTTGAGACCCTGCAATTGGGTCAATAGTCGTGTAAACACATCCCTGAACAATTTACTTATAAACAGAGCATTTGTGTGCCACGATGATCTGGAAAAGAGACGTGATGATCTAGAAGCCACCATGCAGTCAAATCACTTGATCCAAAGCTCACGTCAGAAGTTACCATAAAATTCAAACGACGTGTAACGGGGCTATGAATACTCCCCTGCTTTTTCGCCGAGTCTCTCCACGCGTTTATCGTTTTCAGGCTTGACTTACCCGCCACCTCAATGCTATATATATCTCTCCCTCCTCTCTTTCCCCCCATCATTTACTTTCAACCACCTCAGTCATACGGAAAGATTTCTCTGTTATAAGAACAGAGTATTACGACTGAATTCGTGGAAACAAAGCAACCCATGGCGCTTAAGATTACAGTGGTGGCGGCTTTACTGGTTCTGTTTGCATGTCATGGAGAGGCCACCAAGTACACAGTGGGAGACACCAAGAAGTGGACTGTGGGAGTAAACTATACAGCCTGGGCTTCTGACAAAACATTTCATCTGGGCGACACTTTGGGTAAATTTCAGAAACCTTCTTTAATAAAAATGGAAGCTTCTTAATCAGTGTTGATGTGTTAATGGGTTCTGTGTGGTGAACAGATTTCATCTATTCGGCTGCATTTCATAATGTGTTGGAGGTGAACCAGTCGGCTTACAGTTCATGCCTGGCGAGTAACCCATTGAAGGTGTACACAGGGGGAAGCACAAACATATCACTTACCAGTGTGGGGACAAAGTACTTCATCTGTGGAATACCTGGTCACTGCCCCGGAGGTATGAAAGTGGCAGTTACAGTTTCCCCCACCAGTTCCTCCGCCCCTTCCCCTTCCCCCACCAGTCCCTCCGCCCCATCTCCCTCAGCTGGGGCTGGGACTGCCCCTGAGCCTACCAGTGCAGGAAATGTTTCACAGATGAAGGATGTCTTAGTCTTGCTTTTTGGGTCTCTTGTCATCTGGGTGATCTTGGCTTAGCTGGGATGCCCCTTTTGCCAGGGAAGGGACAGTGCAATTGGACCTGCTATTCTTCTTCTTCTTCTTCTTTCAGTTAATAAAATCTTGCTTGGGTATGAATGGATTCACCGATCTATTTGGGTTTTGTTAGTTGTCAGAGCTTTCTTTAGTTCTAGTTTAAGTTTTTTAGCATTTGCATGAATGATGAGTCCTGTAAATGCTCAGAATCATAAAAATAGGACTGATCATTTTTAAAAATCAATGGATGTTTTAATGATCATTCGGCGCAGAACTTGGTTGTAGAATTTAGTCTCAATAAAAATTGATTGGTGAGATAAATTTTGAGTCAATATCAGTGACCAACACAGTCAATGTTTTCTCAGATCGTCTCTGGTTTTTTTTTTTTTTAAATTCAAAGGTTTCAATGTTTTTAAATTTTAAATCAGATGTTTTTATTCAGAAGGTGTTTATAATAAAACAAATCATAGCAAAGAAATATGATGTAAGTTCTGAATTTATTAAAAGTATTGTCCAGATTTTCTTTTGGAAAACGAGTGTTTTTCGATTATGTATTTGGTCAAGAGACCATTAAAATATTTAAAAAATAATTATTATATTTTTTAATTATTAATATAAATATTTTAAATATATTTATGTGAGATGAATGGTATTCTTATATATGTGAATATATTTGTCATTTTATAATTTATTTTATGCTATATATGTAATTACAATTATATCTGCAGTTACAATAAGAAATATATATTATAATTTTAAAATATATATTTTATTAATTATAATTAGATTTATCAACATAATACAAAACATTTAAAATTAATTTTTTAAAATTTTAATTATAAGAAAATTTTCAAAAATTTTGTTTTTAATGATAATTATTTTTTCAAATATTATATTTTCTTAAATATTAACTATTAAAAACTGTTTAATATTTTAGATTTTTAAGTTTTAATTATTAAAAACTTTGAAACATATTTTTACTATTTTAGTAATAATTTTTTTAAAAAAATATTTTAGAAACTTTCTAAATGTTTTAAATTATTTTTTAAGAAACCTATGTCATCTTCAAAATTTATATGTATTCTTAAGTCTTAAGCCATAAGAACATTTTAGAAACTTTCTAAATGATCTAAATTATTTTTTAAGAAACCTACATCATCTTCAAATGTTTCTAATATATATATTTTTTTTAAATACAGATTTAACTAAAAAAATCATATAATTAAATATAAACATCTTTCCATGGACAACAAAATTTATGTATTCTTAAGTCCTAAGCCATAAGAACATTTTAGAAACTTTCTAAATGTTCTAAATTATTTTTTAAGAAACCTACACCATCTTCAAATGTTTCTAATAATTAAATAAAAACAAAATACATATTTAATTAAAAAAATCATATAATTAAATATAAACATCTTTTCATGACTGGACAAAATTTATGTATTCTTAAGCTTTAAGCCATAAGAACATTTTCTAAATTATTTTTTAAGAAACCTACATCATCTTAGATGCTTCTAATAATTAAATAAAAACAAAATACATATTTAATTAAAAAGAATCATACAATTAAATATAAACATCTTCTCATAATGGATAGACAAAATTTATGTATTCTTAAGTCTTAAACCATAAGAAGCTCTTTGATAAGAATAATTTTATTTTAGTGCACTATAATAATTTATTAATAGCAATTATAAGAGTGTTTTTAACTTGTGCTTGTTCCAACAAAAATACTCTCATAGTAACAAATTTGGAGGCATAAAGCTTCAATTGATATATTCATCAATAGTGTGTTTATAAAATAAAACTAGTTGGGAGAGATTAGGAGAATTTAGACACGATAAAATACATAATATTTTTAAAAGATATTAAAAATATATTTTTGAATGTATTTTTTATTTAATTTTTTAAGGTTCAATTGAGATAAAATTTTAATGTAGTTATTATATAGTTTTATATGGTGTATATTTGTGTATAGTTAGTCTACATATCCAACCTTGTTTACATCTACCTTTACATTTGTTTATTTCTATATTTATGTGTACACAATATGCATCTAAGTGGCTATTTATCTTATTTTAATCATTAATCCAATAACTATCCATAATCCACCTATTGAACATGGACCTTTAACCTAATTGTCTCCCACGTTGAATGTGAAATTATTTTTGTAACCACTATCTTAATCCACTTAAATATATAATGAAAACTAAATATTAATGGATTAGCCTCATATTACACTTTGGTCGTAGACTGACTTTACACAAATCGTTGCACTTTTGTGTTATGTTTATGTATAAAAATACATGTCACATTAATTTTGGTCATTGAAAACCATCACACACCATTCTTAACATCAATTGACCACTTTAGAATAGTAATTCATATTTGTGATCAACTTAAAATCAAGTAACAAAACTAGCATATCAAATCATACTCATCCTATCACATGTGAATCACTTAGTATTAATTCTATAATTTAGGTGCATATTTGAAGCTTTTGTCCATCAAGGTATTTTTAACTTACAAAATCTCAAAAGAAAAAATTTAGAGTGTGACAATAAAACATCACCATCTAACAATATACTAATGTAGTGTTGGGTGGGATATCAAAGTACACAAGAATCTAACACTAAGTAGCACAATCTCAATATTCTCTTACATTAAGCTTCCATAGTTAATAAAATCCAACCCCCTACCCATGGATAAGATTTGAATTATTGTGAGTTGAACCCCAACTTGTTAATCTCAATTAGGCTCAATCATGAGGCATCTTCAACATAATTATTCTTTCATTTAACTAGATATTCTTTGTACTCATTTCCTTTGGTTTGCTTAACCTCTCTTAAATCTAAAATATTAAAAAAATCATATATACAAAAAATCTATCTAGGAGCTAATGTGAAATTAGAAAAAATAAATAAAGATGTTTTATTCAATACAATGAAGAAAATGTAAAAAGAGTGGCATTCACATATATATAGGCCTCTTAGATCCTTGAATACAAAAGATTACATGTCCAAGAGGTAAAAGTTTAACTCTTAGTCACTCCTAATCAAGAGTTGAGTTAACTCAATATAACTAAGACTGAGGTGGTCTTTATTGACTAAAGGTGGCAGCTAACTACCATCACTCAAATATTGATGAGATGGCGATAAAAATTAAGTACCTCAAGTCAAGGTGTACCCATGACATTATTAGTTACTTGTTGGCTTTTAGTTGTCTTTCAGTTGTCTTTGATTTGTCCTTGATGTCAAAATTGTGGATATTTGATGAGTTACATGATGTTAAGTTTTGGATCTACATGATATTCATTCAGTGGTTATGATTATGTTGGACTGACAGTGTTGATAAGGCATTGCACAGGTTATTCAAGTTGATCATTTTTCAGGATCATTTGAAGGCTCCATTTGAGGTTGCATGTCACAGGTTATTTGATATTCTAGTTGATCATTTGCAGGTTCAGTATCATATTTTGATCGACCATTTGTAGGTTTCATTTGTCAAAACAATCATTTTCTAGGTGACTAAGGTCATTTGGTCTTTCTTGTTACATTTTTAATGTGTTGATTTTGCACATTTATATATTTCATGGCATATTGGTTTGGTATTATTCTATTGTGTTGGCATATAATTTTGACACTATAATTGTGTCATTGGATATTAAAAAGGACAACATTAATCAAAAGGTGATTAAAGTGGTTTGCATGGTTTATGTATTCTAAACCCTATCTGGTTTCTTTGAGCTTATGGTATTGATCTTAATTCATTGGTCACTTTGCATTCAAAATTGGAATTAACTTTGGATAAATTCATGGTAGAGTTCAAATTTTGTAAAGGCATCAGGCTTCATTTGGTGACTTGGCATCGATATTGTTGATGTGGCTTCGACAGTCTTTGAGAACTAATGATTTGTGTCGGTATACAATGGACTCAAAAGCATTTTAATAATTGATTAAATCATGTGGTATGATGTTGTTTCCCACCAGAATTCAAAATTTTGGATTTCAAATGATTGTCTTTTTGATTGAAATCTTTGAAAGTGTTGAAGGAAAGAATAGGGCAGATTCATTATGTTTCTCTTTGTATGTAAACATATGAAACCCTAGCCACCACCATGAAATTTTGGTTGCAAATTTCTAGTAAAATGGTTGATTAAGGAAGTTGAAAAAGAAGAGGTAGAGCTCGTAAATGGAGGACTTCAGCTGGACAGTTTTGAAACGGTTCTTCTGGTATTTGTTTATTTCCATTCCTCCATAAACATGTATTAAAGAAAACATTATTTACGGGCTTTGAGAATTTTTTGTTAAGACATTAGTTATGAAGATTCAGTGGTTAATGATTTTTGAAACCCTTGGTTATTCCTTTGCAAACAAATAAAGGGTTATTGCATTCAGTTGAAGAAAAACAGTTATTCCAATCTGGAAATTTTGATGGAATTACATGAGAACATATGTGTATAAAACAAAGGTTTATTATTGTTTTTGTGTTGGCATTTTTAAGAGATTAGTGCATAAATTTTGTAATTTAAAATCTTGTAAATATGGTGCAGAGTGTTTAACTAGTATATCTTGTATTTTAGAGATTCAAAAATGAATCTTTAGGATATTTGATGTGTTAGTATGGAAGAAGTGTGTGGGTTGAATTGAAATAGAGAAACCCTATGATATTTCTATTATTCTGATTTTTGTAGAAGGGGTTGGTGATCCTTGGAATGGTTGTTCCTAAATTTGTAAGGGGTTGGTGCTCCTAGTGTGGGTGCTCTAAAATTTTCTAGTAAGGCATTGTATATAGTGGTTTTTGAAGTTAAGCCTGTGAGGCATCATTTTCTGGAGTGGTTTTTCTACCCCAAGGGGGTTTTCCACTTGTCACATTCTTTGTCTTGTGCTCTCATTTTATGGTCTCATTTCTTTGATGTGATAATATGTTATGTGATGAGTCCTTGTGTGATTTTTTTTCATGTCTATCTGATTTTCATAAGTTATCAGATGCATTAATGTCTATTATCAATTCTTATTTCTACAATGCTAATGTATTCTACTGTTACAAGCACTTTCACAGTCATATGTTGCAAACTAGTTTAAAAGCTTGTTTAACCAAACATGTTTTGCATGTTGGGATGAAAAACATTTAGTCTATCACATCGCATGTTCTTTTATTGATTCATAGTTCAAGATTCTTATGTTTCAATCTGTTATAATGTGCTTTATTTTGTCTCAATACTTATCATGTGTCATTCAGTTGCATAGTTGTTGTGGTAAAGATGCATTGAAATCTGATGGTCTTAAAGTGATTCAATAATGTTGGTCTTCATTTACACAATCTTATGAGTTACACCTGTACTGTCGTCATGCTTTGATTGTTAAACAATGTCAGTCACAATTGTTTTGGCAAGTGCAAGATATCTCACAAAAATCATATTGGCATAAGTTGTCTAATGGATTGAGTTAATGTTGTCATATATTTATTTACCCCTTTTCATGAATGCTCTCAAAGTGATTACTCTACTTTGTTATCAATCGAAAGGTTATCTGAACTAAAATTCTTTGTCAAAGTTTAAAAGGATTGAATTTTTATGTCTGTCCATCGGACATTGATTCACCCCCCCCCCCCCTCTCTTAGTGTTTGTCCATACTCCAACATTACTTCAACAGATGGAAGAATCATATGCAACCTAAAGGCAAACATGTTAAATATTCATAAAATCCTAAATAATCTTATTAATTAGGTTTAATGTTGCACCAACACCCCCAAAAGAGATACATAGGAGGAAGTGAAAAAAGAAAAAAAAAAAAAAGGTTCTAGCAACTAAGCCTAATTTGGTAACTATTTTTTTATAAAGGGTTCCCTCATAACTAGAGAAATTAAGAAACCTATAGAAAAATTGAAAGAAAAAAATGTAAAAATAAAAACGTTTCTACCTAACTCCATGAGAGATAAGCATGAAAACAAGTAATCAAAATACACCATACAAAAGAATAGATAAACTAATATAAATACACATGGCACAAGATATACCCCAAGAAAATCCTCATGAGGTAAAAACCCAACCAAAATAATCCACTAAGTGTATTATTTAGAAATGAAACATTATAATATACTTATATAATCTCCATGAATATGTCTAAGATATCAAGCTCCTCCAATGCATAGATTCCATTTGTACAATCAAAATGGGTAATATGTAACCACACATCCTGTGTCATGCTTCACATATGCAATCATAGGAGAGCTCAATCAACCTTAGCCAACAAGCCCAAGGTTATGAAAGCTAACTATCCAACCTCAACAACTACTCATATACTTTTTTCATGGAAAATAACTTACACAAAACCACTGAGTGGTATTACATAAACCATGTGCCTAATGCCACAAGCTTACAAAACCATGTCTCTCTCATTTACTTTTTGGTACTAAGTTTTTCCAATATTAAATATTTTCCCAATGTGCAACCCACACACACAATATCTTACCAATATTACAATACAATTTTATAGGTGGACTCAAACAAATATTTAGTGTGGATAAACATATCTCCAAAGATGCACCACATATAAAAAAATTGTGTATAGTGTACAACACACATTTTTTTAACATTATCTCACTTGTATACATTTCATAAGGAGTCAAAAATAAACTCAAACATCAAGGAAAAATCCCTAAATCCAACATGAGACATCCAAAGTGCTTTGTGTGCTCTATCAAAATACTACAACAATAACCAAGGTGATCACCATCTCAAATAAGAACTCTATCATCCTCTATCATGCTAATGCATAAAAGATAAGATCTAATGCAAAGAGATGCCACACTATATATATATATATATATATTATTAGAAACATGAATATTACCTCAAACAAATATACAAACACAAACACTAAATCCAATGATAACAAATAGGCCTGAGTAGTTTCCAAGGAAAAACCCACATGATTGGAAATAAAAACCACTAATACATTTAGTCATCCCTACAATTAAAGGTATTCAAAATATCAGTACAACTCATGCTAAAAACATATCAAACACAAAATGTAATCACAAACTCCTTGTATAGAACCTATTATAAGATTAGCCAAGATATATGGGCAAAATGCTAGTACCAGAGATTGAGTTGTGTGAAACAAGCAAGCACACACTCTACCTGCGAGCTTGAAAATAGATAATATGAAAAGAAATAGCTTAAGTGATAATGTTTGACTCACAATAGGGAGATACATATAGCTGAAGCGATAACATGATTAAAAATCATCGGATGTATGAATAATTATTAGTTATCTTTATGAATTTGTGCAAAACTTGGTATTAGAATTTAGTTTCAATAAAAAATGATTCATGGGATGAATTTTGTGTTAATATTTTCTAAGATTGTCTCTATTTGTTTTTGTGAAATTTCAAAGGATTCAATATTTTTAAAATTTTAAAATTAGATTTTTTTCAAAAGGTTTTTATAATAAAATAAATCATAAAAAATAAATTTAATGTAAGGTCTAAATTTATTAAAAGTATTATTTAAATTTTCTTTTCAAAAATGAGTTTTTTGATGATGTATTTGGTCAAGAAGCTATTAAAATATTTAGAAGATTGTGTATTAAAATTATTAGTTTAAATATATAATTATAGAACAATAATTAGTATATTTATTTATTATTAATATAGATATTTTAAATATGGTATCTATATATGTGTGTTCATATATTTGTTCTTTTATAATTCATTTTATGTTTATTTGTCTTTTTATACATTTCATAAGGAGTCAAAAATAAACTCAAACATCAAGGAAAAAATCCATAAATCCAACATGAAACAACCAAAGTGTTCCATGTGCTCTATCAAAATACTATAACAATAACCAAGGCGATCACCATCTCAAATAAGAACTCTCTCACCCTCTATCATGCTAATGCATAAAATATAAGATCTAATGCAAAGAGATGCCACACTATGTATCATTAGAAACATTAATCCTACCTCAAATCAATATTCAAACATAAACACTAAATCCAATGACAACAGATAGGTTGAGTAGTTGCCAAGGAAAAAATCCACATGACTGGAAATAACAACCACAAAAAATGCTAATACATTCAGTTATCCCTACCACTAAAGGTATCCAAAATATCAATACAACTCATGCCAACAACATATTAAACACATAAAATGCAATCAAAAGCTCCTTGTATTAAAACCTATTGTAAGATTAGCCATGGATTTTGGGCAAAATGCTAGTACTAGAGATTGAGTCATGTGAGACAAGAAAGTGCACACTCTACTTGTGTGATTGAAAATAGGTAATATGAAAAGCAATACTTGAAGTGATAATGATTCTCACAATAGGGAGATACATATAGCTGAAGTGATAATGATTAAAAATCATCAAATGTATGAATGATTAGTCTTATCTTTATGATTTTGTGAAGAACTTGGTATTAGAATTTAGTTGAATCAATAACAAATTATTCATGGGATAAATTTTTTGAGTCAATACATTTTAAAGACCATCTCTATTTGTTTTTGTGAAATTTCAAAGGATTCAATATTTCTAAATTTTAAATCATTTTTTTCAAAAGGTTTTTATAATAAAACAAATCATAATAAAGAAATATGATGTAAGATCTAAAATTATTAAAAGTATTGTCCAAATTCTCTTTTCAAAAATGAGTTTTTTGATGGCGCATTTGATCAAAAAGTCATTAAAATATTTAAAAGATTGTATATTAAAACTATTAGTTTAAATATACTATTATAAGAAAATAGTTAGTATATTTATTTATTATTATACATGATATCTATATATTTGTGAATATATTTATCATTTTATAATTCAATTTATGTTATATCTACATTTATAATAAGAAATTTTAAAATATAAAATTATAAATTCATTATAAGAAAATGTTTTAAACATTTTTTTAAATTTCTAAAATACTTTATTAATTGTAAATATATTTTTCAATATAATAAGAAACTTCTCAAAAGTAAATATATTTTTCAATATAATTAGAAACTTCTCAAAAGAAAAAATAATTAAAGAAACTTTGCAAAATATTTACTTTTAATGATAATAAAAAAATCAAATATTTTATTTTCTTAAATTTTATTTATTAAAAACTTTCTAAAATATTTTAGATTTTTTAATTTTTAATTATTAAAATTTCCAAAATTTCCTATTTCACTTATAAAAAAAATTCATAATTTTTTTTTTTTTAAAAGCTTTCCAAATGTTCTATTTTTTTAAGGAAATCTACATCTTTAGACGTTTCTAACATACAAATTTAAAAGAGTTTCATGTTATATTTGGTCAATCAATTCATTAAAATAATGATTAAAAAAGTGTGTCTTGACTTTTGAAGCCTAATACTAGAGTCCAAAGTCAAGATTAAATTTTTGTTTATAAATAAATATATACATTTTTATATTAAAATGGGCAAGATGGATTTATTCTTAAATCTTAATCGACAACAAGCCGTTTAATTAGAATAATTTTTTAAAGTGCACCATAATAGTTTATTAATAATAATTATAAGTGTATTCTTAATTTATACTAGTTTGGATAAAAGTGCTCTCATTTTATTGAATAACAATATTAATAATAATTATAAGTGTGTTCTTAACTTATACTAGTTTGGACAAAAGTGCTCTCATTTTATTGAATAACAAATTTGGAGGGGTAAATTAAGGGATCTTCTCTAAAGGGCAAGCTAAAATTAGACATGTTTTTTTTGATATTTAATTCTTCTTTGAATTTAAGTAAAGATTTGGATCCAACAGTTGTAGGCATTGTTGGGATTTGAGAGGATCCCCCTTTAAGTAAAATAGTAAATCAAATATTTTTTCTCTAGTTGAGATTGATTCTTCAAAGAAATGTAGGATGATCCAATCAGATTAGACTTCACTTTAGAGCATTTGGAGAGGTTTGGTTTCAAACCTCCTTGACTATGGCTTTGGCTATCCCTATGTAATTTGGGTGTTTGGTTTGTGGGGTCATTTCTTATCTCAAGGCTAGTTTCATTATGGTTTATAGTTTCATATTGTTGTAGCCTTTTTTGATGTACAAGGTTTTGGAGTCCTTTCAAAACCCTCTTTGATTCATAGCTCCATTCAAAAGAACTTACCTTATCAAGAACAAATTAGGAGGGGTAAAACTTCAAAAGATATATTCACTAGCATATATATCTTTAAAATAATCTATATAAAATACATTGAGAGGTATCCTTCTCAAGGCGACTATTTTGTAATCAATTTTTTCCCTAACCTAACCTTAACCCTAATTGTAACCCTAATTAAATTGTAATCCTAACCATAAATTTAATTGAACCCTAACCATAATTAAACCCTAACCCTAATCATAATCAAACCCTAACCATAATTATAATCTTAACCTTAAATATAACCTAAATTAAACCCTAACCACAATTCCAACCCTTACCCCATTCTCTTTCTGAAAATTGTAACTCTAATCAGATCTCTAGTTGAATCCTAAACTAACCCTTCAATCCCAACCCTAATCCTAATTGTAACCCCAAGCTTTATCTCAAAACCCTAATTGTAACCCTCATTAAATTTTAACCCTAAACCTAACCTTAATTGAACCATAATCATAATCCTAACCCTGACCTAACCTTGAACCTAATCTTAATTCAACCCTAACTACTTTCCTAATTAAACTATAAACCCAACCATAATTGAATCCTAATTTAACCATAACCCTAATTGAATTGTAACCCTAGAACCCTAATTGAAGCCTAATTGTAACCTTAATTGAACCTTATGGCTAACCCTAATTGAATCCTAACCCCAGTTGATTGGTAACCCTAACCCTAATTAAACCCTAATCCTAATTGAACTCTAAACCTAACATTAATTAAATCCTAACCCTAATTGAACCTTGACCCTAATTAATTCATTTCTTTCTTATTAAATAATTACTATGTATAAATGAACCCTACCCACAACCTTGATTAAATCCTAGCCCTAAATAAACTCTTGATTTATTAAATTATAAAACCTTATTACATGTTTATTTTCATTTTATTGTCATTAAATAACTAGTATGTGTAAATGAACCCTAATCTTGGCCTTAATTAAATCCTAACCCTAACTCTAATTGATTCATTTGTTTCTTATTAAATAATCATTATGTATAAATGAACTCTTCCCCTAACTTTAATTAAATCTTAACCCTAAATAAACTCTAACTCAAATTGATTTATTAAATTATAAAACCTAAGTATATTTTTATTTTCATTTATTTTTCATTAAATAATTAGTATGTATAAATGAACCCTAACCCCAACCTTAAGTAAATCCTAACCCTAAATCTAATTGATTCATTTGTTTCTCATTAATATTTAGTTACTATGTATAAATGAACCCTATCCCTAACCTTAATTAAATCCTAACTCTAACTAAGTTTTTTACCCTAAACCAAATTGAACACAAATTGAATTGTAAGCTTAACATTAATTGAATTTTAACCCTAATTTAACCCTAATCGTAATTGAACCCTAAACGTAATTGAACCCTAATCTAAATCACACTCTATTTGAACCCTAACCTAATTGTAATCCTAATCCTAATTGAACCCTGGCCCAAATTGAACCTTAACTAAACCCTAACATAATTGAGATCTATACCTAACCCAAACCTTAACCCAAGGCTTTTTCATAGAACTATAACCCTAACCGCATCTTTAATTGAACCCTAACCCTAAAATCCTAAGTGAACTTAATTAAATGATAATTGTAATCATAACCTTAATCTTATTAGCTAACGTTAATCCTAATCCTAATCCTAATTGAAGCTTATGCATACCCCTAATTATAATCTTTATTGTAGAATCATAACCCTAACTATAACCCTAATTAAAGCATAATTGAACCCCAATTTTAATTGAATCTTAACCTGATCCCTAACCTTAAATGAAACCTAACCATAATTTAACCCTAACTCTAACCATAATCCTTAACCCCGACCATAACCCTGATTGAATCATAACCACAATCCTAACCCCAAATTTAACCCTAACCCTAACCCTAATCGAACCCTAAGATTAACCCTTACCCTAGTTGAACCATAACCCTTATCCTAACCCTAATTGATCCTTAACCTTAATTCAAATGTAACCCTAATTGAACCATATGCCTAGCATAACCCTATATTAAAAACAAACTTTGGTACTCTTTTATGAAAAATTAATCTAGTGAATTTTTTATGAGGAAGCCAAGAGACCCACTTGCAGTGACCATAGTGAAGGGAACCTCTTTATGGCATATTATCAAGAGTGGTATGGTACACCATACCATTTCAATATAAATTTCCATTTATTAATATACCCAAATAATCCTTCACTCTACTCAACACCTTTGTAAACTATAACATAATCTATATTTCATATAATAGTGAGGATCTATCGAACCATTGGTGAAGAACAAAATTAATACAACCATTATGACTATAAAAGGGTCAGCAAGAAGAGGGAACTTAAAGAAAAAGAAACCAAATATGTAAACCCACCCTTAACCTGCAAACATACAACCATTACAAATCATGTAAGTCCATGTATTATTAACCAACAAAAAAACATGTCTTGAGAGAGGAATAATAT
Source organism: Sequoiadendron giganteum (assembly GCA_007115665.2). NCBI lineage: Eukaryota > Viridiplantae > Streptophyta > Pinopsida > Cupressales > Cupressaceae > Sequoiadendron > Sequoiadendron giganteum. The sequence goes on from CM021101.1 coordinate 815,798,413, forward strand.
AACCCAAATATAGTCTTACAATATTGATATCATAAATTTAACCTTTGCTTCAACCGTGTAGTAAATTGGATTGAACAAATATGGAGTAAATTAAATATTTAAAATTGGCACTAGCATACCTTCCATCCTTAATCATAGCAACACATTTTCCCTTAGTAGTAGCTATAGTACCTTTCGTGGAAATCAACTCTAGAGACATTTAAACACTATATCTAATATTGTGTTAACATACTATAGATTACAATATTTATTTTTATAGTCGTCCATTACCTATGTCCATGAAAACAACATGAATCATGCATTTTCCTGTTGCTTTGAGGGCTTGTTAGTCATCCATGTTCATCTTATTCAACACATCTTGCTTTAAGATTTACAGTGCATACGACCACCTGCACCCTCTCACAAAACACAAAATCACTTTCAATGATTTCATTTTTCGTTGATGGAATTTGGATTTGCTAGCAAAGGACTTGGCCACCTATTATATATCACCCATGTTTCACTGAACTGTATGAGAATTATGATGAGAGACGTTATGGACAAAGTTGTAAAGTAGGGGTTTGATATGTTGGTTGTGATCTACTAGAAGAAGGTGAAACATTATCTTCACATTTATAGTGATCATGTTCAATGAAACTAAACAAAAATTGATCTACATTCAATGAATCAAGTTAAATATAACTACACACTTTATCTTCTACATTTTTGTTCTTTTAAATTTTGTGAACATGGGTGTGTTAGTGTGAAAGGGGTACTTTATCTAACTAGTTCATTCTTAGCTAGTTCTCCACTAAAGTCCTCTTCACACTAGCTTAACTTTACATAGGAATAAGGTGGTTGAGTCTTTAATGACATGAGTTGTTACACCTCATAAGATGCCAACACTTGTCATAATCTGGTTGCATCTATCTCTCCCCTTGGCCTATATAACCAAGGCATTTCCTTTGTAATTATCAATTCTCAAGCTGAATAGAGCTTTTCATTCTTGAGAGGAATATAGTTTATTCCTCATATTTCTGGTTTTTCTTTCCTTTAGTCATTAGATTCCTGGGTAGGCTAGTTAGCAAATCTCACATGGTATCATAGCCAAATTTGAGTTGTGGGTTGGCAATCCTTTAGAAAATCTAAGAGTGCGGAGTTTTTTCTTCATAGAACTGAGTATGCTCTTCTCTTGCATCCTCGGATGATCTGGTGAATCAGAAAAGTGTTAAGAAAATATCAGTTTCTGGGGGGGTTCATACATTGACTTGTCAGTTATAGGTCTTTTAAAGCTTCCTAGAGAGATTATGATCTCACCATTGAGTTCAGAGTAGCTGAGACATTCAAATCTGCCCTTTGTTTCACCTGAAATGAACATTGGAGCCCAGATCTACAACAATTTGAAACAGGAGGTTCATTCCCAGATCCAACAAGGAGCCATCATTTTAGAGCATTTTGAGTCAAATTTGACCCTGCCATTGTGCTTAGAAGGCTCGCAAACCATAAAATTGACTGTCAAAATGTCAATTTTGGACAAAGTTGCCAGGTAAGGCAAAAAAAATTGTCCAAGGAGCAATTTTGCCCCATGAACAAATAAGTAATATTTTTTATTTTGTTAAAAAAAAAGAATCATTTTATTTGTTTTCTTTGTTTTTCAAACAAAAATATATTTTTGATTTTCTTAAAAAATTGCAAAAAAAAATCTATTTTGTTTTAAAAATTTGCAAAATATCTCTTTAAATATATATTTTTTATTATTTTTGAAAAAAATTGAAAAAAATTAAAATATTTATTTCTCTTTTTTAAAAAATCAAAAATTGAAAATTGAAAACAAAATACAAAAACAAAAATATTTATGCGCAGGCAAGGCAGTATGTAGGTACCTTGGTACCTACATCCCCTGCAGGCAATGCAGTACCTACGCTTGCGCAAGCTCGGCCTTCAGGCCTTAAAAAAATTTAAAGTTTTTCATAAGTTTTTTAATATTTTTTTTAAGTCTGCTAACATTGTTGACAATTTTAATAGTTTTTAAATATTTTTTTTATTAAAAAATATAACTTTTTGAAAGTTTATGCCAACGACATTTAATTTGCCAACTCCTCCATTTGATATTTTAAAAATATTTTTTTAAATCCGCTGACAGACAATTATGTTTTTAATCATTTTTTAATAATAAAATAAAAACTCTTAAAATCTCTAAATTTGGCGGATTATTTAGTGACGGTTAAACTAGAGGACAGTTAAATTTATTCGGCAAACTTCTATATTTCGTAGAGTTTCTAGCGGACATCTACATTTGGAGTACTGCTAACTTTAGCGGTTGTTTTGCTAAATTTGGCGGATGTTTTTTGAAGATTTGTATACCCCCTCTTCCTTGATGCATTGTTTTTTCAAGGCCAACTTTGAAAGCTAATAACTCGAGCTCCCAACCTCCAAATTCAGTGCAATTTTTTTTTTTATTTGGGCTATTTTTCCATGCTCTATGCATTGGTGAAGACAGGTTCAGATTTTGGTATACAAATTTTTCAGAAATTGTTGATTCTCAGGGAGGACTCCCCACTGTTCTTGTTTTGTAAACTTCAAAGCTACATAAATTTTGTATACGACCTCAGATCAAGTTGATTCTTTTTTTGAGAGTGCATGACTTTTTGTGTACTTTTCATTGCTTCTATTTATTTCATAGGAAATTATATCAAATGAATCCTTTTAGCACATGCTCATTTCTTGAGGATTTGTAAAAGCATTGAAATCCAGAAATCTATAACTGCACTAAATATAAAGTGCCAAACCATTTTTTTTTGGTGGGGTTCTTTGATTGAGTAAAGAAGGGGGGCTCTCTTGCTGTCTTTGTGCTTGAACATCTCTCATACTTTGTGCTCTATTTTTCCTTCACTATGGGTACATTTAAGTTTTCATTGCTCATGTCGTACAACTACAACACAATGCATCAAAATGCATGGAATGCCTTAATGCAATTAGGATAAAAACCTTATGTTGAGAAGAAGGTAACTGAACCCACAAATGATAAGGAAAAACTACTCTAGATGTTAAAACATACAAAAGCTCTTGTTTGTCTATAGAGTATTTTTCTCTTCATATAATGTATCAAATTGAAGCATGTAAAGATTCACATGATGCATGGGAAAAATTAAAAAACTCTCTATGGCACAATTGATGAAGTCCACGGTTATCAGATTGACAAGAAAATAACGAGTCTTGATCCAAAGTCTTTTGATAACATCCAGGATTATGTAACAAAGGTCAATGACCTTAGAGCACAATGTAAATCATGTGGCTTAGAGAAGAAAGACATTCAACTTGTCTATAACACTCTAAACAAACTTGGACCTGAATTCGCAGCTTTTGTTTCTAGCTTTCACACTCATAGGTTGACAATGGGATCTACATTCACTACACCTTCTTTTGCTTCATTTTCTGAAATTTTGATACAAGAGCAAGGTAAGATTTTGTCAATGGGTCTTCTTAAGCCTTCACACTCACAAGCTTTGATGGTTGGTTAATCAAAGGGTCATAAGGAATCAAGGAAACCTGACAACAAACAAAAGAAAATCAAAAAGAAGTCACAAAGAAATCAAGCACAATCATATTCAACAACAAAATTTTACTCCAACTCCTCTTCAAAGGGGAATTTTCAAAAGAAGGAAAGACCAACTTGTAGCTATTGCAAGAAACCTGGCCATGAGGAACATTCTTGTCACAAGAAGCAGATCGATGAGTTAAAGAATCTTCTCAAAAAGAACAACATTAATCTGCCTTCCTCTATTGCTCAACAATCCTCTCCTCCTTCTTCAAAATCAGGTAAAGGGAAAGCACAAGCACTTGTTGCTATTACTGATTCTTCAAAAGAGTAAATTCTTGACTCAGGTGCATCACATCACATGGGTTCTAGTAAAGAATAATTTTATTTGTTGGAGCCTTGTTTTGTGCCCCACATTCTCACTAGGGATGATTCTCCAGTGGATGTAATTGGGAAGGGTTCAATTGATACTAGAAATGGTACATTTGAGGATGTCCTTTGCGTGCCTAATCTATGAGCCAACCTTCTCTCTGTCTACCAAATCACTCAAAATGCTAGAAAAGTTGAATCCACTCCAGATTTTGTCAGCATTTGAAATCTTGAAGATAATGCACTCCTTGCAGTTGGTAAGCCCAATCATGAGTCTCGCTTGTATTCTTTCTCCCATTTTGTACCTGATTTACATTTCACTGCATTGCTCACCCATTCAAATGTTGTGAGAAAACTATGGCACAAGTGGTTTAGCCATCTCAACTATCGTTATCTTCACCAACTCAACAAACATAATTTGGTCACGGGTCTTCCTCAAATCAATTTTTCAAATGGTGTATGTTCAGGTTGTGCCTTGGGAAAACATCCTGAGGAGAAGTTTGATAAAGGCAAGGCTTGGAGGGCTTCAGAAGTCCTTGAATTGGTTCATAGTGACTTGGCGGGTCCTTTTCCATCATTATATTTTAGTAAGGCTTATTATTTGCTCACCTTCATTGATGATTATTCTAGATACACATGGGTCTACTTTCTTCGACACAAAGGAGAATTATTTGATAGATTTAAAAAGTTTAAGGCTCGTGCTAAGAAGCAATCTAGAAAGTGTGTCAAAATTCTCTGCACTAATAATGGTAGAGAATATGTGAACAATCGGTTTGAGCAATTTTGTACTCTTGAAGGGATTAATCTTCAACATGATGTACTCTTGAAGGGCTATTTGGCTTCAATATATCCTCATTGAACTTGGTATCACCTTTCAGAAGCCATCAATCATCTATTTTGACAACCAAAGCACCATCCAAATCTCGAAAAACTCGATCCATCATCAACGAACCAAATACATCAAGATCCATATGCATTTTCTTCAGGAGCTAATTCAGGAGCAGGTCATTGATTTTTGATATTATCCTACAACAAATTAGGTTGCATATATATTCACCAAACCCTTCACTGAGAGAATGTGTGTTCATCTTTGATCTCTCTTGGGGGTGCAGCAAATCTCTTTTGGGGGGGGTCACTTAGACCTTCTTCATTCACCCTCTCATGACCAAGATTTTTTTCCCACTAGGTTTTCTCCTTCTTTTATCATTGATAGGTTATTATGCACATGGGTACCTCATCAGGCCTAGTAGCTGGGACCCATATTTGCATTGTATACTTCTCCCTAAGTTGCACTTAAGGGGGGGTGTTAGTGTGAAAGGGGTACTTTATCTAACTAGTTCATTCTTAGCTAGTTCTCCACTAAATTTCTCTTCACACTAGCTTAACTTTACATAGGGTTAAGGTGGTTGAGCCTTTAATGAAATGAGTTGTCACACCTCATAGGATGCCAACACTTATCTTAATTGGGTTGCATCTATCTCTCCCCTTGGCCTATATAACCAAGGCATTTCCTTTGTAATTATCAATTCTCAAGCTGAATAGAGGTTTGCATTCTTGAGAGGAATACAGTTTATTCCTCCTCATATTTTTGGTTTTGCTTTCCTTCAGTCATTAGATTCCTAGGTAGGTTAGTTAACAAATCTCACAGGGTGAATGACCCTCATTATGTGATTAAAAATTCCTCAAGGCATAATTAATAGCGTGTTTATAAATTCAAAATTAGTTTTGGAGAGATTAGGATATTTTGGACAAGATAACATATATAATATATTTTTAAGATATTTATTCATTTATGTAGTGTTGAAAAATGTACTCCTTTACATTTTCAAACTGTTTGGGTCCCTTAATAAACTAGACTTAATTAAGCTTCTAATTGGCCAAATTATGCATCTACAAGCCTAATTAATTGCAATTTTTGAAAGGGGAATCTTGATTTAATTAATGTAATTATCATTTTTAATACCCTGAAATGAATAGGTCTTGGCAACTTAGGTCAAGACCCATTCGCCCTTTAGTTGCTTAATTCAATTTTAAATATGTTTTTGGTGACCTTTTTATGATCCCAAATTCAAATTCAAATGTCAGCTTGTCATGTTTGATTTTCGAGAAATTAGAAAATTTCCTATAAATACATGGTCTTTTATCAATTCAAATCCTAGAAGCAAGCTAGAAATTCATGAGCACAAGAAAGAGATTATCCCTAGAGCTAATATTATTGTCAAAGGTGTTCAAGAGAAATTTTCTCAAACATTTGTTGCAGAATTCAAGATCTCAAGCATCATGTCAAAGTTATCAAGCATCATGCATGTTTTTAGAGCTAACATTGTGATGTAGGTTTCAAGCATTCAAGTCAAATTGCAAGCATCAAGATCACATCATCAATCGAGCCATTTCATGCAAGATCTAGATCCTCGAGAGATGATCTAAGTTTCAATTATTCAAGGATCTCAAATCAAGGGTTTGGTGAGTTGCAACATAACACTTGTTCATTCATCATTCCTTTCATGTTTCATTATTTCATTTCAAGGTTTGATTACCAATCAAAATTTAATTCTAAATTTTTGACTATGAAACCCAGAGAAATCGGGAGTGCAGAAATACGACCAAAGGATTGTAAAAGTAGATTTTCAACCCCTATAACAAGACCCATTCTCCCTTGGGAGAATGAGTCTCAGGAGGACACTCAACATAACATTTTTGTGATGGGTGCATAAAATCACATCCTTCTCAGATTTTCTATTGCTTTTTGGATTCTATCATATTAAGGTTTAGTTTAGAGGTTTCATGTGTTGCATTGCATAATTGCATTCATTTTGTTATTTTCATTCATCTCCCAAAAGTGCATTTTAGGCTGATTTACCCCATTCTAAGTCATAAGGAAAACATCAAGATCTCTATCAAGGTTGACTCACCTAAGGGTTGAAAGTCAATCTTACCCTAGGGGATCTCTTTTTCCCAATGAAATAAGGAAGATAAGTGCATCATATGTTTCCTCCATCCCAATTTTAGGATCACCCATTTTTCGTATGTTTCAGTTTGGTGAACCTATTTTCCTCTGTTTCAATTTATTTATAAATGTATCTTATTTAATTTTTTGGCTAATTTGAGATAATATTTTAATGCAGTTATATAGTTCTAAATGGTGTATTTTTGTATATATTATCTTTACATATCTAACCTGGCTTACACCTATCTCTATGTTTATTGCTTATTTATATGTTTAGGTGTACATAATCTGCATTTAATTGGTTATCCATCTAGTTCTAGTCATTAATCCAATAATTATCTATAATCCACCTATTGGACATAGATATAACCTAATTGTCTAAACCCATATTGAATATAAAACTATTTTTGGAACCATTATTTTAATCCACTTAAATATATAATCAAAAGTAAATATTTAATCAAATATAAGTTATGTTGAGTCCCAAAATTGTTGCTCTAATTCCTATAACTTGTGTAGTGTCATAAATTGTGCTCCTTGTGGGTGAAAGCACAATTTCATAATTTATTTGGTTCTTTCTTTGGTATTCATTCCTTTAGTCATGTTAGGAACACTTCCTAGATTTAGAAAATGGAAATTTATTATGGATATGGTAAATGATGCTATGTTTTTGAGTATTTTGTTGGGTTTTTCAATGTTTTCAAATTTTTTGAGAATATTTGAATTTTTTTGGGATTTTTTAGGAATATGTGAATGTTTTTGGATTTTCTAGGAATATGTGAATGCTTTTCATTTTCTAGGAATTCTTTGAATGTTTTTTGGATATTGAAGATCTCTTGAGATCTTGTCATTGGCCAAGCTAAAATTGATTGATCTGATTGAGTGATTGTCAATAGTGACAACAACATTGAGGGTACACAACAATGAAAGGATAGTGTTTTCAAGATTAAAAAAAAAAGATGATAGGGAAGGATAAATCCTGAGATGATGATTGATTGATCAAATAAAATTGATCAAGATTTGTAGCCAGGCTAGGAACAAAATTTGTTGCATGTTTTTTATACAACACTGAAACGCCAACAAGAGGCAATAGATATTGATTGTTTGGATCATGCCTAGATCACAACATGAGCTAGAAGACATAGATCAAGATTTATTCTAAAGCAAGATGTAAGTACCTTCCCCATTGTCTAGCAATGTATGGTAAACTATGATTGGATGACTAAATTAGTGAGATGGGAATGGATATGTGAAAGATAGGAATTGCACAAATAGATCTAGGATAAGGGATTTTACTTTCAAGGACTATCTCATAATAGGATATCATGTTTGACCCAAGAGAAATGTTTGGACAGTCTTATGTAGGTGAGGATACGACATGGGATAGTTTATGATCAAAGGAAAATAACCATGTCAAGATTTTCCACAAGAATGTTTTTAAGTATATGCCCCTAGTCTTTATCAAGATCAAGATAAATAGAGAAGATGGATGCAAGTGGAATGGATGGATCGTAGATTTATTATGGATGGAATGGATAGGATGTTGAATTTATTATGGATAAGATAAATTATTGCTAGTTGGAATAGTGCACATAGATGTTTTATTTTACACATGACGCACGTTTTCCAAGTTTTCATCATGGTACTTTCCCAAAGTGCCATAAGAATGGTTTTCACTATTGAATGAATTCTTTTTTCTTTTTTTTTGTTATGTTTGTTTTTTTGAATGATCATCGATTATTCTAGACCACCTAGCAGTGTTGATGTAGATGTTGTTGTCATAGTGTACCAACAATTTCCTACCTTGATGAGTTGCTTCACCAAAATAGTAGTACTTGTAAATAGCCCATGAATGCTATTATGATCTTCTTTGATACTAGAGTTGGCTTTATCTAAATGTGCATATCATGATAGAGTGCCATTAGATTCCTTATGATAAAGTGTTGTTGTCAAGACACAATGGATGTGGGATTTAGGACTTTTAGATTTTAGGAAAGATATTGGATTTTGGTGGGGGATGTAAGATGTGGATAAACTATTTGGTAGTTTGGATGTAGGATTTTTTATTTTCCAAACTTCATATGGTGGACGATGGAATACAGATATGGAATTTTGAGTGGATTTAGGACCAACTCTTTCATACACTTTTATGTTGTTGTTGAAGTCTGCTTTGAAAGAGGTGGACACTTTTGATAGTTTGAAGGCATTTTTTGATGTGGATCAATAGTTTATTATCTATTGGATTTGGATTGGATGCTTTACACAATCCAATTTTCTTTGAGATCCATTTTGATTGTATGTGTCCACTTTAACTTTTTGGATTTATTAGCTTCAATTGTTTGACTTTGATCTTTTTCTTTGTAAATATTTTTTTTCCTTTTGTTGGTCCCTTTTAGTGGATGGAAAAATAAGGGAATGATGGTCTATTATGTAGATGGGTAGAGTTTTGGCAGCAACCTTGTGATAAGTACTACTCAAAACACATATTTAAATGTTTGCATTAGATGTAGTTTCCCTCGGTATCATGGAGGTACCACTAACATTCTTAGATTTCTCAATTGATGAATAACCGAGTCCTTGATATTTAGGATTATCAAAACACTGCATTGGTTCCAGAGTACTTTGTTCATGTAGGCCTAATCCTTTTCCTTTATATTGCATTCTTTGATAGATCTTGTTTGCAATAGGAAATGTGTTGTTTTGATAATAAGATGCTAACTCTTCTTTATGTTGTTGGGAATCATCAATGATTGTCATCTTCTCATTAGTAAGAAGGCTTGCTTTAATAAAAGTGAGTGATCCAAGTTGATAAGATACAGGTTGTTTCTCTGTCTTTATGGTTTTTTCTTCAACACTCCATGAGATACTTTCATGGAGTCCTTTGAATTCAGCTATAACTTCTTTCTTTTCAAATATATCTAGAGAGAAATATTCTTGTTATGGATTAACAAGGGAGAGATCATCTATGTGTCCAGTGGAAGCAAGTGTCTCATTTGTGGAAGTGGATTTTGTTGGCATATGGATGGGGTCATCTTTGATTTTGGAATCATGGAAATGGATATGGGATCTTGATTAAGGATATGATGAAATGGAAAAATTTGAATAACTTGATCTTGATTAGTTTCAGGGACTTTTGCTTGATACTTTGGACAATGTTCTTGGCATAGATCAAGTTTTGATAATGTGGTATGAACAAGTGGATCTTGGATAGTCTCAATACGTTGGGATGGTGGTAATGGAATTTGAATAGGAATATTTGGAGTGGATGATGGGATGGGTGGGATACATGATGGTATTTGGTCTAATATTTCATGATTATGGATTGGATTTGTATCAAACAATGGGTTACCTATTGTGGATAACCCTTGGGGAAAATCTCGGAAGGTATTATCAGTGGATGATTTGTTTGATGAGGATGATGTGGATTGATGTTGCAAAGGTTCTAGGGATGAAGGAATGTAAGGAGAGATGGAGGTTTATTGTAGGCACACTTCTTCAGGTTGACCTATTATGAAGTCAACTGAGGTGGATATGTTATGGCCATTGTTAGACATAGGTGAATGGTTTTGATCTTGCTCGGGAAAATTATCTTGATACATGTCTAATTTATCAATGTGATTATCTTGCAACAAACTCAAACAAATATTTAGTGTGGCTAAACATATCTCCAAAGATGCACCATAGATAAAAAAAATGGGTATAGTGTACACAAGACACATTTTTCCAACATTCTCCCACTTGTATACATTTCAGAAGTGATCAAAAATAAACTCAAACATCAAGGAAAGAATCCATAAATCCAACATGTACCACCAAAACATCTAAGTGATCCATGTGCGAGCTATCAAAATACTACAACAATAACCAAGTTGGTGATCACCATCTCAAATAAGAACTCTCTCACCCTATATCATGCTAATGCATAAAAGATAAGATCTAAAGAGATGCCACACTATGTATCATTAGAAACATGAATCCTACCTCAAACCAATATTCAAACATAAACACTATATCCAATGATAACACATAAGCCTGAATAGTTGCTAAAGAAAAAACCCACATGACTGAAAATAACAACTACAAAAAATGCTAATACATTCAGTTATCCCTACAACCAAAAGTAGGTTGAGTTGTTGTGTTATTCTTGTTGAATCAAGGTTCAAATCCCATTGAAGTGGAAATTGTTGAGAATTTGGCTTGGAGATGAGGTCCCCCATTTGTGATCTCACCAGTTCATAGCTCTGGGTCAAAAGCGTTTACCCCTTAAAAAAAAGCATATTAAACACATAAAATGCAATCACAAGTTCCTTATATAAAACCTATTTTAAGATTAACGAAGATCTCTGGGCATAATGCTAGTACTAGAGATTGAGCCATGCAAGATAAGCAAGTGCACACTCTAGGGGAAATGTACAAATAGCCCCCAGGGATAACTTCGCGCATTCGTGCAAAGTGCAAAATAGGTCCAATTTTTTTAAAAAAAATTGGTCTTCTTTGTAAGCGAGTGAGGACCTTAAAAAGAAAAATTTGGCTTGTGGGTATTTAAAATGCGTTTTGTAGAACTCGTCAAACGAAAAGTGCTAAAAAAAGGTGTTTTTAAACCTCCGTCTATTACATTTTCATGACTTCTCCCATACCCGTTCCTTCTAAATCCAAATTTTTTTTTATAAAAAAGCCTATTTACAATTATCAATTAACCTATTTAAAATTACGTTTGTATGTGGGTCCGGTCAAAATATCACGTGGGTCCACTAGGAGGTGGTCACTTTAATCTCAACCTCACCATATTACATTGTTAACCACGTGCCCCATACGCTTCATCAAGCCACGCGTATGACTCTACCTCACCACCTGCACTTGTTAACCACGTGCCCCATTCGCCTTCATAAACCCACCTTTAACTTTCAACCTAACCCCCAGTTGTTGGGCAGCTTTAAGCCCTAAACTCATCATCTCCCACGGTTTTTTCATTGATGTCTCCTCTCTCCCGCAATTGACGTGAGCTCGTGTGGCCATGGCAACTTCGTTCGACACCCAAACGTTGCAGGTAATGTCTCCACCTCTCTTCACCTGCAAGTTTGTTTGTAGAACAGTGGGTTTTCGTTGGCGTGACGATGTTTGAGTGAATCTATCTGTATGGCATTAAGATAACTAACTGTAATCATTTCTATTTACATGTGATTGGTACAAATTTGATCCCTCATGGTTTATTTTGTCTATGCCATCAACTGTTTGCCTGGGTTTGACTGTAATCATTTCATTTTACATGTGACTGGTACAAAATTGATCCCTCGTGAATTATTTTGTCAATGCCATCGAGGGTTTGCCTGGGTTTGACTGTAATCATTTTGTTTTACATGTGACTGGTACAAAATTGATCCCTTGTGAATTATTTTGTCAAGGCCATCGAAGGTTTGACTGGGTTTGACTGTAATCATTTCTTTTTACATGTGACTGGTACAAATTTGATCCCTCGTGAATTAATCTGTCTATGCAATCGAGGGTTTGCCTGCTATGATTTTATTTGACATTATTTTATGAAATAATCACATGTAATGTGATTCAAACAGAACATTGATGAAATTTTGACCAAGTATAATAATGAAATTTTATGAGTTTCCAGTTTTAACCCCATATTATTGAGGGGTTTCAGCATATGAGTTAATGGGTTTATAGATTTTGTTGATTCTCTTTGAATCCCTACATTATCATGATGAAACTTGATGGTATAAATTTTTTTTCCCAAATTATACTACGGTTTTAAGATTACAATTTGCAGGCAAGCGATATATACTAGTGTATATTGTCATGTCGTGTAGGGTTTCATTATATAAAGTCGTGCAGGGTTTCATCACAATTATCTTCATAGATAATGATATTTTTTTTTAATTTTTTTTTATAGATAAGTGTTTGCCTGGGTTACAAACCCTACTCATTCTATGAGCAAGAAAATTGCTGCAAGGATGTCTCCCACCTTGGTCAACCATTGCAAGCAGACCCCGTTGAGCCAAGCCAAGTCGGATCGCATGAAGTTGGAGAAGGCGTCCATGTTGGCGTTTTTGACTCTTGCTCTAAATACTTCCCATGTGTCAATACAAAAGTTATCTGCTGCAACCCGGCGGGCACTAGCTGCATCTTCATCCACATCGTCCTCTTCGGATTCTGCCTCCTCCTCATCATTTTCCTCCTCATCTTCTACCACGTTCAATATTTCTGGGTTGAAATACTTTAGGAAGCTGACCCAACCCTCATCACTTAGGTTCAGAATGGCATTGGCTACGGCCTCAACGTTACCGATTTCTATGAATCCATTGAGCCACTCAACCACTACTTTTGTAGCCTCGATTATTTCCACTAATGCGCATAATATGAGCTCGTAGATTTTTTCGTCACACGAATGTTGATCAAGAGACAAAACCGCAAAGACTAGGTCGAAAACTACATTCCTTATTGTTGGGTTTGGAATGTTAAAAATCCTTCTGCACTGGGCCATTCCTGACTCCTTAGTGCAATGGCAGTCGACTCCGAACATGAATACCATCTTGCTTTTCTGGCAAACTTGGGGATTCTTTGAAGAGATGGAGGTGGAGATCATAATGTCCAGCTATTAATAGTCTTAATCCTGTAATGATAAGGATTGCTTGAGAACCGGGCCCGTCAATTCATGCCATATCAAATCCGAACTAAATCCATCCTTAGATTTTGTACATGTGAATCCAGTCCTAATTTGAGGTTCGTAAGGTTTTTGGGATGAGACATCTGGGTTTTTGGGATGAGTGTTTGTCAATAAAAAAATCAGAACACTTTGATTGCAAACAAAATTTGCAGACATTGATATGTTATTATCACATTGTATGTATATATTTACAGACAATGATATATTCTTATGTCTTTGTATGTATATATATTCATATATACATATAATCTGATAAGAATATATCATTGTTTGGAAATTGTAATCTGACAAGAAATCCGCGAGAGATGATGAGTTTAGGGCTTAAAGATGATATATTCTTTATAGATGGGGCACGTGGTTAACAATGTAATGTGGTGAGGTTGAGATTAAAGTGACCGCCTCCTAGTAGACAATGATATATTCTTATCAGATTGTATGCGTGTATATATATACATACAATCTTATAAGAATATACCATTGTCTACAAATAGTGATCATTGTATTTGCAGACAGTGATTCATTCTTATCAGATTGTATGTATATATTTGTAGACAATGATATATTCTTATCAGATTGTATGTATATATATATACAATCTGATAGTAATATATCATTGTTTGCAAATTGAAATCATTCTATTTGTAGACAATGATATATTCTTATCAGTTTGTATATAATTGTCGATCACTAGTTCTTTCTTAATGATTAATGTTTTACTAACACTATAGCTTATACCATCAATTATCACAATCTAACCATATTGAACTGCACTCTTAGCTTCTCTAACAAACTCTAACATACAATCTGATAAGAATATATCATTGTCTGCAAATTGTATTCTGACAAGAAATCTGTGGGAGATGATGAGTTTAGGGCTTAAAGATGCCCAACAAGCTGCGGTTAGGTAAACTCATACGCGTGGTTTGATGAAGGCATATGGGGCACGTGGTTAACAATGTAATGTGGTGAGGTTGAGATTAAAGTGACCACCTCCTAGCGGACCCGCGTGATATTTTGATTGGGCCCACATACAAATGTAACTTGAAATAGGTTAATTGATAATTGTAAATAGGCTTTTTTTTTTAAATTACGCACCATTGAAATTAGATAGGAGTGGCCACTGCAGTATGAATAGACCGATTATTTGGTAGGAAAATTGAGATTTGAAATTCAATCACCACAATTCAATGCATTCAATATGCACATTCAAATGATTCTATAATAGGGAATTTCCAGTGTCATTTACAGTACGAATTCTCCTATGCTTTCACTACATATCCTCTACAAAATTCAACTCAGTACATATAATGAAAACTAGAAATGTATTATAAATCATATAATAGACTGAATTTATGCAAGCCACCTATTTTATCAAGCACACTCCAATGTTTTTATAAGAGGGAATTTCCACGGTCATTCCCTCAATATCCTCTACAAAATTTAGAGCTTACTAATGCAACCTATGCACATTCCTCTTAAAAGGCAGCTTATTCATGTTGGTACACCCATAATAACTAAATACATATTTTTATTTATTAGCTTACTGGATTTAAATTAATGTTGTATGTTTCATTATTCACTACACTCTTTTATATTTATGTACTGAGTGTTTGCAGTATTTTGAGGCATACAAATTATTCAGTTTTTAGTCAATTGTTCAAATGAGCATTATCCATTATGTAATCATATCACATCATTGTATGATGTGATATCATTTTTTTTCTTCCACTTGCTATATGTGTTTCAATAGTCAGATTACATATATGTATACACATATACATGTACATGTATATGTATATGTACATGCATATACATATACATATACATGTACATGTATATGTATATACAAATTTATATACACTGTTATTTTCAGCTTCATACTAAGGATCAGAGCATTGTGGATTTTAATGCTCCAATCAAAACTCTTATTGTTGTGCATGAAATATTGTAAGGGTGATTTGATGTGGGAATGTTACGAGTACCGAGTACTACCCCCATTTATTACAATTTTTTTGCAGGCAAGCGGGAGCGTCAAGAGGTGAACCAAGTATGTGGATTATCAACATACCATGGAAGTTGTGTTTGTTAACACAATAAACTCTATAGGGACATTTTTCTCTTAATGCTTTATGATATGTTTATATTTTATGTTGTATTGTTTTCATACATATTTTGGTCTTACAAATTCTTATTTGATTTGAGGAATATATTTAACTACATTGGTCTCTTAATGGCAGGCATGCGAGGATTTGTCCGCAATCAACAAAAGGTATTAAGTGTTAATGACAGGTAAAGTCTTTGACTTTACTTTGGCAATGACCTAGTAATACAAAAAACTATATGATTTTATATATATGGCTGAAAGTTAGATGAACAAACTATTAGGGTAATTATAATATGAAGTAAGATATTAATATTAGTATTATGTTTTATTGCAAATTTATTGTGTTAGAATGAAATTAAAATAACAATATTATTATGGAAACTTTAGGGTCACGTGTAACTAGATTTGTTTGAAATAATATGAAATCTATAGAGGGTTAACTTAGAGGCTAATAGAGTAGCTAAGAGTGCAGTTCAATGTGGTTAGATTGTGATAATTGATGGTATAAGCTATAGTGCTAGTAAAACATTAATCATTAAGAAAGAACTAGTAATCGACAATTATATACAAACTGATAAGAATATATCATTATCTGCAAATAGAATTATTTCAATTTACAGAAAATGATATATTATTATCAGATTGTATATATATACATACAATCTGATAAGAATATATCATTGTCTACAAATATATACATACAATATGATAAGAACATATCACTGTCTGCAAATGCAATGATCGCTATTTGCAGACAATGATATATTCTTATCAGATTGTCTGTATATATATACATGCATACAATCTGATAAGAATATATCATTGTCTGCAAATAGATATATACAATTTGATAAGAACATTTCATTGTCTGTAAAGAATATATCATTGTCTACTAGAAGGTGGTCACTTTAATCTCAACCTCACCACTTTACATTGTTAACTACGTGCCCCATATGCCTTCATCAAACCACGCGTATGAGTTTATTTAACCACAGCTTGTTGGGCATCTTTAAGCCCTAAACTCATCATCTCTCACGGATTTCTTGTCATATTACAATTTGCAGACAATGATATATTCTTATCAGATTGTATGTATACATACAATCTATTAAGAATATATCATTGTTTGTAAATATATACATACAATTTGATTTTTTTATTGACAAACACTGAAACATAGTGTACTTAATGATACCACAGAAAATACAAGGCTGAAACCCTCATAAAATATATAAGAGACTTAACTATGAGGTTCGAAAAAATATCAATAGTAGCATTAGGACATTTTATAATCATATCATAGTTATATTTTTTATCAAATTGCAAGAATTCATTAGGTGGTGCGACAAAAAAACATGGCTGAAAAATACTTGAAACATATCAAAATATTACTGGGTGCTTGTATTAAACTTCTTCTCACCTTAAACATATGTGAGGTTCCAAACATAATAACCACAGTATTATCACATCTTATAATCATATCACAGTTATAACTTGAAGTAGATATTTTGATCTGATATGCAAAGCAGATCAACAGAATATATTGCTACATCAATCAAAAAACAAAACTCAATACCGGCATATTTAGTTTTCCATATTTCTAGGAAAAGAAGGTGGCATGAGATATCCGCTAGTAGTTGAGTTTGTTCCACTTGTAGGAGGTGATACTTGGTTAATTGAGGTTTGAAGGCATGTTTCTATTTGAGCAAGCAATGTCTGGCTTGCATCTACAGTCAGTCACATTTGTTGTGAGCCACTCTCAACTTGCATATTATTGATAGCTATAAACGCTGGTGCCAATATGTTCATCATATCAAGTAGTACAGGGTGTTGGGGGGGTATAGGATTCCCCGATGTAGACTTACATTTTATCCTCTCTGCTTGTTTAGCTTTCTTTTCAGCTGCCTTTCGTAGACGTTCAGCTTTGGCTTGCTCTTGTTTGATTGCTTTCTCCCACATTCTAATCATCTTCTCCTCATCTTCTATCGCTTTCCTTGCTTGCTTCTCAGCCCTCATTACTTCCTTTTCAACTGCTTCTGCTTCACGTTCTGCCTTTCTCTTCAACATCCGGTCCATCTTACGTTGTTGCAGCTCTACTTGCCTTTTCTTCTCTGCCTCTTATTCAGTATACATTTCAATGAAGGCGTCTAATGTTAGTACTTGGGATTGCCTATTAAGGCGAAGCACTCCCAAATGACCTCCTCGTGATGATCCTTGCACCCTTTGCACTGGAAGTTTCAAGAGTTTTCTATTTTGTCTAGTTGATTATTGTCCATCATGTGGGGTACATGGCACAAACTCAGCTTCTTCATCACTATATGCATTGCCATCTTCACTTCGACCATCACTATGCTCTTCCCAATTCCTTGTAGTAGTGAAGTAATGTATCACTTCAACCGGATCAATGTGTGGTGGGGATGGCATAGAAAGGCTGAATTCTTCCTCAATCGGATTTAATTTCCATCCAAGGTTTGTGGCTACTTCATGCATCCAATCCGGTTGGCTGACTTGAGTTGGCAAACTCAAACCAGTTGATGTAGTCTTTGTATCTTCATTGCAGGGTGCAATAAGAGGTTGGACTTCTGCTTGGAAATATGCAACAACTGGCTAAATTTCTAGTTGAATGTGTGTTGTAGTTTCAGTGCCCTCATTGTGGTCTAATGTATTTTTTGTATCTTCATTGTAGGGTGCAAAAAGAGGTTGGAATTCTGCTTGGAAATCTACAACAACTGGCTGAATTTCTGGTTAAATGTGTGTTGTAGTTTCAATGCCCTAATTGCATTCCCACACAAAACCATCAATTTTTTCCTCGTTGTAACCAAGTAGACGCAAGCATTTCTTTGTTGCAATAACATCCTCTTCATCTTCCATCGTGCAAGAATCACCTTTTGTTCTAGGACTTGGTACATCATCTTCAACAATATAGCCTTGACTTGGCCCCATGTCCTTGTCAAGGGTTGACCGATCAAGTGGCCAAATACCTGTTCTACGAAACCCACTAATAATGTTGGATGGTGTCAAAGCTTTTTTGAAAGGTTGGCTTGCTAGAGTTGCCAACTCTTCACGCCCAATATCGATATGTGGGTTGTTAGCTTGCTAGATGGTTCGTTGCTCTCTGAAATATGCCTTGAATGGAGCAAAAATGCTAACATCTTATGGCTACAACTTGTGACTGGTATGAGTAGGAAGTGTTAACAGGTCTATTCCTAATTTTCTTGCTTCTTCAATAGTTTTGAAAGCCATGTGGCTGCCATGGCCATCAAAAATCAGAAGGGCCCTATTTGTTGGTGAAACGCCACCGAGGATATTACCTACAAAATGGTCTAACCATTTGACAAATAGTTTATTTGTCATCCAAGCATGTTCTTGGATTGCCATCAATGCACCTATCTCACAATTTACTATATAATTTTACATGTGCCTTTTTTATTTAAATAGGTAGAACCTAGGAATACTTAACCCAGTTGCATTTACATAAGCCAGCACTGTGATCCACTCTCTGCTCTT
This sequence comes from Sequoiadendron giganteum, assembly GCA_007115665.2. Taxonomy (NCBI): domain Eukaryota; kingdom Viridiplantae; phylum Streptophyta; class Pinopsida; order Cupressales; family Cupressaceae; genus Sequoiadendron; species Sequoiadendron giganteum. The sequence goes on from CM021101.1 coordinate 815,817,533, forward strand.
TGAAACCAAATGTGGTACACTCTTTACACACAATTTTGCAATAACTCTCATTCCACAGTTCCTACTAGCTTGAATACCCGTCTCATCGTAGTTCCAAATTCGGCTTGCTCCATAGTGGTTAAGGTTAATCATATCCTAAAGGTTGTCATAGAAAGCTTGCACAACTGAAGGATGAACCATAATTGCTCTGTCACTGTCCACTCCTTCAACAATTATGATTGTCAAATCTAGGTGCCTTCTTCAAAATCCTGCCCACCATGACCTCCTGGGGACACCATTTGTGAATAGATTTGGCCGAGTTGTAGTGATTTGGGCAACTGTGGATTGTAGTTGATTGACCCGTAGTTTATCGCCCAAATCTGCCATGTCCTTGCACCATTGGACAATTTAACCCTCCTCCTCATGAGATAATATGGTATGTGGACCCCTCTTCTTGGTGGTGGTAACTCCTAATAGCCACACCCTCAAATTTCTAGGTGGCATATCCCACTTGATTGTTGCTGCCCTAATTGACATGTTGTGTTCTTCGACACTTTTGACTGCTCCTTCCATATCAGCATATGTCCATTGCCTAATGGGTATAGGTGAGGTCAGTTGTACATCGGGTTGAGCATCTGGCTGAACATCTGGCTGAAGACGTGGTTCGACTTCTGTTGTGTTGGTGGCTTCATCCGCAGAGTCAGGAACGTCTTCTTCTGCGAGAATTGCATGCACTTCCTCTACAGGCTCTTCATCAATGAAGTGCGCCCCACGAGTGGCTCTAATGGCGCATGGTCCTTTTCTTACAACCCTTTTAGAGAGTCTTCTAGCAGGTGCCATTATATTCCACTTAACCTGCACAAACGGTAAAAGTTGCATAACTTGGTAGTGCAACAAAGAATATATCATTGTCTACATAGATATATATACAATCTGATAAGAACATATCATTCTCTGTTAAAATATATATATAATCTGATTACAACATATCATTGTCTGTGAAGCTTGAAGTCATTAAATTTCATGATTATAATGAAGAGATTCAAATGGAATCTAACAAAATCTGTATACCTGGGATTTATTTTCATGTGCATATTATAATTACTGAAAATAGAAAACATCTACCCATTAACCCGTATGTTGAAACCCATGAAATTTCATGATTATACTGGTGTTTTTCAATATACCCATTAATTTTCAAGATTATATTTGGTCAAAAATTCGTCAATGTTCTGTTTGAATCACATTACATGTGATTAGCTCATAGAATAATGTCAAATAAAATCATAGCAGGAAAACCCTCGATTGCATAGATAGATTAATTCAGGAGGGATCAAATTTGTACCAGTCACATGTAAAAAGAAATGATTACAGTCAAACCCTCGATGGCATAGACAGAATAAACCACGAGGGATCAAGTTTGTACCAGTCACATGTATGTAATCTGATAAGAATATATATATATATGTGAATGTATGTATACATTATAATAAGAAAATATGATTCTATTTACAGAGAATGGTATATTTTTATGAGAATGTATCATTGTATTTGCAGAGAATAATATATTCTTATCATATATATATACAATCTAATATGATGAAACCCTACATGGCATGACTGTATATATGTATTTGTCTGCAAATTGTAATCCATAAGCTATTCAATAAATTGGGACAAAAACTATAAACCCATTAAACTTCATGATTAGTAAAGAGGGATTCAGAATATAATTGTGATATGATTCCAAAATGGGTAATGATGTTGTTATTATCTTGATTTATGATGAATGCAGGTGAAAAAAATGTAACTATGATATGATTAAATAATGGAAAATGCTAAGTTGAACAGCTGACTAAAAACATATTAATTTGTATGTCTGAAAATAATGTAAATGTTAAGTACGTAAATATAAAAGAGTATATTGAATAATAAAATAGGCAACATAAATGTAAAACATATTGCCTGAAAAAAATGCAAAGATTGAGTACGTAAATATAAAACAAAATATTGAATAATGAATCAGACAACATAAATGTAAAATAGTATGCCTTAAAATAATGTAAACAATGAGTACATAAATATAAAATAGTATCTTGAATAATGAGAACAAATAAAATAAATGTAAAACAACAAAATGATAATAAAAAACATGAATTTACCTATTTTGGTAATGTAAACAGTGAGTACATAAATATAAAACAGTATTTTGAATAATGAGAACAGATAAAATAAATGTAAAACAACAAACTGATAATAAAAACCATGAATTTACCTATTCTGGTAATGTAAACAGTAAGTACATAAATATAAAACAGTATCTTGAATAATGAAAATAGATAAAATAAATGTAAAACAACAAACTAATAATATAAACCATGAATTTACCTATTCTGGGTGTACCATCCTGAATAAGCTCCCTTTAAAGATGAATGTGCAGAAATTGCCCTAAGAAGCTCTGAATTTTGTAGGGATAAGCAAAGGATAATTCGTAATGATAATGACCCTGGAAATTCCCTCTTATAAAATCATTCGAATGTGTAAATTGGATGCATTGAATTATAGTGGTTGAATTTCAAATTTGATTTTTTTGTGGGAAACAATCTATCATTTCATTTTGCAGTGGCCATTTATGCCTGAGTTATGTCATGGCCTTTAGGAAATCAATTTTATATTTGGTTTAATAGATAAAATAGGTGACTTGCATAAATTCAATCATTTATATGAATTATAATATGTTTTTTGGTTTATCAGGGAGCCTTACACCATTAACTATGTGTGCAGGTACCAGACGTTGATGGAGATAGTACATGAAGATGTGATAGGAAGTGTGGGTGAATGTGCAATTGATAGTTCATCAAGGTGATCAATGTTTGCTATTATGTCAAAATATGCACCGTTAACTGTTCATAATGGTTTATATAATGTGAAATTGTGCACCATTAATTGTTCAAATATACATTTATATATAATGTAGTTAAAGCTTTGAGCCACTTTGCAACTTGTTTGTATTCAAAACATATATGTACGAATAGATGTTTAGATTTTTATTTTTTTATTGGTTAACTACACATTTAGTAGTGAACATATATTGATGTCATGTGTAAATTTTTATTGGCATAAATAAAATAATGTAATGATTAAAATATAAACGATTATTGGGGGGTCATGTGAGCATGGAGTGAACGGATATTGGATCGTGGACGACAATTGGGGGTTTTCCCATACGTACAATATTGAAAATAGATAATATGAAAAAACAATAGTTGAAGTGATCTTGACTTACCGCCACCACAAACGCTATATATATCTCTCCCTCCTCTCTTCCCCCCCATCATTTACTTTCAACCACCTCTGTCATACAGAAAGATTTCTCTGTTAGAAGACCAGAGCATTACGACTGAATTCGTGGAAGCAGAGCAATCCATGGCACTTAAGATTACGGCGGTGGCGGCTTTACTGCTTCTGTTTGCATGTCATGGAGAGGCGACCGAGTACACAGTGGGAGACACCAAGAGGTGGAATGTGGGAGTAAACTATACAGCCTGGGCTTCTGACAAAACATTTCATCTGGGCGACACTTTGGGTAAATTTCAGAAACCTTCTTTAATTACAATGGTACATTCTTAATGGGTGTTGATGTGTTAATGGGTTGTGTGTGGTGAACAGTTTTCATCTATTCGGCTTCATTTCATAATGTGTTGGAGGTGAACCAGTCGGCTTACAGTTCATGCCTGGCGAGTAACCCATTGAAGGTGTACACAGGGGGAAGCACAAACATATCACTTACCAGTGTGGGGACAAAGTACTTCATCTGTGGAATACCTGGTCACTGCCCCGGAGGCATGAAAGTGGCAGTTACAGTTTCCCCCACCAATCCCTCTGCCCCTTCCCCTTCCCCCACCAGTCCCTCTGCCCCATCTCCCTCAGCTGGGACTGCCCCTGAGCCTACCAGTGCAGGAAATGTTTCACAGATGAAGGATGTGTTAGCCTTGCTTTTTGGGTCTTTTGTCATGTGGGTGGTCTTGGCTTAGCTGGAATGCCCCTTTGCCATGGAAGGGACAGTGCAATTGGACCTTCTATTCTTCTTCTTCTTCTTTCAGTTAATAAAATCTTGCTTGGGTATGAATGGATTCACCGATCTATTTGGGTTTTTTTAGTTTCAGAGCTTTCTTTAGTTCTAGTTTAGGATTTTTAGCATTTGCATGAATGATCAGTTCTGCAAATGCTCAGAGTCATAAAAATAGGACTGGTCATTTTTAAAAATCATCGGATGCTTTAATGATCATTCGACGCAGAACTTGGTAGTAAAATTTAATTTCAATTAAAATTGATTGGTGAGATAAATTTTGTGAGTCAATATCAGTGACCAACACAGTCAATGTTTTCTCAGATCGTCTGTCTTTTTTTTCAAATTTCAAAGGATTCAAATTTTAAATCAGATGTTTTTATTCAGAAGGTGTTAATAATAAAACAAATCATAGCAAAAAAATGTGATGTAAGTTTTGAATTTAGTAAAACTATTGTCCATATTTTCTTTTGGAAAAGTATTGTACAGATGTTTTCTAAGATCGTTTCTTTTTTTCGATCTACAGTGGCAGCAACATCTTGGTTAACAATTTTGACATTTTCAAAAACAGACAGCTGGCTGTATTTTGAGTAGTTATTAATATATTAATAAACTAACGTTTGATCTGTAATGGAAGAGGAAATGAGGCGTTATTTTTTTCTTTTTTATATTGAAACAATGCAAAAAAAAGTACAATAAGAATAAGGCAGCACAAAGGCTGCCAAAAGAAGAATTACATAGCCAACAGTCTGACAGCCAAAAGCTCAAGACATAGTAAAAAACACAATTACAAGACAACCATAAAATGGCTCAAGAACAACATTCAGTTTTGAATTTAAGCAAACATTGAAGCTATTGCAAACATAGCGAGACTTTTTCATGGAGCTGAAATAGTCGATACTTTATCTCATCCAAGTGGTTGTTGATTTTCATCTGTTCTTTGGGCACCCCTTGCAATTGAGAACACAACACAACAATTTGGAATATAACATCTGAGTAAAATTTTAGCATTTATGCTTCCTGATGCACATTATGCTTAACAAAAACAGCCAAACATCGAGTTTTCCAAATATTAAGTAAAATAGCATGACTCATAGAATCCGCAACAACATTCTTATACAACCCAAAACCCAATAAGGCTTTTTTCCATCTTAACTTATGCCTTGAAGATAGCAGGAAGAGATTTGAAAATAACATTCCATTTCTGTTTTGCCCAAGCACAGTCCCAAAAAATATGTTTCAAACTTTCATTATAAATATAAAAGGGCATTTAATCTGTTGTACCATCATACATCTTAACCTATCACCAACAGGTAACTTTGAGTGTAAAACTTTCCATTGAGATGTTATTTTTGTGCCGCCTCTTTCAAGGTTATTGTGTGATGTTGGTTATCCATGTCATTCCTTGTGTTGCTTGAATCCTCCTTTGTGTCTCCCTTCATGTGCAATATTTCTCTTTCTTCGTGTTTAAGTTTGTAATTAATCATTTTTTTTCTTTTTCAATCAATATTTTGTCAATTTAAATCCAAGTCTCGAAAATTAGCTTTATAATGAACTAGGAATTTGTCACTAGAAATTAAATGAATGTCTATTATGTTAAAAATAGAAGCATTATAAATTAATATAATTTTTTCACTTGAAGTATTTAATATAGATAAATGATAAATAAAATAGTTAGAATTTTTAAATTTTAAAAAATTTAAAAAAAGATTATTTACTTAGAAATATTTTTTAAATTTAGATTACTTATTTAAAGAAAAAGATTACTTATTTAGAAATATTTTTTAAATTTAGAAAAATACTTACTTTTTAAAATTTTAGAAACTTCTTTTTATGTTTAATAATTTAACATAACATATTCTTAGTATCTTATCTTTTAAAATAATAATTATTTTTTATTCAAAAAAATGTTTAAATAATAATAATTTAACATAACATATTCTTAATATCTTATCTTATTATTTTTCAAATAATAATTTAACTTTAACCCTAAATTAAGGGAAGACTAATAATAATAATAATAATAATATAATAATTCTAAAAAGATTACTTATTTAGAATTTTTTAAAAGATTAATTGTTTTTCATTCCTTTATAAAAAAAATTATTTTTTTAATTTTAAATATATCAATTTAGAAACTTATTTTTATATAAAAATTTAGAAAAATACATATTTTTAAAATTTTAGAAACTATTTTAAAATTTCAAAGTATTTAAAATTTAGTAAGATTACTTTTAAATTATTTTTTGAAATTTAGGAAAAAATTATAAATACTTCTAAATAAGTAATCTTTTTAAAAATTTAGAAAAATAACTTATTTAATAATATGTTTTAAATTTAAAAAATATTTCTAAATAAGTAATATTTTTCTTTATGAAAGAATAGAAATAAAATTACAAAGGAATGAAAAAAAATGATTTTTTAAAAATTTTAAATTAAATAAAAATCATTCATATTCTATTTCACTCAAAATTAATATATATTTGTAAAGAAATATTATAAAATTAAGGTTTTACTAAAGATTCTATTGTATAAAAATATAGCAACTTAAAAGCTTTTCATAAAATAAAATAAATCTTTGTGTTGGCATTAGGGTTATACTGGAGTTTAGGGTTAAATTAGGGTTTAGTTTTAATTAGGTTTCAATCTCAAAAAAATTATGATTAGGGTTAGCATTCAAAGATAAATCTCGGGGTTGGGGTTTGTGTTCAATTAGTGTTAGATTTATATTTGTGTTAGGGTTGGATTTATATTTGTGTTAGGGTTAGGTATAGAGTTAGGAGTTATAAATTAAGATTAGGATTAGGGTTAAGGTTGGGGATTAATTAGTGTTAGGTTTAGATTTTAATTAGGATTAAGATTCGATTAGGGTTAGGATTCAATTGGTGTTCAATTAAGGTTAGGGTTCTAATAAATTTTGGGTTAGGTTTAGGTTTGGGATTAGAATTCAATTAGGATTAAGGTTAGGGTTACAATCACAATAAGAGTTAACATTCAATTAGGATTTATTTAGAGTTATGATTAGGGTTTATATTCAATTAGGGTTAGGGTTCAACTAGGGTTAGGGTTAGTATTCAATTATAGTTAGGGTTAAGATTAGGTTATGGTTAAGTTTCAATTAGTAAACATTAGGGTTAGGGTTTAATTAGAGTTACAAATAGAATTAATGTTTCTATTAAAATTATGACTATGAAAAGGATTAGAATTATAATTAAGGTTGTAAGTAGGGTTAGCATTAGAAATAGGATACTGGTTAGGATTATAATTAAGGTAGAGGTTAGAATTAAACCCTAATCCTAACCCTAATTCTAAAACTAAAATTTATTCTAATTGTAACCCTAATCCTAATCTTACTCTTTTTGTAACTCTAACCCTAACTCTAACACTCAAAATAATTTTAACTTGAACCCTAATTTTAATTCAATCTCTAATCCTAACACTAGCCCTAATTATACAACTAAAAATAATTCTAATTGTAACCCTAACCCCAACCTCTACATTAACACTATTTTTTACCCACCATAATTCTATAACTATCACTAATTCTAAGTCTAACCCTAAACATAACTCTAACCCTAACCCTAGCTATAACCCTAACTTGAACATATATAGCTAACTCAAAATTATTCTAATTTGAACCCATACAAATAACCCTAATTCTATCTCTAACAATAATCCAAACCCTAATTCTAACTATAAATCTAACCCTAACTCTAATCCAAATGGTAGTCCTAATTCTATCTCTAACCCTAACCATAACCTAAACCTAGTCCTAATCCTAATCCTAACCCTAACCTCCATCCTAATTTTATCTATAATCCTAACCCTAACCCTAATCTTGATTGTAATCCAAACCCTAACCCTAACTTTAACCCCAACCTTAATCATAATTTTATCTCTAACCCTAACCTTAACCCTAATTCTAATAGTAACACTATCTCCAACTATAATTCTAATTCTAATACTAACACTAACCCTAATCATAACCCTAATCTTTATTTTAATCCTAATAGTAACCCTAACCCTAATTTTATCTATAACTCCAACCATAACCCTAATTCTAATACTAACACTAACCCTAACCATAACCCTAATCTTCATTCTAATCCTAATAATAACCCTAACCCTAATTCTATCTATACCATAACCTGATCATATCTCTAATCATAATACTAACCATAATTTTGATGGTAGCCATAACCCTAACCCTAATCATAACATAAACCCCAACCCTAATCTTAATTTCATCTCTAACCCTAACCCTCAACCATAACTCTAAACCCAACCCTAATGCTTATCCTGATAATAAGACTAACCCTAACCCTAAAATCTAAGCATAACTCTAATCCCAATACTAACGTTAACCCCAACCTTAACCCTAATTCTATCTCTAACCCTAACCCTAACTTTAACCATACCCTTCATCTCAATTCTTTGTCTAATCCTAACCTTAACCCTAATTATGATAATAACCCCAATCCAAATTCTAATTCTATCTCTAATTGTAATCATAACATTACCCCTAAACATTATCTTAAACTTAACCCTAATCTTAACCCTAATAATAAGCCTAACCCTAACCCTAACCCTCAACCATAACCCTGAACCTAACCCTAGAATGCTAATCTTGATAATAACACTAACCCTAACCCTAGCACAAATCCTATCCCAAATACAATCTCCAACCCTAACCCTCACAGAAACCCTATTCATAATATTAACCCTAATTCCTAACTATAACCCTAACCCTATTCATAATGTTAACACTAATTATAACCCTAAATTCTAAACATAATCTTAATACTAATACTAATGTTAACCCCAACCTTAACCCTAATTTTATCTCTAACCCTAACCTGACTTTAACCATACCCTTCATCCTAAATCTATGTCTAATCCTAACCCTAACCCTAATTGTGAAAATTACTCCAATCCAAATTCTAATTTTATCTCTAATTGTAATCGTAACTTTAACCCTAAATATTATCCTAAACTGAATCCTAATCCTAACCCTAATAATAACTCCAACCCTAATACCAATTTTATCCCTAAACATAACCCTAACCCTAACCCTAACCCTAACCCTATTCCCAATAATAAAATTATTTCCAACCTTAACCCTCATTTTTTAACCTTCAACCATAATCTTGAACCTAACCTTAATTCTAATCTTGATAATAACACTAACCCTAACCCTAGCCCAAACCCTATCCCAAATGTTAATTCCAAACACAATGTTTGATCCTAACCCAAACCCTAACCCTAACCTTAACCCTAACCAAAATAATTTTGTCATCCATGTCCCACAACGAATGCTACTAGCATATATATATAATTTATTAATAATATATATAAAATAGGTCGAAAGATATCCTTCTCGAGACGTCTATTGTAATTTTATGTGACTGATTCACATAAAATAGACCCTGGAGAATGATATTTGATCGAGAGACCATTAAAAGTTTATCAGTTTAAATATTTAATTATAAAAAAATATATATTATATCTTTTTAATTGTTAATATAAATATTTTAAATATTTTATGTGAGATGAATGGTATTTTTATATTTGTGAATAGATTTGTCATTTTATAATTCATTTCTCATTATATATGGAGTTATTACGATAAGAAATATATATTATAATTTAAAAATATATATTTTATTAATTATAACTAGATTTATCAATATAACAAGATACATTTAAAATTAAACTATTTAAATTTTAATTATATGAAAAATTTCAAAATGTTTGTCTTTTAATGATAATTATTTTTTCAAATATTATATTTTCTTAAATATTAATTATTAAAAATTGTCTAATATTTTTACTATTTTAATAATAAAAAAAAAATTAGAAACTTTCTAAATGTTCTAAATATTTTTTAAGAAATCTACATCATCTTCAGATGTTTCTAATAATTAAATAAAATACAAAATACAAATTAATTTTAAAAAATTCATATTTTCATGTGAGGACAACATTTATATATTTTTAAGTCAAATCATAAGAACGTTTTAGAAACTTTCTAAATTTTTTTTTAAGAAACCTACATCATCTTAGGTGTTCATAATAATTAAATAAAAAAAAAATACAGATTTAATTAAAAAAAACATACAATTAAATATAAACATCTTTGCATGATAGAGCAAAACTTATGTATTCTTAAGTTTTTAACCATAAGAACATTTTAGAAACTTTCTAAATGCTCTAAATTATCTTTTAAGAACCCTACATCATCTTAGATGTTTCTTATAATTAAATAAAAACAAAATAAATATTTAATTAAAATAAATCATATAATTAAATATAAATATCTTCACATAATAGATGGACAAAATTTATGTATTCTTAAGTCTTAAGTCATAAGAAGCTCTTTGATAAGAATAATTTTATTTTAGTGCAATATAATAATTTATTCATAGCAATTATAAGAGTGTTCTTAACTTGTGTTTGCTCTCACAAAAATACTCTCATAGTAACAAATTTGGAGGTGCAAAGCTTCAATTGATATATTCATCAATAGCATAATTATAAAATAGAACTAGCTTGGGAGAGATTAGGAGAATTTGGACAAGATAAAATACATAATACTTTTTTTAAAAAATTATTAAAAAAATATTTTGAATGTATTTTTTATTTGATTTTTTAAAGGTTAATTTCAGATAATATTTTAATGTAGTTAAATTGTTTTATATGGTGTATATTTTTGTATAGTTAGTCTACATATCTAACCTTGCTTACATCTACCTTTACATTTATTATATATTTCTATATTTATGTGTACACAATATGCATCTAATTGGCTATTTATCTTATTTTAATCATTAATCCAATAACTATCCATAATCCACCTATTGAACATAGACCTTTAACCTAATTGTCTCCCACGTGGAATGTGAAATTATTTTTGTAGCCACTATCTTAATCCCACTTAAATATTTATAGCTAGTCATTAAATAATAGTATGTATAAATGAACCCTAACCCTAACCTTAATTAAATCCTAGCCCTAAATCTAATTGATTCATTTGTTTCTCATTAAATAATCACTATGCATAAATGAACCCTATCCCTAACCTTAATTAATTTTTAACCCTAACTAAACCCTAAACCAAATTGAACACAAATTGAATTTTAAGCCTAACACTAATTGAAGTTTAACCCTAATTGAACCCTAACCCTAACTATACGTGTAATTATAACCCTAATTTAACCCTAATCATAATTGAACCCTAATTTGAATCAAATTCTATTTGAAACCTAACCTAATTGTAATCCTAATCAAACCCTAACCCAAATTGAACCTTAACTAAACCCTAACATAATTGAGACCTATACCTAATCCAAACCTTAACCCAAGGATTTTCATAAAACTATAACCCTAACCGTGCTGGCATCTCTAATTGAATCCTAACCCTAATCCTAAGTGAACTTAATTGAACGACTATTGTAATCATATAACCTTAATCTTATTAGCTAACGTTGACACTAATCCTAATCCTAATGGAAGCTTATACATACCCCTAATTAGAATTTTTATTGTAGAATCATAACCCTAATTGTAACCCTAATTAAAGCATAATTGAACCCCAATTTCAATTGAATATTAACTTGAGCCCTAACCTTAAATGAAACCTAACAATAATTTAACCCTAATTCTTATCATAACCCCTAACCCCAACCATAACCCTAATTGAATCATAACCACAATCCTAACCCAAATTTAACCCTAACCCTAATTGAACCCTATGATTAACCCTTACCCTACTTGAACCATAACCCTTATCCTAACCCTAATTGATCCTTAACCTTAATTCAAATATAACCCTAATTGAACCATATGCCTAGCCGAACCCTATATGAAAATCAAACTTTGGTAAATTCTTTATGAACAATTAATCTAGTGAATTTTGTTACAAGGAAGCCATGAGACCCACTTGCAGTGACCATAGTGAAGGGAACCTCATTATGGAATATTTTCAAGACTAGTATGGTACACCATACCCTTTCAATATAAATTTCCATATATTATTATACCCAAATAATCCTTCACTCTACTCAACACCGTTGTAAACTATAACATAATCTATATATTTTATTGAATAGTGAGTGTCTATGGAACCACTGGTGAAGAACAACATTAATACAACAACCATGATGACTATAAAAGGGCCAAAAAGAAGAGGGAACTTATAAAAAAAGCAACCAAATCTGTAAACCCACCCTTGACCTGTAAACATACAATCATTAGAAATCATGTAAGTCCATGTATTATTAACAAACTAAAAAACATTTCTTGAGAGAGGAATAATATAACCCAAATATAGTCTTACAATATTGATACCATAAATTTAACCTTTGCTTGAACCATGTAGTAAATTGAATTGAACAAATATGGAGTAAATTAAGTATTTAAAATTGGCACTAGCGTAGGTGCTGGCAAGAAGTTGAGTCCACTTTTTGGCCATTTAGTGGGAATGTTTTCCCTAATTTTCAGAATTTGACACATTTGACCTTAAAATTTGAAGCACTTAGAAATGGAAACTTGAAAAAAGTCACTAATCATAAAATTTACTACTCGGCGTCTAGTTTCCAAATATGTAATTTATTTCAATACTCGGATGATACAAATTGATTTTCAATAGGAGTTTCTAAAAACCACTATTTAAAAGTCTTATTTTTTTACCATACCATGCATGTGTACGTCATCCATATTTTGATCTAAATAATCATATTTTTCTAAATCACTTTTCATTTTTTTGTAATTTTTTTATTGAATATTTCTTTTTTTGTTAATTTTTTACTTGCCATATTTGGTGTTTTAAAAAATCATCGTGTATGTCATGCATAAGATGGCCTAAACTTAAAAAGAAATGTTTTTTTTTTAAATTGAAAAGAATTGTCTAATGTATGCTTTCGTGCAATTTGTTCGTGAAAATGTTATATGTTGACAAAAAGTTATTAAAATACTAAAAAAACCCTAATAATTCAAGTTTATGAACCTATTTAATCAGAAATTAAATGAAAATTAAAAAATTAATCCAATTGTAAAAAAATTACATATTTGGAATCTAAATTTTCTAATCTATAATGGGTCTTAATTTCATCAAAAAACTCTGCAAAAAAAGCCTTCAGACGTATGCCCAAAGTCAGTATTTTTTTGTGGCATTGCTAGGACCAACTTGTAGGTCAAACCAGGTCCAAGGCTTAGGTCTGGATCCCCAAACCTTTCCCGGAACCTATCAACAAAGCAAAAACCCGGACTACATTTCAAATTTTTAAAAATGGGACCTCATTTACTAAACATGATCTCGTTTATAATATAAACGGGATCTCATTTATAATATAAACAGGATTTCGTTTATAATATAAACAGGATCTCATTTAGTAAATGAGATACCATTTCCAATTCACCCATTGAAAATAAAATGGGATCTCGTTTATTATTGGATCTGTTGAAAATGGAACGGAATCCCGAATAATAAATAGGATCCCGATTTTTTTAACTCAAAATCTCATTTACTAAACGGGATCCCGATTTTTTAAACTCAAAATCCCATTTACTAAACGGGATCCCGAGTTATTTTTTACCATTATTTTTTATTTTATCGTCAAAAAGGGGCATCTAGGGTTTGAGAATCATTTTGTACGACTGACTGTTACATATTCCCTATTTTCTATCACCTTTTGTCTTTTTGAATCTCTTCAAGTTGGGATTATTTTCAATTTTTAAAGGAGGCATCATTGGGATGCCGTGACAAAATAATTTTTCTGAATTTCTACTTGTTTTCAAAGGAGGAAGAGGAATTTTATTTAATTGCTACTTGTTTGAAGGAGGAAGAGAAATTTTGTTGAATTTTTTATTTGTTTTCAAAGGAGGAAGAGATTTTTTTTTTTGAACTCATATTTGCTTTCAAATGAGGATAATTTTTTTGTTTAATTGAGCTACTTATTTGAAGGAGGAAGAGAAATTTTGTGCATTTTCTATTTGTTTTCAAAGGAGAAATCTAGGAATTTTATTTATTTGCTATTTTTCTGCAGGAGGAAGAGAAATTTTGTTGAATTCTTATTTGATTTCAAAGGGGGATGATAAATTTTATTTGATTGAGCTACTTGTTTGAAGGAGGAAGAGAAATTTTGTGTAATTGCTACTTGTTTGAAGGAGGAAGAGGAATTTAGTTTAATTGCTAGACTTGTTTGAAGGAGGGAGAGGATATTTGTTCAATTGCTACTTTTTGAAAGAGGAAGAGGAAATTTGTTCAAATTCTACTTGTTTGAAGGAGGAAGAAGAATTTTGTGAACAATCTCTACTTGTTTGAAGGAGGAAGAGGAATTTTGTGAAAAAATGCTACTTATTTTGAGGAGGAACAAATAGGGAAGACTCTCAAGTTTTTGACATTCATTTGTGTATACTTCAGAAAAAATCAATCGTGGGATCATAATGTTGGAATAAGAGGAAAGATAGGAAGGTATTGACCCCTAAATAAATTCAAGCAAAGAGAGAGAAGGAGAAATAAAGACAAAGAGAAAGAGAAATAAGAATGAGAATTTGATCAATGAATGATGGTGAAGCATCCAATTCCACAACTATTGAAGATAAAAATATTGAGGAGACCATGGATGTAGACGATGCAAACTTGCAAGAGGTGAATGTGGAAACTAATATAAATATACAAACTACTCCTGGTATGTCTTCAAATATCCCTTCCAATGCTATGGAGAATGTTTCAATAGGCACAAGTACATGTATTTCTTCAAATCCACCTTTGAGCTTCATGGAAATGGTGTTTATTAGAGATTTAGAAAATGTTGGATATCACAATGTTGACATTGATAATATTCTTAGAGTTCAAGATTTTAGTCAAATTGTTGTTGAAAATGCAAATGAAAATGAAAATGAAAATGAAAATGAAAATGAAAATGAAGATGAAGATGAAGATGAAAATAAAAATGAAGATGAAGATGAAAGTTAAAATTAAAATGAAGATGAGAATAAAAATGAAAATGAAGATGAAGATGAAAATGAAAATAGTTTTGAATATATATTTTTTTAAATTGAAAGTGAAGTTTTGGATAATCTTCCTGGTAAGATTTCTTGGAGACAAATAAGAACACATGCTGATAGATTATACAATCAATTTTTTTATCGTAAATTTTTTTAGTTCAATTTCAACTAATGATGCAATTAATGAGAATGCGAGAAATGAGAAAAGTAATGAAAAAGTTAGGCATTTTTGTTACAACAAAGAAGAAAAGATCAATCAGTAAAGCATGTTATGTCTACTATTTCTAGTTCCATTTAGTCTATTGGAAAAAATAATAGATCTAAAGATAAGAATGCAGCAAGAATAGCTATAACAACTTCTATAGTTAATAAAACAACTTTGAATAAAATAATGGTAAGAAATATTAGTGAAGTTGTAAAAATACATCCTAAAACATTGCTAAGAGCAGACAAAAGAAGAGAAAGTATAGAAAATGATCCTATCAACCAATGTTGGAGTTTCAGTGGTCAACTCCCGAGGTCTAATATGAAATTGAATGTTGAAATTAAATCTTTGATTGAAAAATATTGGCATGAAAATACTAGGGTATCATCTAATGCTAGAGATGTTTTAAAATAAAGGTTGGGGTCCAAAGTTCACGATCCTCATCTAAAACACTTATTAGATACAACACAAGCTAAATTTTATAGAAAATTTTGTGGTGATTTAGTGTTACCTAGTAATATTAAAATAATTCAAAAGTCTTTTGAAAAATATAAACCTTGGTATTTAAAAATTAATAAGCAATTAATATCTTGTTGTTGTAAAACACAAGTTCCATTTCGTTATTTTTATGATGTTTTTCGATATATACGTTGTACTTTGCATACTAACATGATTATGTAGGAATGTGGTATTAATATGCCACCTGAAACAATAAGGGAGTTTATATCAAGTTTGTTTTGTGAAAGATCTAATGGAAAATTATTTTATTTAAGTTCTTGTATTTTTGGACAATGCACTAGTTGTGGAAATATGTCATTCTTAAGAGTTTGCATGCACGAAAGTGTTGATAATGATTTTAGAAAACAATTAGTGGATGTTAAAATATTTAATAATGTTAACTATTCTCTAAAAGATGGAAATATTGGAAAGCATTGTGATTTAGTTACAAAAAACGTTAGTGTGCATACATTCATATTAGAATTTAAGAATAAGATTGTATCAACATATGTCATGCACTCTCAACATGCTTGATGGCTTGATGGCCAGTTTCACGCATGTAGAAACATATTTCCAATTGGTAATATACTTTCAATGGTTGATTTTGTGGAAAATTATACTCTAGCTCCTCAAGAGGAAATTCAATCACAATATTATAATTCAGTGCAAGTAGCTATGTTTGTCCATATTGTTTATAGACATGTAGATGATAGCATAGAGGATAATAGAAATTTTTTGAGGGAGTATCATTTTTATTTGAGTGACAACTTGTTACACTCGTTAGAGTTTGTTCAATATTGTTTCAATATATTTTATAGAAATTTAAGAGAAAGAGGAATCCAAATGACAAAACACCTTATATGGTCAGATAATTGTATGGGGTAGTTCAGGAATGCTCAAATGTTCTATTGGTTAAGTAGGGTTCACAAGCAACTTAGTGTTCAACATATATGGAGTTATTTTGAAGCTGGGCATGGTAAAGGAGAACATGATGGAGCTGGTGCATGTGTCAAAAGAATTCTTGCTAGAGAACAAATAAAATTTGAGGATGCAGTAAAATTTAAAGATCCATTTGGGATTGTGGATTGGTGAAATACAAGATTATTTCCACCTAGTTCAAGTGAGTACTCTACAGTTCGTCATTTTTTTTGGTTGGTTGAAGAAGAGAAAATTCTACCTAGAGTTGACTATGAGACAATTAATGGATCTAGTAAATGGTATTCATTTAGGAGTTCGACAACAAGCACATGGACTATCTAGACAATGGAGCTTACATGTTTTTGTCAGTTTTGTATCTTAGGAGATTGGGAAGCATGTGAAAATACATAATGGGTTGAAGAGTGGGAGCAAAGATCATTGACACCTACACAAGCACACAATCAATATGAAAGAAATACTGAAAAAAATGATCATCTGTTTGCATCCGAAGACTATGACCGTGTTTCAAACCTTGTACAAGAAGGAAATTTAATTCAATTTATTTCATTTTATTTCACTTTATTAAGTTTTTGAAAAGTTAAGCAGCATTTACAAGGAATTGTACCCTTCACAAAGAGCCAAAAGGGCCAAAAAGGAACAAGTCTAAAAAGATAACATTGAAGAAAAAAGTAGTAGAGACAACACTTTGACAGCACATAAACCACAGAAAGGCAGCCAAAAGTTAGAACACCGACATAGGTAGCAGCTAACTAGCATTATCCTAGTTTTTAAACAAGAGGTCCACGACATCATCACCAACCTAGTCTTTGTTCTCCTGGCCATTATTACCCTCCAACTCCTCCTTGATAACAGTGGATAGGGTTCTAGTGACAAAGTGGCCCAACTTCATTATAAAGCGGTTCAATCCACAAAGCCTTTTGTTGAGCGTGTCCATTTCCTTCTCCAAGGCACAAGGTTCCTCCCCAACATCCATAGTCCCCGGGATCTCTTCAAGCTCATCAATCGGGGGATGCAAAGAATGAGAGGTTGAGGTTTCTTTTGGTAACTTGTTGTCTTCTAGGGTAAACGGGGGCCCCTCCACATTCACGTCCTCCTCTTCCTCAATTTCCTCATCCTTATACTCTTTTTTTTCAGACCGCTCCTCCTCTGAATCCTCAATTACTTGTCTATTTTTATTATTTTTTGCCAGCCTCCCAGATCTCCTTATGGTGTTCTCCCCACCAGTCATTACCATGGTTTCCACAACAATATCTCCTTTAGAGAATTTTCCTATTATTTTTTTTCCCTTCCCCTCTCTGACTCTCAGCTCCGGCATACCTTTCTTACCATCCTTTCCTTTTTTGGCAGTGTTGGCCCTATAGGCAGACTTTTTCGAGGTGGAATTCAAATCACAGAGGCTGGTTTATGTACTAGCATGTGCATTACCCAACCCTCCCTTTAGTTTTTTGGTAGTCGGTTTGGCTTTGGGGTTTCCCGAGGCACCTAGATCAGATTTCCAGGGAGGGCTTTTTGACTCATCTGGGGATATTTTCACAACATTCATGGGTTCAATTTCATCAATGCGCAAAGCTGAGATGGCTTTGGGAGGACAAAGGGTCAGGTGGAAGTGGTAAATTCTCAGGAGGAGCCCTTGATGGATCGGAAGAGGCAGGAGGTCATTGGGGTTAAGGCTGGCTAGCTCTTTGCATTTCTCGACTGAATTCTCTAGGTCCATAAGAAAAAAGAAGGGAAAGCTAAGCAGCATATTATGTCTTAAATGATTTAACAACAAAAAATGATAGAAGAAATAGGTTTTGAACCTACCTTCCAAGGTGACATATTTCATCAACGCTAAGCACACCTGGTCCCAAGGCTCTAGAAGAGCTTCTCGCTCAAAACCCGACTGGTTCCACATCGGTTCCTCATTCACTTTATTAATTTATTTTTCAAAACTAAATTATTTATATAGATACACGCAAGTTATTAAATCAAATTTTGTTTGCAGGACATGTGTATATTGTTGTTGCACCTGAGGGGAATGAAGAGGAAACATAATATTGGTTGGCTCATTGTGTGGAGACTAAACATAACTTAATATCACCTTGAGAATATGATGATAGCTATCATTATCCAATAGCTACAATGATCCCCTTAAGAAAATTTTGATAACAAGGTTTTGATCCCCTTAAGAAGATTTTTAGAACAATTCTTTGATCCCCTTAAGAAAATTTTGAGAACTTATTTGATGATGGTTTTCATGTTTTCCAATAGGATCGGTGGTGGTTGTTGGCACTTGGCTACAAAAATACCTGATAAGGAGGTCTACCTGCATTCGAAGATTATGAAATGCATAAAAAGATTATACACTATTCACATTTGGTGGTGGCAACAAATATAAAACTAGATCGGTATTGTGGAAGACCTACAAATAAAGTGCTATGGAAAATTTCTATGGAAGAGCATGAGACAATCATAGATGTGTTACAAAAAAGAGGATGCAGATGGTACAATGGAATAAGGAAATATAATTTTAATTTTATATTATTCTTTTAAATAGATTAAATACATGTTTTGATATTGGTCAACTGTGCTATTAGTTGAAATTGATTTAAATTGTAATTTTATAGATTCAACATAGACAACATGGAATACTTGGTAAAAATTGGTAATTATTAGTTAAATTATATTTAAATACATGTTTTGATTATATATTGGTATTGCTTGTACATTAATAGTTAAAATTGATTTATTATCCTTTTTTAATATCCTTAAGCCATCATCACATTGATCTCATACTTTGAAACAAAAAGGAGAGGATGTAGATTCACTTTTGATATCAGGTGGCATGAAGACCTACTACATTCCTAGCACAAGTTTGAGATGTTCTTGAGATGGCATAGCCAAATTTTGTAAACATTGTGGATAAAGGAAATGCAAGAGGGTGGATTAAGGGGAGTTGATAGAATGACTTAAAGGGATGTAAGAGGGTGGATTAAGGGGAGTTGAGAGAATTACTTAAAGGGATTAAGCATCCCATGAACCCTAGAAACCATAAACCATGGGACCTAAAGCCTAGGAGATGAACCCTAAACCATTAACCCATATAGATTTGTTATTCTAAGAATCTCATGAACCCTAGAAACCATAAACCATAAACCATAGTACCTAAAGCCTAAGATATGAACCCTAAACCATCAAACCATATAGATTGGTTATTCTAAGCATCTCATGAACCCTAGAAACCCTAAACAATAAAGCATAGGACCTAAAGCCTAGGAGATGAACCTTAAACCATTAACCTATATAGATTTGCTGTTCTAAGCATCTCATGAACCCTAGAAACCTTAAACCATAAACCATAGGACCTAAAGCCTAGGAGATGAACCTTAAATGATTAACCCATATATATTTATTATTCTAAGCATCTCATGAACCCTAGAAACCATAAACCATAAACCATAGGATTAAGGGGAGTTGATAGAATGACTTAAAGGGATGTAAGAGGGTGTATTAAGGGGAGTTGAGGGAATGGATTAAATGGATTTAAGAGGGTGGATTAAGGGGAGTTGAGAGAATGACTTAAAGGGATGAATTAAAGGGATTAAGCATCTCATGAACCCTAGAAACCATAAACCATAAACTATAGGACCTAAAGCCTAGGAGATGAACCCTAAACCATTAAACCATATAGATTTGTTATTCTAAGCATCTCATGAACCCTAGAAACCTTAAACCATAAACCATAGGACCTAAAGCCTAGGAGATGAGCCCTAAACCATTAACCCATTAGATTTTTTATTCTAAGCATCTCATGAACCCTATAAACCATAAACCATAAACCATACGACCTAAAGCCTAGGAGATGAACCTTAAAGGATTTTTTATTCTTAGCATGTTTTTTGTGTACTTTATAATGATGTTTCTCAATTTCTCTCATTTTATTTTGGGATATGCTTTCAATAATTTATCCTTTTCTTGGGCACTTTGAAAACCTAGGAATATAACAAATTAAATTATAAAGTGCCACAAACTCTACTTGATAGAGGTATCTAAATTGATCTATTTGGGGAGGTTTTTAATACAAAATCATTGAACTTATGAATTTCCATAACAAATGAACTTAGATAAAGTTCTATTATGGAAAAAATTTAAACATATTTTTAGGTGTTTCAAATTTCATCAAAAATTGTTATGATAAATCTAGAGCACTATTCATAATAGAAAGAAGGGATAGATAATTAGTACCAAGTGGGAAATATCTACTACCCTATCTTTGTGGACTTATTCTTGAACTAGATTTCCATGAACATAAAAATTCTTGATTAAAATCCAATGAAATGGTCAATGGACTAATACATCTTTTAGTTTTTAAGTAAATTATACATCATGTAGACCACATTGATTGTCCTATATTATACTCTTCTTTGATCCCCTTAAGATGTTGTATTAGGACCCCTTAATACATCCCCTTAAGACAACCTATAAATTATCTTTAGTTTATAGAATTTATTAATGCTTTTGTTCTCTAATCTTTTATGGTATTGTTTATTTCTTAAAATTTTATCCTTTGTGGTATATAAAGGGATCGCTTTTGTTTGTAGATTATGATATTTTTTTTCTTATTTTATTAGATTTAACCTGTGTATTACGATCCCTTAATACATCCTATTAGGACCCCTTAGTACATCATATCAGGACCCCTTGAGACATCCCATTAGGACGTGAATTGAATAAGTTCATTGACTAATTATCACTAATTATTGAATGTAAATATCAAGTATATCATTTATGGATTACTAAATTTGTAAAGTATAGATATTAAAATGTCCTATTAATTTCAACTTTAGTTTCATATTTATATTTAATTTCACATTAATGTCCTATACTAATGTCTTAACTATGAACATAAATGCATAAATGTACATGTGTAAATTAAAATTGAACAATAATAAAGTCCATCATTTACAATATATTAAGTGCATGAAACCAATATATTAAGTGAATGAAATAAAGTCCAAAAAAGTACTCGACCCATGAAATAAAGTCCAACAGAGTACATGAGAAACAAAATATGTAGTATGTGAAACAATCAAATATAACCCATAAAATCATGTTTAGGTCATGTATCGTCTCTATAATCAAGAGACTTCTTCATAAAATCAGATCATATGTAAGATGGTGAAAAATGATGTAATGACAATTTAATTTATAACTCATCATAAAATTAAATTATCATCATATCTGGATCTAGATGTTTCGGAGCACCTAGGCCAACCTCTAAATTCTCTGAATCAATCTACATATACAAGACAAAGAAAGTTGAAACTAGATGTAAGTCTACAATTAAAATGATTTAATTCAATTTAATTTGTAATTTATCATATTTAAGTTGTACTGTAATATGAGGTTGTGCACCCTCTACTCCAGGACCTATTTGTACATGCTCAACTACAAGATGTGTCTCATGCTATAAAAAAAAAAGAATTTAACATGTACGAGCTCATATATATATATATATATTCAATTTTAAATTTAATTAAAGTTATTCACAACTTATATAATTTGTAATTGACTTTAGATATAATAAAAAAATTAAATTACCATGATATTTGGAGCCTGCTCTACATGTCCTCTTGGAGTTGTAACTATGATTGAGTGATGGCAGAAAGCCACACTAAAAAAATTCTACAAGATCAAATTTAAAGCATGTATACTTGAATTAGGTTAAACTATATATATTCAAGTTTGCACATTTTGTTTAGAAACTTTTTTAAACAACCTAAAATTCAGAGGCATCATGAGTAGCGACAACATCTAATGCTTTTTTGATGCCCATTCTCATTATCATATCAACCTAGACATACATGTATAGACATGAAACATTTATAATATTTACAAACTTGTGCATGCACATTTGATAAATAGTAAAATAAAAATTCATAATTATAACTATAGTAATGTACTTGTTAAACAATTTACAATATAAATGTACCTTCCCTTGATCTACGACACTCGACAATGGAGGAGCGCTTGACAACCCCTCAGGTGGAATCGATGTGGAAGTCGATTGACTCCCTTGAACCAACATAAATATTTAAAAAATA
This sequence comes from Sequoiadendron giganteum, assembly GCA_007115665.2. Lineage (NCBI taxonomy): Eukaryota > Viridiplantae > Streptophyta > Pinopsida > Cupressales > Cupressaceae > Sequoiadendron > Sequoiadendron giganteum. The sequence goes on from CM021101.1 coordinate 815,840,313, forward strand.
TGTTCATGATTGTTCATTATAAAATTAAAACTCAAGTTAAAAATTATTTCATATATAATTAAAAAAATTAAAATCAAAATGTACCTGATAAGGGTTGCCGACTAGGACTAGTCTCGACATATGTACTCACAGTGTAGATGATTATCCCATCATTAGTGTCATCTATACACCAAATAGTTTAATTTTTAAAATGTATTGAATTTTTTTTTTATATTTACATTCATTAAAATTCTTGTAAATTCAACATGTAGATGCATATTTATACCTATGTCACACTGTCCTCATGGTGAAGGTCTATAGTAAGAAATTCTACAAATGAACTGAGGCGACCAAATGATCCACCAGAATCTCCACGTCCACCTGGACTGGGTGTGGCATGATCGGGTCCATAGCATTACCGATGGCAACTAGTACATATATGTCATCTTGACACTCATGGATTGGTACTAGGACCAACTCCATAAAACTCTCCTCCATCATCGTGGTTTGTATGCTCCCTTTCTGCTACCATAGAAGCATGTCGATCAAGGTCTCCTGCAAGCATACTAAGGGATCCTAATGTCAATACCACCGATTGTTGATGCATAGGTGCAATAATGGCAGGTAAAAGAGGAGCAACAAGGGGTTGTGCATGCATATGGAATTGGGGGTCAACCATTGCCCCTAAATTATTTTGTGGCATGCTGCCACCAACACCCTGAAATGATTTAAAATCAAAATAATTGGGATTTTTCCCCATAACAAACTCTACATATAGTTTCCTCAAAATATATAATGGGACCTCTAGATTAGCATGTGGTGGACTGTCAAATTCCATATACCATCGATCCCAAAAATATGCACTCATTTGTGGATATATACACCACCTCATGGATATTCTTGATTTATTAGGAGGAATGGGCTGCTGAGTATTAGGGTCGATAAAATAAGGGGCTAGTTGGGCTTTTGTTATTTTTAGGTCTAAAATTTATTTATATGAGAGACCATCTACATAAAATCATCTCATCTCCTCTTTATCTCGTCGATGCCTATCTAAGTCATAATCAATAGTCTTGATGGCATCAAAAACGTTTTGCATTGCAGATGCAAAACATCTCACATGCAGTGGAATCAATGCTTGATTTTGCATAACATTGATTTAGTTTTGAATGGATGCCACTTGTTCATTTTTATGTGCTCACAAGTGAGCCTCATCTGATCCAACAAGTGGTGGAGGTGGGATATGAGGTGGAGGGGGTGGAGGGGGTGGATTTGGAGGTTGCTCAGGTGATGGATTGAGGATATAATCAATGTTAAATTGATCCATGATATCTATAGAAGTGTTTTAACCTGCATTAAATTACACAAAATTAACATACAAACTTACAAAAATACAAGAAATAGTTAAATTTGAAACGTACATGCAAATTTATTTAAATAGGATGTGCATACATATACATACACATACATGAACAAAGTACTCTAGAACCAATATAGTTTTTTGATAATCTTAAATATCAAGGACTTGGTTATTCATCAATTGAGAAATCCAAGAATGTTAGTGGTACTTCCATGATATTAGAGGCAACTACATCTAATGCAACCATTTAAATAGGTGTTTTGAATATTCCTTATCATAAGGTTGCTCCCAAAACTCTACCCATTTTCATAATAGACCATCATTCCCTTATTCTTCTATCCACTAAAAGGGACCAACAAAAGAAAAATAGTATTTACAAAGAAAAAGATCAAGTTCAAACTATTGAAGATAATAAATCCAAAAAGTCAAAGTGGACACATACAATCAAAATGGATCTCAAATAAAATTGGATTATGTAAAGCATCCAATCAACATCCAAATCCAAATCCAATAGAAACTAAACTATTGAGCCACATCCAAACAGGCCTTCAAACTATCAAAAGTGTCCACCTCTTTCAAAGCAGACTTCAACATCGACATACAAAGTGTATGAAAATGCTGGTCCTAAATCCACTCAAAATTCCATATCTGCATTCCATCATCCACCATCTGAAGTTTGGAAAATAAAAAATCCTACATCCAAACTACCAAATAGTTTATCCACATCTTACATCCCCCACCAAAATCCAATATCTTGCCTAAAATCCAAAAATATTAAATCCCACATCCATCTGATATTTAAGATTATCAAAAAACTATATTGGTTCCAGAGTAATTTGTTCATGTATGCCTAATCCTTTTCCTTTATATTGCAATCTTCGACAGATCTTGTTTGCAATAGGAAATGTGTTGTTTTGATAACAAGATGCTAATTCTTCTTTATGTTGTTGGGAATCATGAATGGTTGTCATCTTCTCATTAGTAAGAAGGCTTGTTTTAACAAAAGTGTGTTATCGAAGTTGATGATATGGGTGCTTTCTCTATCTTTATGCTTGTTTTTTTGATGTTCTATGAGATACTTTCATGGATTCCTCTAAATTCAGCTATAACTTCATTCTTTTCAAATATGTTTAGAGAGAAAGATTCTTGTTATGGATGAAAAGGGAGAGATCATCTATGTGTCCAGTGGAAGAAAGTGTCTCATTTGCGGAAGTGTAGTTTTTTGGCGTACGAGTGGGGTCATCTTTATTTTTTGAATCATGAAAATGGATATGGGATCTTGATCAAGGATAGGATGAAATGGAAAATTTTGAATAACTTGATCTTGATTAGTTTCAAGGACTTCTACTTGATACTTTGGACAATGTTCTTGGCATAGATCAAGTTTTGATAATGTGGTATGAACAAGTGGATCTCGGATAGTCTCAATATGTTGGGATGGTGGTAATGTAATTTTAATAGTAATATTTGGAGTAGGTGATGCGATGGGTGGGATACATGATGGTATTTGGTCTAATATTTCATGATTATGGATTGGATTTTTATCAAACATTGGGTTACCTATTGTGGATAGCCCTTGGGGAAAATCTCAAAAGGTATTATCAGTGGATGATTTGGTTGATGGGGATGATGTCGATTGGTGTTGCAAAGGTTCTAGACATGAAGGAATGAAAGGAGAGATGGAGGTTTATTGTGGACACACTTCTTCAAGGTGGCCTATTATGAAGCCAACCAAGGTGGATATGTTATGGCCATTGCTAGACATAGGTGAATGGTTTTGATCTTGCTCATGAAAATTATCTTGACACATGTCTGATTTCTCAATGTAATTATTATTAGATGGATTTTTAAGATTATCCTCAATAGTGATGTCACCTTGGTCTTTAAGATCCTAAATGATCCTTTTTAGTTTTATTAAATTAGGGGTCTTATGTCCTTTTACCCTATGGTAATCATAGAAATTGATGTATTTCCACCAAAATGGTTTAACTTATGGTTCAAATTGGTAAAAAAATTGTAGTTTTATTAAGTTGGACTGAACTAGACTAATTTGATGGGATCTACTAGGAATGTATTTCTATTGTGGGATGTTATTTTTCCTAGGAGGCCCTCTTTGTGAGTTATCTTGAATAGCTGCCAATGTTTGAACGTTGGGTAATTTGCTAGCTTAATGTGGGTTGAGCATGTTGGGAATTTTGAGCATGAGGTGACATGGTAATTTTCCTATTGAAAATAAAGGGATATATGTCCATTGTATAACTCCTTTCAGTTGATCCCATGTCAATTTTTTCTATTTGTTGTTACAAGTTTTAAATTTGCAAAGCTATATTGTTGTGATATGTTGTGTTGTAAGCGGATGTGGGATGTGATGATTTCTGACCTTGGACGTATGATGGATTTCAATTACCAAATGGAGGATTTTGGGTGTTTTGTTGTGGATGTTGTAGACACCCAAAATTGTCCATGTCATAATATTACCTAGTCGATACATGACCTTGTAAGACATTTTGTAATATTTTATCTTATGTCATTACATTATCCCACTTATCCCATTTATTCCACTTAATCACCTTCCCAATAAGTGAGGGATTAATTAAAATATTTAATTTGAATTATGTTGAGACATGTGAAGGGGGAATTAATTAAATAAAATCTCATTTATTTAATTAATTCCCCCTTTACATGTCTCAACATAATTCAAATTAAATATTTCAATTAATCCCTCACTTATTGTCACATTTCAACATGTGTCACATGACTACAACTCTTCACATGCACAAATAATTTAAATAATTTTATTATTTAAATTATGAGATTCCCACTCACATCCTATTTTTACCCCCATTCATTGTGCGTCATAGGTATCTTTTCCTTCAAAATAAATAATAGAATCTCACTATTCCCTCATATCTTAATTTTAGCCTCATGTCATAACCCACTTAATGTTCGTCATAGACACTAAAATAAACTTGTAATCCTAGCCATACATATCACAAATTTGAATTTTAATCTTGGCCATCGAATCGAATCAACCTTCTCCTATAAATCAAGCCTTTCATAGGCCATTTGGGGAATCTTCTTCTAATATCCTCACTTTGCAAAAATTTCCCTCAATCTTCTTATCTATCTATATATTTTTCTTCTATTATATGTCATCTCATTGTTATGTTGCGAAATTCAGCAATCAACAATCAAAATTTCAAAATCTTGCATTCTCATGCAGGTGGAGAAGAGCAATAGAGATAAATCAAATCTAGCTTGGAGATCGGTTTTCTTTGTTTTCTTGTTTTGATTTTCATGCTAGTGTGTGCTCTATTATGCTTGTTAGGGTTGTCATATCTTGTTGTTTTAGTTTTATATCTGATTTTCCCTAATTATATTTGGTGAACCCGATGTGAATCCTTTGATCTAGCTTGTTTTTTTGTAGGTTTCATTAACTTTTTGTCCCAAGTCTGATAGTTTTTGGACAAAACACCAAGTTTTACAAATTTTGTCATATCTTCCAAATGGCTACATATTTTTCCACAATATTTTTATAGATGCCTATACATCATCTCAAGAGGCCACAATGAACATAAGGAGCTATAGTAGCAGTAATATCATTCATACACATCATATTGGAAAGAGAAAACTTTCGGGTACACTCATTCTATTATCTTTATCTCTCATTTGATCAATCAATCTTGTTTGCAAAACACTTCAATTTGGGGCTTTAAAACAAACATCTTGTTTGCAATCACACTTTAAAATTGGGCTTAAAAAGAACCATTGTCTTACATCACACATTTTGACTTTGGGTGAAAAATAACAAGTGTTTGAATTGTTTTACACACATTTCAATTTTATAAAGGGAAATTAACAATTTTGAGTGTGAATCAAGTGTGTGTGTGATCAAAAACACTTCACTTGGTTCGCTTTTGGCATACCCTTCATAGGAGGCCTGCTAGGGGATTTCATCACCCCTAGGGACGACCTCAATCAAGGTGTGAATCGAAATACACGCTTCTTTGAGAGTTAAAATCTTGTCACTCTTGGCTAAGCCCCAAAGAACTTTATACCTTTGGGAAGTGAAGGTGAAGGGTCGGTTACCCCTTTCTTCCAGCTGTGTGGCAGGATTTTTCTTTCAAATTATCCCTAGTCAACCTCGTGCATCCTAGCTTAAGACCTAATTGGCCATACCTATTTGACTAGTTCTAGGACTTGTTGATGTGTTTTCTTCAAGTGTGTGTTTAATCATCACATTCATAATTTCAAATTAAAACTTGCTTATGTGTCTTGTGTGTGTGATTCATATGTGTACATGTGTAATCATTTGTTTGAAAATTTTCATATCAAGCTATAAACACCAACACATAAACATATTATTCTAATCATCCTAATCATTCTTTTTCTAATCACATTCCAATCAACTTAATCTTAATCAATCCAAGTCATCCAATCTAATCATTCCACATCATCATCATCACCCTAATCCTAGTCAAGAACTTTCTAAAATGGTCTTAATCCTAAAAAATTCTAGTCACAAGCCCAATGTCATACTTCAAGGAGCCCCTTCACCTAATAATGAAGATAATCCAAAACCATATATCCTCCAAGGTGGTTCAAACTTTGCTCCTAGTGATGATGAGAACTTTGTAGATCTTAGTGATGATGAAAACTTTGTTGAAATCTTAGGTCACCTTAATGATACTATTGACAAGGGAAATACCACCCTAATTTTGGAATCTTACACCATTCCATTTACTAGTCCTACATCTCCATCTAATGAAATACCTATCTCAAAACACACTAGTCCTACACCAACACCACCATCTAGCTTCTCAAGCTCTAATCCATCTACCAAAGAATCATTTAACGGTTTTCTCCAAAGACTACTAGCACAAAATAGACCATCCCCATGTCAAGCACCCATTAATGAGCTTGCCAACAAACATTTAAATGTCATGTCTATTCTTCCAACTCCATCATGTGGTCTGAAAACTATTGATCTTATATGTCTAAGTCAAATACCATCATGCCCTCATTGTTGTTGATCATAAAGAGCATACCAAGCCTCTTTTAGAGCCTTTGACTTCCATTTCCACTCAAATCCAAGAGCTATGTCAAGATTATTATCCTAAGCATAAAGAAACATTAACCTCTCATTCTAATCAAGATCTAGGCCCTTCTAATGATCCCACTCATAACATACTTGGTCCTTTAAATTTGCAAATCTATATTGTTGTGATATGTTATGTTGTAAGAGGATGTGGGATGTGATGATTGCTGACCTTGGAGGTATGATGTATTTTGATTACCAAATGGAGGTTTTTGGGTGTTTTGTAGTGGATGTTGTAGACACCCAAAATTGTCCATGTCATAATATTACCTAGTTGATACATGACCTTGTAAGACATTTTGTAATATTTTATCTTAGGTCATTACATTATCCCACTTATCCCATTTATTCCACTTAATCACCTTCCCAATTAATTAAATAAATCTCATTTATTTAATTAATTCCCCCTTCACATGTCTCAAAATAATTCAAATTAAATATTTCAATTAATCCCTCACTTATTGTCACATTGCAACATGTGTCACATGACTACAACTCTTCACATGCACAAATAATTTAAATAATTTTATTATTTAAATTATGATATTTCCAATCACATCCTATTTTTACCCCCATTCATTGTGCGTCATAGGCATCTTTTCCTTAACAATAAATAATAGAATCTCACTATTCCCTCATATCTTAATTTTAGCCTCATGTCATAACCCACTTAATCTGTGTCATAGACACTAAAATAAACTTGTAATCCTAGCCATACATATCACAAATTTGACTTTTAATCTTGGCCATTGAATCAAATCAGCCTTCTCCTATAAATCAAGCCTTTCATAGGCCATTTGGGGAATCTTCTTCTAATATCCTCACTCTGCCAAAATTTCTCTCAATATTCTTATCTATCTATATATTTTTCTTCTATTATCTTTCATCTCATTTTTATGTTGTGAAATTGAGCAATCAACAATCAAACTTTCAAAATATTGCATTCTCATGCAGGTGGAGAAGAGTAATAGAGATAAATCAAATCTAGCTTGGAGATCGGTTTGCTTTGTTTTCTTGTTTTGATTTTCATGCTAGTGTGTACTCTATTGTGCTTGTTAGGGTTTTCATATATTGTTGTTTTAGTTTTATATTTGATTTTCCCTAATTATATTTGGTGAACCCGACGTGAATCCTTTGATCTAGCTTGTTTTTTCATAGGTTTCATTAAATTTTTGTTGTAGGTCTACTATTTTTTGGACAAAACACCAAGTTTTACAAAAAAAAATCATATCTTCCAAATGACTACATATTTTTCCACAATATTTTCATAGATTCCTATACATCATCTCAAGAGGCCACAGTGATCATAAGGAGCTTTAGTAGTAGCAATATCATTCATACACATCATATTGGAAAGCGGAAACTTTTAGGTACACTCATTCTATTATCTTTATCTCTCATTTGATCAATCAATCTTGTTTGCAAAACATTTCAATTTGGGGCTTTAAAACAAACATCTTGTTTGCAATCACACTTTAAAATTGGGCTTAAAAAGAACCAATGTCTTACATCACACATTTTGACTTTGGGTTAAAAATAACAAATGTTTGAATTATTTTACACACATTTCAATTTTCTAAAGGGAAATTAACAATTTTGAGTGTGAATCAAGTGTGTGTGTGATCAAAAACACTTCACTTGGTTCGCTCTTGTCATACCCTTCATAGGAGGCCTACTAGGGGATTTCATCACCCCTAGGGAAGACCTCAATCAAGGTGTGAATCAAAAGACACGCTTCTTTGAGAGTTAAAATCTTGTCACTCTTGGCTAAGCCCCAAAGAACTTTATACCTTTGGGAAGTGAAGGTGAAGGGTGGGTTACCCCTTTCTCCCGACTGTGTGGCATGATTTTTCTTTCAAATTATACCTAGTCAACCTCATGCATCCTAGCTTAAGACCTAATTGGCCATACCTACTTAACTAGTTCTAGGACTTGTTGATGTGTTTTCTTCAAGTGCGTGTTTAATCATCACATTCATAATTTCAAATTAAAACTTGCTTATGTGTCTTGTGTGTGTGATTCATATGTGTACATGTGTAATCATTTGTTTGAAAATTTTCATATCAAGCTATAAACACCAACACATAAACATATTATTCTAATCATCCTAATCATTCTTTTTCTAATCACATTCCAATCAACTTAATCTTAATCAATCCAATTCATCCAATCTAATCATTCCACATCATCATCATCACCCTAATCCTAGTCAAGCACTTTCTAAAATGGTCTTAATCCTTAAAAATTCTAGTCACAAGCCCAATGTCATACTTCAAGGAGCCCCTTCACCTAATCATGAAGATAATCCAAAACCATATATCCTCCAAGGTGGTTCAAACTTTGCTCCTAGTGATGATGAGAACTTTGTAGATCTTAGTGATGATGAAAACTTTGTTGAAATCTTAGGTCACCTTAATGATACTATTGACAAGGGAAATACCACCCTAATTTTGGAATCATACACCATTCCATTTACTAGTCCTCCATCTCCATCTAATAAAATACCTATCTCAAAGCACACTAGTCCTACACCAACACCACCATCCAGCTTCTCAAGCTCTAATCCATCAACCAAAGAATCATTTAACGGTTTTCTCCAAAGACTACTAGCACGAAATAGACCATCCCCATGTCAAGCACCCATTAATGAGCTTACCAGCAAACATTTAAATGTCATGTCTATTCTTCCAACTCCATCATGTGGTCTGAAAACTATTGATCTTATATGTCTAAGTCAAATACCACCATGCCCTCATGTTGTTGATCATAAAGAGCATACCAAGCCTCTTTTAGAGCCTTCCACTTCCATTTCCACTCAAATCCAAGAGCTATGTCAAGATTATTATCCTAAGCATAAAGAAACATTAACCTCTCATTCTAATCAAGATCTAGGCCCTTCTAATGATCCCACTCATAACATACTTGGTCCTTTAAATTTGCAAAGCTATATTGTTGTGATATGTTGTGTTGTAAGCGGATGTGGGATGTGATGATTGCTGACCTTGGAGGTATGATTGATTTTGATTACCAAATGGAGGTTTTTGGGTGTTTTGTTGTGGATGTTGTAGAAACCCAAAATTGTCCATGTCATAATATTACCTAGTCGATACATGACCTTGTAAGACATTTTGTAATATTTTATCTTAGGTCATTACATTATCCCACTTATCCCATTTATTCCACTTAATCACTTTACCAATTAATTAAATAAATCTCATTTATTTAATTAATTCCCCCTTCACATGTCTCAAAATAATTCAAATTAAATATTTGAATTAATCCCTCACTTATTGCCACATTGCAACATGTGTCACATGACTACAACTCTTCACATGCACAAATAATTTAAATAATTTTATTATTTAAATTATGATATTCTCACTCACATCCTATTTTTATCCCCATTCATTATGCGTCATAGGCATCTTTTCCTTAAAAATAAATAATAAAATCTCACTATTCCCTCATATCTTAATTTTAGCCTCATGTCATAACCCACTTAATGTGTGTCATAGACACTAAAATAAACTTTTAATCCTAGCCATACATATCACAAATTTGACTTTTAATCTTGGCCATCGAATCGAATCAGCCTTCTCCTATAAATCAAGCTTTTCACGGGCCATTTGGGGGAATCTTCTTCTAATATCCTCACTCTGCCAAAATTTCTCTCAATCTTCTTATCTATCTATCTATTTTTCTTCTATTATCTTTCATCTCATTGTTATGCTACAAAATTGAGCAATCAAAAATCAAACTTTCAAAATCTTGCATTCTCATGCAAGTGGGGAGGAGCAATAGAGATAAATCAAATCTAGCTTGGAGATCGGTTTGCTTTGTTTTCTTGTTTTGATTTTCATTCTAGTGTGTGCTCTATTGTGCTTGTTAGGGTTTTCATATCTTGTTGTTTTAGTTTTATATATGATTTTCCCTAATTATAGATGTATGTGATTAGGTGGGAGATAGGTACGAGTGGATATGTTGGAGTGATTGTATGGGTTAGATGTGGTGAATTTTTGTTGGAGGTTAATGACAGTGTAAGACGTGTGTTGCAAGGGAATGGTTTGATTGGATTGAATAATTATGTAGTTATGATGGAGGTAGTGTTTTGAAGTCATATCTTTTTTATGGATTTTTTGGTTCAATTTAGAATTGAAAAAAGACACACTAAGTAGATTTTAAAACAAATTTTTGATATAGATGCTTGATAAATGGATGTAGGATATAAACCTAAAGGAGACAATAGTTATCTAGATCTCATTTTTTAATTGATTTTGATTTATAATCCTTGCTTGTCCTAGATTGATGAGTCTAAGCAAAGGAAGATGATAGGGATATTATAAACCTGGGGGTAGATTGATGACAACTAAGAAAACTTGTTCACATATTTTGATACTAATTTAACAACTTAATTGATAGCTTTTCAAGAAAATGACTAAACTAAGGGATATTGATAAGAGATCTAGAATACAATGTCTAATTTTGGTTTGATAATGGATGAGTTTTTTTCATTGATTATGGATGAGATTGTTGCTTGGTTAAAAAACTAACAGAATGTGTTTCTAAGAAGACCCAAGATAAAAGGATGACATGGGATGTTTTTTTTTGTGTTGTTATTTTTCTAGGATGACTGATTATGCATGTAGATCTATCTAATAATTCTTTGATCCTGATTGATGTTTGATTGATGAAAATTTTTAGAGACTAAGTTCTAATTGTTCTAGAAATCTTGAGCGGAAATCAAATGCATCGAACCACAAACAAAATTGTTGCACTACCATAGGCAAAAGCATTGATATTTTGTAGAAGCATTGGGTTATGGACAAAAGAATTGTTGTTTGATAAACAAACACATCGCTATAATTGCAACCAGGTTTTGACAAAAAAATTACTTTGTGATAAATGCATTGAGTTGCACAAAAGCATCAATTTATAGACAAATGCACCGAGATGAAAAATCAAACACTTTGATATGCAAAGAGAAGCACCAAAATGAAACAAAAGCGATAAAAGATGACAATGAAACATGTTGATTTGACATAGAGATTAAACTTTATAAATCTCAATTCTAAATGAACCTATGGCTTGATATTTTTTGACTGTTTGATGACTAATTTTATGTTTTTATAATCTAACAAGTAAATAAAATAGTAAACAATAGCATATAGGACAAACTCTCAGGATTTTTTGGATATATTTCATCTGTCTTCTTCAACAAGACCACACTAATTGGTTCCATGAGTAGTTTTATCAATGAATACACACAATAGATACACAACCCAAATTAGTGGTAGATCAGGTTTACCATCTTCTAGTAGGTCCACTGTAACATGCCCAACTAATATTTCTAGAATAAATTAATAATTGATATTGTGAATATAAATTTAAGATATAAATCCCATAGATATTTTCCAACATAGCAATTTCATGTCCATAAATAAATAAATAAAAATTATATATATTTATTTGCAAATGTCAATAGACAATATACATAGTCTGACTTGGCACTCAATCACCACATAGTCAATACAAAAATTATATCAATGATACAAGTGCATCACATAATATAGAGTTCCATTGTAATTCATCTTCGACATCTCGCCTCCATTGGTGGCCAAGAACATGGTTTTGGTGCTTTTCCACCCAACCACGAAGCAATGTTTCCTCGAAATTCTTTTGTCCATGAAAGAATACCCGACCCCGCATGGAACACTTAGCAAGAGATACAGTTTGCAAGGTAGAATCTATGTGTGCCTAACTACATGCATTTATATCTACTGTTAGAACATGCAAGTTCCATGTTAGGTAAAAAGATAAAGAAATCAAAGAGAGGATAAATAAATAAATAGTCTATCCTAAATAATGACTACAAAGCTTGGACAATCTCATGCTACATAAATGCAACTTAATTTATATTTGGAAAAGAAAATCTACACTCTTTAGCACACATTCTCGGAAGGTAGCTTTCCATAACAAAGGGGTATCCCTCCCTTCTAGACAATCTACTAGAATCATATATCAACGTGCTATAGTCTATCTAGTACTTTTGTATCATTCCATTTTATCAATAATCAAGAAAGTAGTCCATTTAAATCGAATGTATCCATCCAATTATTCATCATATAACTATCTTTCCTTAACATTAATATTTGCACATCAACACTATTTCTTTTCTACAGTTCTTCCCTTTGCAAATGAAACCAAGCAACATACTCAAATGAGTAAATAAGATGAAATAAGAAGGTATACTACATGTATGTGTACCTACATAAATGATGATTTTATGCATGTGCACATATATGCATATTATTCACAGCTTGTATATGCATTACATTCTTTAAGAATAATAAAAATAAAATCCATTCAACATGCAGATTTCCAGATCAAGATAATTGATTTCTTCAGATAGAAAAGTTCTTGTCTCATCCACTATATACCATTGACAACACAATGAAGAGACAAAATCAATTTTAGAAGCATAGCGAGAACTAGTATTAATTCTTGTCAATTATTAGTTTTAATTACTTGGTAAAGGCATAACATTATCCTATAATCATTATGTTCCAAATAGACAAATAGGTTCTATGGTTAACTAGGAGATCATTTGTTCCCTATATTTAATTTTGAACATTGTGATGTTCTACAATATTTTAATCTTCAAATCACACATATATGTTTATATAATGAAAATATTGTGGTCGATTTGCATTAATCGAGATATCGACTTATACCCTTCACCATATGTTTCAATGGAGTTTTTGACCTCACACCTGAGGCATTGATTTATCATTTGAAAGAAAACATAGTGTATATTATTATTCGAAACTGTATGATTCATACGCATGGTCGATCGAGCATGCACATATATACATTCCCATCGAAGGAATAAGGAAGATTTGTTCATAAGCCACGAGGGTTCCATATACCCTTGGCCTATAATGGTCAATATTGTGTCAGTGACATATCGATATAACACATGCATTATTGTTTATGAAAAAAATTACAATAAATAGTTAACCTGGAATGATAATATCATCCCATTCTATTATCTGAATGATACTTGATCATTCGAAAAGATGGAAGTAACACAATGACATAGGTATTCATCCCCAATACACATCCATATGTTACAGGGCCAACCTCGGTTAGTACAGATGTTGCACCAAGTTGATAATATTTATCCCACACTAAGATTTGATTTGGATGGCATATATCATCCATCAACCTGCAACTCCAATGGTGATTTAATCTGCCCATTTTCTATATACGAAGCAAAATGATATGGATCATTATGAGCCTAGATTCATGCTCGAATGGTCCATACCATTCGGCCCCATAAAACAGGGTATATGCATGTTTTTGCAAATGTAGATATCATTCGACAAGTATCATGGGTGGTCAACACCATAGATGGTATTTTATTTCATAGAGAACATGTCAATTTTCTCAAGATTGAAAATAAAATAACATGTGGGCTAGAGCCTAAACATACACCTTCAATTTTTACCATGTTCATGCATGTCGTTACACATAGCGAAGATAAATAATGAGGTTTTCATCCTCCAAACATGGCTATCTACAATTACATAACATACAATGGAAACAAAAGCCATAAGTCTGATTACTGTTGTGCATATTTTGCACACACGCCCCACCGTTGGCAAGGACCCTTTTTTTAGCTCCCCGCGGGCTTCTTTGCTCCCACCTCATTTTGTGTGCCCCTCATTTTCCTACCTAGTTGGTCAACGTTCCCTTCAAAGTCTCATTTTTGGCTGACCATATTTTTCCCCTAAAATAAATACGACTAAGTCTTGGGTTTTTCGTGCTTCGCCCCCCCCCTCCCCCTCGCTCGCTTGATTCTCTTTTTCCTTCATTCTTTGACTTTGGGGATAGATTTCCTATGGATTTTGGATGTTTTTGTGGTGCCTAAGTGAACTAACAAGGTTTCATTAAGTTTTAGGAAGTTTTGAAAATTCCAAAACTGTGTTTCTGCAACAACATTCTTGTAGCAGCATTCTTATAATGGCATTCCGGCCTCATGTTTTCGGAACGTACAAGCGCACCCCCAAATCAGAAACGGACTTCGACCCAGATGCTAAAATGGGGTCTTATCCTCCCTTGACCTTTCAAATTCCAAATTTACTATAGGGAAGTACCATCCGGAGTTCCGTGCTCTATCGATCATTTCAAAACAGCATTCCTACAGCGGCATTCTGGCCTCATGTTTCCGGAACGTACAAGCACACCTCCAAATCAGAAACGAACTTCGACCCAGATGCTAAAATGGGGTCTTATCCTCTATTGACCTTTCAAATTCCAAATTTTCAGCCGGGAAGTACCATCCGGAGTTCCGTGCTCTGTCGGTCGTTTCAAAACAGCATTCCTACAGTGGCATTTCGGCCTCATGTTTCCGAAACATACAAGCGCACCTCCAAATCAAAAACGGACTTCGACCCAGATGCTAAAATGGGGTCTTATCCTCCCCTAACCTTTCAAGTTCAAAAATTGCAGCCGGGAAGTACCATCCGGAGTTTCATGCTCCGTCGGCCGTTTCAAAACAACATTCCTACAGCGACATTCCGGCCTCATGTTTCCAGAACGTACAAGCGGCACCTCCAAATCAGAAATGGACTTTGACCCAGATGCTAAAATGGGGTCTTATCCTCCCTTGACCTTTCAAATTCCAAATTTGCAGCCGGGAAGTACCATCCAGAGTTTCGTGCTCTGTCGGCTGTTTCAAAACAGCATTCCTACAGCGGCATTTCGGCCTCATGTTTCCAGAACGTACAAGTGCACCTCCAAATCAGAAAGGGACTTTGACCTAGATTCTAAAATGGGGTCTTATCCTCCCTTGGCTTTTCAAATTCTAAATTTGCATGCGAGAAATACCATCCAAAGTTTCGTGCTCCGTCGACCGTTTCAAAACAGCATTTCCAGAACAACATTCTGGGCTCATGTTTCTAGAACGTACAAGCGCACCTTCAAATCAAAAATGGACTTTGACCGAGATGCTAAAATGGGGTCTTATCCTCTCCTGGCTTTTCAAATTCTAAATTTTCATGCGAAAAATACCATCCGAAGTTCCGTGCTCCGTCGGCCATTTCAAATCAGCATTCCTAAAACAGCATTTCAGCCTCTCATTTCTGATTTCAAGGAGCCTACCATGGGTCCATTGACAGAACCATTTGATCCAATGAGGAATGTTGAAATTCCATTGGGAGAAGGTAGCTTTCAATCAGTTTTAGCTATTGTAAAAAGGAAATTAGCTAGGAGACAAAACTGTTACAGTGACTGGCCACTACAAGACAGAATAGGGAAAAGACAAAGATGTATTTTAAATTGTTGAATATTGTGGGATAGGTGAAGCCCTAATGTAATTGAATCTGAGCCACACAATGTAAATCAATCCTTGCTATTCATTTGGGCTTTGGAAAACTTTAAATAGGGGTCTTCCCCTCATTTGTAAGTGTTGGAGAGTTGTAAAAACATTCTGCAGTAATAGAAAGTAGCATTGCATGATCTATGGGTGTTACTTTTGAGTTTGTTCATTATGTGTGCATGGTTCTACCTTCCAAGTTAGTTTTAGTTGTAGTTTTCTTGAATGGAAGTGGTAATGGTGATTGTTGTTACAATATTTGATGAATTTTCAGCCCATACTTTTGGCACTTGTTGATGGCAAGCTGTTGTGCAAAGTTAGCCTGGGCTTCTTTATTTGGTTGTTGCAACTTAGTTCACTTGCATGTTCATGTTGTGTGCATGCAAACTGAAAATCTATATTCCTTAGAAGATTGCACTAGTTTTGTGTAACTACAGGATCCTCTTAGCCAAGCAAAACCCAGTTTAGGGAGTTTGTCTACTGTAGCAGCCTCCATGATCATTGTTCATTCGTAGTTTCAGATCCAGGAACCTTCTCTCTTCCCTACCCTTTTTCCTTTTTTTTAATAAGTAACCTTAGGCAAGGTTCATTGCACATTGTAAAACTAAATTTGATGTTGAAATGGAGTTCCACACTGCTATTTGAACCTGCAGCAAACACTCAGCAACTTTCCCATCTCAAGAACTCCATTTGCAGATCCAACTTCCCCGCTTTGTAACTCATCCGTAAGTCCACCTTGTGATTCCAGCAAATCACATAAATCAACTGAAATATTCCAAGCATCGTCATGACCTGACATCCGAGAGACCTTGGGATAGTGTTCTACAATCTAATTGTGGGAAATTGTCTTTCAAGAGAGGTAATGCACCTATGTATTACCTGTGTTGTGAAGTGCATAAAAACACCATCAACAGAACTAACGCTAGAAGGAGGGCAGAACAAGGACATTGCTTCATTCATGTCACACCCTTCTCCTCCTAACGCCCATCAATAGAACTTGTGCTAGAAGGAGGGCAGAACAAGGAAATTGCTTCATTCATCTCACGCCCTTCTCCTCCTAACGCCCATCAACAGAATTGGCGCTAGAAGGAGGGCTGACATGTTGAGGCTACAAAGCTAAATGTTGGATGTTGAAAAGAGCAGTTTCAAGAATAAATTTGAGATAAGGAGATCTCTTTTAATGTTGAAGCATAAAATCAAAAAATTCTGAAGGAAAAAGGTAGCAAAATTGAAATGGAGCAGCATGTGCAAATTAGTATCACTCAGCTACATGCAGATTTAAATAGGAGATTGAAGAGACCATTGTAGCAATTTGCATTGGTAGATAGATGTCGGATTCATGGCACCCAGAGGCACAATGAACTAGAGTGTCTAACCTTCTTGAGCAGAATTTAAAGAGTCTTGCAAGGAGAGATTCCCTTTTGGGAAATCTATCAACCTTTGGCCCTTGCAGACCCAGAGGAGGAATTGACAGCCATGGCAGCCAAGGCATTTGAAGAGCTGATCCAAGAGTGTTTGGGCAGCAGAGATGGACCAAGATTGGAGGAAGCACTAATGTTAAGTTGGTGCAGATTTCACAATGCACCACATTCAAAATTTACTTGTCTATCATGTGCAAACATCATCACCCAAGTCAAAGGCAATTTGAGCAGGTTGGAGCAACCAACCGGCAAGGAGAATGATTCATCCCATGAGGCAGAAAATCTATCAGCATCTGGAGGACAACACATTGCAGATAGACCAAGAAGCTCCATAGAAATAGATGTTGGGACAACAAACGTTGAAGCTGAAAATGAAAAGGAAGAAGTTGATTTCCTTGGGACAGCAGAAAGATTTGGTGAAGGTTCCCTAGGAATGGGGTTGAAAAGCCTCTCCTTCACCAGTAAGGGGTAGTCCTCCACTCAAGAAGAGGAGCCATTGGCAGTTGAGGATGATTCAATCAATTTTGTAGCATTGTATGTTGGGTCAGCCAATGAAGATGCTGAAAATTAGCAAGAGGAAGAGGTTGACAGCCTTGGGACAGCAGAACGTGATGATGAGGACCCAGTAGCAGAAAGATATGACCAGCTCATCTCTAGATTAGTAAAGGATTGGTCAGAGCTGAAATGTCGGGTGGATTTGGAGGTATTGCTTCTACCAAATTGGTGCAGGTTCCATGATTCATCCCACTTTGAGTTCACATGCGAACTGTGCCAAAAAGCCATGAAGCAAGTCAGAGAACAAGCAAGATAGCCAAGCACACCACTCCCTGTAGTGGTTTCAAGAATGGAACATGAGGACCAAGAGCCCGAGCCAAGTGACAACTCAGCTAAAGGCAGTCCTCAAGAGGATGTTGGGACAGCAATAGAAGGAGGACAACAATACAATCTTGAGCTTTTGAGTGATCAAGTAGATCAAACTGGAATGTTGTCCACTAGTCATCAAGATTTTCTTCCTCTTGAAGAAAATTTGTGCACCATGGACGATGGGCTTCATGGTGAGTCCTTGGAGGGAGATTGCATGGTGGATTTTGGTCCCCTTGATGAGGTGCCATCAATTAATGACTTCTTTCTGTTGGGAGCTATGCTGCGGAGGTATGCTCATGCCGATGAAGAGCACATCCCAAAATATGGTAGCGATGAAGACATACTCCTTGAGCCTCTGAATGGTGATGCACAAGAGTTTCTGGATTGGAAGAGGGGTTCCTTCTCCATTTATAGCAATAGTAAACAAGGGGAAATGAGTGAACGTCATGATGAGTTGCATGAACAGAAAAGAGAAGAAGACAAAGGCGGGGCTGTTGAGATAACCTCCAATAGAGATGAAGCACCCATTCAAATACAAGATGCAACTTAGAGTCCTTCTGCTATAATCATTGTGGATCCTCCTTCTTATTCAGATGGTTGCAACAGGACAGATTTGTACATGTCATCATCCCATAATATTGAGCATCTTGAAGATAGGTCCGACACTTGGGAAAGGAGATGGGACATCATGCTGCCTTTTCGAAACAATAATCAAGTGGATCCCAAGTTTGCAAATGATCAATATGATGAAGTACTTCTTTTTGAAGAACTGCCAAGGGGGATTGTTGATCCCATGCAAGACATGGAAGAAGTGTTTGCTGCCTCGCCCTCCCTGCCTTATGCAGAATTGATTCCTAAAGTGCTACACCCTCCATCATGCTTGTCCGAGGTTGCTGATGCAAAGACTGATGATGTAGTGCTTGCTCTTGATTGTCAAATGCTGCCACCTCCATGTGATGAAATCCAGGTTTTATCCTTCCTTCCTCCTATTAATTTTCATAGCTGCACTTATCATTTTGATTATGGGAATGAGGAAAAACGGACATGTTTATGGATTAATCACGGGTTTAATGAGCCTCCTCAATTGTTGATTCTTCGTGATGTTGGGGTAGAATTTGAATGCTACCATATTGAATTTATGCCCTCTAAATATAAGGATAAATATGCATTGTTGAGAACTATAACGATTTCCAGTCTTCTTGTGCACGCATTCCAAAATCCAATGAGCATGAGTGTCATCTCGACTTACCCAAAAATAGTTCTTTGTAAATATCTTTGTGCATAGCTCGTTTTGAGTAGTGTAGGTTTCTTGTAAATACTCCTCTTTTCTGCTTTCCTTAGGTTAGTTGGTTTGTTGTCGGCTGCTTTCCTTAGAGTAGTTTCTTTGCTTTTTTTTGTTTCGCTGTCCCGATTTGGTTAGTTTTGGTGTTTTCTTTTTGTTTTCTTTCATTTTCTTTTGTTTTCTCTTGCTTTGTTGTTGCTTTGCTCAGGGTCCCTTTTCTTTTGGGTAGGCATATCTGTGCGCATAACAACCATTCTTATTTCTTGGGGTTGTTCTATGTATTTCTTTGTCAAACTCTAATCAAGCTTTTAGAGTGGATGGTGAGGATCTTCTATTAGTATCAAGTGATCTAGATGTTTGATTCAAAGTGGATAAGTCGTTGGTCGGTTTGATTCTGAAGTATTCTAGAATCTTATATCTCTCACATATTTTGATCACTTCCATATGATCAAAATCGTTTACTTCAGTCATCTATTCCATTAACAGTGATTAAATAATTGATTTAATCATTATTTCATTTTCTTCCTAAGGTTCCTAAAGTATCTAATTAAATAAATTAAATACTTTACCTTACCCCCTTTCCTTCCCTAAATTAAATAAACATGACAAATTATTTAATTTAGTCATTTAACCTATTTGAATTAAAAACCAATTTCTAATTCCTCTTTTTCTCTCTCCTTGTCACATTCTCCATAACCCTCTTCTAATCTAGATTAAATTAATTAATCTATGATTAGGATGTGCACCACTTAATCAAGATTAAGTGTCACATCCTCCATAATCTCCCACTTGCCTCTAAGCTCTCATTAATTACCTTAATCCTGTGTTTGCACAAGCTTACTCAGAATCATTAACCATATTTGGCTTACCTTTTTTGGTCAACCTTCTCACTCACCATTTTTGGTATTAACTCCCTTCCCCATGTGAATTTTTAATTCACATTTATTCAACCAAGGTTCCCCTCTTCCCCATGTGAATTTTTAATTCACTTTTATCTCCCCAAGGTCTTCTTCATCCCCCATGCAAATGTGACATGTCATTTTACATGTGCCCAAGGTTTTTAGAACCTTGGACTTGTCACATCTCCCACATGTGAAAAATCTCCAGCTTTTTGGAGACCTCCTTTTATCCAATGAATCCTCCATTAAATATAAATTTTTAATTTACATTTATTCTTCCCACACATTTCCCCTT
This sequence comes from Sequoiadendron giganteum, assembly GCA_007115665.2. Lineage (NCBI taxonomy): Eukaryota > Viridiplantae > Streptophyta > Pinopsida > Cupressales > Cupressaceae > Sequoiadendron > Sequoiadendron giganteum. The sequence continues at coordinate 815,860,887 of CM021101.1, forward strand.
TTCCCATGGAGATTTTTGAGGAATTCTAAAATTCCTCAAAAGTCTCTTTCATCCTCATTTGGGGACAAGAAGTTCCTTTTTGAGGAAATCTTCTCATCCCCCAAGGTACCTCAAAGGTACTTGTCATTCATCCACCTCATGTACTTCCCTTCCACCTCTTGTCCTTCTCTTCCACCTCATTTCCACATCACTCCACCCTAAGACATCTCACCTTCCACATGTCAAGATGTGAGGGTGATCCAATCATCAAGTGATACATCATCACTTGATCCAAATTAAATCCAATCATCATCTAATCATCAAGTGATACATCATCACTTGATCCAAATCAAATCCAATCACCATCCAATCATCAAGTGATACATCATCATTTGATCCAATAAAATCCAATCATCATCCAGTCATCAAGTGACACAACATCATTTGATCCAATCAAATCCAATCATCATCCAATCATAAAGTGATGCATCATCATTTGATTCAATCAAATCCAATCATCATCTGATCATCAAAAATGATACATCATCACTAGATCCAAACCAATCCAATCATCATCCAATCATCAACAGTGACACATCATCGCTTGATCCAATCAAATAAATCCTCATCCAAATCCTCAATCAATACACCATTAATTGATTCATCATCTAATTCAAATCAATCAATCCAAATCATCACCCTCTAGCCACTTGGTCATTTTGCACGTTCATGCCCGTTCAAACCCGCTCACAAACAAAAAAGCAAATGGCAGACCAGCAAACACAAGGTTCTCAACCAAACGTCCCTCAAGATCCTAATAACATTCCACATGATCCCCACAATGGCATCTCATCCCAATCAAACACTGACATCCAGAATATTACACCACCTAGTGACGAAAACATGGTCAATCAACCCGAAGTCACTGTTGACGAATATCTCAGCAATCCTGCCAATGTCCAAATGACGGATCGCCTCCTAAATGAACATGGGGATAAGATCCTTTCCAGCTTACTCATGAAGGGAGTCAAACCATCATCTGATTTCGATACATCACAATATGCCATTCCCCCATTTGTTGATCCACAAACCTCACAAAATGTTCCAGAAAGTTCCTACGTTCCTGAGGGTGCACCCACTAAAAATTGGTACCACCCCGAACTTGGAAATGTTGTCATACATCAAGTGCAAGAATATCCTCATCTTCCAACCACAACATCTACCATTCCACCACCCGATCCTAATGACCCCCACACCTATGGCATGTCGTCATACATCCCATCTGCTCCACCGCTTCCTCCCCCATATTCTAATATTGGGGGCACACCTCCACTTACCAACACACTACCTCCTGCATTTCAACAACCTCCAAATAATCCACACCAATCCACCACACCACCAGCACCACCATAATATGTTGCTACTACAATAGCTTCATCTCAACACTTACATCAACAACATACGCAACACCCTTCCGTTCTCACACAACCACCACATCAAGTGGTGCAACATACATCTCAACAACAACAACACATCCCACTTAACCCATCACAACAACAACAATACATCCCATCTCACTCGTCTCAACAACAACAAATCTTATCTCATCCACCTCATCAACAAAAACAACAACCTCCACAACAACATGTGCACATCCCTACGCAAACACACCATAACCCGCTCACCAAATACCTTTATCATCCCTCTAGCACATACACTATTCCATCCCATACAAACCCTCCTCGGAATGTGCAAAACCAAACACATACCCAACCGCCACCTTACACCAACCCTACACAACCTCAACACAATCCTCATCAACAAACGTTAAACCCATATCCATATGCCATGCAACAAAAAACCATTGCACAACAAAACCAATCCTACCCACCCTACTTTCAACAACAACCAGCTCACCAACATGGGGCACCATACACTTCCTATTATCAACAAACATCATCACATCAACAAAGAGGCCCTACCACTACGCATTATCAAAATGCTATGCAACAACAGGCCCCCTCTCTTGTGTCTTGCTATCAACAACAAGTGGCTCCCACTCAACACAACCAATCATCCAGCCATCAACCTTCTTACAATCAACCAATACATTCATACCTGACTCAGCCCATTTATGATCCAACAATGGGAGGGCCATCCCCATCATACCCACAACATTATCCATACACTCAATCCACTTTGACTCCCGTCAACAAAGACTTGGAAGAGGTAAAAGCTACATTAAAGGACTTACAAGTTGGAACAGGAAAACAATCCCTCAAGTTTGAGGACATATGCCCTTATCTGTTTGATCCCTCCATTTCCGTGATTCCTTTTCCTGAACATTTTGAGATACCCAAATTTGACAAATACAAAGGAACCAAGGATCCTAGAGCTCACCTTCAAGAGTTTTATGCTCATTTCCAAGAGTTCATGCACAATGACAACTACCTCATCCAACTTTTCCCTAAAAGTTTACAAGGGGTCGCCCTCAACCGATTTATGGGTCTGGAAAAGGGATCTATCAAAACCTTTGCACAACTATCTGAACAGTTTGTCACTCACTTCTCTTTTAACTTAGAGAAATATATTGACACACTTGATCTCCTCAAAGAAAAACAACGTGATGGAGAGACCTTTGCAAGCTACTTGCAAAGATGGCGTGCCTTGGCTAGTAGGATGAAATCCCCACCAACAGAGAAAGACATGGTAACATTGTTTATCGAAAACTCCCACCCGGATATGGCACATAATTTCCAACTCCATTGCATCACTACTTTTGTGGGACTTGTGGAGAAAGGCCCCATCTTAGAACGAGCCCTTCTCGCAAGAGGACAAGTCAAGCATTTCAATTCCGATAGAGAGAAGTCCTTCAGGGATAAACCTCATTTTTGGAATAGAAACAAAAATTCCGTCAATGATGGTGTCACTGACACTAAACATGTGTCCAAGTGGCCAACACCACACAAAGATATCCTTCCCAGCAACAACCGTCCATTCAGAACGCCATATCCATTCCCCAAGGGGCAACGCGACAACAGGCCAATCAAAATAACCAAGGAGGGAATAAACGACAATTCACTCAGTTGGGGGAACCCCTTAGCGCAGTGTTTAATAAGCTTCTTCAAGCCAATTACCCCATAACATACCCTATCACCAAACCCCTCGATACGTCTAAACCCAAGCCTGCTTGGTTTAAAGACAATGAATACTGTGAATTCCACAAAATTAAAGGACATACCCTGGATAAATGTCAAGGCTTAAAAACCTACATCCAAGGTCTCATTGATCGAGGCGAAATACATGTAGATGCTAACACAGCATCTTCATCCAATGCTCAATTACAAATATACCAAAACGCCTTTCCTAATCATAATCAGGGTCCTAGTACGTCCTACTCAAATCCTGGACCTAGCAATAACAACCAACCAAGAAATAGTACCAATAATATCAACTACAAAAATGTACCATACAATTATCAAGGTGTGGTTTCATATGTAGAACAAGTGGAACCCCGTGCATCCATGATATATGTTAAAGGAAAAGATCCACAATGTGCTGTTACTACTCGGCAAAACCACATCACAGTCCCAGCAGCATCTCCATCCACCCAACGACCATCTGCCAATTCCTAGTATAATATCCTAGACCATCTAGGTAAAACTACAGCCCAAATATCCATTTTGGATCTACTTAAGTCATCTCTCGTACATCAAGATATCCTAACTAAGGCTTTGTGAAGCACACAAGTACCTGATAATATTGACCCTACCCAATTTCAAGCATTGGTAGGAAATCTTTCATCGACCTATCAGCTAGCCTTTAGCCAAAAGGACATGTCACATATCAATTCAAACCACAACCGCCCCCTCCATCTCGAGGTCGGTGTCAACTGTCAAAAAGTAAAAAGGGTATTAGTAGATAATGGTTCAGCCCTAAATCTATGTGTGTTAAAGTTTATACAATAGGTTGGATACACCCAAGCTGATCTGAGAAATCAAGTGATCACCATCAAGGCCTATGATAATGCAGAGCGAGATTCTGAAGGCATTATTTGCCTCCTTATACAAGTGGGCCCCATTGTACAATACATTATGTATCATGTTCTGGACCTTGAACTCCCATACAACATCCTTCTTGGCCGTCCATGGATCCACTCTATGCAGGTCGTACCATCCACCTATCACCAATGTCTAAAATTCCCATTTCAAGGAATGGAAGTCACAATACAAGCCGACGCTCAGCCCTTTGAATATTGTCGTGCCTTGGAAGCCTCTTCCACATTCGCATTATTTCCCAGGAGTTGAAATGGGGGCACCCCCGACATCCGATCCTGTTCCATCCACCAATACTCTGAATACATCATCTCCACCATCATCCACACCTCCTTCCACTGACACCAAGGTCCAGATCGTAGATAAGGGATGTGGTGAATACGAAATGCACACCACACTCAATGTGGCAACCATGCCACCTTCGCCTAGCACATATGGGCAACCGATTCTTCCATTACCAGAAGTAGAAGAAAAGACACTCACCCTCACTTCCAAGAATGTGGGGTCCACAACATTCAATAATTTGGGATCCCTCCAAGATCTAATGGATGATGATATCAGCCAATGGGTTTATCAGGAGGAGCCTGAACCACCACGGCCCCTTATTGAATACTTTCATGAAGTCTATCCACATGCCTCCAAATTCATCAAAAATTGCCATTACCAAGGTGGAGGCCTTGGTGCAGAAGAACAAGGAAGACGTCTGCCCATTGAAGCAAATACCATCCGACCAAGGAATTTGGGCTTGGGCTATGATACCAAACAGAAGGGTCTTACAACATCTGCTAACACCTCTAACAATGTTAGTGTTGACAATAGTTCCCTCGAAGACATACCAGAGGAGGAGTCCATCATACACGCGTACGACGATCTGAATCACATTGACCTCCCCGCCATGTTTGAATGCTTATCCATTTGTACCATAACTTTATCCCTTAAACATCTTGAGCTTATCAATCATGACCTACAAGGTAGCACACCGGTTAGCACTTTTCCCTCAGAGGATACCTACGTACATCTAATGGGATTGGGGGAAGATGAACGCCCTAATCGCAAAAGCAAAAAGAAACAAAAGAAGAATGGGTCATCAAGTGAAAACCTCACCGAGGTGCTTTTTGATATGAAAAAGTAAAAACAAAGGATGTATCTGACAGTGAAAACCTTGATACGGCACTAGAAGATGGGGACATTCATCTTCCCCTTGTAGGAACACGACTATCCGAGCAATCTTCGATTCTCATTGAAGAAACGCAAGAAGTAAACTTGGGGACAGAAGAGATTCCAAGGATAACCTATGTGGCCTAATCTTTATCTGAGGCAGAATACATCGCCATTATCCGAATTCTCCGTGAAGGGGTTATCAACTTTGCATGGGCTTACTCTGATATGCCTAGCTTGGATCCCAATCTTGTTGTTCACCATCTGGATGTCCGTCCAGAGACTAAACCTGTCAAGCAGAAGCTCCGAAAAATGCACCCACAAGTGGCATTATTGGTTAAGAAAGAACTAGAAAAGTTACTGGATGTTGGTTTTATCAGGCCTATTGACTACTCTGATTGGATCTCCAATTTTGTACCTATTGCTAAACCCAATGGAGACATCAGGATTTGTACGGATTTTCAGGATCTCAACAAAGCTTGCCCAAAAGATGACTTCCCCTTGCCTAACATCGACATGTTGGTCGACATCACTGCAGGACATGAGATGCTATCCCTCATGGATGGCTTCTCTGGCTATAATCAGATCCAGATTGCCCCCGACAATCAACATAAAACTGCTTTTACAACACCTTGGGGTACTTTCTGTTATAATGTCATGCCCTTTAGTCTCAAAAATATAGGGGAAACATATCAACGGGCAATGACAGTTATATTCCATGACCTCATCCACATCATCATGGAAGACTATGTTGATGACCTACTGGGAAAATCTAGAACCAGGGAAGAGCACCCTACCATTTTGAAACGGATCTTTGAGCGCTTAGAACAATACAAGCTTCGACTAAATCCAAAAAAGTGTGTATTCGGTGTCACATCAGGGAAACTCTTGGGCTTCATAGTGTCTCGAAGAGGCATCAAGGTTGACCTAGCTAAGGTAAAAGATATCATGGATATGCCTCCTCCAAGAAACTTGAGACAATTAAGGAGTCTACAAGGGAAACTACAATCCATCTGTCGCTTTATAGCCCAACTTGCGGATAAATGTCAGTCATTTGCCCACCTTCTCAAGAAAGACACCAGTTTCAAGTGGAATCAATAGTGTCAGTTGGGCTTCAACATGCTCAAGGGATATCTGGCCCACCCACCGATCTTGATGCCACCTATCCCTGGAAAATCCCTCCTATTGTACATATCAGCCACGTCAGTAGCATTGGGGGCATTATTAGCACAACATGATGAATCTTCAAAAGAACAGGCAATCTATTACATCAGTCGCACAATGGTCGAGTATGAACTCAACTATTCACCAATGGAAAAGGCCTGTCTTGTTGTGGTCTTCAGCACACAAAAGTTATGCCACTATATGCTCAGCCATCCTATAAAATTAATATCCAAAGTCGACCCCCTCAAGTACCTGCTATCCAAGATAGCCCTGACTGGTCGAATGGCTAAATGGATCATGCTCCTTAGTGAGTTTGATATAGAATATGTGGATAGAAAAGCCATTAAAGGACAAGTAATAGCTGATCAGTTGGTGGATGCCCCATTAGTGGACGCTTATCCCATAGAAACTAAATTCCCAGATGAAGGAGTATTTGCAATCTCAGAAACCACCACCTGGACATTGTACTTTGATGGATCACACACCCATAATGGATCGAGGGTAGGAATCTTGCTTATCACCCCCCAAGGCAACTACATACCGAAATCATTCAAACTAGCTTTTCCTTGCACCAACAACATCTCTGAATATGAAGCCCTTCTCACTGGCCTCAGAATTGCAGTTCAATGGCACATCACCCACTTGCAAGTTTTTGGCGACTCCCAGTTAGTCATAAAACAGGTCAACGATGAGTTTCTGACTAAGGATGAAAATTTGTTGCCTTACAAACGCATGGTGGATGACTTCAAGAAATATTTCACTACCATCCAATTTGAGCAGATCCTGAGGCTCCAGAATAAGGTAGCAAATGCTATGGCTACCATTGGTTCTCTCCTCGACATGCCGAAAGATTGCACAAATTGTCAGTTCCTAGTTGAGCAACTCCTAATCCCACCATACGATATCCCTGAGAATGACATGGTGTGTGCTATTATAGGTCCTGAATCACCTTGGTACCATGACATTTACACCTACATTCATGACAACACCCTCCCGCCTGACCTCACATGAAACCAACGTAAATCATTTATCCAACGCACAGCCTGTTATACCATTATCGGTGATACACTTTATCGACGTGGGTATGATGGAACTCTCCTCCATTGTTTAGATGAAACTGAAGCCCGTACAACATTAACAAAAGTGCATAGCGGTATTTGTGGGGCCCATTCTAATGGTATGGCCCTAGCCAAGCGGATTCTCAGAGCAAGATATTACTGGCCCACAATGGAACATGATGCTTGTGAGTACGTCAAAAAGTGTCTTCCGTGCCAACAACATGCAGATATGAATCAGGCTCCAACACAAGATCTCCAACCCATCACGACACCTTGGCCATTTTCACCATGGGGTTTCAACTTGATTGGCAAGATCTACCCTCCATCTTCAGATGGTCACACCTTTATCATCACAGCAACTGAATACTTCACCAAGTGGGTGGAAGCCATTCCACTCACTCAAATCACTGGTGTTCAGATCTCTAAGTTCATCCTCTACCATATTCTCTGTAGGTATGGTATCCCCTCTGCCATCATCATTAACAATGGAAAACTATTCAAAAATAAGTGCATGGAATTCCTTTGTGACACATACCATATCAGGCATCGTTGGTCTACTCCCTATTACCCCCAAGGTAATGGGCAGGCAGAAGCGACAAATAAAACATTGATCAAAATCATTAAGAAAATGGTCAATAGCACTGGCCGTGATTGGCACCTCCATATCCATCCTGCTCTTTGGGCCTACCGTACATCCATCCGCAACCCTACTGGAGCCACTCCATATTCTCTTGTCTATGGCACTGAAGCCATCTTGCCAATCGAAGTTGAAATCCCTTCACTCCGCATCTCCCTCAAGAATCTCATCACCAATGAAGACACCCGAGTGGCACGCTTGGCACAATTGGAATTGCTCGATGAAAAGAGAGTGAAGGCTTATACCCATCTGCAAGCTTATCAACATCGACTCAAAAGAAGCTACAATAAGAAAGTCCTCCCTTGCTAATTCGAGATTGGTGATTTAGTCCTAAAAGAAAATCAGCGAAATCAGCAAGATCGAGAGAAGAAAGGTAAGTTTGAAGCAAACTAGTTGGGCCCTTATGTCATCACCTCCAAGTATGGTTCTGGTGTCTATAGGCTCTCCACCCCTGAAGGTGAGCCTTTGGAGGAACCCATCAACATCATGCATCTGAAGAGGTTCTACACTTGGATTAGCTAGGGTATCCTTCCTGGTAAAAGTCAAAAATTAAAAAAAATTAAAAAAATTAAAAAAATCCAAAAATCCAAAATAGTAAAGAGAAATAATTTGTCCTATGGTGAAAACCACCCCTGCGTGGCACCTTGGATACGTACGATTGGTGAAAACCTAGCAACGGGCGCCTATCATATAGGGTTGAATCATTATCTACCTCGCGTCCTGGTTACTCTATGGCTTACCCACCGATTCCTCAATCCCCATATCCTCCCATCTGCTTGCATCACCTCGTCGCTTGGTATATTTTGGTTGAGCATTGGATGACCATCATCCACTATCCAACACCTTGAGCTTATTATCCTAATCTGAGCTTGTGTCATCTCTTCTTGTCTATCTCCATCTTGGTTTCATCGTGTCTCCTTGTGAACTATGTTGCCCCTGCGCTTGCACGTAGGCAAGGTGGATCTTTTGATTTTCCCCCGAGGCTTCTCCACGTCTTCATCCTCCATCTTTTTGTCATCATCACCCTCTTTCCACTTTTCTCACCATCCCTTCTTGAACTACGACGCCTCTGTGCTTGCATGTAGGCAAGCCTAATCTTTGGATCAGCCCCCGAGGCATTTTGTCCTTTATCACCTATCCTCATGGTCCACTTTTCGATCTTGTTCATCTTTGGTCTTTTGTCGTATCTAAACTACGTTGCCCCTGCACTTGCACGTAGGCAAGGTTGATCTTTTGATTTGCCTTCGGGGATTACGTCTGTCTTGGTCTTCCATCGGTTTCCATCAAGTCCACTTTCTGCTCTTTTATCATGGTCTTTTCCTAAACTACGAGGGCTTTGCGCTTTCACGTAGGCAAGGTTGATCTTGTATCAACCCTCAAGCCCCTAGGTCTTTAGGTTGTGTCTCGTCCTCTCGTTGTCAGGTATGTCCCTATCGTCGCTGATTCTTCACAAACAAGGTCTTCTTGTCTCAAGAAATCTTCCCAATGGTAATTATCCGGTGTCATCTAGGTCACTTTAGCTTAATATCCATCATCGGTCTTAACAGGATGCATCCTTCCTAATAGACCACATCAACCCCATCCATCCCTGGGATCTTATGGCAAGGGATGCTTGTAATTGATTACGTTTTTTTGGTACTTTTGGATTTTGTTTATCTTTTGAGTTCCCTATAATCACTAGTCAAGATCGCCATGATCCTTCATAATGTGGTGTGTTTTGCCTAGTTAACATAGGGACATCTCTTGACTTTTTTTTTGTCTGCTGGGATGCCCCACATGGTGCCCATCGGGATTCTTTTTGGACCCCGTGTTATGTGGGGGCATCTCTTTGTGCTTGTGGTTATTCCAATACCTGGCCCGACCAACGTCATCGCGACTTTGGGGTATTGGGATATCCTTCTTGTTTGTCATGTTTGTTTTTTGCATTTGACATTAATCCGTCTTGGTTTGCATACCCTGATGTCCGATGTCTTGTGCTATAGCAAAAATTAGTGCTCTAAAGGATGGAAAATTGCATTTCATCTCATGTTGCATATTCCCTCTTCATCGTATCTTGCCCCTACATCTATGACTCATGGTTTTGGTTGTGCAAACCTCGCATTCACTCTTACTAACTTTTCTTCTCAGGATCCTTACGGTCTTTGACAGGTACTGCAACCCCCACATCCTACACCTATCATCTACCCATTGATACTTATGTCCACATTCATCAAGTGCATTAACATCCATTAAACATTCGTTCATTTATCCATTTGCATTAACATCAATTCATTAAGTGCATTAACATCCATTTATATTAAACATTCGTTCATTTATCCATTTGCATTCACATCAATTCATTAGGTTCATTAACATCCATACTTCCATTCATTTATCCATTTGCATTAAATTCATTAAATGTATTAACATCCATTAACATTAAACATTCGTTCATTTATCCATTTGCATTAACATCAATCCATTAGGTTTATTTATCCATTTACATCCACTCATTTACCCATTTGCATTCACATCAATTCACTAGGTCCATATTACTCATATCAGTAACACAATTGCATTACCAGTCATAAATCATTTAACATAATCACACATGCATAAGTAAGACATCAACATCACATAAAACATCATATACATATGCATCATACATCCACTATCATAGGAACATCACATAAAACACCATATGCATATCATCCATCGCCAAAATGTGTGACATACTATCAATAGGACCATCACATATCATCATCATAATAATACACTGTCCATATCCAAAATATGGTCATCACATAATTCCCTCCATATCATGCTCAAAATAAGGTGCATTTGAAGATATGCACTACTACCATCTAGTACCTATCAAAAGCACTTGCATCCTATCATCTATCCTCTGCATGCCCTGAACTGCCGACATCTGACCTCTGCGGAGACTCGGGTACTGGTCCCTTATGTGTCGGAGTCCCCTGAGACTCGTGCCCTGGAGTCCCAAATCGAGAAGGAGCCGGCTAGAAATCACTGAACCCTCTGGTCCATGTCCCCAATGACTGCAATGGTGCTGGCATCTGGGGTGTCTACCTAAGATACCACGTTGTACATTGCACTGGATCTGGCACTGCCTGCTCGTACGCACACCTCCAATACGCTGCCTCCTGCATATAGTCATCTCTCTGCCCAGCCTGGTACTGAGCGGCATTCCGCTCATGCCTGTACCTATCCCTCTCTCTGCTCATGGCCCGTCACTCCTGCTCCCATGCCTCCTGTGTCGCTATCAATAAACATATCTACTCTATGGATCTCTCTCTCTACACGCATCGTCTCTAGCATAGTTTCATCACTTGGCCCTTGACACACCCGCATCTGTGCTATATCCCCCTCAGCGTTCTCTTCCTGACCCACTGCTACGTCTCTCTAGAACTGTAGAATCTAGACCTGTCTCCATAAACTGTCCCTCTCTCCTTGTAGAGCCTACACCTGTCCCTGTGCACTCTCTCTCTCCCCCTGTAGAGCCTGCATCTATCCCTGTGCACTCTCTCTCTCCCGCTACACCGTCTCCAATCTAGCCTCTACGGCCTCGGCCTTCGCCCTCATCTCCTGTGCAGATGCCTCTACCATATATGCCCTCTCCTGCAGTGTCATCCTCTCATCCTGAAATCCTACCATCTGACATCTCAATATCTCCATCTCCCCCCTCCTGCTGACTCCAACTACCCTCGCATCTACGTAACTGCCATCGCTGCCTCTAGCCTGTCTCGGTCCCATGTCACCCGAGCCAGCTCCCCCTGTGCTCTCTCTCTCTGCTCGCATCTCATCTCTCTCTCACTCTGCAGCCAATGCATTTGTTGTGAGCTAGCTCACCACATGATCAAACACTATATCCTCTCTATCCTATATCCTTTGTACCTCTGTCTCTACCCTCCTCACCTCCTCCTCTAGCACCCATATCCTCGCCTGGGCCCCTCTTAGTAAAACCATTGGATCGTCAACTGCGGTTGCTAGTACTATGGCTAATGGCTCCATCACCAGTACACCCGGGTCCATCACCTCTCCCTCTCTCTCCTCCTGCACCGGCTCTATCTAGCGCATCAACCGAATCCTCCGCGGCTATCCATTCCTCCCCACCCTCATCAGTCTCCTACCCTCCTGCTCAACTGGCTAGACTCTCCCCTGACGACTGCTCTCAGGCCTCTCCCTGGGCTATCCTCTAACATCCACCACCCTCTCTGCCTCCTCCTATGGATCCCTGGCTTGCACATCCACCGACGGCTTTGTGACTCTCCCCTCCTCCTACTCAACTCTCACTTGCACCCGCCTCTGTCGTACTCTAACACCAATCCCTGACTGAGCAGCTCTCCCCTCCACCACCCGAAGCAATTCCACCTCTGGCTCACTCTCCAATCTCACCACCTCTATCTCCTCCCCCCCATCAGCTCCTACCATCTCTATCTCCTCCCCCCCATCAGCTCCTCCTGCCTCCATCGCCTCTACCACAACTCTCCTCAGTCTCCTCGGCCTCCTCCTGACTCTCCCCCTCCTCACCGGCTGATCTCCAGCAACACTCTCCTCCGCATCACCACTCTCCGGTGCCTCATCCTCCTATCCACCCAACCCTACCTCATCCTCCTGTCCACCCTGCTCCGCCTCCTCCTCCTATCCCCCCTCCTGCTCATCCCCTGGCCCCCCCTCTAGAGCCCCCACAGCTAGTATCTCTAGTGTAACCCTACCCCATCGATGGTTACGAAACCACCGACCATACCGATCTGTCACTCCAGCATCCTCTAGACCCTACCACCTCCCTGGATAGAGCACCTCACCTCCCACCACCCATGATGCCCTCACGTCTCTCATAGCCAACACCACCCCACAAGGTACCTCCCTGGTAAGTCGACGAAACATCACTGACGCTCCTGAAATATCCTGCACCAGTCCAAACTGTCGTCCCACTCAGTCGGGACGATGTAGCTCCACTATTTACCTTGGGCTCCCAATCATGTAACATCTAACATGAAGAACCCTCGCAGTCTCTCCTCCTCGGTCCTTTATCCTCTAAACTGCTGAAACATATATGGCTACCATATAATGTCCTCTCTCCATAAATCATCAAATGCCCTCCTCCACTGCTCCACCTCTCCCTGTGTCTCATACCGAAGGATACAACCCCTGGCTGCCCTGAACTGCCATGCCAGTAGCTCTCTATCATCCAAATCCCCTCCCCTGATCACTAAGCGCCTTGTCACCGCGATGTGCGTCCATCCCCATACCTACAGTAGCATCCGGTGTGTCAAGCTCTACCCCACCGATAGCAAATCACGTGCATATCTCGATATAACTGAGCCAATACGCATGACCCCCAAGAGAACTGCCCATTCCCCCACTCGACAATATGTCGAATCACCCCCATATACCGTAAACTGTAGAAGCACCTACTCCGGTCTGGCAATAGAATCCCACTGATCAAACAACATAGAAACAGTGGTAACACCGGCACCCCCAGGTCTAGGCATCTGTCCACATCCAACCCCCCCTCTGTATCGGCAGGTCATCGTGCCCAAACAACACCAGAACGGTCTCATCCAACTGCTCTCCTCTCAACTCCCCCTCGAACACTAACCGTCCCGCTATCGGTAGCCTCAAGATACGCCACACATCCTCAAGTGTAACTGTCATCTCTCTAGTTGGCAAATGGAACGTCGATGTGGCCGAGCTCCACCTCTCTATCAGGGTGGTCAACATCGCCCGATAAGCCCTCATCTTCGGAAAGTGCACCAAGTGCAGTAACCCTGCCCACTCCAGAGTTGCATGGTCTGCTCCATTCATCACCTCTATCGACGATGCCAACGCCTCCGGCCTCTGCTCGTGAGTCCGCACTCTGCCAAAATCCTGCCAAAATTTCATCCCCCCTATCAGAAACTTTTTTTCGTCTCCAAATCTCATCTCCCCTCTCTTTCTTTTCTTTTCTTTCCCTCATTTTCGTTGTCTTCCCTTCCCCCCCCCCTTGCGATGGGGCGAACCCGCCCGCGGCCTGTCGGGGCGAACCCGCCCCTACAGCAGGGCGACCTCACCAGTGGCCTGCCGGGGCAAATCCGCCCCCTGCAGTGGAGCGAACCCGACCGCACCCCGTCGGGGCGGATCCACCCCCTAGGGTGGGGCGGCTCCGCCCACTGCAGCAAGGCAACTGCACCCCCTGCAATGGGGTGACCCCACCCCGGGTAGCGCCCCCGCTGCAGGGCAGCGCACCCCCAGGTGGCGCCTCCGTCGTGGGGTGATCGTTCCCTGGGCGTTGCTTGTCGGCATCGCCGAGGCAACGCGGTCATTGCCGCCCCGCCCTAGGGCGAATCTACCCCAACTGGGGCAAACTCGCCCCGCAGTGGGGCGGATCCGCTCGTCAGGAGGGCGTATTCGCCCCCCGACGGCCGTTTTCTTCTCAATGCCGTATTTTTTTAAAAACACACAAAAATTTTTAATTTCGTCTTCTACCCATTTTTCCATTTTTTCCCACCCACAAAACCCATATTTTACTTTTTTAATAACTTATTTGAAAATACGTTACAATTTCAATTTAATGCATGGGGGGTTTTGACGCTTACCTAGTGGGGCCCATCCTGCTATCGGTACGCTCGTTGAACCTCATCTATCCGGTGGACGATCTCGGTGTCATTATCTCCCGGCATCTTCACTTCTTTCTACTTGCTCTTTCTCTTCTTCTCTCAACTACTACAGTGCAAATGAGGTGAGTTAATTTTCAAAATTCCTTTATATTAACTTTTAAAAGGTATTTTTTTACCTTTTATTTACCTTTTTATTCCTCTAATTAATCTCTTCTCTTGTCGGGGCTGCCATTTGCACTCCGTTTGTCCGATTGACTTCATTCAAAAGGAAAACTTGCCTAATTTTTTACCCTCTTTCCAACCATATCATCCATTTCTTCCTATCGAGATGTTTCCCAAGACCCTTCTTTTTCCCCCGTCACCCTCTCGAGGGGGCATACCCTTCGCATTTACCAATTTTTCTGACCATAATCAACACCTTCCATGATTGGGGTATCTTCATCTACTCCTCATTAATTGAATGACTCAGATCCTTTTTCCCATGCTGGGACATCTTCTTTCGGTCACTTCTTCTAGTCATCTGCACTTTCTTTTCTTCGAAGCACTGTTATTCTAACGATACTTCAAAGAGGGGGAAAATGTAGACATCCAAATTTGATCACTTCCATATGATCAAAATTGTTTACTTCAGTCATCTATTCCATTAACAGTGATTAAATAATTGATTTAATCATTATTTCATTTTCTGCCTAAGGTTCCTAAAGTATCTAATTAAATAAATTAAATACTTTACCTTACCCCCTTTCCTTCCCTAAATTAAATAAACATGACAAATTATTTAATTTAGTCATTTAACCTATTTGAATTAAAAACCAATTTCTAATTCCTCTTATTCTCTCTCCTTGTCACATTCTCCATAACCCTCTTCTAATCCAGATTAAATTAATTAATCTATGATTAGGATGTGCACCACTTAATCAAGATTAAGTGTCACATCCTCCATAATCTCCCACTTGCCTCTAAGCTCTCATTAATTACCTTAATCCTGTGTTTGCACAACCTTAAGCAGAATCATTAACCATATTTGGTTTACCTTTTTTGGTCAACCTTCTCACTTACCATTTTTGGTATAGACTCCCTTCCTCATGTGAATTTTTAATTCACATTTATTCAACCAAAGTTCCCCTCTTCCCCATGTGAATTTTTAATTCACTTTTATCTCCCCAAGGTCTTCTTCATCCCCCATGCAAATGTGACATGTCATTTTACATGTGCCCAAGGTTTCTAGAACCTTGGACTTGTCACATCTCCCACATGTGAAAAATCTCCAACTTTTTGGAGACCTCCTTTTATCCAATGAATCCTCCATTAAATGTAAATTTTTAATTTACATTTATTCTTCCCACACATTTCCCCTTTTCCCATGGAGATTTTTGAGGAATTCTAAAATTCCTCAAAAGTCTCTTTCATCCTCATTTGGGGACAAGAAGTTCCTTTTTGAGGAAATCTTCTCATCCCCAAGGTACCTCAAAGGTACTTGTCCTTCATCCACCTCATGTACTTCCCTTCCACCTCTTGTCCTTCTCTTCCACCTCATTTCCACATCACTCCACCCTAAGACATCTCACTTTCCACATGTCAAGATGTGAGGGCTTGTGAGTCCTCAACTCCCCATAGCCCTTCATCTTAATTTTTGTTGGATCAATCCCAACCATTGAATTCTCTAGAGAATTCAATTTGACCTATAAATACCCCTTCAATTCCTTCATTTTGGGGGATCAAATCTTTTGCAACAAAACTCTTGCAAATTTATCACTTGAGCTCTCATCTCATTGTCATTACATCCTCATCCATTTTCATATCATTTGCATATTCAACATAGCTTGCCATCCAAGGAGCACACAATTTTTGAAGCATCAAAGGGCCAACTAAGGAAGCAACAACATGAAGGTATAATAGCAATCATTTTGTTTATCTTACTTCTATGTTGTTTATTTTCTAAGGCTAATCTTATTGAGGTGCCCTATTATCTTGTTGCTTCTTTTTATTGCATTATTAGTTTTATCTAACTTCTCACATTTAGAAAGCAGCATTTTATTAGGATCACAGTAAATATCTTTGTGCAAAGCTCATTTTGAGTAGTGTAGGTTTCCTGTAAATACTCCTCTTTCTTGCTTTCCTTAGGTTAGTTGGTTTGTTGTCGGCTGCTTGCCTTAGAGTAGTTTCTTTGCTTTTTTTTGTTTCATTGTCCCGCTTTGGTTAGTTTTGGTGTTTTATTTTTGTTTTCTTTTGTTTGCTTTTGTTTTCTCTTTCTTTGTTGCTGCTTTGCTCGAGGTCCCTTTGCTTTTGGCTAGGCATATCCATGCGCACAACAACCATTCTTATTTCTTGGGGTTGTTCTATGTATTTCTTTGTCAAACTCTAATCAAGTTTTTAGAGTGGATGGTGAGGATCTTCTATTAGTATTAAGTGATCTAGATGTTTGATTCAAAGTGGATAAGTCATTGGTCGGTCTGATTCTGAAGTATTCTAGAATCTTATATCTTTCACATATTTTAAGGATCTGACGGTCACTGTAGGTCCTTTGTGAAGTCTAGTTAAGTGAAAAATCTAAAATTCTACTCCAGCGCCACTGTGATTCTCAGCCCTGAGTGTGAGCTTTATTGCTTGTAGGTTGAAATAAAAGAACTTAAAAGAGAAAAGAAACAAAAGAAAAAAAGAAAAAAATTGAAAATCAAAAGAAAAAAAAGAAATTCAACTTTTCAGGGGTATACGAGCAACTCTACCAGGGCTATGGACGCCCGACTAGCAGTAGAGCAATGTTCGGGAGAATCATAGCGACAACCTCATCGAGGCTATGGACATCTGACTGGCAACGAGGTAATGTCCTGAGTGCTTTTGGAGTTAGAATAAACTATGTAGCTTAACTTGATGGAGATTGGGTTCTTACAAAAATTGAAGGATGGGAATTAACGCAATTGCACACACTTGGATTTTTAGCATACTGAAGGTTGGGTTAACTAGTGGTTTTGATCCTTTGATTGAGTGTTTGGCTTGTTTTCCCTAGCATGAAAGTCAGAACCAAAGATTCTGGGTTTGTGATTCCAGTTCATCATCGAAATGCTCTAGAGCATTTCCCCCAGCAATTCACCATTTGTTGTGAATATTTTGCACACACGCCCCACCGTTGGCAGGGACCCTCTTTTTTAGCTCTCGGCGGGCTTCTTTGCTCCTGCCTCATTTTGTGTGCCCCTCATTTTCTTGCCTAGTTGGTCAACAGGCCCTTCAAAGTCTCATTTTTGGCTGACCATATTTTGCCCCTAAAATAAAAACAGCTAAGTCTTGGGTTTTTCGGGCTTCGCTCAATTGATTCTCTTTTTCCTTCATTCTTTGACTTTGGGGATAGATTTCCTATGGATTTTGGATGTTTTTATGGTACCTAAGTGAACTGAATGACAAGGTTTCATTAAGTTTTAGGAAGTTTTGAAAATTCCAAAACTATGTTTTTGCAGCAGCATTCCTACAGCAGCATTTCGGCCTCATGCCTCATGTTTTCGGAACGTACAAGCGCACCTCCAAATCAAAAACGAACTTTGAAACAGATGCTAAAATGGGGTCTTATCCTCCCCTGACCTTTCAAATTCCAAATTTGTAGCTGGGAAGTACCATCCGGAATTCCGTGCTCTGTCGGCCATTTCAAAACAGCATTCCTACAGCGACATTCTGGCCTCATGTTTCCGAAACGTACAAGCACACCTCCAAATCAAAAATGGACTTCAACCCAGATGCTAAAATGGGGTCTTATCCTTCACTGACCTTTCAAATTCCAAATTTGTAGCCAGGAAGTACCATCCAGAGTTCTGTGCTTTGTCGGCCATTTCAAAACAGCATTCCTACAGCGGCATTCCGACCTCATGTTTCTGGAACATACAAGCGCACCTCCAAATCAAAAATGAACTTTGACCCAGATGCTAAAATGGGGTCTTATCCTCCCTTGACCTTTCAAGTTCCAAAATTGCAGCCAGAAGTACCATCCAAAGTTTTGTGCTCTGTCCGTCGTTTCAAAACAACATTCCTACAGCAGCATTCCGGCCTCATGTTTCCATAACATACAAGCACACCTCCAAATTAAAAATAGACTTTGACCCAGATGCTAAAATGGGGTCTTATCCTCCCTTGACCTTTCAAATTCAAAATTTGCAGCCAGGAAGTACCATCCGGAGTTCCGTGCTCTGTCGGCCGTTTCAAAATAGCATTCCTACAACGACATTTCGGCCTCATGTTTCCGGAACGTACAAGTGCACCTCCAAATCAGAAATGGACTTTGAACCAGATGCAAAAATGAGGTCTTATCCTCCCTTAGCTTTTCAAATTCCAAATTTGCATGCGGGAAATACCATCCAGAGTTTTGTGCTCTATCGGTCGTTTCAAAACAACATTCTGGGCTCATGTTTCTAGAACGTACAAGCGCACCTTCAAATCAAAAATGGACTTTGACCCAGATGCTAAAATGGGGTCTTATCCTCCCCTTGCTTTTCAAATTCTAAATTTTCATGCAGGAAATACCATCCGAAGTTTCGTGCTTCGTCGGCCATTTCAAATCAACATTCCTAAAACAACATTTCAGCCTCTCATTTCTGGTTTCAAGGAGCCTACCATGGGTCCATCAACATAACCATTTGATCCAATGAGGAATGTTGAAATTCCATTGGGAGAAGGTAGC
Source organism: Sequoiadendron giganteum (assembly GCA_007115665.2). NCBI lineage: Eukaryota > Viridiplantae > Streptophyta > Pinopsida > Cupressales > Cupressaceae > Sequoiadendron > Sequoiadendron giganteum. The sequence continues at coordinate 815,880,200 of CM021101.1, forward strand.
TTTCAATCAGTTTTAGCTACAATAAAAGGGAAATTAGCTAGGAGACAAAACCATTACAGTGACTGGCCACTACAAGACAGAATAGGGAAAAGACAAAGATGTATTTTAAATTGTTGAATATTTGTGGGGTAGGTGAAGCCCTAATGTAATTGAATCTGAGCCACATAATGTAAATCAATCCTTTTCATTCATTTGGGCTTTGGAAAACTATAAATAGGGGTCTTCCCCTCATTTGTAAGTGTTGGAGAGCTATTGTAAAAACATTCTGCAGCAATAGAAAGTAGCATTGCATGATCTATGGGTGTTAATTTTGAGTTTGTTCATTATGTGTGCATGGTTCTACCTTCCAAGTTAGTTTTAGTTGTATTTTTCTTGAATGGAAGTGGCAATGGTGATTATTGTTACAGTATTTGATGAATTTCTAGCCCATACTTTTGGCACTTGTTGATGGCAAGTTGTTGTGCAAAGTTAGCCTGGGCTTCTTTATTTGACTATTGCAACTTAGCTCACTTGCATGTTCATGTTGTTGCATGCAAACTGAAAATTTGCAGTCCTTAGAAGATTGCACTGGTTTTGTGTAACTATAGGATCCTCTTGGCCAAGCAAAACCCAATTTAGGGAGTTTGTCTACTGTAGCAGCCTCCATGATCACTGTTCATTCGTAGTTTCAGATCCAGGAACCTTCTCTCTTCCCTGCCCTTTTTCCTTTTTTTTAATAAGTAACCTTAGGCAAGGTTCATTGCACATTGTAAAGCTAAATTTGGTGTTAAAATGGAGTTCCAAACTATTGTTTGAACTTGCAGCAAACACTCAGCAACTTTCCCATCTCAAGAACTCCATTTGCAGATCCAACTTCCCCGCTTTGTAACTCATCCGTAAGTCCACCTTGTGATTCCAGAAAATCAAATAAATCAATTGAAATATTTCAAGCATCGTCATGACCTAACATCCGAGAGACCTTAGGATAGTGTTCTGCAATCTGATTGTGGGAAATTGTCTTTCAAGAGAGGTAATGCACCTACGTATTACCTGTGTTGTGAAGTGCATAAAAACACCATCAACAATTACAATGTATGAATAATTCTATTAACAGGGCACTTGAATTTTCATTAAGCCTAAGCTTTACTCATGAAGACAAAGTAAATTGAATATTTGAAGGAAACATTAAGAAAGGCATTATTTTTACCTCCTTTAATTTGCAATTTCGATGCTTGTTCCTCAATCAAATGGAGAATGGCCTCCTTCCCTTTCATTCATTTTATTTATGTTTCTTTATTTCCATAATCACCTCCCCCACTTTTTCTACTTGATTGATTTCTCTCATTCAAAATTACCCCTCTTTCCTTTGATTCCCTTACATTTTATTCTTGGGTTGCTTTTAACTCTCCATACCTCCATTACTTAGTTGCACTACTTCCCTATCATAGAGCATTATCCATCCATTCCAATATGGAATGGGGTTGACATTATGAAGGGGTTATATGAATAATCATTTTCATCACTTCTTCCATATAATTTCATAAGGAGTTTCAAATAAGAGGGCACTTATTGTTAAAATCATGTATAATATGATTGCATAAATATATCTATGTATATATAAATAAATTCACAAATATATATACTTATTTATTTCTCTTACCAATAACTAATTCTTTTCGAATTCTTTTAAAGGATCAATTATTCAGATCGTTCTTCTTGAAAGGAAACAATATGTAAAGACAATTATATTTTGCACACCACTATTTTTCTTCCTTTTTCTCTAAATATAAAATTAAATTTGAATGGACAAGGTAAGGTTAATAATTCCATCAATTCATTTCTTTCATTTAGTTACCTATTTATTCATTTACGATTCATACAAGCAAGAATAATATTTATCATTTACAAGACAAATGCAAACATCATGGTCTACTATGGTGTGAAAGATTCTAGATTCCAATCTTGTTTATCGTTCATCATCCAGCTAAGTATTCCTACCTCAACCATGTTCTCGTTCTTCAACCTATTCCTGCATACACATTCTTTCACTTGAAATTTTTCATCAATAAGCTTTAATTGATAGTCATTATAAAATAGGTCTCTTAAATCATAAAGTTGTAAGATAATCATTTTTCAAATATTATAGCATTTATCAAATCTCATAAACATTAAATGATAAATTCCATTTTTCAAATATTTCAATTAACTTAACATTATTAAATGAAAGTAAGGAAATTGAGATGTGACACCCACACCAGAATACCTTCCAATGAATGGAAGACTAGAGTATTCCAAGGTATTGTACCACCTTGAAACCTCTCACCTTGAAAGGAAAAGATCCTAACAAGGAATATCGATCACCTCAACAAGGGAAAGTACATGGTGAGTAACTACGCATTGGTACTTGTATGTTGTACCACTATAATTTGATGGCCAAAAGGTCTTAAAAACCAATAGTTAACAAGGTTCGTAATAGAAAAATCAGTGAACAGTGAGCCCATCTGAGGATGCTCAAGTCAAGATGGGTTTCCTCTTTCCTCTTCACCTATACATGTGTCAGCAAACTAAGGTTCATGAGGCTTGGCTTAATGGATGTTGGCCACACCTTAGGATACAAATTTTTTTCTCCCCTCTTTTTTATACTATGCTTGAACATATGGTTGAGATTGAACCTTAAGGTGATGAAATCCCCAGGTAGGTCTCCTACTTGAAATAAATGGTAGTAATGTTGTTTAGGATCCCCAAGATAATTCTTAGGAGTCACAAGGGGAGAGCATACGCAGAACAGTTAAACAAACAAATATTGTAAGTTAATAGTGCTTTTGATTTCCAAAATCACATGAAATGCAAGGAAAGAGAATATGCAACTACTAACCTACCAGACACAAAACATAATTATTTTGAAGGTACACAAATGTATGTTTCATAGGAGGTTTTTGTTGCACCAAAAGATCGACCTATTAATGCTTGATACAATCGCTAGATGTATACAAGATCAAGATCCACAAGAGGCGGTTAAACTATGTCATGAAGCCCAAGTGCCATGCTAGACTATACCCACCACAAGAAGAGGAGACCAAGGGTCACACCTTGCAAAAATCCCCCCCCAACATAAGCATGGGGTTCAAACCTGTAACCTCAGCTCTGATACCAATTGTTGCACAAGCATTTGTCGTTGCACCAAAATATCGACATGTTAATGCCCGATACAACCATTGGATTTATACAAGATCAAGATCCACAGGAAGTGGTTAAACCATGTCACAAAACCCAAGTGCCACATTAGACTATGCCTACCACAAGAAAAGGAGACCAAGGGTCACACCTTGCAACAATGTAAATGTGAGTTCAATTTTAACTAGAATTCAAAATTAAATTTGTCTTGTTCAATTTTAAACCCAAATCGAAAGATGATAGTTGTAGGTTATTTTTGTGCACCAAATCAAAGTGTTCAAGTTGTAAGATTCATTTTAAAAACATAGAATTGAAATGTGAAATAAATTTTAATGCACCAAATTGAAGTGTTCAAGTTGTGATAAATTATAGTGCACCAAAATAAGTGAAATTTTAGACTATTGAAAACCTATAAAACCCACTGTTAGTAGTTTTTGAAAGAATCTTGTCCCAGCATTCACCACGAGTTGAAAAAATGTCATAAAATTCAATAGAACAGGTGCACGTTAAGGTTAATCAAACTATAAGTCTTCAAAAAATGAGTTATAAAAACCTGATAAACAAAAGTGTCAATATTTACTAGTTAGAAGCGTCATGTTTTCACAAATGTGTCATTGTAATTGGTTTCAAAAGCATCGAGTTCCTGCAAAAGTGTCACATTGTAACATGAAAAAATTAGTGAACAAAATTGTAACAAAATATTAAAAAGAATCACACTATAACAAACAAAAACATCACAAAATATTTGAAAGTGTCACTATCTTTCAAAAGCGTCAAAATATTGCAAAAGTGTCACACTGGGTGGGTGCAAAAAGTTGAAGGCCAAAAAGTGGCAAAAAAAAATTGAAAATTTGAAGAGTCATAATGTGAGCGCATTATAATGCGCTTGCATTATGGCTTGGTGTGATCGAACCTACGGATCAATCACAGAGAGCCTATAATGTGCTTGTGTTATAACGCGAGTGCGTTATGAGTATTTATAAGAGAAAAAAAAATCCAAATCATTTTAGACTATCATATTTCTTCATCCACGGCCTACAAACCCTTCCAAGACACACTCACATTTTGGAGACCTCAAATTCACCAATTTTCTTCACCGAATCATTGTTATTTCTTCACCATAATGTCACCACATCGACGGGGAGCTCCAAGGAGTAAGCTTTTATTTTTTTGTGAATTTGTTGTTAAATAGGTATATTTAATATGTTTTGATGTTAATTTACTTAATTTTCAAGAGAATAAAATCCACTTGATTCTCCTCCTCATGAACAACAACACCAACAAAATCTTGATGAATAGCTACAACAAAAAACTCCTCCAAAAATTCCTCAACATCCTCTTAGAACTCAAAATAATTTAATGGGGTAAATTGAAAACAACAAAAAGCAAATTAAGGAGTTAATTGTGAGGTTGACGATCCTGTAAGTTCAACCTTAAAAAGAACCATGCTTGTGAATTCACTGCAAGCTATGTCAACACATGTAGATGTAATTAGCAATCAATTAAGTGGTTGGGTAGATAAGAGGAAGGAGTATAGAGATTTTAATGCAGATAAACTATCCTACAAACAAGTAAAAAATTATAAAATATGACTTGTGTTCACTATTCACTAACCCACATAAAAATCAAACTATTGACATTACAAGAAAGAGGTTTCCTATCCATGGGTGCAACCACCAAGGGATAAAGGATAATTTTTAGAAGAGGTGGTGGATGGTTTTGACCATCCTCCATGTAATAATAACAAGGTCCCTCAATATTTCTTGAGGGAACTCTACTGCAAGTTTTTCCTCAACAAAATCCCCAACTATTTTGATATGTAGGAATTTTAAGGGAGAGGTGGTGGGTCGGTGTGGGATAGACCAGGTGCACGTCTCGATCCTCGGCAATCAATGAGACAAGAACTCGCTAGACTAAATTATAAGCACATTTCTATCCCTTCCATCATGAAGGAGAGTGCTGAGGTGGATACTCTATAGTCTATTAGTTCTTTGACCTAGATTATCATCCAACGAGTGATTCCTATAGTATAGCGCAAGCCAAGAGAGACTTCGAGGGGTAGGGTTCCACTCCATACTTGTCAGGCTTGTGGGTCCACCTATACATATGATTCCTACATATAGATAGGAGGCTGGTGCACAAGCTATGTTTGTAGTTGACCAATTGGTGATGGCAGATGTCATTTTGAATGAGGTTTTTGACCTCGATACTTTGGTAAATATTAGCATTTTCATTGAATTTAATTTATTAAATTTCATTTTTGAAATGAAAGATTAACTAATTTAGTTTAATGATTGTAATAAAATTTTAGGGTCATAGTGTTCATAATTTTTTCACCAGCCCTCCACCTACTTTTTACTCCACTGCATCTACTACAAAGGTATGTAACTAGTAAACAATTATAAATATTACATACGAAGAGCATTGTTTTTTATTAGCGTAAAACAGGTTTTGATGGGACCCAAAACCCAATACAAAATAGTTTTGAAGGGACCTACAACCCTATCAAAGGAGAAAATTTTGCATCAGAGATAAAACATATACCAACAATATCCAATCAACAGCAGCATTAAGAATACAACAAGACAAACAAGTTGCACAAGGAAAATAAAGGGCCAAAACCCTTAATCAAATACAAATAGGTTTTACCTGGGACCTTAAACCCTCAACCAGGTTTTTCTAGGACCTAGCAACTAAAATAAATCCATCATCAAGTTTTGTTAGGGACCTTAAACCCATGAAATCCAAAATCCCCACCTCAATAGGGCAATTAGAAATCAGAAAAGAGCACTGAAAAATAACATTCTTCACCTGGAACTCATTTTCCCAAGCCTCCAACCCAACCTCTACCTCAATAAGAGAAGGCTCCCCTCTATAGGAGAAGATGAAATGAAAATGTTTGCCATCAAAGAAAGAACTTCCAACCAGGACCACAACACTCCACTCCACCTCAATAAGAGAGGTATTTGCCTTAGAAGGAGCAATCTTCACCTCAAAAGAAGACAACCATCATGGAACCAAAAAGAAAGCAACAACCCTTGAAGAAAGGAAAGACATAACTTCCTTTGGAAAAGTAGCAAACATGGTCCAGGAAGAAGCAAGGGAGATAATTTCAGCCATAAACCAAGAGAAGAGAAATAACTAAGCAGAGACCATGGACATTTGAAGAAGCTCATAATTCAAGGCCAATAAACATGGAATAGGAATCCACCCAACCCGCATCACAACAATCTAAAGAAGGAACACCACCGAACCGAATTGCACCAACTGGAGGAACTCCACCTCAAAAACTAGTAGAAATTCCTCAAGCAGAACTACAACCCCCTTCCATAAATAAGATAGTAAGGAACATAAAGGGCACCAAACCACCCACTCTCTTAAAGGACAAATTTTTTCCTCCAAGCAAATATTTCTAGTAGAAAAATGGAGGGAAAAATACCACTCCACCACAACCTCCATAATAGATAAAACTTTGAAGCCCAACCTCTTGAGGCCCACCAACCCCAAGGAAATTGAGAAAATAGAATGCCAGAGATAAAACACCCAAACCTCAAAGGAAAGAGACACTCCCAAAAATAAAATATCCATTCACAACACCACCATCTAGGAGTCTCCAAAAGAAAACAAAATCTTACCAACATAAACTGGTCGGTGCTAGAAGAGGATTGAAAGACCCCTGAGCTCCACAAGCCGCCATGAGAGAACAAGCAGCTAGCAAACCAAACAAGCAGGATCACCTCCCCAATAGGGGGTAGCACGGGCAAGCCCAACACAAACCGCATGGAAGAAAAGCCAGCATCCGCACAAGGAAAGAGTGCAGTGTCCACAACCATCGTAACCACGGCATCAAACACCCCCACAAATCTATCTTCCTCAAAGAGCCAAGAGATCACAAGGAAAAAAATAAAGTCAAACCACAACCGGCCCAAGATCAAAGAGGAACCCTCGATCACAGGTGCAAAGGCCACAAAAAATAGAAAATTTTGGCTAAGAAAAGGAGCACCATCTTGCAAGGAACATCCAACAACAAGAGACGGAAAACAACCCACCACTAGAGGGGAAGTAAGCCACGAGACCCCTCCAAAGCCAGAGGAAGATAGCAGGAAGATCAAGCAGTCCCCCATATTCATAATCCAGGCCAAGGCCACACCCATCTACATCATCTGCATCATCAGATTCAACATCCTCACTCAAACCCTCACCCGATTTTGAACTTCCCACTCCCACCTCTCTCCCATTCATCACTCCAGCCAAATCATTTGATTTTGGATGTTATATGAATAGCATTTTTATATGAATGGTATTCTAATATTTGATTTTAGATGTTGAATAGTTTAATATTGGATATTTCATGACAACACCTCCCAGTGGTAGTGGAGTTCAAACCTTCACTCAAGTAATAGAATAAAGTGTTTAACTAATGAATTGTACTTAATAGATTTGTGTAGTGTATATTCATATCATTGATTACATTACATTTCACATCTTTCAAACTCAAAGCATCACTTCACATTTCAGAACTAATAACTAGATTTTGATAGATGAAAAAAATTCAATTGCAATATAGTTTTTTAGAAAGTCAACATAAGTAGTGATGTAATTACTTCACATAGCATAACTGATAACTAGGAGCAACTACCAATTGCATTTTCTTGTCATGGAATTCCATGAAACCACATTTTATTGAGGCATTTTTTTAATAGTTCATTTCCTTGTCTATGTTATGGATGCTTGGAAAATACATCTACTACACCATCATTAACAATGTTTATGTTTTTGGCCCAAATCCTAGGCTTGTCTTTAGATGTTGAAGGGTTATCCTTATGATCGTTAGAATTTTTCACAAGAACCTCATCAATGAGAGATTTTTAAATTTCCATTCCCTTTTCAATGATCTTGTCAAAGGTAATAACACATTGAATTATTTGGTTAAAGGCCAATTTACTGTTTAGGTTTTGGGTGAAAATGTTAACAAGTTTCTTTTCAAGGATAAGATAAGGGAATTTGTTCTCCATGTTTTTCCACCTTATAAATAGGATACAAAGGATTCTCCATCATTTTGTTTTATATTACATAAATTACTCATAGAGATTTTGTGTTCAAAATTAAATATGAAAAATATGTAATGAATTTATCTACCAACTCATGAAAAGCCTTGATCTCATGAGGTGAATGTGAAAACCACTCAATAGTTTGAACTCCTAAGAGATTCTAGGAAAGAGGTGCATGAGATGTGTATTCTTATAAGACAAATCTAGACAAGCTATGTAAAATTCTTGTAGTGTCGTAAATTGTTGACCCTGACAATTTCACACTATGTTTAGCTCCCCCTTATGTGCTTGGACCTAGTTATGCTTATTATTTTCCCATTTAATTATTGTTTTCAAAAAATTGGGATGAAATTAGTGAAACAAAGAAAAATGGAACTCTAGGTCTAATGTGTAAACCTAGGATTCAAATTTTATTTGGTGTGTGTTTTTTTTCTATTGCTTCATTAAGATGGAGATCAACAAAGTGTGTAGATTGACTTTCAACCATGAAGGTGAGCCAATCAGACCTAGATTTTCATATTTTAGGGTCTTGGAATGATTTTAAATTTATTTTTTATGATTAACCTAATTACAATATGTGCCCTAATATGATAAATTCAATAATCTAACAATTGATAAATTAAAATAGTAAATTGCAGGTAGGTCTAGGAAGGGAAGGGGACTTTATACCTGTCATGAAAATTTGTTGTTGATCTGAATACAAGGATAGAGTCACCCAGGGGTGTGTAGGTCTTTGTAGGATTATTTTTCTCTATTTTTGTAGTCCTTTAATGATAGATCTAAGCTTATTATTCTCGATTGTAAAGTCCTTAAAATGTAGGATAATTCTTTAAGTGATTTTTTGTGAGTTGACAAGATGTAGGACTTCAATTACAACAATGAAAAATTTGTATTCAAGATTCCTTCAATCCTCTCTAAACCTAAAATCTTCACACTCATAAAGAGAATAAATGTTGTGACATTTAGGGGCTTGCCGTAGTCAAACCTCGTGTTAGTGTTTCCACTTCCACAATGGCAATGTCAATGATAAAAATGGATAATTGATAGGAAGGAATGATGAATCAAAAAAGTGTTGCAACTCACCACCCTTCAATAGCTTCCTTGAAGGACTGAAATCATGCACATCACTTCAAGGTCTTGGATCTTGTTTGCTTTATTGCTTGAATTTTTTGGCGACCTACAACAAGGATTAGCCTTCACAAACAATGATAACATAAAAACACATGGACTGACATAAGATTTGACATGATGTTAGGACCTTGAATTGTTACAATAAAGCTCTGAAATGTTTCTCTTAACTTTCTTGATAGTTCTCTTGATAATAATAATTGCTCATAAATTCTCCTTAGATTTTAAATGATGCAAAAACTAGGTGTTTATAGGAATTTCTCTAATTTCCCAAAAATTAAATCCCAAAAGCCAAAATTTGCAATTTAAATTTTTAATGTTAAAGTGTTGACACTGACTTATCTAAATTGTTCCTTAGTAAATTAGGGGGACCCATATGCCCTAGGGTGAATGGGTCTTGGCCCTGGGACATTAAGTGTCAAGGGAAAAATATCAAATGGATGCATTTGTTCAATGCTTGTAATTTCTTGAAAGATGGTATAAATCGGCCTCATAATGCATAGTTTAGGAAATTAGGTACTTAATTAGGCTCAATAATTTAAGGGGGAAAAAACATAGTGTGAAATTATCAAGGGTGACAATTTATGACCATACATTTAGACCCCACTTTAGTGAGAGTATGAAATTGCGCTTAAACTCACACTAAAGTAGAAAATTTATGTCAAGTGGGGTTCAATTATCTAAATGTTGAAAAGATAGGATGACTAAGGATCTAAGGGGGGTGCACAAGCCCCAAAAATTCAAGATCCCATGGAAAACCAACATAAGCACAAAGTAACATGCACATGTATGATATGCAGTAAGACAACATACACAAGCATACATGTCATAAAATGTGAAGCATACACGATGAAAACATGTGACATGACATAACATGTAGATGACAATAAAATAAATAGAAACATGATGCAAACACACAAACACGAAGAAGACACACAAAATACACACAACAAAACACAAGGTTAGTAATAAAAGGATTTAAGTCAATAAGGTAAAGAGGCCTCAATCTTGAATTGTCCCAAATACCAAACATCATCCATCAAATAAATGTTAGACAAGAGGATACTCTCATGAGGACTAGAAATCTATGTTATGCCACATCACTTGATAAGCCTAATTATTATCTATTTTTCTCTTGTTTAGTTCTTATCTTTCAAAAAATAAGTTGCTTATTTCATATACATTCCTAAACTCATATACCTTTTTATATCCTTCATGCAACCTAAACCAAGTTTTGATGGATAGAAATATGATTATGATATGTTAGTAAGTGCATGGTTAAATATGTGAATGTGTGTGGAATGTAGTATGAATCCATGTTTAATTTATGGTTATTAGTAGTGTGTATATGTTAGATTAACTAACTCCTTGCAGCTTAGAAGTTAGAATGAGCATATTGTAACCTGTTGCAACTGGGAAGCTCATCCCGCAACTAAAGGATCACGAGTAGTAGGGAAGAGTCTAGATTGATGAATGTGCATAGTTCCACAATAAATGAAGGTGATCATTGAAGAGGTCAAATTATAAGTCACTGGGACAATAAATAAACATGACAGAGGAAGAAGGGGTCAATACCATTGGGCTCATGTGACAGTTTGACTATGTCTCTATCAAAACCATTTGAGCAAGAGTCTTGTTTTTACTTCTCTTCTATTATTATTTTTAATTAAATATTTTGTTGCAAAAAATTGTTCACCTCCTATTCATAAGGAAAGTGGACACTAGCATTAGTTTTCTATTTCAGTTTTTGTTTTGAATCCTTATGCAAATAAATCTCCTCCCACGCCTATATCTGTGGATTGATGGTCAAGGAGTAAATCTAGTTAAAAATATAGTTAGAATTAGAGTTGAAGTGTATTCTCATTTTTCATGCTTTAGCAAGACAATTGTTAAGTTTACTGTTGCAATGAATATGAATGTTTGAATGAGAAATCTATTGGATACTCATGTTAAATCATGAGTGTTCAATTTTCAATGCAATAAAGATGTTTTTAGTTCATTGTTATGATTATTTGATTCAATAGCTTGTATTTGGTTTATTTCATGGTTATAGTAGCTTGAGCAAGGGCCACTCAAGGTACTATCCACCCACTTTAATTTATGTTGTTATAATAAAAAAATTATGTTGCATTAATTTCATAATAGATTCATGGTTGTATGCATGTCATGACATTACTTTGAATCAAGCCTTGGGGTAGTTAATTAGTTGAGTTGTGAATATTTAATAGTTAGTGGTATAGTTTATTGTAGAGATGAGTTTAACAATTAACTAGTTACAATACTAAGTTGAGAGTACTCATAGCATAGGTGTCAAATTAATCTATTTACTATGTTTTACAATTTAAGGTTTATTCCCTTTTCAAGTATTTCTCGCTTTATGCACATGTGTAAATCATCTATACTTGATGATATAGGTAGTATAGAATCTCTATATGCACACATAGTGCCATAATAATCAAAAATTTATGTAGCCTTGGTTGATAAATAAATGGAGCCTTGTTAGGGTTTAGTGGATTGTTCAACTAGGGACCACCTTTGAAATGTGTGTCTAACACAAAGTTGACTGAGCATTAGTTGGACCTTATATTTTTGGAACAATTGCTAATGATGGTGCTACATTCAAGATTCTTTTGTTTTGTTTCAAAGCTTTCATGGTTTAGTAATTTTTTTCTAGCATTAGGATAATTAGGTTTTAATCAATAAATACTAGAATGTTTTACTAACATTGTGTAGGATTCATTGACATAAGAAGTCACAACTATTATATGTGGAGGCAGGGAGACACTTTGGGAAGATTTCTCCCCTCAACACACACATCTACAAAGGATATTGATGATAAGAGTGAACAAAGCGAGGTCATTCCTAAAGAAATTTTCCTAACACCATCATCCACTACAAATACAAAGGAGAGCTTCCAAACCATGGGTGATGCAACGGTGGATGGCCCACCAGAGGATGTAACCTTTAAGTTCACTATTACCAACTAGGAGAAAGAAACCACCTTGAAGAATATACCTCCTTCAACATTTCCTGTCTTCTATGGGTTGGTCACGGAGGACCCAAATACCCTCTTGTTTGATTTTGATGTGCTTTGCAAAAGTTATGATTACACAACATATGTGCATAGGCTAAAACTATTTCCAACACTAAAGGATGTTGATCTGAGATGATTCATGGGTTTAGGAAGAGATGCTCATAATTAAAATTCCATGAAGACAAAGTTCCTAAAGAAGTACCAGGACTATTGTAGAGGAATTGAAAAAAAAGAGATGGCATCTTTAATATGTCACAAAAGGAGGATGAATCTTTGGAAGACTACATGGAAAGGTTCCAATTTTTCCTTAAGAAATCCCACCAAAATAGACTCTCTGATGAGTCTTTAAAGATGATATTCTTGAGGGAGATTAATGGGGATTGTATGGATGCATTTAACCTCATTGGGGTAGGAGATATTTCTCAAGCACCATTTAAGGATATTTGCAAGGCATGCCATAATTATTCAATTAGGAAAACAGATATCCAGAGCTATTGGAAGACATCGGTACCTTCTCGGGTGGAAAATAAAGGTTATGAAATAAAACCCTCAAGGTGCCCAATTTGTTTGTCAACAATAAGAAAACACACACGCAAAAAAGAGTTGGAATTTTTTAGAATAACTAATTTTACAACAAAATTTGTCACTTGAAATCTTTATTTTAGTCAAGGTTGCTTTGAGTTGCATGTTTTTTATCGAGGATTGGTTTATATATTCATATGGTAAGACCAATGTAAGGGTTCATGTAGTTGATTGGGTCTTTAAAGAGCATATTTTGGCTTCTAGTGAAAGAGATGGTATATTTAAGTCAATATTTATATTCTTATTGTTTATTTTGTTCATACTTATCTATATTTATGTTTAATAATAATTATAGTTCACAAAGCCTTTAGTTATTCTCCTTTGAGTTGCTAATGGGGAGAATTTTGTGATGGGCTATATGCATGGGGCATGAATAGAGATAATAAGGAGATTATATTCATTTATAGTGGAGTTGAGTTTAAACATAATCCCATGTGGGAAATCATTGATTGATGATGACATTGGATCAAATTCATAGGCCCTTATATGTAGCTACCTATTTCTTAAATCTAGTTTACCATTTATGCTTGTGTTTTAAAGTGGATGGTTCTAAGTGGGTTCTACATAGTTATATAAAAGATAGTACCTAATCCTCATCTTGAAGAAAATATAATCTTTGAAATTAAGATCTATAGACATGCACAAGGGTATCTCTTTGTACGAGATGTATGCAACAAAACTTAAAGAACATTGCACCCAAGTAAAATTTTGTTAAAGTTGTAATTTTAAGTAAAAAAAACTAGAACATTTTTTTCATTAATATTGAGACTTAGTTTAACAGTGAGATTGATTTTTGTTTTCTCATTTCAGATGAATGGCAGAAAAGGTTTGGTGCTAAGGTGCCAAATTCTCAAAGGATTTCAATTCATGTCTTGAGCCCACCATGTGACACTTTAGGATGTGAGTGTAACTGGAGTATGCTTAAGCGGACACACTCCAATAAGTGCAATTGATTATAGATGAAAATTTTGAATGATCCTTTTTATGTTCATTACAACCTTTTCCTCTGTCACAAAACAAAGTTGGGCACCAACTTATATCTCTTCACTCTAGAGGAGGTTAATCCATAGTTATATTGGGGTAGGTACAAAAAGTTAGGGGGCCAAAAAGTGGCCAATTTTTTTTTTTTAAATGAAAATTTGTAATGTGAACACATTATAGCACGCTCGTGTTATGGCTTGGTGTGACTGAGCCTATAACGCACTCATGTTATAAAGTGAGTGCGTTTTGAGTCTTCATAAGAAAAGAAAAGAAAAGAATTTTAGACTCATATTTCTTCATCCACAGCCTGCAAACCCTTTTAAGGCATGCTCGCATTCTAGAGACCTCAAATTCATTGATTTTCTTCATTGAATCATTGTTATCTACTTGCTATAATGTTGCCATGCGGAAGGAAGCTCCAAGGAGTGATATTTTATTTTATTTTTGTCAATTTGTTGTTAAATAGGTAGATTTTATATGTTTTTTATGTTAATTTTTTTAATTATCAAGAGTTAAAAATCCACCTAATTCTCCTCAAAATCCTTCTCCTCCTCATGAACAATCACACCAACAAAATCTTGATGAACAACCACAGCAACAAACTCCTCCAACAATTCTTCAACATCCTCTTGGAACACAACAAAATTTAATGGGATAAATTGAAAACAACAAAAAACAAATTGAGTTAATTACGAGGTTGAATGATCATGTAAGTTCAACCTCAAAAAGAACTGTTGTGCACTTTTTGCACACAGGCCCCACCAGAGGTAGGGACCCTCTTTTTCTTCTACATCTTTACACCTTGGCTTTGTCAATTTCTATATTTTCTCTTCTTGGAGGTTATTTTGGGATTAAGTCCGGATTTGGTTTGATGGGAGTGGTATTTTGAAGCATTTTGGGGCCTTGGATCTTAGAAATGGGGATTTTTCTAGTGATTTTTCAATGTGATGTGTAAATATTTTTACACCAATGGATAGAGGATGAAAAATTAGGCCAAGTTTCTTTTTGAACTTTTTGAAAATTCATCCGGGGAAAAAAGTTATGGAGTTTCGAAGTTTTCCTCTAAAATGTTGTCATCTTTCAAGATTTTCCGCCCGGTCCGGATTTTTCCGGATTGTTTCGGGATTTTTCGCCCAATCCAGATTTTTCCGGATATTTTCAGGATTATCCGTTAGATCCGGATTTTTTTGATTTCTTTTCCAAATTCGAGATTTTCCGCCCCGTCCGGATTTTTTCGATTTTTTTTTCAAATCTGAGATTTTCCACCCTGTCCGGATTTTGGCGAATTTTTTGTCATTTTTCAGGATTTTCCACCCTGTCTGGATTTCTGCGAATTTTTTGTCATTTTCGGGATTTTCCACCCTGTCCGAATTTTGGCGGATTTCTGGCCATTTTTCAAGATTTTCCCTTCTTGGCGGATTATTCTGAACTTCCTGTCATGATTTTCCTGAACTCCAAAAGGGTTAAATTTTTGAAATTTTATGAAGGAGTTGAAATTTCCAAGGGTTTATTTATGCTTAATTTTAATATTTTTTGGTTGGATTTTCACATGTGGGTTATTAATGATTATATTTGTTTTTCAAGATTAAATGAAAAAAGGAAGGACTTGCATATGGATTCGTGCTAGGAGGAAAATCTGGAAAATATTTAAAATGCACCTGCATATGAATTGGTGCCCATATGTTCAAATGAACCCAATTGCATAAGAATTTGTGCCACAACCTGTCTACAGCTGGAAGATATGTTTCAAACATGGAGTGACGTGTGATGTTGTTTTCACTCTCCAATCATAATTTTTTATTAAAATCACGGTGACAGATTGTTGATTTCTGAATGTAATTGCTTTTATGCTATTGGATGATGATGTACCACATTTTTAAGAACCCTAATGTGAGTTCTTAGGGTTTCTTGGGGATTAATTATAGCCATTGGATTGAATTTTATCTTGGCCCTTGATTTAAAAATGTAATATCTATAAAAGGCCAGTGCCTCCTCATTTGAAAAAAGTCAGTAGAGTAGAAAAAGGTTAGAGAACAACTGGTTAGAGGCTGCAAAGCTAGAATTGGCTAAGTTAGAGGTTAGATTCTGCAAGTCAGTAGTTGTAGAAGAGGAGAAAGACTGGAAATTGTTATGTAATGCTGGAGAAGATAATGCAAACGCGTTGTTGATTTGGAAAACATTGTGTTATGTTTCAAAAAAATTATGGTTTCTTGTTCTTGATTCTCAATTTTAGATGTTAGTTTTTAGTTCTTTCATGATAATGGTGAAATGTTAATGATGTTGATCGATCTTCATTCCATACTTTTGGCAATTTTTTGATTGTAAGTTGTTGTGTAAAGTTAGTTTGGGCCTTATTTTGTGCTAAGTTCAATTATGGATGTTTGTTTACATTGTGCCATTTACTGGGTATGTGGATGAATATTCATAGTTTGAAAATCTTCAATTTCCTCAGAAGATTGTACCATTTCTGCGGAAATGTAAGCTTGTCCTTGATTAAGCAGAAATTGGTTTTATTGGAGATTTGTCCATTTGTAGCATTCATCATTGTTGTGATTGATTTTAGGAGTAATTTTAATCTTAGGATCTCTTTTAAACTCTTATCTTTTGCTATTTATTTTATTAGTTGGGTTACATTTAAGAATCTGAGTATCAAGATATTGCAAAATCTGATAAGTTTGAAGATCCAGTATTTGTTTGTAAGGCCCCTTGTGATTACCAGCATTTTCACATTATCTCTGAGTTGTTTCACTGCATTTTCAAGACTTGACATTAGAGACCTTGGGGTTATCTCTTTTCTCATAGAGATTTACCTTTCAAGAGAGATAGGATATCATATTATGTTTGAGTTGTTGAAGTGCAGAAAACACCATCAACAGATTGGCGCTAGAAGGAGGGTTGAACACACAAGCTAGATCAATTTTTGTCTGCCATTTCTCCTGAGAGATTCAAAAGAAGAACCAGATCTACTCCAGGAGAGGAAGAACTACAAGAGTTGTAGGACCCTACTAGGTCAAGAAGGGCCAGAAGAAGGGGAGAATCATCATCCACCCAACCAATCCCATCATTCCCATCATCTTCATCTTCATCATCCTCATTCTCATCTGATTTTGAAGGAATTCTTATTCAGCAACCTCAACCAACTATAAATCAGCCACTACTGCTCCCACCTCCACCAATGGCTTTCCTGGTGAATAACCCGTCCCCTCTGCCTATTTATTACTCCACTGCATATATTGTCGAGGTATATAACTAGTAAATAATTATAAATATTACATGTGAATAGTTTTTAATATGAATGATATTCTAATATCTGATTTTGGATGTTGAATAGGTTAACATTGGAGGTTTCATGACAACACCTCCAATGGCAGTGGAGTTCAAACCTTCACTGAGGTAATAGAATAAATATTTTAAGTAATGAATTGTACTTAATAAATTTGTGTATTTTATATTCATATCATTGATTACATTGCATTGCACATCTTTTAAAATCAAAAAATTACTTTGCATTATATAACTAATAACTAGATGTTGATAGATGACAAAATTTTAATTATAAAATAGTTTTTTAGAAATTCAACATAATAAGTGATGCAATTACTTCACATAGCATAACTAATAACTAGGAATGGCTGCCATTTGCATTTTCTTGTCATGGAACTCCATGAGACCACATTTTATTGAGGCATTTTTTTAAATAGTTCACTGTCTTGTCTATGTTATGGATGCTTCGAAAAAATCTATCAAAGCATAATAATAAGCAATAGCATAGACAAGGCAATGAGTTTTTTGAAAAAAATCCTCAAATAAATGTGGTCTCATGGTGATGTCCATCACCATGAGACCACATTTCTTTAAGTCATTTTTCTAAACATCTCACCACCTTGTCTATGCTACCACCATGAGACCACATTTCTTTAATTCATTTTTCTAAACATCTCACCACCTTGTCTATGCTACCACATTTTCCATATAGTTCTACCAAAGCATTTTATCAAACAATTCACTTCCTTTCTGTTATGGCTAAAATCCTAAAATAGGTGCTTTCCAACAAACTATGGATGCTTGGAAAGAAATAATCAAAGCATAATAGTAAGCAATAGCATAGACAAGGCAGCAAGTTGTTTGAAAAAATGCCTCAAAGAAATATCACCATGAGACCACATTTCTTTGAGGCATTTTTTCAAACAACTCATCGCCTTGCCTATGCTACCACATTTTCCATACATGTCTACCAAAGAATTTTATCAAACAGTTCACTTCCTTGTTGTTATGGCTAAAATCCTAAAATAGATGCTTTCCAACAAACTATGGATGCTTTGAAAAATCGATCAAAGCATAATAGTAAGCAATAGCATAGGCAAGGCAGTGAGTTGTTTGAGAAAAATCCTCAAAGAAATGTGGTCTCATGGTGATGTCCATTACCATGAGACCACATTTCTTTGAGGCATTTTTAAAAAAAACTCACTGCCTTGCCTATGCTACCACATTTTCCATACATATTTGTCAAAGCATTTTATCAAATAGTTCACTTCTTGGTTGCTATGGATAAAATCCTAAAACAAGTGTTTTCCAACAAACTATGGATGCTTGGAAAAAATGATCAAAGAATAATAATAAATGTAGACATCCAAATTTGATCACTTCCATATGATCACAATCGTCTACTCTATTCATCTATTTAATTAATAGTGATTAAATAATTTATTTAATCATTATTTAATTTTTTGCCTAAGGTTCTTAAAGTATGTAATTAAATAAATTAAATACTTTACCTTATCCCTTTTCTTCTCTAAATTAAATAAATATGACAAATTATTTAATTTAGTCTTTTAACCCATTTGGATTAAAAATAATTTTTAATTCCCCTTTTTTCTCTCTCCTTGTCACATTCTCCATAATCTTCTTTTAATCCGGATTAAATTAATTGATCTATGATTAGGATGTGCACCACTTAATCAAGATTAATGTCACATCCTCCATAATCTCCCACTTGCTTCTAATCTATCATTAATTATCTTAATCTTGTGTTTGCACAACCTTAATCAAGGTCATTAGCCTAATGGGTACCTTGGTCAACTCTCCCCATCCCCCAAGGAATTTTTACTTCTTTTTTATTAACCCAAGGCTCCTCTCTTCCCCATGTGAATTTTTAATTCACATTTTTTTCTTCCAAGGTTTACCCTATCCCCATGCAAATGTGACTTGTCATTTTACATGTGCCCAAGTCTTCTAGAACCTTGGACTTGTCACATCTCTCACATGTGGAAAATCCCCACCTTTTTGGAAGCCCTCTCTTATCCACTAGATTCTTTCAATCATTGTGAATTTTTAATTCACTTTTATTCCTTTAAGGAATCTTCTCATCCCCCAAGATCCACCTCATGTACTTCCCTTCCACCTCATTTCCACATCACTCCACCCTAAGACATCTCACATTCCACATGTCAAGATGTGAGGACTTGTGAGTCAACTCACCATAGCCCTTCATCTTGATCTTGTTGGATCAATCTCAACTGTTGAATTCTCTAGAGAATTTCAATTATCCTATAAATACCCTCTCATTTCTCTCATTTAGGGATGAAATATTTTTCTACCAAAACTCTTATAAATTTTTCATTTGAGCTCTCATCTCATAATCATCATACCCTCATCCATCTTGCATATCAATTTGCACATTCAACATAGTTTTTCATCCAAGGAGCACACAACTCTTCAAGAATCAAAGGGCCAACCAAGGAAGGAGCAGCATAAAGGTATAACCAATTTCAATTAATTGTCATTTTGTTTTTATGTTTATCTTGCCTTAGGCTAATCATTGAGGTGCCCTTTTATTATATTATCTCCTTTTATTGCATCATTTTAGCACCTCACATTAGGACTTGACATTTTTACAAGGATCACATTTATGGCACGCCTGGTAGGACCCAGAAAAGGGTTTCTTTATTTTACGTTTGATGTTGTTTAGCTTGTTTGCAAGTTTAGGTCGCAAAGGGGCGGATTTTCCCTCCCAGGTGCTACAGAGGGGTGGATATGCCCTCATGATCTGATGTTTCTGACAGTTTTTACTGTAGAAGTGAAGATACGCCCTCGCAATCCAACGTTTTGCTAGCTATTTTTCTGCAGAAGTGTGAATATGCTCTCACGATCCGACATTTTTGTTAACTATTTTCTGCAGAGAGGCAGATTTTCCCACCCGATTCAGCATACAGATATGCAGAAGTGCAGATACGCCCCCCTGTTCAACACTTTTTACTGCAGAAGTGCAGATACGCCCCCCTGTTTCAGCACTTTTTATTGCAGAAGTGCGAATACACCCCCTGTTTCAGCATTTTTTTGCTAACATTTAACTGCAGAAGTATGAATACACCCCCTTGTTCAACACTTTTTACTACAGAAGTGCGGATACACCCCCCTGTTTCAGCACTTTTTACTACAGAAGTGCGGATACACCCCCCTATTTCAACACTTTTTACTGTAGAAGTGCAAATACGCCCCCGTAGTCCAACATTTTTCCTAACTATTTTCTGCTGAAGTGAGAATATGCCCCCACAATCCAACGTTTTTCCTAACCATTTTCTGCAGAAGTGCGGACACGCCCCCGCAATCCAACATTTTTCCTAACTCTTTTCTACAGAAGTGCGAATACACCCCCGTAATCCAGCGTTTTTCCTAACTGTTTTCTGCAGAAGTGTGGATTCGCCCTCATGATTCAACGTTTTTGCTAATTGTTTTCTACAGAGGGGTGGATTTTCCCACCCGATTCAGCATTTTTCACTGTAGAGGGGCGGATTTTCCCTAAACAGCACATTCTAGAACTTAAAAAAGTGCATTTTAGCTTCATTTTTGTCTCTCTCTTTTGTTGTTTTGTGCTCTAATCCTCTAACCCTATTTTTTCGTGGGTGAAGTCTGATTTCTTGTTGATATCTTGAGTGTTTTGCTAAAAATCACAAAGAAAAAGAGATAAAACAACTAATATTTTCTTGCAGGGCCTTTGTTTTATTCTGAATTTTGAAGTCTTTCCTTACTGCTTTATCTATTTACTTAGTATAAGTAGGGGAAAAATATTTGCTACTTGATGTGTCTGTTTATTTGTTTTACCCTAAGGGGGTATTGGTTTGTTTTCACCTTCCTCCTTTGCACTTTGTGTGGATCCAAAGGGGGTAGTTGGAAATGATTAGTGTCTTCTTCTTAGTGGGACATGCTTGGGGATTTCATCACCCCAAGGGACAATCCCAACCATGCATACCAGCGGGGTATATAAAGGGGGGAGAGCCAAAGTTGTACCCCAATCCAGTTGCGTCGTAATTGGCGAAGCGTTGAAGCTATGGTGATACCTAGATAGACGTGAAGAGTTGGTCTGAGTCTTTCAGTATCTCGCTAGGGCTCCCGACTCACGCTTGTGATGGATTGGTGTTCACACTTGTGCCTCACGTACTGAGCATATATCGAGAACTTCCTAGAAACCTTGTTCATCCTAGAGTAAGACCTTTGCTAGCTATACCCCTTAATACTAATCATAGGATTGTGCTTGTTCAAAGTGTCTTTCCATGAAAAATCAGTAAATTTTGATAAGTCAAACCTTCATTGAGTCATTCCAAGTCCTTGCCATAATCTCTCATTTCCAAACCAAGTCACTGTTCCTGCAAAGGGGTGGATTCACCCCCCTATTTCAGCACTTTTTACTATAGAAGTGTGGATACGCCCCCCTGTTCAACACTTTTTACTGCAGAAGTGCGGATACGCCCCCCTGTTTCAGCACTTTTTACTGCAGAAGTGCGGATACGCCCCCTTATTTCAGCACCTTTTACTACAGAAGTGCAGATACGCCCCCCTATTTTAGCACTTTTTACTACAAAAGTGCGGATACACCCCACTATTTCAGCACTTTTTTTTACAGAAGTGTGGATACGCCCTCTGAATGGACAATTTCATTGATTTGACCATTCTAAATCTCCATTTGAACCCCCAAAGTCTCCATTTGACCATTTGATCATCCTAAACACTCATCTAACCAATCCAAACATCCATTTGACCATTCCAAACCTCCATTTAACCTTTCTAAACGTCCAATCATCACATTCTCATTGATCATTCCACCATTTGGGATACCCATCTTAGCATGTGACCTAAATATTTTCACTTTCCAAAAGATCACTTCAACAACACATCTTCCATTTGCATTCATCATCATCTCTCAACACCAAATTACTTAAACCTTGTTTTAGGAGTTATCTCCCAAATTGACCAAGGCGTTAAGTTTGATCATTATCCTACATATAAATCCTTGTCTTCAACCTAATCAATCTGCTTCTATCTTGAGTTGGATTTGTGTTGTAAGTCAACGTCATTGGCCCAAATCAATCCCCTTCCATCTCAAGGCGGATTCGGTGTCGTGATCATTGATTTAGCTAGCTCAAATCGATCAACCAACATCATAAGTCACTTAGGGTGATTTCCAAATCAGGTTTTAAGATCCCCTCCAATTAAATCAATCCTCATCCAAATCATCCAATTGATATATCATCAATTGATCCAATCAAATCAATCCAAATCCAAATCATCAAATTGATATATCATCAATTGATCCAATCAAATCAATCCAAATCCAAATCATCCAATTGATACATCATCAATTGATCCAATCAAATCAATCCAAATCCAAATCATCCAATTGATATATCATCAATTGATCCAATCAAATCAATCCAAATCCAAATCATCCAATTGATACATCATCAATTGATCCAATCAAATCAATCCAAATCCAAATCATCCAATTGATACATCATCAATTGATCCAATCCAATATTTATCCAAATCATCAAATCGATACACCATCAATTGATCCATCAACCAATCCTTATCCAATCATCAATTGATCCATCATCCAATCCCAATATGAGCTTTCATCCAATCCCCATATGAGCTTCCAATACATCCTAGTTTTCTATCCATCATCTATTCTTTCCTTCTAATCTATATACATCATGAATCTTTATCCCCCTCTCACAAAACCAATAATAGTAGTCAAGGGGAATCCTAACTCCATTGATGATGATAACGAAAATCTTGTTGATCATGAAGATTGTTATATAGATCCCCTTGACGCTACCATTGCTAGCAAGCGCTCTCCAATTGCCTCCCAAAATCCCACTACTTCTTCGAACTATCACACCATGCCTTCATCCACATCTAATAACGGTTCTTATGCTACCCTTGACAAGGGATATCCAACATCCTCACCATCGACATATTCATCATGTCCTCCCTTTCAACCTCTATCCTATCCAACATCCAAATCCTCTTATCCTTATCATCATGAACAATCCCAATACCTCTACCTTAATCCCACATCCCAATCTTCCCATCCTAATCCAACACCTACACCTTCCTATCACAATCCCCCATACCAATATTCCTCCTATCCTAATCCACCATCTCAATCCTCTCATCCTAATCTACCATCCATATCCTCCTATTGCAACCCACCATACATGTCTTCCTATGGTGGTCCACCACCTCAATCTTCATATTCTAATCCAACATCCACACCTTCCTATCACAATCCCCCATCACAATACCCTTACATTATTTCCACATCTCCCCATTATAATCCTTCATCTACATCTTCCTACTATCACTTACCATCCCAATCTTCCCAATCTAATCCCACATCCACATCCTCCTACATCACTCCCCCTTTCACTACATTATATCTTAATCCTCCATCTAAACATAACCCACCTAGTCCTCCAACCACCCCTAGTCCTCCATCTAGTCCCATCCACTCATCTAATCATAATCCTCCATCTCCTCCTAGTTCTACATCTAATCCTCATCCACACATCCACTCATATAATCCTCCAATTCCTAATCCTAATCTTCCATCTCCTCCTAGTCCTACATCCAATCCCATAACCACATCTAATCCTAATCCTCCATCTCATCCTATTCCTACATCCAATCCCATACCCACATCTAATCCTAATCCTCCATCTCCTCCTAGTCCTACAACCAATGCCATACCCACATCTAATCCTAATCCTCCATCTCCTCCTAGTCCTACATCCAATCCCATCCCTTCATCTAATCCTAATCCTCCATCTCCTCCTAGTCCTCCATCTGTTCCTATCCCCACATCTAATCCTTATCCACAAATCCCAAATCCTCCATCCATTCCAATCCCCTCATCTAATCCTAATCCACCAATCCCTAATCCTCCATCTGTTCCCCTCCCCTCATCTAACTCTAATCCACCAATCCCTAATCCTAATCCTCCATCCATCCTTGATCCCACATCCAATCTCATCCACTTATCTAATCATAATCCTCCATCTCCTCCTAGTCCTCCATCCATTCCCATTCCTTCATCTAATCCTAATCCTCCATCTCCTCCTCGTACCCCATCCAATCACATCCCCACGTCCAATCCTAATCCACCAATCTCTAATCCTAATCTGCCATCCATCCTTGATCCTCCATCCATTCTCATCACTCTACCTAATCCTACATCCCTTCCAAATGTCACCCAAGGACTCATGCAAGAAGAGACATCATGCCCTCCCACTCTATCATGTACTATCACTAGTGATAAGGCCCTCCTCCATCCTATACCTATCCCTCCCATCACCATTCCTAACATTGTCCAAATGGTTGAGCCTGTCAAACCCATCGAATTTATTAAATCCCCATCTTCTACTCCTAGATCCACCCAATCCATTGAAGACATCCAATCCCCTCCTCCCAGTCCTAATATTCACAAACTTCAATCCTATAACCTTCATGAATCCTCCATCCTCCTATCTCCCCCAATTGAGGCGTCCCTCCAACACTCTTCCATCGTCATACATCTCACACAAGATGATTCATGCCAAGAGCTTGATCCAAATCATACAAGCATATCCCCTTCTCCAAATCAAGATCCTCCCATCCCATCCACTACATCCCAAGATCATAATCCCCCATCCATCCCATCTCATGATTCCAATCCTCAACCAAGTCATGATCCTATCCTCCCATCCACCCCATCTCAAGATCACACTAGCTCACCCACTTTATCCCATGATTCCCTTTCAATTCAAGATCCAATCACTATATCTCATGGGCCCTCATCATCCACTACCAAAAATCCAGATCTTATCGCCTCCCCTAATCCCTCTCCTGATCCCTTATCACTCATTCCTCCTGATGTTTCTATCCCCTCATCTCCATCGCATGACCCTTCATCGCCCATCCCAATGCCACTTTTGTATCACATTGGTCACATTACACTTATCCGTGGTGGCCTTCTTATAGAAGAAAAACAACGCGTATGCACCACCTTACCTCTTCCACCTACTAAGGTGCTCGCATCACGCTTCCAAGAGAATAATCATCCTACCATAATCACATGCTACAGAACATGAACTATCAAGGAAAAGGTTTAGGCCCTAATGAGCAAGGTACTTTAGAGCCCATCCAAGTCAAAGAACATCCAGTCACACATGGTCTTGGATATATCTCCCAAAACCTACACTCTAAAGATGTTGGTACAACCTTCATACATCCTAAACGATCCTCTTCTAAAGGCACAAGAGGTACTTTCCATCGTTCTACCAAGTCATTTGCCACCATCCCTCCTCCTCCATCATACCTCAAAACAACCGTCCATCTTCCCCCCTCATCCTATAAATCCATTTTGGGTCCTTATGTCCCTCCATCGACCATCACTCATCCTCCATATACACCGTCCATTTTGGGTCCCTATATCCCAAAATCACCCCCTCCATCTTATCCTATTCATCCTTTCATTCATCCACCCCCTCTCCCTCGTACACAGCATAAAAATCCTACCTTCATAACTCCTAATCAGGATCAAAAAAGGCACATACCTACACATTCTCCATCTACACATAATCCATATAACCCTACCTCCATCGCTCCACATCATCCATCTCCTCACATCTATCCCCTTGCTACTAAAATCACTTTGCATGCCAAAGAAAAAATGTATAAATCCAAATTTCCACATGAATCTAAAGCTCCTCATGTCCCCTTCAAAATACATGTTGAAGAAAAGATATATCAAGTCTAAATTCCAAATCAATCCAAAAGGCCACAAAGGCCCACCAAAGCAAAAATAAAAACCATGTGGATCCCAAAGAAAAAAGGTGCCATACCTTCAAATGAAAAATCCATGACGACATCCAAAGTTTCTATTCCCCCACAAAATAATTCACCTCCTCCATCTCCTAAATCTATTATAGGTCCCTACATCCCAAAAATCACTATCCCAACTCCTCCATTATCACCACCCTCTCCATCCATTCCTCCATCTAGATTTTCACATCCACCACATGTGCCAATGTTGGTCCTGAACACCTTCCCCTATCACACATCCACTCCATCATTCCATCCATACACTTTTCAACACCCCATCCATTATCCCCCCTATCTCCCCCGTCCAACCCCTTTGATCCATCCCCTTGCATAATCCATCCCTTCTAATAAGGTTGTACCAACATCCACTGGTCACTTTACACATGGGCTCTTATTACCTCATATGGAACTTGATGCTAGTGTCCATCCATCTCCTTATCAAATATCCTCTAAAAATTGCATATCCATCTCCCTATCTTTATCCATCTTCATCCACATCCTAGTCCAAAAAATCAAAAAATCAAAAAATTAAAAAATTAAAAAAAAAAATTGCAAAGAGAAAATAATTCGTCCAATGGTGAAAACTTGGCTAACAAGTGCCTTGGATAAGTACCATGATGAAAACTTGGCAAACAGGCATCATGCATAAATTCCCCATCTAGTCTCCTTCCACGATTGGGGGCAACATCCACTTATGTATTCCTTTCCTCCATCTCGTACATCTGCCTATCTTCCACATCCTATCCATCCTATCCCATTTATCCCACTCTCTCCATCTTCCTTGTGATTTTGATAAATGTAGGGGAAAACCTATATACATGATTTGGACACCTCTTGGAATATATTCCCCTCATCCATACACTATCACATTCCTTATCCACCTCTCTATATCTTCCATTATCCATGCATCTTATCCACCTCTCTCTATCTTACATTGTTTATGCATCCTATTCACCTTTATCTATCTTCCATTTCCCATCTCACTCCCTTATCCACCCATCTTTCTATCCCTCTTTCCTCATCATGCATGACACATCTAGAGTGGGGGCATCTCCTTATTTGCAATTGGGTCCTTGGAGACATCATCCATCCATTCCACCAAGTAATCCTCTCCATCTCCCCATACTGCCCATCCTTACCTCCCCATCCATTTATCCATCTAGTCATCCCTTCCATCTACCAAATTCTTATCTTCCTACACTCTCATCCACTAGTCCTTTTCATCCTTTCATCCTTATCTACCCCCTTCCTCTATCCTCTTATCCTAGCCTTACATCTTTCTAATATCCTCTCAATCTTCATCACTCATCTATCCATCATCTATCCACCTATCCTTGCATCTTCTTATCCATCCATCCCTTTCCCTCTATTTTCCTCCTATCTCATCATCCCTTGTCATTGGTATCTCGCTATAGGCTACCCCCATGCACTCCAATGCCATTCACATCCTAATTTGTCCCTCCTATCTATTTCCTACATCTTTTCAATATATTATCACTCTTCATCATTCATCTATACATCCTCTCATCCTCCCAATTCATCTTATAATAATATAGATCACTATCCCATCCCTGAGCTTCATATAACCCACATCCAACATATCAGCCATCCCATCCGCATGGCCTATCTTGGCTCATCATATCCGCTCCATCCATTTATCTTGGTCATATCAACATCCCTTATCCATTTTATGTCATCAGTCTCTTGTCGAACTACGTTGCCCCTACGCTTTCACATAGGCAAGGTCGATCATTTCATCCGCCCCCAAGGTTTTGCCTTTTGTCTGTCTTGTCCTCTTCCATATTATGTCTTTGGCCTTGTGTCGAACTACGCTTTCATGTAGGCAAGGTCCATCATTTGACCCGCCCCCTGGGTGTTAGTGCATCTAGTCTTTTTCATCCATCGAGGTCTTCATTGTCCTCTTTTCACTTTTATCCATGTTCTTTTATCGAACTACGAGGGCTCTGCGCTTTCATGTAGGCAAGGCTGATCTTTGATCAAACCTCGAGCCCCTAGGTCTTTAGGGTGTGTTGTCTTGTCATCCCGTCATCTTGTTGTGTCATCAAGTATATCCCTATCCTAGCCGGTGCTTACAAACAATAGTCATCTATATCACAAGATCCAATCGGTTTCTAGTATCCTGTGTCATGTTGATCTTTTAATTAACTATCCATCATCGATCTCAACAGGATGTATCTTTCCTAACATACCTCATCAACCCCATCCACCATCTTGATCCTATGGAAAAGGAAATTTGAAATTGATTGTGATCTTTTGATGCTTTTGGCTTTTGTTTATCATTTGAGCTCCCTATCATCACTTTTCATGGTCGCCTTGATCCATCATATCATGATGTGCTTTGACTAGTCAACATAGGGGCATATCTTGCTCATTTCTTTGTTTTTGTCTTCTTGGATTGTCCCACGTAGTACCCACCAAGATCCTTGAGGTGTTGTGTTATACTAGGGCATCTTTTTGTGCTTGTGATTATTCCAATACCTGGCCCGACCAAAGTCATCACGACTTTGGGGTGTTGGGATAGCCTTCTTGTTTGTTGTGTTTGTTTTATGCATTAGATACTAATTCATCTTGGTTTACATACCCTGACATCCGATGTCTTATGCTATAGCGAAAATCAGTGCTCCGAAGATGGCAAATTGCATTAGGATTGCATTTCATTTTTCATTCCATCATCTTACATGTATCCCTCATCCTCGCATCCAACAAAATCCCCCACCAATCCATAATCCTTCATCAATTTCTCTCCCCTATCCATCCAATCTCTTATCATCATCTCTTCAATCTTCTTAGAATACCATCAATTGGTTATTCTAAGCATCTTGTCCCCCATCATTTCATTTAACCATCTTGAATCCCCATCCCATCTTACTCCATTCAATCTAGCACAAATCATCTAATCACACTCTTGGTCTTGTTCCCAGCCTTGCATGTCTAGAAAATTATGTAAACTAGGGCATATCCGCCCCTTTGCAGTAGATTGGAGGGTGTATCCACACTTCTACAGCAATCAGGAGGGCGTATCCACACTTCTGCAACAATCCAAAGGGTGTATCCACACTTCTACAGCAATCCAGAGGGCATATCTGCACTTCTATAGCAATCATGAGGGTGTATCCACACTTCTACAACAATCTAGAGGGCGTATCCACACTTCTGCAGCAATCCAGAGGGTGTATCTGCACTTCTACAGCAATTGGAGGGCGTATTTTCACTTCTACAGCAATCAGGAGGGCGTATTTACACTTTTGCAGCACTCAAGAGGGCGTATCCGCACTTCTGCAGTAATCCAGAGAGCATATCCGCACTTATGCCGCAATCAAAAAGGCGTATCCGCACTTCTGCAGCAATCCAAAGGGCGTATCCGCACTTTTGTAGCTTGAATGGGGGCAACATCATCTATGTCGTTGACTCCACTTTTGCTCACCTTTACCTCCCATTGCTTATCATCATTTCTTATCATCATCATTTTCATATCCCCTTGCATCATCTCATCCTTTCCCCATCTCTTCCTCCTTCATCACTCCTTTTTCTTTTTTTTAATTTCCGGGTTGAGGCGGGGGGCGGATATGCCCCCGCAGTAGGGCAGACATGCCCCCAGTCGAAGGTGGATCCACCCCCGTAGCAAGGCGGACTCGCCTCCGCAGCAGGGCGGACACGCCCCCAACCGGAGGCGGCGTCGCCACTGCGGATCTGCCCCCACAGCGGGGTGGACTCATCCCCACGGCGGGGTGGATCCTTCCTTTTTCCAGGGTGGATTTTCCCTTCTGCAGTGGGGCAAATCCGCCCCTTTGCAGACATTTTTTCCCTTTTCTTCCCGGGGCCACCATTTGCAAACCATGCATCGGATTGACTTCGTTCAAAAGGAAAACTTGCTTATTTTTTTTAGCTCTTTCCAACCATATCCTTTGTTTCTTCCTATCAATATATTTTTTGGGACCCCTCTCTTTTCCCTCCCTTTTTAAGGGGTATTTTTTTAACATTTTATTTACCTTTATTCCTCCAACTAATTTGTTCCCTTCCCAAGGCCGCCATTTGCAAACCGTTTGTCTGTTTGACTTCATTCAAAAGAAAAACTTGCATAATTTTTTTCCCTCTTTCCAACCATACCATCTTTTTCTTCCTATCGAGAGGTCACCCGGGACCCCTCTCTTTTCCCTCGTCACCCTCTCGAGGGGGCATACCCTTCCCATTTATCCATTTTCCCTACCATAATTATTACTTTGTAGGATTGGGGCATCTTCATCCATTCCCTTGCTAATTGGACAGCTCAGATCCTCCTCCCCACGCTGGGTCATCGTCTTTTGGTTACTTCCTCTATAGAGTCATCTACACTTTCTTTTCTTCGAAGCACAGTTATTCTAATGGTACTTCGAAGAGGGGCAAAATGTAGACATCCAAATTTGATCACTTCCATATGATCACAATCGTCTACTCTATTCATCTATTTCATTAATAGTGATTAAATAATTTATTTAATCATTATTTCATTTTTTGCCTAAGGTTCTTAAAGTATGTAATTAAATAAATTAAATACTTTACCTTATCCCTTTTCTTCTCTAAATTAAATAAATATGACAAATTATTTAATTTAGTCTTTTAACCCATTTGGATTAAAATCAATTTTTAATTCCCCTTTTTTCTCTCTCCTTTTCACATTCTCCATAATCCTCTTTTAATCTAGATTAAATTAATTAATTTGTGATTAAGATGTGCACCACTTAATCAAGATTAATGTCACATCCTCCATAATCTCCCACTTGGTTCTAATCTATCATTAATTATCCTAATCCTGCGTTTGCACAACCTTAATTAAGGTCATTAGCCTAATGGGTACCTTGGTCAACTCTCCCCATCCCCCAAGGAATTTTTAATTCCTTTTTAATCACCCAAGGCTCCTCTCTTCCCCATGTGAATTTTTAATTCACATTTTATTCTTCCAAGGTTTACCTTATCCCCATCCAAATGTGACTTGTCATTTTACATGTGCCCAAGGCTTTTAGAACTTTGGGCTTGTCACATCTCTCACATGTGGAAAATCCCCACCTTTTTGGAAACCCTCTCTTATCCACTAGATTCTTCCAATCATTGTGAATTTTTAATTCACTTTTATTCCTCCAAGGAATCTTCTCATCCCCCAAGATCCACCTCATGTACTTCCCTTCCACCTCATTTCCACATCACTCCACCCTAAGAAATATCACATTCCACATGTCAAGATGTGAGGACTTGTGAGTCCTCAACTCACCATAGCCCTTCATCTTGATCTTGTTGGATCAATCTCAACTGTTGAATTCTCTAGAGAATTCCAATTATCCTATAAATACCCCCTCATTTCTCTCATTTAGGGATGAAGTCTTTTTTTACCAAAACTCTTATCAATTTTCCATTTGATCTCTCATCTCATAATCATCATACCCTCATCCATCTTGCATATCAATTTGCACATTCAACATAGTTTGTCATCCAAGGATCACACAACTCTTCAAGAATCAAAGGGCCAACCAAGGAAGGAGCAGCATAAAGGTATAACCAATTTCAATTAATTGTCATCTTTTTTTTATGCTTATCTTGCCTTAGGCTAATCATTGAGGTGCCCTTTTATTATATTATATCCTCTTATTGCATCATTTTAGCACCTCACATTAGGACTTGACATTTGTAAAAGGATCACAATAAGAAATAGCATAGAAAAGGCAGTGAGTTGTTTGAAAAAATGTCTCAGAGAAATGTGGTCTCATGGTGATGGAATTCCATTCCATCACCATGAGACCACATTTCTTCAAGGTTTTTTTTCAAACAACTCGCTACCTTAAGAAATAGCATAGAAAAGGCAATGAGTTGTTTGAAAAAAATCCTCAAAGAAATGTGGTCTCATGGTGATGGAAAATCACCATGAGACCACATTTCTTTGAGCTATTTTTTCAAACAGCTCATTGTCTTGCCTATGCTACGACATTTTCCATACATGTCTACTAAATCATCTTATCAAACAATTCACTTCCTTGTTGCTATGGCTTAAATCCTAAAATAGGTGTTTTCCAACAAACTATGGATGCTTGGAAACAATCAATCAAAATGCATAATAGTAAGCAATAGTATAGACAAGGAAATGAGTTGTTTGAAAAAATGCCTCAAAGAAATGTGGTCTCATGGTGATGGAATTCCATGACAAACAAATTGTAATGGCATTCCATCACCATGAGACCGCATTTCTTTGAGGCATTTTTTTCAAATAGTTCA
The DNA here is from genome assembly GCA_007115665.2 of Sequoiadendron giganteum. Lineage (NCBI taxonomy): Eukaryota > Viridiplantae > Streptophyta > Pinopsida > Cupressales > Cupressaceae > Sequoiadendron > Sequoiadendron giganteum. The sequence goes on from CM021101.1 coordinate 815,912,531, forward strand.
TTACCTTGCTGCTATGGATAAAATCCTAAAACAGGTGTTTTCGAACAAGCTATGGATAGGGAAAATAGTAAGCATAATATTAAGAAATTTATATTTCAATAAGTACTCAAAATTTTGTTGATTATCTCATACATTATAAGCTATGACATGCATCAATAATCAATTTTGTCATGAGTGAATAATTTGTTGTTTTATTTTCAGATGATGACAGTAGAAACGCCTCCAGATGTTGATAGGGTAATGGAGCAATGTGTATCTTTTGTAATATACATCTTGATGCCTCTCACGGGGGTATGAGGCAAATTAGTAAATTTCAAATTACATTCATTTTTATAGAAAGTAAAAAATCAAATGATTATTCATGTGTAGTTTAGTTTCTATTGGGATGGTTTCTATAGTTTAGTTAGTAAGTGATTATTTTGTTAAATATATTATTTTTATAATGTAATTTATATATATTAATGTCTTTCATTTTTATTGTAACAGATAAAGCTCGATGAGGAACTAAACCCTAGGAGGATCGGCCCTTGAGTTCAAAGTAAATGAGTGTCCTACGCATTTCCATCCACCTAGCCAACAAAGGCCACCCATTTATTTTATTAAACTAGAGGGAAATGAATTTTGATTGGGGTCTTTTTTGCATGCCTATATGGCATTTTTTGACATATTTTTTATTGCATATACTTGACATTGTATGCCTATATGGCATTCTTGTAAGCCTATATGACTATTTTGTATATATTTTATACTTATATCATCATATATTGATGTATGCCTACACAGCTATTTAGTTAATAATAATATTTTCATTGATGGTGTCCATATTTGCATTATAAATACATGCTTCAATAGAAATTTTTAGATGGTTTGCTTCAAATATTTAAAATCCAAGTGTTTTCCATGCACTCTTCTTTTCTATAATTGTAAATATATAATAAATTTTGAATATTATTCTCCTCTAAGATTATTGAACATTAAATCAATCATATGAATATAGTAATGCTGCATGCTTCATGCTTCATGTGCTTCATAGAGGAAATTTATATTCTTCATGCTTCATGCTACCATGCTTCATGTTTCATGATTCATGTGTATGCTTCATTATTTATATCATTCAGGAATACATCTACCATTCCACGTGTATGCTTCATGCTACCATTCGCTTTTATGCTTCATGCTTCATGTATTACGTAGATAAAGAAAACATCATAAAAATATTGACAAAAGAAAATGGAAACTAACAACTAAGTCTCACAAAAAAGAACTCAAGGAATGCAAGTATTATTAAATATCAGAAGGGCATTGGATTAATCGATATTAAGAGACCATGAATCGACCTTCCCAACAACAAACTTCATAGATATTAATCCTATTTCTAAATATGAATTTGAACCCAATAATTAGAATAATGCAACTTTAAAATTTAAAATTGCATGCTTACAATAGTCAATAAACATCTTCAAGAGATGTGAATGACAGAAACAGAAACAACTAAAAGTTTGAGAATTGCCTTTTCCCCAAGCATATCTAAAAAGTTGCAAATAAATCAATTTAGGTTCTCACAAATAGTGAAATGAATTTGGTTGTGACTTTTTAAAGGCAAAAAGTTGTGACCCTTCAAATAGGAAAGACTACGAACATTTTATAACAAAGTGCGGTGACCATGCCTAGTGTATATGTGCTCACCTAGACATGTTGGTGTTAATTGCTTGGCCCCACGAAGAAAAAACAAAAAGTAGCCTACCTTGCAACTTTACACTACATGCAACTGACCCATTTTCCATCAATTGAGATATTTTCACCATGGGCAAACGACTTGGAGCTATCAAAAATTGAGAAAATTTATTGTAGAGGGGCCTTACATGATCACATAGCCTCAAACAGAGTGTTTCCAAATGCCATAGTTTTTGAGTAATCACTCATCAAATTTTGATGCCCTTTTGCACTTTGGTCTCTTAAGAGACTTCATCGGTAGAATGTGGCTCAGACCGTTTCGACATGTTTGGGTGTGAAAGAGGACCTTTCCTAACATAAACCTACCCATACAAATGTGTTGGAACAGTTGGTTTGGTCATTTGGTCATATGATGAATAGAAGAAAAGTTACACCACTTTCAAACTTTACACTACATGCAACTGACCCATTTTCCATCAATCGAAATTTTTTCCCCACAGGAAAACAAATTGAAGCTATCAAAAACCAAGAGATATTATTATAGAGGACCCTATGTGATCTCATAGCCTTAGATGAAGTGTTTCCAAGTTCCATAGTTTATGAGTAATCGATCGTCGAAGTTTGCTTCCCTTTTGCACATTGGTCTCTTAGAAGACTTAGTCAGTAGCATTTGGCTCAAACCATTTCAGAATGTTTGGGTGTGAAAGAGGAACTTTCCTAGCATAAACCCACCCATACGGATATGTTGGAACAGTCAGTTTGATTGTATGATGAAAAAAATGAAATTTGCACCACTTTCCAACTTTACACTACATCCAACTGACTTGTTTTCCATCAACTAAACTTTGTTCACCATAGGAAAACGACTTGGAGCTATCAAAAACTGAGAGAGGTTATTGTATATGGGAACTACATGAACCCGCAACCTTGGAAAAAGTGTTTCTAAGTTCCATGGTTTTCAAGTAAACACCCATAAAAAAAATTGTCCTTTTGCACTTTGGTCTCTTAAGAGACTTTGTCGATAGAATGTGGATCAAACTATTTTGGTGTGTTTGGGTGTAAAATAGTACCTTTCCTAGAATAAACCCACCCATATGAATGTGTTGGAATATTTCATTTGGTCGTGTGATGAACATAATGAAATTTACACCACTTTCCAATTTTACACTACATGCAACTGACCCATTTTCCATCAACTGAAATCTATTCACCACAAGAAAATGACTTGGAGATATCAAAAACTGAGAGGTTATTATAGAGGGGATCTACATGATCCTATAGCCTCGGACAAATTTTTTCCAAGTGCCATGATTTCCAAGTAATCACTCATCAAAGGTTTATGTCCTTTTGCACTTTGGTCTCTTAAGAGACTTCATCGATAGAATGTGGCTCAGACGGTTTCAATGTGTTTGGGTGGAAAAGAGGACCTTTCCTACCATAAAATCACTCATAAAAACATGTTGGAATAGTCGATTTGGTTGTGTGATTGTAACGAAGATTTTGGCACCACAATGCTTTCTTGCACTTCTAGGGTTTTTCACCTAAAAGGAGAAAGATGGGCCAAAATGTACAATGTTACATTCAAAGGATTAGGGGTTGTGATGTGTGTGATTGAATGTGTCTAAATATGATGTCTAAATGAAGTGATCTAAGTGCATTAAATTGAAAATAGAAATGATTTATTATAGCTACTCCTAAGAAATGCAAAGTGTTGGAAAACACATTATGATATGCAAATGACCTAAGAAACATAAACAAACTACTACTGTAGAAATGAATGGAAATGAAAGGTGTGCACCTAGGAATGAGTTGCAGACTAGATTGGAGACTGGAAATGTTGTTGATGCTAAAATTTTGGCTTGTTGGGACACTTATGCCATTTTGGGTGACCTAGTCCCAGATCTGGAAAACTGCACTAGAGCCTGTTTCTACCAAAAGGGTATCCAAATCTACCAAAATCTCAAAAAAACCAATTCAATGGGACTAGGTCACCATTGTTGGTGACTTGGACCACTTCTCAATTTCTAAAGATCAGAGAGTGGAAATGTCAGCCCGTGATCTATACTTTTTGCTTCTTCAAGTATCTAGATCTTAAACTTTGATTCTCTGCCTCTAAGAGACTTTTAATGGATATTTCCCTAGCCAACAAGGAGATGTCTTCAACAAGCTTTCAATCCACTTCCAAGCTTTCTGAAATACCTAAATCTGCAAACACACAAGGAGAGGAGGAGAAAATGTTGATTGTTAGGGATTGGGGGTTTTCCTTGGTCAAACCCCTTTTGAGTAATTAAACCAAAATGATGTAATGAAGCATGAAGCAATGGATTTTACCTTGCCTTGATGATAGATCTTGAGTTGCAGAAATTAGCCCTTGAATGCTCCTTGAGAGATGTCTTGATGACCTAGGATGCTAAAACCCTAGCTTGCTTGAGAATAATGGTGAGTAGAAGAATAAAATAGGAGAAAGTGAGACTTAAGAGGTAGAAGAAGATGAAAAATGAGGGGAAAATCCTTTATTTATAGAATTTGTGTCCTAATTTTCTTAAAAATAACACCATATAGGCTAACCTCAGGGTTTAGGAGACAAAATCCTGCTAGAATGTTAAGTTAAATTTGTTTTTTATGCCACATGGGACTAAGTCACCCAAGGTGGCAACCTAGTCCGCCTCAGAATTTTTGAGTGGTTGTCGAGAATTAACATGTGATTAATGATGTTTTTCAGGATTGTCATCTGAAACACGCCTAAGATAGGACCTATAAGTGCATTAAGGGGTCATTATAGCATAAGAAAGGGTTTTTAAAGTGATGACAAGCCTAGAAAATTGTGAGGGTTAGTTACAACACTTTATACTAAGGCTTGGAAAGGGTTTATTTAGGTGAATTATGATGAAAAGGTCTTAGAAAAGTGAGGAAATGTGTTGCAACACTTCACAAAACCTTTGCAATATGCCATAAAATATAAGAAGATCAGGCCAAAAACCACAAGAAAGGGCCCAAATGAGTGAAAAGTGTCAAGGCTACACTTTTTGGCAACAAAATGATGATAAAAGCAAAAGTTACACCACTTCTCAACTTTATGCTACATGCAACTGACCCGTTTTCTATCAACTGAAATATGTTCACCATGGGAAAATAATTTGGAGCTATCACAAATTGAGAGAGGTTATTGTATAGGTTCCCTACTTGATCTCATAGCCTCAAATAGAGTGTTTCCAAGTGTTATGGTTTCCAAGTAATCACTTGTCAAAGCTTCTTTCCATTTTGAAGTTTAGTCTCATAAGAGACTTTGCCGATAGAATGTGGCTCGAGCCATTTTGGCGTGTTTGGGTGAAAAAGAGGACCTTTCCTAGCTTAAAACCACTCATACGGATGTATTGGAATAGTCAGTCTGGTTGTGTGACGAACAGAATGGAAGTTACACCACTTTCCAACTTTACACTACATGCAACTAACCTATTTTCTATCAACTGAAATCTGTTCATGACAGGAAAATGGCTTGAATCTATCAAAAATCAAGAGAGTTTATTGTAGAGGGGACATACTTAATCTCATAGCCTCAGATAGAGTGTCTCCAAGTACCATGGTTTTCAAGAAATCGCTTGTCAAAGTTTGTTTCCTTTTTGCATTTTGATCTCTTAAGAGACTTCGCTAGTAGAATGTGGCTCAGACCGTTTCAACGTGTTTAGGTTTGAAAGAGGACCTTTCCTATCATAAACCCACCCATGCAGATTTTTTAGAATATTTGGTTTGGTCGTATAATGAACAAGGAAGAATCTACACACACACCTTTCTCAACTTCTCGAGAGCAGGAAGAATCTCTTCATTGAATACATTATGTATCTCATTCAATTTGGTCTACGTCTTTTTCAAGTTTTTTTAGAGAAGACTAACCTCCTTTTCATTGATGATAAAATATTCTTCTTGTCTTTAAATTCCTTTTCTAAGTGGTTAATTCTAGTCTTCAGTTGTTTTTCTTCAATTTCAACACTTCTAACTATTTCCTTTGCATCTACAACTATTGTTGTCATATTGCTTCTTCCTTATCATCTATTTCTAGTTGTATTTTCTCCACAGATGTCTTAAGTTCAAGAATCTTTTAATTCATTTGTTTATTTGTCAATCTGCCCATAAAAATTGGAATGATTGCAAGATATGCCCAAAATAGAAAATGTATGGAAAATGTGGTAGCATTGACAAGGCAATAAGCTATTTGAAAAATGACTCAAAGAAATGTGGTCTAATGGTGATGGACATCACCATAAGACCACATTTCTTCGAGGAATTTTCAAATAGCTCAATGCCTTTTCTATGATTTTGCTTACTATTATGCTTCGATATATTTTTTCCATGCATCCATAGTTTGGTTGAAAGCACATGTTTTAGGATTTTATCCATAGCAACAATGGGACCTTAGAATGGGGTATGACATCTATCAAAATATAAAAAGGGATATTTTCATGAGTGTTATGGTTGCAAATTCCTTAGTAGACACATGTGAAATTCGGATGCATAGACAAGGAATATGAACTATTTAACAAAATGCATCAGTGAGATATTTCCTCGTGGTCAATATGGATGCATTGACAAGGTAGTGAGCATTATAAGAAAAAATGCCTCAAAGAGATCACCACCTTGTCATTGTTACCTTGTAGGAAGACTAATAAAAGGACAATATGAGAACAGTATATTCAAAGTTAGAGTTTATATTTTTAATGTAAAATAATGCATTTACACATTACTAAATTTAAAATGTTAATTAAAATGGTATAAAATGTAAGAGGAAAGGGTACAAACATACATTTTTTAAGAGATCAATCAAATTGATTTTTTAAAGGATGTATTGCTAGTGGTTAATCATTGAGTAAAAATATTCATTCTCACAAAGGTATGTCAAAATCAACAGGATGAATGATAGAATGAGGTGATGAATAAAAAATTAATTATTGAAAATTGACTACTTAATCAAGTGGACCAACTTCTATTGAGTCAAATAATGAAGTCACAATCAATGAATTAATATAAAAGTCACCTATCTATAAGTGGGGTTATAAGGAATATTTTTTGAAATATTGAATACAAGGTAGTGAGCATTGTAAGAAAAAAATCCTCAAATAAATGGGGTCTCCTAGTGGTGTACATCACCTTGAGACCCCATTACTTTGAGGATTTTTTTCTTACAATGCTCACTACCTTACCAATGCAGTAGCAATGACAAGATAGTGAGTAGTTTGAAAAAATGCCTCAAATAAATGGGGTCTCTTGGTGATGTAGTGAGCTTGCCAAATTGGCAATACGGTAGCATAGAAAAGCTAGTGAGTTGTTTGAAAAATGCCTCAAAGAAATGGGGTCTCCTGGGGTCTCTTAGTAGTGAATTGTTTGAAAAAATACCTCAATGAGGAGACCCCATTTCTTTGAGGCATTTTTTCAAACATCTCACTACCTTTTCTATGCTACGCATTGAGCCGAAACATAAAATCTACCCAATATTCAAATATAAACTTCAAACCAAAACATATGTAAAAACTTGGAATCAAAACATATGTAAACTTGAAATATAGAAATGAAAGGTCTAATTACGAACTAATATTGATCTGCATACTCTAATTTTTAATACAAATTAACGTGCATACTTAAAAAATTAATAAGAACCAATCTCTATACTTAAAAATTAGTCCAACGAACCATCTGGGTCTACTCTACTCATTATTGTGTCAAGTATTGCCTCATGGTCAGACTCACACACCTTTCGCAAGGTCTTGTTCAAAGATCTACCCCCATATTTTATCAAATTAACATTGGATGCCATGATAAGGTTCGAGTAATGAATAATCTTTCGATGTGTTCCAAAGTTCTGAAATAGCCAAATATTAACACTCTTATATGGGTACCTTTTAATCCATGTTCCAATAACAACCATTGATCCTGTAGGGTATTCAATGTTTTCTCCATCTATAATTAGGGCCTCCAATTTATTTTTGGCCTCAACACAATGACACAAGTAATATTGTGTTCCCTCTTCATTGTCTTCATCTACAAAAACATGTCCTACATTGACATGTGCAGCAAATTAGTTGAAATTAGTCGACATTACCAATAAAATACAAAGTAAGATAACAGTAGGAATTTCAAAAACTATGCAAGTAGATATATTACTTCATTGAACTAGATCTAATACATGTGATCAAATTAAATCAATGATTCCATTTGAGTCAATTTCAATGTCGTTGGGGTATGATACTTGTGAAGTGGGCTAAGATAAATTAACCACCATTCGTCAACCCTCTCATTTGACTCACACTCATTTCAGGATTAAATTGAACATGAACAAAAGCATGCCATATTCTGCATATGGATACTCCATGAACCTGCATTTGAGCTAAGGAAAGAGTGTAGCTCACTTGTGTTGGAAAAATAGGGATAAACAACTAAGAGGGGGGGGTGAATTAGTTGTTACCAAAATCATACTTATTCAACTTTAAGCAACCTTTAATCTCAGATCTGATAATTAATAGTGCAAGCGTAAATCAATAACATATCAGAGACACACATCAACACCAATATGTTATACGTGGAAACCCTGTTAGGGCAAAAACCATGGTGGATGTTAATCCACAAGATTATACCCTGTTAGAAGTATAATGAGAAAATGAATAAGGAATGCACTTGCATTTAGGCACACTGCCTAGAGCTTACTGCTCAGAGGAAGGCTCACTACCTTACATACAAAAATCAGATTAAATTCATCTAATGAACATGAACTAAGAAATTAGCTTCTTCACAAGCCTGATCATAGTTTCGGTTAGGCACAAATACACTTTGCTCAACCTTCTTCACACTCTGCTCAATCTCTTTCACACTCTTCTCTGCTCCTGAATGATTTGACCTTTATCCGCACATGTATCTCACATACACACATTGAGCATACATCAAAATGAGGAAAACAACCGCTCTTATATATCCACCACACGGATTTACATCAATTACTCTATTGGCCACAAATAAATAATAAATTACAACTGTCTGTATCAATACAAATAAATCTTAAATGCGCACCAACACAAGTCAGTCACAACATAGTGAGGACTCAAATAAACACATTCTAACATGCCAAACAATAAAATATTAATCCTCGTGGATCCGCAACATGCTACCACCATGTTGGCCAAGAACATGAAAACTCGAGCGCACATCAAAAAAATATTTGATCACGAACACTCTGATCAATGCGGACGTATAAAATTGATAGATCATGATCTATATTCATTAATGAATGTCATAGGAACATGTGCAACAACTGAAAATATCATCCTCTTCATCCAAGAACACCTGCTACAGTAATAGAATGACTGTAGGAACATAGAACTTCATAACTTTCTCAAATCCTGATGCGTACCATTGAAACTTTCAGACAACATACTAGATAGATTGAGAAACAGACCCTTTAGTGTGCACCACCTGATTATCAACTTACAACACTTACCACCACTCTGGCCTTCTCAACTTCACCGGTTGTCTACAATATATTTATTACAATTTTCTCGATCTCCTCGATATATACAGCCTTAAGAATCACCAATGCTAATAGTGTTGACATCAATGAAAACCACATATTAGAAATGCAACCAAAACATCCAACAATCTCCCCCTTTGGCATTGATGGAAACACATGATGTGAAAAATACCATCAACCCAACTAGCTCTTCCAATAATCTCCCCCTTAGATTGTGCACTCTTTTCTTGTTATCTCCTTCCACTTTATTCTTCTCTCATGTTTTTTCACACTATTTCTCTCCCCCTTTGATATCAATGGCAAAGGTACACATGCTCTGATCCTTATATTTAGAACATTTGACTACTCCCCCTGAGTAGCAGCCACCACAACATCAATCCGAAATAAGATATCGCTATGAATTCATGGACTAATGCAAAGACCTACATCACTTAGTTCTGATCAAGAGGGAAAATCACCCCTAACTTGCCTCTGAGATACTCAAAAGAATCCTTAGGCAATGGCTTAGTAAATATGTCTACAATTTTCTCCTTGGTAGGTATATACTCCAGTCTAACTTCTTTGTCACTTACTTTATCTCTCAAGAAGTGAATTTTATGGATATATGCTTTGTCTTTGAATGCAGCATTGGATTCTTAAAGATTTTTATGGCACTTGAATTGTCACATAATATGGAAATGTGCTCTTCATACTCAATTTTGACATCTCTTAGCATTTGCTTCATCCACAGTACTTGAGTACAACTATTTGCAGTAGCAATGTATTTTTCCTCAGCAATAGGTAATGAAACATAATTCTATTTTTTTCTTAGCCAAGATACCAACTTCTTTCCTAAGAAGAATGCACTGTCAGTGGTACTCTTTCTGTCATCCACATCTCCTCCCCAATCAGTATCAGTGAAAGCACTCAAGATAAGATCATCATCCCTAGGATACCAAAGACCAAGATCAATTGTCCCTTTTAGGTATCTAAAGATTCTTTTCACATCAGTCACATGAGACTCTTAAGGATCAGCTTGATATCAGTAACCATGCATACAACATTCATTATATCTGGCCTAGCCTAAGTCAAATGGAGTAATCCACCAATCATTGACCTATATCTTGTTTTATTTTCTTTAGGAGAATCATCATTTTGTGTAAGTTTGCATTCAGTTACCATAGGTGCACCAAGTGGCTTTGAGTCTTCCATGTCAAACTTTTTCAGTAACTCTTTTACATATTTAGATTGAGATACAAAAATCTCATCATCTAGCTGAGTGATTTGTAGTCCTAAAAATAATTTCAGCTCTCCTATCATTGACATTTGAAACTCACTTTTCATTTCATCAGAAAAATTCATACACAAATCATCATTACCTTCAAAAATAATGTCATCAACAAAGACTTCAATGATCAATTCTTTATTTTGATCCAACTTGAAATACAGATTGTTGTCAGCGGTACCTTTATTGAATCCAAGTTTCAACAAGTATTTATCCAATCTAGCATACCAAGCTCTAGGGGCTTGCTTAATTCCATATAGAGCTTTCTTCAATCGACATACCATGTTTTATTTGTCATTCATTTGAAATCCATCTGGTTGTTCAACATAGACTTCCTCTTCTAGCTCACCATTTAGAAATGTTGACTTTACATCCATTTGATAGACTATAATTCTTGAAAGTAGCATAAGCAAGAAATAATCTTGCAGCTTCAATTCTAGCAATAGGAGCAAAAGTTTCTTCAAAATCAATACCTTCCATCTGTGATTACCCTTTGCAAACCAGTCTTGCTTTGTTTCTGACCACTTCACGTAGTTCATTTAGCTTATTCTGAAACCCCCATTTCATTCCAATCACATTTTTGTTCTGAGGTCTAGGAACAATATCCCATGTATCATTTTTCTCTATCTACATTAGTTCTTCTTTCATGGCTTCCATCCAATATTCATCTTTGCATGCTTCATTGATATTGCTAGGCTTAGTTTTGGAAATTAGACAATACTCTTCCATAATACTTCTTCTAGTTTGCATGCATTTTCTCTTATCTCCTATGGTTTGACTGTCAGAATGATTTCACCTTACATACTTGGGATTTTTAGGATTCTCTTTGACTTCTTGTTTTGGTGTTCTTTCTTCTGCACTTTTGTTAGTTTCTGCTTCCTGATTCTCTTGGTTCACCAAAACAATTTGAAGTTGATTCTATGTCTGAACATTATTTCCATTGTTATTACTATCATGTTGATCATCTTAATCATATCCACTACATCTGGATGGTCTAACAATATCTTCATCAACTTTGACATTTGCACTTTCAACCATTTTCTTCAACCTTTTATTAAATAACCGATAAGCTTTTTTCTTAGTAGAGTAAACTAAAAATATTCCTTCATCACTTCTAGCATCAAACTTGCCTATATCATCATCTCTCTTGATGTAGCATTTTCTTCCAAAAAATTTGAAATGTTTGATAGTAGGCTTATAACCAAACCATAGCTCAAAAGGGTTCTTACCAGAATTATAGTTGACATTCACTTGGTTAATGGTATATGTAGTTGTACTTACAGCTTCTCTCCAATAGAAATGAGGAACATTTGCTTCCAGCATCATGGTTTTAGTAGTGTCTAGAACGGTTTTGTTCTTTCTTTCAACAACTCCATTTTGTTGAGGGGTCTAGGGAGCAGATAGTTGTCTTTGGATTCCATGCTCTTCACAAAAAGAATTGAATTCTCGGGAAGTGAATTCACCACCTCTGTCTGACCTTAGGCATTTGATCTTTTGGCTTGTCTCATTTTCTTCCATAGCTTTGAAGCTTTTGAACTTTTCTAATGCTTCATGTTTTTCTCTTAAGAAAGCAACCCATATCGTTCTAGAGTAATCATCAATAAGCAGCATAAAGTAACTTTCACCTTGAAGACTTCTAATTTTGGATGGACCACATAGATTAGTATGTATCAAGTCTAGTATTCCATTAGAGATATATTGTTTGCTTTGAAAAATAATTTATATTTTGCTTTCCCATCTGGCATTCTTTGCACATAGTGTTAGTAGGCTTCACTAACTTAGGAAGATCTTTGACTGCTTGAGTAGAGCTTATCTTGACAATGTTATCAAAGTTCACATGACACAACCTACTATGTCATAACCAACTAACATCAATTTGATAAATTAAACAACTTTCACTAGCAGCACTCGAGTGAAAAATATTAACTCCTGTCATTGTACCTGAAGAAATCATATTTCTAGAACTTTCTCTTATTCTACACTTACCATCCTTGAATTGAAGATTGTAATTCTTGTCTACCATCTTTCCAACACTCAACAAGTTATGCTTTAAGCCTTCTACATAAAGAACATCATCAGTATTGTGCTTACCACCAAAATAAATAGTACCTCTGCCATGAATCACACCACAAGTGTTATCTTCAAATCTTACAACACCACCATCATATTTTTCCAAGCTTACAAACTTTTGTTTGTCACCAGCCATGTGATGTGAGCATCCATTGTCAATTACCCACTCATCCTTTTCTTCAATTTTTGCTACAAGATCTTTCTCAACATTCACATTACTAGTAGATTCAGTGGACACCTGACCATTTTCTTTGATAGCAATGAATACCCATTCATCTTAATTTATAGTTTATTTATCAGATTCATCATCAGTAACACCTTCTTTAGCATAATAGCATTTCTTTTGAAATCTAGTCTTCTCAGGTTTGTACTTAGAAACTCTTTCAAGACATCTTGATGCAAAATGACCTATTTTACTGCAAGAGAAACATTTGATAGGTAGCTTTCCTTTGTACTTACCATGACCTTTAGCTTCTCTTTTCAAAATCAATGATTCCAGTTCTTCTAAAAAAAATTCTTCATCTTCAATCTTTTTCATCTCATCTTCATATTTTAATGTACTTTTGGAACTCTCTCCCAGACTATATCTTTGTTGGATTTTTTCAGATACAGTAGGTTTGAATGCAGACTTAGTCTTAGGATTAGATTCACCAAATTCACTTAACTCAAATGCAGCAAGTTTTCCAATCAGCATGTCTCTTGTCACATTTGTCACTATCCTGAGTTCATCAATAGCATGAGCTCTTGTTTTGTAGGAGGGAAGCATAGATCTAAGTATCTTAGCCACAATTTCTTCTTCATCCAAGGTTCCACCGGCACATCTAATGCTCATCATCAATTCATTTATCTTTTGAGAAAAAGAGAGGATGTTCTCATCTTCACTCATCTTCATGTTTTCCCACTTGCCTTTTAAACTTTGTAGCTTAGCACTTTTCACTAGTGCATCTCCTTCATACAAAGTCTGCAACTTTTTCCAAATCTCATGTGCAATCTTAAATCCTATCACATTTTCCATCTTTGAATTTGTCAAAGCACTCAAAAATGCTTCAATAGCCCTGGTATTAGCTTTTGCTTGCTTGATCTCATCTTTAGAGGATGAACCATTCTGAGGAATAGTATATGCACTCTGTGTGATCTTCCAGAAAGGTTCTCCAAGGCACTTCAAATGACACTCCATTCTAACTTTCCATAAAGATTATTTCGTACCATTGAATCTAGGACTGTCCTTCTTGTATGATGCCATCTCATATCACCTCAAGTTGTTAGGCTTCTTCAGAGGAACTAGCTCTGATACCAATTGTTGGAAAAATAGGGATAAACAACTGAGAGGGGGGGTGAATCAGTTGTTACCAAAATCAAACTTATTCAACTTTAATCTCAAATCTGATAATTAACAGTGCAAGCATAAATTAATAACATATCAGAGACACATGAACACCAAAATTTTATACGTGGAAACCCTGTTAGGGGAAAAACCACGGTGGATGTTAGTCCACAAGATTATACCCTATTAGAAGTATAATGAGCAAATGAATAATGAATTCACTTGCATTCAGGAACACTTCCTAGAGCTTAGTGCTCAGAGGAAGGCTCACTACCTCACATACAATAATCAAATTAAATCCATCTAATGAACATGAACTGAGAAATTATTTTCTTCACAAGCCTGGTTACAGTTTTGATTAGGCATAAATACACTTTTCTCAGCCTTCTTCATAATCTGCTCAATCTCTTTCACACTCTGCTCAGCTCCTAAATGATTTGACCTTTATTCACACATGTATTTCAAATACACACACCAAGCATACATCAAATTGAGGAAAACAATCGCTCTTATATATCTACCACATGGATTTACATCAACTACTCTATCGGCCACAAATAAATAATAAATTACAATTGTCGGCCTCAATACATAAATAAATCTTAATGTGCACCAACACAAGTCGGTCACAACATAGTGAGGACTCAAATAAACACCTTCAAACATTCCAAACAATAAAATATTAATCCCCATGGATCTGTAACATGCTACCACCAACATGTCGACCAAGAACATGAAAACTCGAGCACACATCGGAAAAATATTCAATCACGAACACTCTGATCAATGTGGATGTACAAAACTAATATACCACAATCTAGATTCATCAATGAACATCACAGGAACATGCGCAAAAACTCAAATTTCCATAATTTCATCCTCTTCATCCAAGAACACCTGCTACAGTAATAGAATGATTGTAGGAACATAGAACTTCATAACTTTCTCAAATCTTGATGCGTACCACTAAAAATTTCATACAACATACTAGATAGATTGAGCAACAGACCCTTTAGTGCACACCATCTAATTATCAACTTACATCACTTACCACCACTCTGACCTTCTCAGCTTCACTAGTTTTCTACAATATATTTATTACAAATTTCTCAATCTCCTCGATATATACAGCCTTAAACATCACCAATGCTAATAGTGTTGACATCAATGACACCCACATATCAGCAATGCAACCAAAACATCCAACAACTTGGTCCTATCAGTGGTACAAAAATCCTCATATGGTGTAATGTTAGTATCATCTATCAACCAAAAAAATCTACAAACTAAAGACTTACCTTCATTACCTGGACGCATCGAAGAATTAGACCACTCGACGATTGATTTTGCATATGTCAACTTTGCATTGTCTTTATACTTTAACTCTTCTTATGATAATACTCTTTTGATACATGCTCCTACACCATCATGCTACCCCTTTTCATGCCTGGTCTCACAAAAGTTCCACATATACTAAACACCTTTAATAACATTCATCTTGCTCAACCAATATAACATCCACAAGTTATTGAATTGTGATGCATAGTTATCTAACCATATTATATGTTGACTATATGTTATGCCCCTCCTAGCCAAATCACCATAGAAAAAATAAAAGAAACCTTGCTTGAACTCTATAGAATGTGTGTGATCATCACTAATTTAAAATTGGTACTCCTTCAATACCTTCATGTTATCCTCTGTACTATTGGTTGCATGAATGAATGTTATGTGCACAAATATAGAAACTTGTGTAGAGTTGTAATATTGTGATTGCACCTTACATTGTGGTTGTAGAGTGTAGTTCTCTACAAATTTGACCATTAAAACAATGCTACCAACTGGAAAGGTTTCTTTACATAACTTGAATTTCAAGTCCAACCATCGAGCTTTATGGGTATGCCTTGCATACTCATACACTATATTGTCATGAAATATAGACATAAATTGATTCACTGAAATCTTTTGAATAACCAAATCACACCTTTTTTCTTGATTGACATCTTTTGTATTGTAGGCCATTATTTTATACTTTTCAAAATCTACTAGTTCCTTTCCAATCGCATGTGTTCTTTCCATATGTTGCAAGCCACCACAATGCTAACCTGTGTCATCCAAGCATAATTTCATGTATAATATTTGACCTTCGTCTCTTTCAAATAATTTTTTTGATAAGAAGTCTCTTGAAGATGTTGGTGGGGCATGTATGCCACAATCTTGCAAAACATTGTTAATATGCAAATCTAAACATATAGAATGATAAACATCAAAATGGTTAGAAATTTCAATATGTAATTTACAACAACAAGTAGTGCGTGTGTGATTTATCTTGACATAAAAAGGTTTAATCATTTCAAAATATTTTTGACAAATTTTAATTTGAGGATAATCCTTTAGAAAATTATGAAAAAACTATGTTTGAATCATATCCAAAAAATTCTTTGGATGTGGCTCACGGTTTCGACTACTAATTCTCCTTCTTACCACATCCCTTTGATTTGGAGACACCCTTGTGTTATTCTTCCAGTAGTCTTCAATTAGTGATCTCAATTATTCAACAACTGGTTTATCTTTTTGTGGTAGTCTCCCCAAGAATACCCGTAATTCAGTGGAATCGGTGTCCTCAATTCATTGTCGCCTTAGAACGGCTCTTAATAAAAAAATTCTATTAATTCTCAATTCTTGACTCATCTTTCTAATGAGATGAACTTTCCTCATTTCATTACTTACTATTGTTGATGTAATGACACGTGTGACTTTAATATCTTTTGAACATGAGATCTTACCCACACTCTCATATGCATCCATTAGAATCTTCACAAAAGTTTTTTCACTTGAAGCATATGATGTTCTCAACCCAAGAATCTTCATGATGGACCTATACTTTATACTTCGCGTCATTTCAACAAATAGTTGACATCTTGCGGTCTCATTTAACTTTTCAAATAACACTCTCCAAATCTTATGAGCATATCTTCTACAAGTACATTTTTAAATCTTACCTTCCAATGGCTGCAAAATATTCTCATCAATATTAATCAAAAAAATTGGCTTTCTACGCAAAATTTTAGGTGGTGTTCTCAAAGGTAAATTCTTCTCAACATTAGGAATTTCATCAATATTTAAATGAGATGGGCTAGATGGTGTAACTTTGATCAAGGATGGAATAGATAATATACCTTGAGGTTGAAATGGAAATGATGGCATGCCTCCTTTAAATTTGAATGATGATATACTCTCAACTTGAGATGTGGTAGATGGTGTCCCTTCATATTCACTTGTGGTAGAGGGTGTGTCTCAAAATACGATATTCAAATCTCTCTTAGCATGAAGGTTTTTCATCCATTCCCTTTGTGTCACCAATTCCATATCTCTTCTTGATGGTTGAGGTTCCTCTTCAATTGGAATGTCTTTTTCAATCATTTCCAATTTCTTCTTTTTATGATGTTCCCTAATCCATGTTGCTTTCTTTTCATTCTTAGCTTTTATCTCTTCCTGTGTTGGTTTAACTCATGATCATTTTATCGACATGATGGATAATTTTATCTGCAGTATGACAAAGAGACAAATATTAGTTCCTAAAGAAATGAATCCATACAAAGAAATGAAATATGTCATTCAACCCTTCATACAAAATGATGCAGAGGTAAGGTGGAGGGCCTCAAACCCAGAACCTAAACATTTTTTTAGATACCCATTTGGTATTTTTACAACATATAAAATTTCCAGGGTAGGTTACTTTAGAACAAAACCCTCAAAAATATGTTGTTATGTTTGAAACTAGGCCTAATTAGGCTTAATATGCATGCAAATGAAAGGAACAGTTGCCTATAACTTTTGAAAATCAAATAATTAATCCAATTGCTCTAGTGAGACTTAAGATAACCTTATTACAGAAATTTCCTCAATTTTTTTATCAAAATCCAACTGTGAAAATAAGAGTTATGCCATTTTTCCCAAGACTGGAAACCCTATGGCAGATTCAAAACTGTTTTAGTAAATTTGCAATAAATTTCTCATATCTTCATAAAAATGCATGAAACCAATGCAAAAATAAATTTAATTCATTCCTCTATTAATCAAAATCAATTTCAGATCTGTACAATGGCACACATATCTGTACAACTCAATGGAGCAGCAACTTTTGCAATCAAATTACACATAAAAATGTGTCTAATTTGTATCTTATTCCTCCAAAATTCTCTCCAACCCCTTGGGTAATATTTACAACATGTATTTATGAGTTCCCAATGGTTCATAACCAGTATTTTGCATTACAATTGTTCAAATTCTCATTATGTGCAACATTTCCCTTCACATTCCATATTGTGCAATTTGACAACATTTGCAACATTGACAATATTTTTGCAACTAGACACTAACTTACACCTAATGACTCAAATTAGAATCAAAAAAACATGAAATGATATTAGAATACCTTATTATATAAAACTAACATAAGAAAACCAAAATTACAATTTGCACTTAACCTACTAAACCTAAGGTGCTCCTGCACCACAAAATACTTACAATCATCTTGTAGAAGAGTAAATGTCACTCAACCATGATGAATAAACAAGTGTAATAAGAACACAAGTAAAATGGAAATTTTTTTGAAGCATTTATAGCATAGACAAAGCTCACGTGAATTTTTTGATGGAATTCCTTAAATAAATGTGGTCTTGTGGAATTCCATGATTGCAAGATAGGCACAAAATAGATTTTTAAAAGATATTACACTTTCAAGAAAATAAAATTGGCATAATTGCAAGATAGGCACAAAATGGAAGCATGGACAAGGTATGTGAATTGTTTGACAAAATATTTTGGTAGACATGTATGCAAAATTGTAGTAGCATTGACAAGGTAGTGGGTTGTTTAAAAAAATGCCTCATAGAAATGGGGTCTCACGATGATGTACTTGACAAGGTAGTGGGTTGTTTGAAAAAATGCCTCATAGAAATGGGGTTTCACAGTGATGTGGGATATTTGAAAAAATTTCTCATAGAAATGGGGTCTCACAGTAAAAAAAAATGCCTCATAGAAATGGGGTCTCATGGGGATGTACATCACCATGTGACCCCATTTCATTTTTTCAAACAGCCCACTACCACATTGACAAGCTAGTGAGAGTGAGTGAGCTCACTAGCTTGTCAAAGATCACATGAATTTTTGATGGAATGTCTTAAATAAATGTGGTCTCATGGAATTCCATGATTGCAAGATAGGCACAAAATGGAAGCATGGACAAGGCATGTGAATTGTTTGACAAAATGTTTTGGTAGACATGTATGCAAAATTCGGTAGCATAGACAAGTTAGTGAGCTCACTAGCTTGTCAATGTGGTATAATTGACAAGGTAGTGGGTTGTTTGAAAAAAATCCTCATAGAAATGGGGTCTCACGGTGGTGTACATCACTAGCTTGTCAATGTGGTGGTAGTGTGTTGTGTGAAAAACTACCTCATATTGACAAGGTAGTGGGTTGTTTGAAAAAATGCCTCATAGAAATTGGGTCTCACATTGATGTACATCATAGTGAGACCCCATTTCTATGAGTCATTTTTTCAAACAGTCCACTACTACTGCATTGACAAGCTAGTGAGTGAGCTCACTAGCTTGTCAAAACTCACATGAATTTTTTGATGGAATGGCTTAAATAAATGTGGTCTCGTGGAATGTGATTATTGCAAGATAGGTACAAAATGGAAGCACAGACAAGGCATGTGAATTGTTTGACAAAAAAATTTGGTAGACATGTATGCAAAATGTGGTAGCATTGACAAGCTAGTGGGTTGTTTGAAAAAATGCCTCATAGAAATGGAATCTCACAGTGATGTACATCACTGTGAGACCCCATTTTTTATGAGGCACTTTTTCAAACAACCCACTACAACATTGACAAGCTAGTGAGTGAGCTCACTAGCTTGTCAAAGCTCACATATTTTTTTTGATGGAATGCCTTAAATAAATGTGGTCTCGTGGAATGCCATGATTATGCAAAATGTGGTAGCATTGACAAGCTAGTGGGTTGTTTGAAAAAATGCCTCATAGAAATGGGGTCTCACAGTGATGTACATCATTGTGAGACCCCATTTCTATGAGACATTTTTTCAAACACCCCACTACAGCATTAGCAAGCTAGTGAGTGAGCTCACTAGCTTGTTAAAGCTCACATAAATTTTTGGATGGAATGCCTTAAATAAATGTGGTCTCGTGGAATGCCATGATTGCAAGATAGGCACAAAATAGAAGCATGGACAAGGAACTTGAATTGTTTGACAAAATGTTTTGGTAGACATGTATGCAAAATGTGGTAGCATAGACAAGCTAGTGACCTCACTACCTTTGGGATATTTGAAAAAATTCCTCATAGAAATGGGGTATCATGGTGATGTACATCACTGTGAGACCCCATTTCTATGAGGAATTTTTTCAAACAACCCACTACCTTGTCAAAGCTCACATAAATTTTTTGATGGAATGACTTAAATAAATGCGGTCTCATGGAATGTCATGATTGCAAGATAGGCACAAAATGGAAGCATGGACAAGGCATTTGAATTGTTTCAAAAAATGTTTTGGTAGACATGTATGCAAAATTTGGTAGCATAGACAAGCTAGTGAGCTCACTAGCTTGTCAATGCAATATTTGAAAAAATGCCTCATAGAAATGGGGTTCATCACCATGAGACCCCATTTCTATGAGGCATTTTTTCAAACAACCCACTACTAGTGAGTGAGCTCACTAGCTTGTCAAATCTCACATGAATTTTTTGATGGAATGCATTAAATAAATGTGGTCTCGTGGAATTCCATGATTGCAAGATAGAAACAAAATGGGAGCATGGACAAGGCATGTGAATTGTTTGACAAAAAATTTTGGTAGACATGTATGGAAAATGTGGTAGCATAGACAAGCTAGTGATCTCACTAACTTGTCAATGCGATATAATTAACAAGGTAGTGGGCTATTTGAAAAAATGTCTCATAAAAATGGGGTCTAGCTTGTCAATGCAGTAGAACTGACAAGGTAGTGGGTTGTTTGAAAAAATTCCTAATAGAAATGGGTTCTCACGGTGATATGTGGTAGCAATTGACAAGCTAGTGAGCTCCCTATCTTGTCAATGTGGTAGTGAGTTGTTTGAAAAATTCTTCATAGAAATGGGGTCTCACGGTGATGTGAGACCCCATTTCTATGAGGCATTTTTCAAATATCCCACTACCTTGTCTTGGCAAGCTAGTGGTACATCACCATGAGACCCCATTTTTATGAGACATTTTTTCAAAAATCCCACTACCTTGTAAAATCTTCCATCATTGTGAGACCCCATTTCTATGAGACATATTTTCAAAAATCCCACTACCTTGTCAATTCTACCCACATTGACAAGCTAATAAGCTCACTAGCTTGTCTATGCTACCACATTTTGCATACATGTATATCAAAACATTTTTTCAAACAATTCCCATTCCTTGTCCATGCCCCCATTTTGTGCATATCTCGCAATCATGGCATTCCATGAGACCACATTTATTTAATGCATTCCATCAAAAAATTGGAAAGTGTAAAGAATTGTGTAGTTTAAAATGTGTCAAGAGGGGCTAAGGTTATAATGACAAACAAACAATGATGATCATGGAATATGTATAATAACAAAATCAAAGCATTGTATTAAGCACGTATGATAAGGGATGATAAGGGATGACAAAGAAACATAATAGAATTAAGGAATATGTAAATAAAATGTGTAAAGACTTCACATAATTAAAAAATAGATATTTGAATGGAGGAGTTCTATCCAATTATGTAGTATTTGTTTCTTCTTGCTTCAAAATCCTCAACAATTTGAGTTTTTCACAAGCTTGTTTCCATTTCAGCGTTCAATTGTATATCACTCTTGAATAGAATTACTAACAACAATACAAATAACCAATGTATAATGTTAAATTCCTCCAATTCAATCACAATTAATGTTGCAACACTATAAAAATTGCGACTTGAATTGCTATATATCAAATTCGATGTGAAAAATCTGTTATTTCCTCCTTCCAAAGTTGGAAAACCAAAAAAAGGTGGTGGAAAGTACATGCAAAGGTGGTAGAATGTGAAAACTTTGCATGTGCACTTCCCAACAACATCAAAAACTTTCTTTTTTTTCAGAACACGCACATAACTAGGAGAATAATAGAGCATGTGGGCCTAGATCATGGGTGTGCTAACTTTTTTATTTCTTTTATAGCAAGCTAAAAGGTTCTTGTGTTATAACATGAGCACATTTTTCTTGCTATACAAAACAACTATATCTCAACTTCTTCAAAATGTGCTCGCATTATAAAATGTTGATTTAATAAAGGTTTTCTTTCTCTCTCCTTATCCATCCATCCCTCAGCCATCTAGGTCTCTCACTCAACCCTAAACCCTCAACCCTAGACACTATGCATTAAACCCTAATCCCAAAACCATATAACCTTAAACCCTTAATACCTCGACCCTTAAACCCTAAACCATAATCTCTCAGGTCTCTCTCTCACTCCCTTTATCTCTATCCTATCCCTCTATCTCCTACTCCCTCTCTCTCCCTCTCTCAACTATCCCTCCCACTCCCTCTCTCTCAGGTTTCTCCCTCCCACCCTCTCTCCCTCTCTCAGGTCTCTCTTTGTCACTCACTCCTTCTATCTCTCTCCCACTCCCTCTTTCTCTCACACTCCCTCTATCTCTCTCCCACTCACTCCCTCCCTCTCTCTCTCTCTCTCTCTCTCTCTCTCTCTCTCTCTCTCTCTCTCTCTCTCTCTCTCTCTCTCTCTCAAGTCTCTCCCTTCCACCCACTCTCCCTCTCTCAGGTCTCACACTCCCTCTCTCTCTCACTCCCTTTATCTCTCTCCCACTCACTCCCTCTCCCTCTCTCTTAGGTCTCTCCCTCCCGCCCCCTCTCTCAAGTCTCTCCCCGTGGCACCCTACCTAGATAACTCTCTCTCTCTCTTTATCCCTCCCACCCTACCTATATAAGTCCCTCTCACTCCAACCCCCTCTATCCCACTCCCTCTCTCTTAGGTCTCTCCCTCTCACAGGTCTCTCTCTCTCTCTCTCTCTCTCTCTCTCTCTCTCTCTCTCTTAGGTCTCTCCCTCTGGCATCGTATCTAGATAACTCTCTCCCTTTAGAACCTACTTAGATAACTCTCTCTCTTCCTCTTTATCGGGTCTCTCTCCCTCTCTCTTAGGTCTCTCTCTCCCCCCCCCCTCTCCCTCTTTCTCTCCCTATATCCCTCCCACCCTACCTATATAGGTCCCTCTCACTCCAACCCCTTCTCTCCCACTCCCTCTCTCTCTCCCTCTCTCTCAGGTCTCTCCCTCCTAGTCCCACTCCCTCTCTCAGGTTTCTATCTGTCTATACACTTCTCTCTATTCTCTCCCTCTCTCCCTCTCTCCCTCCCACCCTACCTAAACATATCTCTCTCTTATAATTCTCCCTCTCTCTAAATAAATATACATATAAGCAGACATACATACATACAGGAATGTACTTACATACATACATACGTACATACAATCTTACATACATACATACAAGCATACATAATCACATACATACATGTCATACAAGAATACATGCATGCATACATACAAATATATATACATACATTTAGTAGACTAGCATTTAACACAAAGCAAGACAGAACATGAGCACGTTATAACACGCTCGCATTATTTCTTTCTTTGGAAATCCTCAAGCCTTAAGCTTGTTATTTTTTTTAGAATATCAACCCAAAGGCTTGGAGTGCCTTCCCAACGTCCAAAGACGTGTTTTTGCAAATTCTACAATATTTCACATAATCACATTTGTCCTAAGCATCAGGTGTGCACGTGTTTCAAGGTCAAACAAATCAAACTCCTGGGTAATGTTAGACTCTCTCTTAGCTATCTAACGATGCAATTTTGTTCACATTTTGACAATGTTAAGCCTTTCCATCTTTAATTTTTTTTTTTTGCGTTTGTTTTTTGGCAAAAAGTAGTGTTTGGTATTTTTTTTCTTTATAAATTAATTTCTCATCAAAATTTCAAATAAATTACATTTTTAGAAACTAGAATCCATTCTACACATATTTAAAAAAATGATTTTCAATTAGTTTTCAAATTTTATAGGGGTAGCATGAACAAAATTCTATTTTTCAAGAAGTGTCTACTTTGAAAATTAGTAAAAAATCAAATATTCATTAAAATATTATCAAAAAAATTGGGCATAAACTACATGTTGCTAGCTAATTTCTCACCAAATCAATTTTAAAAATATCAAAAAAAATTTAACCTTTTGAGGGAGCCACAAAAGTCGCTATGTTATGTTTTTTTGACAAATACAGCACCAATTTTTGTGGCTCCCTAGATTTTGAACCCCTTAATCTCTACCATTTTCAAAAACAAATAGTAGTTTAGAAAGTAGACTCAAAGTACTACAATCCTTGTTTTTGTTGCATATAAAATTTTTGAGTGTAACTATTCTCAATTTCACACACAAGGTCAATATATCTTGATTTTATAAAAAATGTGGCCACTTAAGACCTCTTTTTGCCCCCCATTTTTTTGCACTTACCCCATTGTAACATGCAAAAGCATCACGAGATCCAGCAAATTTAAAAAATTATTTTTTAAAGCATAAAATATTATCCTTCACCAAAATAAGGGGGTATAATATATGAAAATTCATCCCTCGGCCCTTTTTGATGCAATTGTGATGTTTGTTTGTCTTCAAAAAGCTGCTAAAAGTATGATTTTCAAAAAGAACCTACAACCTTCAAGACATAAAACCCCAAAAACTTACAAACAACAAGGTTAGCCAAAAATGGTTAGTAGTTCACATCAGATTCACCGTTTGTATGACCAAAAATTAAGATAAATATAAGGGAGAATCATTAACAACCACAAACTATTATAAGATTCAAGCAAACCAAATTCTAATCTAGCAATGAAGTATGATATAATAAATGTAAGAAACACAAAGATTAACCAAATGATACCTTTCTTACATGAAACATTGGTTCACCTTCATTGTCATGTTCTCAATTTTGCCCTGTAAGCTTTCTTGCTCTAAGATTTTATGTGTGCATAATTCAATAAGCTCAAGTAGATATGATAGAAAAATATCAAAGATTTGTGGTTCACCTTCAAATGAGAATGAAGGTTTATTTTATAGAAAATGGTAGGTTTGATGAACGGTCTAGATTCGAGGAAGAACTGGAAAGATCGATGGTGGATAATTGATGAGGAATTAATTGATTAGTTAATTGTTTGCATGATTCGGTTAACTAATTGCATGATTATGTTAGGAGAATTGGTTAAGAAGTTAACTCAGACTGGGTGGTAGTAGACTGAATTGATTGATTAGAGAACTCGAAGAGAGTGGGCGTGAAGTGGATTGATTCTGGAGTGGACTTGAATTGATTAGTTAGTGGCCTAAGAGTAAGTCAGTCAGAGGATGAGTTGGAAATGCATAAGATTTAGGGTCATCCCACAATAATGGGTTACACTTTTTGGCCAAACTTGACATTGAAATCAATATTTTGAACAAAATTTTTACTTTCTGACATTTACAATAGCTAAACTATATGAATTTGAAGATAACACAAACTAGTGATTTGTGAGATTTTTTATTTAGATTTTAAATGTATTTTTTCAAAAACAAATGAAATTAAATTATAATTATTTTTTGTCTCCTTTGATAACTAGTTTTTAATAGTAAACAACATTTTTAAAAAGTGATGTGTACCAAGTTTCGCATAACTTATTTTTACAAAGGATAAAATTTTGATTCTTTTGAATTTAGGTTGGTAACACCGGCATCTAGTGTTTGCATTTCGTTTCATAACCTTTTGTTGAATATTTTTCTTTTAATTAAGTTTTGAAGTCAAACTAATTAAAATTTAAACATAGGTGTACTAAGCCCCACATAACTTGTTTAGTATGTATTGAAATTCATTTTTTTTGTTGGAACAAGGAATCAATACCTAGTGTGTAGATATTTTTTAAATTTTTATGACTAATTTACTATTTTTCCACATGTGTAGAACAGATAACTTGATGTTCGACGAAAAATCTATGTTCAATAAAATTAAAAAAATCATAGTAAAACCAAAATATATTAAATTATAGTTGTTGGAAAGCTCGTTTCGAGGACTATGATCTTGCAATTTGGTTTGTCAACTTGATTCCATTTGGACCTTCAACCCAGAATTTGAAAGTTAAAAAATTGCACAAATTTTCAAACGTATTATTTTATTTTTAAAAAGATCATTAAGAACCTTCGAATGAAGGTTGAGGCTTCATTTAAAGTGGAGTGTTCGAATCAAGGTGTACATGTTTGAATGAAGCCCCTTCGTTTGTAGGAATTTGTAACTTTTTTTTAGGTGGCCTACAATTTTTTTTTGTCCAAAAATTTGTAACCCACTATTGTGGTTTCACCCTTGAATAATTAATTAATTTAATTACTGAAGGAATGTGCAAAATAAATTAAATAAATAACTTACATCGAAGGCATATCCAATGTGAAGAAGAGAAAGCTAAGATTGGTGATCAACGATTTGTATCGCCTGTCGTACCATGCAAGACGATTAAAATGGTTTCCTCCAATCGATTATTTGTACTATTTTATCTCACTTTAAATTTGTTGTCATTAAGACATTAAATCTAACAACCTTTGTTGGAATCATTCTCACCTGTATGCAATCGTGGGAACTCCAGCATAGTGTGTGGAATTTCATCAAAACATGTTTTTCAGTTGTTGAAGATGTGAAGCATTGGAATAGACATGTATGCACAATATGGATGCATATATAAGCCATGAGATGTTAAATCTTCAAAAAACAATTGTCAACAAACTTTCTACATATACAATGCCATATCTTTCAAACAAACGCTTAGCACAACTTTCATCAACTTTCTGGAGTGTATTGCATTTTGTGAGTAACAAAACATTCCAAGGGTTTTCACCACAAGTATCTCCAACAACATATATGCCTCTATCATATTTTCTTTGTGTCGCTGTGAAGCGCGGAAGTTGAAGGGAAAACCTTCTTAGGAAAGGAAAGTGAAACTATCCATTGTTGGAACCACTAAACCTATGAACTCAATGGTGTAGATGAGGTGGTGGAATCTAACGGCTATCGATGTGTCGTGTTGTGCACAAATTATTCAAAAACAAATTGCGGCTTTATTTTTTCTAACTTTTACTCTTTGTAAACGGTATTGCCATCGATTGTATTCGATGCTCAAATTATTTTTTTTAATTTACTTTGGAATATTTAAACTACATAGCAATATGTTTTTATATTTTTTAGAAGAAATTGTAGAATTCAAAATGTTTAAAAAAATTATATTTTATATGCAACTAATAAACCACATTTACCCCCCTTTTGACCATCCACATCTCTTTGGCATACCCATTGCACACCAAGGTGTGATTGCTAGTTAAATAATTTTATTTATTTATGGAGAATGGATAATGTTGAGAAATTAATGGAAGTAATTATTTATTTTTAAGGTGGATAATTAAATAAATAATAATAATTTATTTAATTTACTTAGAAGAATAAAGATAATTTGCGACATAATCTGAGAGGAATAATTAATTAAATGAACCAAAGGAAATACGATGGTGTAGGGTTCACCTTTTAGGAGATGGACACTAAAACCTAGGGACCTATTTCACTCTTAGTTCATTAGGAAACCAAGGTCCCTCAACCAAGAGACGCAATTGAGGGAAGGGGAACTACTAGGACTAGTAGGAGGTTTCCCGAATTGTGATTAAATGGGGGGTTCACCATTAAAATGAAGCTCCAAAGGAGAAATGCAAACACTAATGCACTAAACCCTAGAAACTTAAAATATGAAATCAAATTACTAAATAAAGAGAAACAAAAAAGTACCTGGAGGATAGATGTCTAAACAAGATCTGAAAACCTTGAAATTTGTTGTTTCTAAAGTGCATTGGGGCTCATATGCCAGATAGGGTGATTTAGTCCTGCTATAGGAATCTGGGTAGAATCTAGAATCTTTTCTTGATAAATCGAGATTTACAAAAAACTAGTAAAAAGAGGTATATTGGGACTCATACACCCAAAAGGGTGATTTATTCCTAATATTAGGGTTTGACTAGAACTTATGTAGCCTCTAATGATTTTTTGTAGATTTCATTTTGTCTGATCTCCAAGCTGTCTGAATGTTTGAATTCTGGCTTTTAGGTGAGTTTCCATGAAGATGACAACTTCTTGATAACTTTGACAACTTTTGCAACATTGTCTTCAAAGGATCTTCAAGCTTCAATTCACCTAAATCTGCAATTACACATGAAGAGGGAAAAAATTCGTTTCATTAAGGAATAGGGGTTTGCCTTGGTCAAACCTATTTTGGTAATTAAACCTTGAAATGAAATGAGATGAAATAACATGAAAGAATGATGAATGAACAAATGAAATGTTGCAACACACCAAACCCTTAAGATAAAGGTTGGAAACTTGTGTGAAATGGCTAGCATGAATATGGATCTTGACTCTTGATTGAATGTTTGAAACTTGACTTGAATACTTGCTTGAATCGTGAAAACCTACATCACAAATGTTATCTTAAAAACACACATGATGCATGATGACTTTGACATGATGTTTGAATCTTGAATATTGCTCCAAATGCTTGATAATCAGCTCTTGAATGCTCTTGATCTCATAAACTTTCCTTAGGAATGCTCTTTTGAAAATCTTAGGTGATTTGAAAGCTTGCTAGGAGAAATTAATGTGAAATAACCTTGTATTTATACTTTTTTATGCTAAATTTCTTTAAATTACAACACTACAAGCCGACATCAGATCTAGAATAATAAAATCTCACCAAGAAATTGATTTAAAATAGGTCCTTATTAAAGAGAGATTCATATGCTAGGTTGGGCGTATGAATCCCACTGTCTTAAACATGGGATACAAACTCCAAGAAGTGTTAAGTTCAATGCAATGTTTAAAATCAAATCTCGAGACCTATGTGGGACCCATATGCCCAAAGGGGTATATGAGTCCCAGATCACCAGATCAAGAACACAACCTCAAACATTGAATTATGATTTGTCATTTGTTAAATGATGGGATTATCCTGAGAAAAATGAATTTAATTAGTGAGATAGGATGACAACAATCAAGAGGGATGATCAAGCCCCCAGGATCGAGATCCTATGCCAAACCAACATAGGCACAAAGGAACACACATGTGAACGATGTATGAAGCAACAAGGTAAAGGCATACACTGTCAAATACATAAAGAAGAAAAAAAAGGAAAGGTGAATCAAGCCTCAACTATTTGTCCAACACGATGTGGATCAAGCCTCGGTTGTTTGTCCAAAAAAAATTTATAAGTGGAACACGATGTCTACTATGCAAAAAAAATGCACGCTCACAAGGGCTAGTGGAATCCAGTATCCACTAGGTGATCCCCAGTTAGACACATACGCACACGGTCGGTATGCACCCACACAAACAAGCAAGTGGATATGGGAAAGTCATGCCTAAGGTTGGCTCCCATATGCTAACCATACCAAATCAATACCTCTTGATAACTTTGATAAGGCGCCACACAACATGAACAACAAGATTCATGAGGCAAGCAAAACTCCGTATGCTAACACCCATGAACAAACAGGATAGCTCCACAGGCAAGCAAAGTGTCTTATGCAAGGTGGCCATATAATATTTATTATAAATGAAAAATAGTGTAAGGTACATTCAAAGGGGTTTTACTTAGTTCATGTGATGTCTTAACTTAGGGAATATTGTGTCTAATGTCTCGAAGAGATGACCAATCAAAGAATAGAAGATCCACAACTTAGGGGATGCAGTGTGTCACATCAAGCCACTAAGAGGAATATAATATGCTAAGAGAGATATCACTCTTGAAGGACATCACAACCAATTTCATCACCAAGAGAAAGAAGCATCTCATGAAGTAAGAAGACCACGCAATGAAACATGTTATAATTGAAATGCAAAAGAATAATTCCAATGTATGCCCCCATTTTAAAGAAATTGTTAAACACCGTGTTGTGAGAAATTACTTTAAAGTAGAAAATGATAAATGCTAACAATAAAGAAGACATGAGAGCTTATTTGGAAAGCCATATGCCAAGTCATATGTTTCCAAATGAAGCTACGTCATGAAAAGGGGTTGCCCCCAAAATGAAATCCCAAAGTAACACACAAAGGATCCACGGATTCGGGATCAGTATATCTTTGCTACAATGTTGTTATAGAGCTTGAAAATGTCATCATTCCCCAAATACTCATGGAATGGGAAGAATGATACAAAGAAAGCGAAAACAAAGAAAAGATTTTGGGTCAACATGGAAGAGAACTAAATGTCTCGACACCTTGCGTCATCCCCAAAAGGAAAACACAAGAAAAAGAAAAGATAAAATGTTTATGACATAGAGAAGAATTTAGATACAAATAAAGGAATGTCACAAGGAGAGAGATACATTAAACAAAACGATACAGGGAGATCACATTACGCACATACAATCACACACATAACATGAAAAAGAAAACAAAGACAAGATTAGTAAGACACATGTGATTCAACCTATAGCATGTCATATGCATCCCAATCTTGTTCATCGTATGTGAAAGGCAGAAAACTAGCCAAAGGGACAATAGCAAGTGTCAAACTAAGAGAAGCACCAAGTTCAACACTCTTCTCAAGAGAAATTTCATTTAAGTTCATAGAAGAGGAAAACAATGTATTCAACTCATTATGCACTTGTTCATCAATTTTAGAAATCTCATCATCATTGTCCAAGTTATTCACAATGGGAGGTCAAATGATAATGTCTAAAGAAGGTGCTAGTTCATGTTGTGGTTGTGATATAGGTTCCTTTTGTTGTGGTGAAGAGGGAGACTCATTGTGTATTGCTTCACTAAAATTTAGATGTTTATTTTGCTTGTTATTTTCTACATTTAACCTTAGAGCAATAGCACGACATCTATTCCTACGCTCTCTAGCATTTCTATTTCTTTTGGTACGATTTTCAAGTTGTGTTTGTGTATGAGCATGTTTATTAACCATAAGTTTTTTTTCTTCCCTTAGAGGATGAACATAAGGAACCATGGGAGACTGTTCAACCACTTTCTCTTTAGCTTTGTAAACTTGTTTTATCTTAGGAGGCATGATGGGATTGTTTTGGTTGTCTCTTGGTCATTTGTAAGAGATAGGAAAAGGATCAATCTTGGGTTGGTCTTGGTTGCTTGGAAGGTCTTTTGGTTCAATCATGGTTTCGTCAAGGATAGGAAGCTCAAACATAGGTTGAGGCATTTTTGAAGGGATAATTTTGCTATGCGTTTTGCCTTGAAATTTTGATAGGATTTGAAAAATAAATCTTCACAAGGTTTAATAGGTTCGGACCAAAAGAAATCCAATGAAAAATTCTCACGGGAAGACACAAGATTAAAGCCACTATGGTGCACAATAAAGATTTCATTGTCAAAGGAAAACTTTAAGCATTTATGCACAACTGATGAGGCGGCTTCCATGGAGTGTACCCATGGGTAACCAAGCTTCACATGGAATTGATCCAATGTTGGGATGATGGAGAATGAGACATCTAATTGTTTCGGTCCCACTTTTAAAAGAAGGATGAACCAATCGTAGGGCAAGAAAAACCATTATGTTTTTTATCCATGCTTTCGGTTTATCATATGTATCTTGATATAGTTCATGCACGAGTAAGAATTCTTTAGTGATCAAATTTTCTCCACAGACATGATCAATTAATATCCCATTAATGGGCTTGTTATTGATTTGGTTGACTATGTAAAGAGGACCATCAGGTGCCTTTCTTATTATATCTTGTGATGAAAAATAAATGTCGAGAGGTGTTTTAGTTTGGGCCTCACAAGGTTGAATTTTGATCAATCCAACCATATTATCCATAGGAATTTGTTCATTAGTATCCGTGTTGTCATCATCTGTGTCAACATTCATCACATCATTTTTAGTTTCACTAGCTTTTACAAATGAAATATTATGATTTGGCATGGGGTTGGTAAAGATTTGTAAGTTGTGGTTAGGAGGGGCAATGGACTTATTACTTTGATTGTTGACACCACCAATTTGAATATGATTTGAATTAATGAGGACTTGCGTTGTGTGTTTAAGACGTTTACAATATTCTATATCATGTCCATTTTGACGGTAAAAATGACAATAGGAATTAAATCTAAAGTTTGGAGGTAATGGCTTATTAGGATCGAGAGTTTTAACAGGAGGTAAGGAAATCAAGTTCTTTTCTAGAAGTTGCAACATGGTGTTATGGAGGGTATTGGGTAAGGGAGTAAATTGTTTTTTCGATTCCCCAAATGTAAAAGGATTTGTCTTCTTTATAGAAGCCACTTGGTTATCAACATGTTGAGTTGGTTGAGGAGGGTTTAGTTGAAGAAAGCCTTTATTTTTTTTCCTAAAAGGTTGGTAATTGTTTTGATTTGCAGATTCGAACATTCCAGGATAGCTAGAGGTGGGTTTTGTTTCATGACTACTAACCAAGTTTTGATAATCATGAAGGGCGGTACACAAGTGTACAAAGGAAGGAAACTTCATCATGCCAAGCTTATCTTGCATCTTAGTTTGTAAGTTCTCAATGAACATTCGTTGAAGGTGAGGATCAAGAATCTTAATGTCAATTTGGGAATAAAGCAATTGGTAGCGTGAAATGAAGTCGGTAACCTTTTCATCATCCTTTTTCTTACATCTCATAAAATCAGCTAATGTCATCTTAGGGGTCATGTGCACTTGGAAATGGTTGATAAAGGCCTCAACAATTTCATTGAATGAATGAATTGAGTTATTTGGTAATGAGGAAAACCATTCTAAAGCGGTGTCTTTCAAGGATCTAGGGAAAAGATTAGCCAAGAGCTTATCTTCAAGAAAAAAATCACTACATAAGACAGTGTAAGCAGAAACATGGTTAGAAGGATCTCTTTTCCCTCCATATTTCTCAAACCTAGGAATCTTTATACCTTGTGCTATTGGTGTTCTTAACATCTCCAAGGATAAGGGAATGTTTTTGACATGGTATGAAGGTTGGCCATTTTTATTTTGGTTTATAGTGGAAATTGTTTTTTGAAGGGATGAAACATTTTGTAAAAGTTGGTTAAGGATGGCGTCATTGGTCTTGTTTTGAGATGGAAGTGAATATGGTGGTGTATATGTGTTTGAGAGGCAAGTGAATGGAATCCTTATGGGAGGTAAAGTGGTAGGGGATATGACGTAAGATGCCACAAAGGTACAAGGATTGCTAGTGGAAATATCCAAGGTAGGAATGACATTACTAGTAGGTTGCATTGATGTGGTAACTTGAGGGTTGGTGTAAGTAGGAATAGAGGAAATGGTTAAAAGTGGAGGAATTTGAGCATTGTTCGAGTTTTGAGCACAACTAGTCTTTGAGTTAAGATTTTTGCCAAAAATCTGAGCTAAGTTACACGCAATCTCTATTCCCTTTCCATTTTCAATCATTCGTTGTATGTTATCTATGGTAGGAATAGTTGTGTTGGAAATGTTTTCAGTACTCACTAAGTTTTGTAAGTCTGCCAATTCTTCATGGATTTGGATTATGTTTTCTTGAGGAACACTAGCAACCATTGTTTCAATGCTTGTCATACTACTTGAAGGTAAAGAGTTGTCAAGGGTATGGTCCATACCTAGTGCACTATTGTCAACACTATAAGTGAAAGAGCTAGATAACCCAAGATCCACGATGAGTGTGTTATCACAGGATGACATGAGTCTCAAACTACATCTCACTATAGTATTAGCAATAGGACACCAAGTTGTAAAGCTCATTCAAAGGGAAATCAATGAATGCAAGATAAATGCAATGAATATAAGATACATGATATGCTTTAATTCCAATTCTTATGTTTACAAATGCACTTAAAATTAAACCAAATTAAGCTAGATATAATGAAATGAATGAAACAAAAACTTAGCAAACTGAAACAAAGATCTGATAGCGGCAAACAAAAGCACATAAATGAAGTTTTTAAAGTTGTAAAATGTAGATTCGGACCTGATATAGGACTAAATCACCCAGATGGGTGAATGAGTCCCAGTTAGGGTTTTTAGAAGGTTCAAATACTAAAAAACAGACAGCATAGAATTCCCAAAAATCTGGAAAAAAACAACCTGTACAAGGACTAAATCACCCAGGTGGGCGAATGAGCCCTAGATTAGGGTTTTTAAACCAAATTCCGCAAATTTTGAGTTGATGTTAAGGTTTCTAATTTGTATGCTCAAATGGTTACTTGCAATTACAATTTTCTAGTGAAATTCAATGATGCAAGATGCAAAAATATGCAACCTATATGCACTTTTCACTAATGCAAGATTTAGGAGCCTTAAATGCAATTCAACTAATGTAAATCTAATGCAAAGTTAATGCAATCTAAATCTAGGACTATAATGTTCTCCAAGTCAAAAATTCAAGGGTCCAAACATTGGATTCACCAAAATGAACTAAGAGTAATAGGATGGTGTAAGGGGTCCACCTTTTAGGAGATAGACACTAAAACCTAAGGACCTCTTTCACTCTTAGTTCATTAGGAAACCAAGGTTCCTCAACCAATAGACTCAATTGAGAGAAAGGGAACTACTACTAGGAATAGTAGAAGGCTTCCTTAGGGATGATTAAATAGGGGATTCGCCATTAAAATGAAGCTCCAAAGGAGAAATGCAAACACTAATTCACTAAACCCAACTTAAAACATGAAATTAGATTACTAAACAGAGAGAAACATAAAAGTACCTAGACAATAAGAGATGTCTAAACAAGATCTAAAAACCTTGAAATTTGTTGTTTCTAAAGTGCATTGGGACTCATATGCTAGACTGGGCGATTTAGTCTTGCTACAAGAATCTAGGCAAAATCTGGAATCTTCTGTTGATAAACCAAGATCTACAGAAAATTGGTTAAAAGAGGTATACTAGGACTCATTGGCTTAGAAAGGCGATTTAGTTCCAGTATTAGGGTTTGACTAAAATATATATAGCCTCTAGTGATCTTCTATAGCTCTCGTCTTGTTCGATCTCCAAGTTTGAAAGTTTAAATTCTGGTTTATAGGTGAGTTTCCATAAAGTTGACAACTTTTACAACTTTGTTTTCAAAGGATCTTCAAGCTCCAATTTACCTAAATCTACAATCACACATGAAGAGGGAAAAATGTTGTTTTGTTAGGGAATAGGGTTTGTCTTGGTCAAACCCCGTTTTGGTAATTAAACCTTGAAATGAAATGAAATAGCATGAAGGAATGATGAATGAACAAATGCAATGTTGCAACTCACCAAACCCTTAAGATAAAGGCTGCAAATTTGTGTGAAATGGCTAGCATGAATGTGGATCTTGACTCTTGATTGAATGCTTGAAACTTGACTTGAAAACTTGTTTGAATCATGAAAACCTACATCACAAATGTTAGCTCAAAAACACACATGATGCATGATGACTTTAACATGATACTTGAATCTTGAATATTGCTCCAAATGCTTGATAATCAACTCTTGAATACTCTTGATCTCATAAACTTGTCCTAGGAATGTTCACTTGAAAATCTTAGGTGACTTGAAAGCTTGCTAAGAGAAATTATGTTAAATAATCTTGTATTTATACTTGTTTATGCCAAATTTTTTGAAATTACAACACTGCAAACTAACATCAGATCTAAGATAATAAAATCTTGCCAATAATTTGATTTAAAATAGATTCTAGTTGAAGTGAGATTGAGCGTATGAGTCTCGATGTTTAAAATACGAGACACAAACTCAAAAAATGTTAAGTTCAATGCAATGTTTAAAATCAAGTCCCAAAACCTAGGTGGGAAAGGGGCGTATGAGTCCCAGATCACCAGATCTATAACACACAACCTCAAACATTGAACTATGATTTGTCATTTGTTAAATATCGAGATTATCCTGAAAAAAATGCATTTAATTAAGCTTGTGGATGCAATATAAAACCAAACAAGGCATGATAACCTCATTTTATCAAAGAAGGTCCAAACAAGTGTGAAAATGTAGAGGGATACATTTTTCTACAGTACATTAAATAATTAATAGTAGAATATGAAATTGATAAATATTTAATCTTAAGAATAAAATGAAAATTAATGTAAAAATATCACTTGCATACTAAGACAATTTTTAGTGTCTACACTTACAATAAACTTCACTAAAAAAATTTGAGTAAAACATATTAATACATCTTCCACTAAAAGATATTTGTTAGTGCATTAAAGTCATTTAAAAACAATAGAAAATAAAATGTTTAGAATATAGCACAAATATATATATGCACATCCTTTCTTGAGAAATTTGATATAAAACATTTATAAGAGAGTACAAACATTGTGAGGGGTGATCTCTGTCCACACAATCCCTGCTAAGCTGCACCTCCAACATTGGCGGTAGCGGGTGATCAGTAGTCGAAATATGGTAGTTTCATGTGGATTGCATTATAGCAGAGATTTACGAATTGAATACATCTTGAAACCTTTTTAGCCTATAATCCAAGCAATAGCTGAAATCACCCGAATGTTGTGGAATCTCCAATAATTGAGCAGACTTGGTGTATTGAAATTTACGTGGAGAATACACAGCCAGAGTGATACAAACCTTATCTTTGTTGTTGTATTCGCCAGATGATCTCCAACACTCAACTGAAACTAAAAAATATCCCAAATATATGTGGGCGTTTTGCCATTTGCCAATTAGAATAAGTACACAGACTGTGCATTGCTATTTCGAAGTTTGCGCCGGATTTAGCAATGGCAGCGTTAGTGTATTCTCCTCTACATTTGATGTCTCCATCTTCGTTGCAGAGAAGAAATTCTTGTTTAAATTCTACAACACCCAAATTTGATTCGCTAAAATCGGCTCTGTTGAAGAATCGTGGGCACTTTCACCATTGTGTTGGTCAATTCAGAAGCTGTAGAAACACACAGAGATGCTCTGTTGCGACACAAGATATAACAACTAGGAGATTGAGAATTGGCGAACAGGAACTGTCAGTTGAATCCAGCCGATTGCTGACGGACATACCAGAGAACGTGAGGTTGACTCCAACGGATTTCGATGGAGTGTTTGTAGGCGCTGCTTTCTCACGGAGTGGAAGCCGACACGTGGTCTCTCTCGGCACTCTCAAGTACGTTTGCATTTGAGAAATTGTTACACAGTTTTCTCGGAAAGCTATACAATTTCACTAATATGGACTGTGTATAGCTGTTATCATTAATCGAAAATGGAAATCAAGTGTTGTGAATCCTGATGATGGATTTGGTGTCAACTGCGGCAGAAATCATCGGTTTCTGTCGTGCTTTCGATTCAACTTATTTTGGATGCAACACAAGACGGGCACCTGTGGCAGAGAAGTTCCTGATGAAACGCAGTTCTTGTTGGTGGAGAGCCGTGGTGATGAAGATGATGTGTATTACAGTGTGTTTTTGCCTCTTTTAGAAGGCTCCTTCAGAGCATGCCTGCAAGGGAATGACAAGGACCACCTGCAGCTCTGTTTGGAGAGTGGTATGTAATTTTTGAATTCAGCTGAATATTGGTATTTGGTGTCACTTGAGAAGTCACAGTTACCATAAAGCCCTTAAACTCCATACCAATGTCCGGCCAATCACCACTGGATTACAGCCTCAGCTCATAGAAGTAAGCAATTGCTGTAACAGTACCAATCAAATGTTAGAATAAGACGTATAACCCTGCCTATGTGGTACTACATTGTTGGTACTAGCCATTTTGATAAATCCAATGCATTTAGCCAATTAGTTGTGCAGGCACTTGTGCCTTGAAGACTACTGCACACACTTCTTAGAGTAATGGGGTGTGATGTTTGCTCAAGGCGGTCTTCAAGAAGAGGTAGGGTGTGGTCACTTCGCTGTTTTGGAGTTCCTCTTCATTGGGCTTCTTCACCCTTTATCCCACTAAGTTACTAAAAAACAGTACGCTGCAATCAGCAAGATTTACTTCCATTAAGCAACTTAATCAGCAAGAAGGGGTACAAGTTGCTAATGTCTTGTTGATTAAGTTCCTGCTGCAGGGAGTAGGAGAATTAGAATAAATGCAAAGTGACCATTCAGTTAAAGTTACTATATGCATGAGACTCCCGTACCACCCATGCATCAATTCAGTTCCACACATAGGGCTACAAGAAGAAGCACTATATAACATAAACCCAGAGCCTTTTAAACGGGTGACAATTTATAAGCCATCCTTCTCAATGCAATTGCCTCCTTGTATTTCCTTTTAGTTTATAACTCTGCTTTTTATCAATTATAGATTTTATTGGGGTTACCTTCTGTAAAATAAGACTCAAATGCGTGCAAGTATATTATAGTTTATCTAGGTTAAATGAGGTGTTGAATTCGAAAAATAAGCAATATCTAGAAGCCATCCAATACAATTTTGTTGAGGTAAGTAAACTCTCCTCTCTATAAATTTCATGGGCGCATCTTAACACTCTTTAGAAGCCAAATTAGTCAAATTGAGATACGAACAACATTGCCC
Source organism: Sequoiadendron giganteum (assembly GCA_007115665.2). Classification (NCBI taxonomy): domain Eukaryota; kingdom Viridiplantae; phylum Streptophyta; class Pinopsida; order Cupressales; family Cupressaceae; genus Sequoiadendron; species Sequoiadendron giganteum. The sequence goes on from CM021101.1 coordinate 815,950,952, forward strand.
AAAATTAAGAATTCTGACGCTTGTATAATAAGTTGTCATGCATGGTGTTCTATAGAATAAGAAATTTTGCTATCTCCTAGCCACTGTTTATGGCAATGCTTATGGCATACAGCTTGTAAGACTTCTCTGCTCCTCATATGCCATATAAACCAAGGTTTCAGATAAGTGTTTAAGCACTGGATTGTTGGATTTTTAATTTGAAAGCCTGTCTGATTTGTTCGAACTTGTACCAAGATTTCAGAGAGGGAATGGTTTTCAACCGCTTTAGAAGATCAGCCTAATCAAATGTCACTGGTGGTGACTCTACTTCTTAGATTGTCACTTTCATTGTTCGGTGTAAACATACAACCAATCTTTTGTTGTTCTAATTTGCCATAATAACTACCTCTAGTTAATGTATATTGCTGCATTTTTATTTACAGATTTCTAATACTGTACTATTCTCAAATTCATCTTACAGGAGACTCTACTGTTAAAGAATCCTCATTTAGACATTCATTATTTATCAAGACTGGAACAGATCCTTTTGAGGTCGTTGCAGATGCTGTCAAGTAAGTTCCATATCAATAATAGTTTCGAGATGATATTTGAATGTGTGTTCAACCTATTTTTGTGTTCTGTAAGCTTTAAGGCAAGGATAATTTGAGATCAGTAGCAGCATGAATTGGTAGAACATCAAATAAATAGCAAAAGAATGATCTAATTGAGAAAGGGATTTCTTTATTTGTAGTTGTTCACCACGAAAAATGCCCATAACAAATGTATGATTAAGACTTTTAAATGTGTGAGCACATAGCAAGGCTTTTAATTTGAAGATGTCCATGGAACTTACGATACAGGGCTGTGGAACATCATTTGCAAACATTTCTTCACAGGGAGGAAAAGAAGGTGAATATGAAGTACCAATCCCTTGCATTCTTATTGGGATAAAAACAGTTCTAAAAAGGAAAAACATTGATATCTTTTGAAATGGACCAGCTGCCTGGAATAATTGACTGGTTTGGATGGTGTACCTGGGATGCCTTCTACCAAGACGTTTCTGCAGAGGATGTAGAAAAAGGCTTAAAGAGGTTTTCTCTAACTTCTACATGAAAGATTACCTGCTTTTGAATTTCTTGTGGTTTTTTTGTTCTCCATATGCTACTCTTTGTTATCACATTCCTGCTGTTTCTAGACATCTCCATCTCACATCAATCCATGCAATTTTAAATCGGCTTTCCTCTTCCTACCTATACATTAGTTGTCCATCTTTGAAAGTATTAACATTTTAAAAAATTAGTATTGTGATTTTTTTATATCACTCCCTTTTTCTTGTCCTTTTTCTCTAGAATTTAGAGTCTGTAGGGTATTACACGCACAGTTCAAACATTTTCAAATCTGAAAGATCCTGAACACTGAAAAAGTTGAATACACCTTAACGAATGTTTATGTACTTCAGTCTGTCAGAGGGAGGGGCACCACCACGGTTTATCATCATTGATGATGGTTGGCAATCTGTTCAAAAACCAGAACTGTTCCCTGATAAGATGTAAGAGAATTCTACTTGCTAAACCTCTGAAATAGGGAAAATCTCATACCTTTAAAAATATATGAATAGCTGAATGTGAACAAAATATTTTCTATTAACTTTTTTTTCCTGCTCTTCAGGCCTTATAGCCGCTTAAATCACATAAAAGAGAATAGTAAATTTCAAATTGAAGTTGAAGAAGGTAAAAGGTCGGAAGATCCAGCCAAGGGCATTCAGCATATAGTTCAAATAGCCAAAGAAAAGTACAATTTGAAGTAAGTCACTGCAATTTTGAAAAACGTTGACAGAAGTTGTCATAGTTAGTAAATGGTTGGTCAAACAAAAAAAAGGTGATATCGAAGCCCCACAATTGCTGGGTATACGTATACGCTTTGATATCCTTGACTTTGCAGGTATGTATATGTATGGCATGCACTTGCAGGATACTGGGGAGGAGTTCAACCAGGAATTGCTGAAATGAAAAGCTACGATTCTACAATTCGGTACCCTGCATCTACTCCACATTCTTTCCAATATATGTCAGAAACAGATAGCCTTTCTGTTCAAGGACTTGGCCTTATGAATCCTGAAAGAGTGTTCCAGTTCTACAGTGACTTACACAGCTACCTCGCAGCATCTGGAGTTGATGGTGTGAAAGTCGATGTTCAGAGTCTTCTTGAGACTGTTGGTAGTGGTTTTGGAGGTAGAGTGTCAATTGCTAGGCAGTACCACCAGGCATTGAATAAGTGTATTGCTCAGTATTTCCCAGATAATGGATACATAGCATGCATGAGTCATAGCACGGATGCTCTTTATTTGTAAGGGTGTCCATCTTCTTCATTTACTTCTGAGCAAACAATTTTAATGCATTGTTTCAAAAGACGAGTTAGAATTTTCCAGAGGCTTTTCTCTAATAGAAGCTTTTCTATGTAATAACTTCCAGCTCAAAGCAGGCAGCAGTTGTAAGAGCTTCAGATGATTTCTACCCAAGAAACCCGTTATCCCACACCATTCACATTGCCGCAGTTTCATACAACAGCATCTTCCTTGGAGAGTTCATGCAACCAGATTGGGATATGTTCCAGGTAAGTCATTGACTAGTCTAATCAATTCAGAAGCATTGACCTCATTCTAGTTTTTCAAACAAGTTCATCCTTTTACCACTAATTAGTAATAAGTTCAATAACAATGTTTTCAGAGTCTTCACTCAGCTGCAGAATACCATGCTGCTGCCCGGGCTATCGGTGGCTGCCCTATATATGTCAGGTACAGATATTTTCACTTGTTACATCCAATAGTTTGTTTACAATGTTGGGCATTCATGTTTTATTTTAATATTTCCAGAACATATAGAAAGCCTATTCCTATAAATTATAAAATTCATTTATAGTCTGATGTTGGATTTTGACTGCTGGTTGCCTAGAAGTAGTTTTGTTCAGTATTCCAAAGGACAAATATAATGTAGCATTACCAATACTTGTGTTGACCAGTCAATTGTGGAAACAAATTACTAGGAAGTTGGGTTGAGAGTGCAAATGCCAAAATAAAATTGTTCTTGCCGATCTTGCAGTGACAAGCCTGGGAATCACAACTTTGAATTATTGAGGAAGCTTGTTCTCCCAGATGGTTCTGTATTGCGAGCACTCCTGCCTGGTCGACCAACTCATGATTGCTTGTTTGTTGACCCCCTTCGTGATGGAAAGAGGTAGGTGACTCAAGTTCTGAAAACAGAAATTTATTTTGGCAATATCTTTTTCAAAGCATGGAATAAGAAGAGATGACACAGACTAAGCAAATAAAATGGAAATGTGATTCTGAAAACCTTTTGGTTGCAGTCTATTAAAGATATGGAACATGAACAAATACACAGGAATTTTGGGTGTTTTCAATTGCCAAGGCGCTGCTTGGAGCGAAGAAGACAGAAAGAGTGTATATCATGATAAAAATCCCAAAAGGATTTCACAAAGCATCCGTCCACAAGATGTGCATTTGTTAGCAGATGCCACAGTGGGTGACTGGGATGGCTTGTGTGCAGTTTATTCCCAGAAAGGTCTAGACTTATTTCATGCACAGACTATTTATGATGACACCCAAATCAATAGAAGTTTCAAGTGAAAAGTTTTTAATCGTTTTTAATCCCTGGTTTTCAGGTGGACTTGTAGTTCTACAAAAGAGCACATCATTAACAGTTACCCTTGAAGTACTGGAGTATGAGGTTTATACCATCACACCAATAAAGGTTAGGAATCCTTGTATTCCTTAGTTTGTCACTGAACATAATTGCCAGGGTTAATCCAATTAGTTTTGAACAAAAAACACATGATGATGGGTTCAGCAGTGTGGCCAAAAACATCGAATGTAAAAATACTACATCGTCGATCCCAGAAGATAATTGCCCTTTGATTCACTGCAAAGTGCAAACAAAGCAGACTTATAATAATAAAAAGACATGAATTCTTACACAGATATGAATCCAAAGCCAACCAAACAAACGGGGGTCAGGGCAAGTTACCCACGTTATGTATAGTGATTGTACAGCAATTACTTTTACATTTAGGAAAGAGACTTAAATATCTTTAGATGACTTATTTTGGAGAAAATCCCGGGATTAGCAAGTCTGGAAACAATACATCACAACCTTAAATGACTTGCAACAGACAACTGGGGCTTTTATCATTACATACTTATTTTTAAGATTTTAATGCCTTTCATTTTTCTTTAAGCGAACTGTTCCAATGAAACCTGAGTAACAATAGAAACTGCATGCCAGAATGGAGGTTCACTCAGAAAAGTTGAATATATAACCCTCATTTCTAAACCTAAGAAATAATTTTGCAGGCAAGGCTTGATCCTCATCCCGTAAACAAAAACTACCACTTTCAAATTTTCCCTTAAGTATGCTGATTTTACTTTCAATGTCTGGCGTCAGATTACATTAGTTTACGATGCCCTTATGGGACAGTACTCTGCACCCACATCTACAAAAGCCTACCACAGGGGTGGAGGCGGTCCATAGAAAAATTCGATGAAAATGACTGGCAACTGTACTGCTAGTTACCCATATTACACCACAAACAAGGTGTATAAAACGCTAAGTTATACCTATACACAGATCTCTCATCCAGGACCAATGGCATTAAAGATTCTCACTCCACTTAGCACACAACCAGAAACTGGAATTTTTAAGCAAGATCCTGCTAATGAAGTTTTAAACGCTTGTTGAACACACCTGCTATATCTCAGATTGCGTTTGCTGTAACAGTAGTTGATCATATTGATGGTGGTGTCTGTCTTGTGCAGAATTTAAGAGAGGGCATTTCGTTTGCTCCACTGGGCCTGATTGACATGTTCAACGCTGGAGGAGCTATCCGCACATTAGATTATGAAGCGGAATCACAAACAGCAAAGATGAGAATTCATGGGTGTGGTCGATTTGGTGCCTATTCTTCGAGAAAACCAACAAAGTGCCTGGTGGAGTCTGCGGTGACAGACTTCGAATATGATCCTGCATCTGGCCAAATTACTCTAATGTTGCAACAACCCATTGAAGGCCACCTCTGGAATGTCACAGTAAAATTCTGAACACCACTTCCACCAAAGCATTCTGGTGATTTACTATCTCTTCCTTGCTTTCATCTTAAAACTGAGAATCTCAGAAGATAGGAATGAACCGCTTAATCTGGAAGGAAAAAGTTAGAAGAGAAAAGAAGGTTCTGAATTGTTCCAGAAGCATCTTTCCAATAATAATGAAGATCGATTTGATGTGCAGGATTAGCAAAGTTGGGATTGGCTTGACTGTCACCTCAATACATGGAGAAAAATTCAGAAGCGACAAAACCCAATTTGATTGAAGATTAGTGAATGATTATTTCAAATCTGAAAAGAATGCGGTTTCAATAATGTGTTTAATAATGTGGTCGATTAAAAAATTTGAGGAACAATATATGTCATTAATCTATTTTTTATTAATTAATATTGGGAATTATTTCATAAATAAAATTATTATTTTAATTTTATTATATTTTTAATGTATTAAATTTTTGTGATAAAATTTCAACAATATCAATAATATAAGTTCTATTAATAAATTTATTAATTTTTAATTGTTTTTTATTAGTTAAGTGGGTTGTTGCTTCAATGACATTGAACACTATTATAGCTACGATAATTAATTATTTTGTATTGTGAGGTGGCAAAGTAATTTTTATACAATAAAATAGTCTTTTATAAAAATTATGTTGTTAACTTCTAAATTATTGATTTTTTTGAAAAAGAGTTAAACTAAATAAATTATGCACTAAATGTACTTAATTATATGTTTGCAATAATTGATTCACACTTATTATTGAAATAGTGCATTATTATCCAATATCACATTATTGCTTCAGTAAAAAAAAATGGCTAGTAAGAATTTAAGTCATTTACAATTAATGATTTGCAATTACTACACTTGGTTAAATTTGTCTTCCTTAAATAAGTAAACACAATGACTCTAGAACACCCAAAAATGAAGATAAAAATGCAACAAATAGTTGGGTAAGTTATTGATTAACTTTCGTCTTAATTTTATTAAGGTACAACTCACTTTTATGATTTTTTTTTGAAAAGGGGGGTGGATTTTCTCAAATTTTAATGCAAGTATACTTTTACCAAAAGTAGTAAAGGTAGACTAACATTTGCCCATAGCCATAGACTAACATTTTCTCATTCATAAAATGATGAAATAAGCTTTTAGAATGTTGGCTTCAACAAATGGGTTATGAAATTTAGAAGCTTTTGAAATCGAATACCACTAGTATCCCAACACAAAGATTTCAAACACCAATGATAGATAAATGACTTCCAGATTTAAATTCTACTATATTCCAGAAGATATGAATAAAACACGATTGAATATCACATTTGCAAAGGAAAGCAACATTCAAATATTTATTTAAGCTCATAAACTTAAAAACAAATATTAAGCACCACATTTAGTATTTAATGCACACAAACAAATGAAGAATTAAGCACCACATTTAGTATTTAATGCACACAAACAAAAGATTTCTTCATGGAACGAGCAAAATTAAATTGATCCTTCTTTGATCAATTCTCACTTTTACATCATAGTGTAAGAAGGATCAAATTTCAAACCCCTTAAATGTCCATTAATTATATATTTAAAGTATTTCCAAATATAACTATCACCAAAGTCTGGAAAAACTAATTCTTTAAAAGAACCGTTAAATAAAGTTTAATACATTAAAGCATATGAAATTGAATATCCAAATAAAATATGACTACTGTTGAGGTGGGTAAGTAGGCGAGTCCATAGGTGCCTCATCAGTTGTTTGGCCCTACTGATTGGACGTTGTTCATGCCTTATAATCTTTGAGAGCCTGAGTGACAACTAGAATCTTAGCATGTTGGGGAATTGTGACCTTTTTGGTTCTCAACTTCCAGAGGGTTTTCTTGCTACGAATGGTGTCAATTTTGGTTGTAAGGTTGGCTAGAAAGTTTTCATACCAGAACAACACGAAATCAATCCTAGCCAACTTCTTCATGGTTTTCTTCTTAAAATTTTGCTCACCAAATAGCATATCAACAACCTGTAGGAATCCCTCTTTCAATTCATCCAACTTGGCTACACCACCGTTGTCACCTTTCATAAGCTAGCAGCCAAAATCTGAGAACTCTTTGGTAAGATTAGGATTAATGTGATTGCACTCTTTCAACAGCTCGGTCTACTCCTAGATGTTTTGTTTCAGAAAAGAGAGTTTCCACTCGATGCTTTTCTTCCACATTATAATCCTTGGATCTTTTGTGAATGAAGTGATCTTCTCTAATGCAACTTTCTCTAAACCCGTATCCAAGATTTCTCCAAACTCTTTGTCAGCCTATAGCTAGAGAGCTTCTTCTTGTTTTTCTATTTTTGATTTCAGTCTTAATAGAATTTCTTTCCAAAATTAGTTCATCGTGAACTTTCTTCATTTTCTCAATAAAGGGAGGTCCTTTGGCTTTTACATTTGTTACCCAATCCTGAGTAACTCTCCCATAGTAGTTATCCTTCTTCTCTTTTCTGACTATAACTTTCCTAGCTGTAGAATTCATATCAAAGGAGGAGCTTGTTTGATTGAGAGGTTGGGGAGAAGGATCTATTAACGATTTTAGATAGTTAGAAAGTAACTCTACCACCTTCTTTAGTTCATCTTTATCATGCTTATCTTTCTCCATTCTCTCCACTAATCTTGAGGCAGTCACCTGGAAATTATGGACATCCCCATCCCTGCTAGGAGGACCCATATCCAATTTTGTCATGTTGTAGTCAACTATAGTAGCCTAACCGGGATGCTTTTGTGCAAATGGGTGTGAAATTCTATGAACAAATGCCCAGAGCTACTATCTTGAAGATTGGATATCCTCCTCCTCAAAGAAACCTGTAGCTACAATGAAACAAAAAATAAGTTTGGAGTTGTTTGGGGGCTTGCCTCAATCAAACCCTTGCTTTCTCCCTCTGAAGCAGCCAATAGATAGATAGATAGATAGATAAATAGATAAATAGATAGATGTGAATATCCCAAGGTTCTCAAGAGCATAATAAAGGAAATGTTGTAAATAAAAATGAGAAACAAGAACAATATCACCTACAAAGCCTTGAGGAAGCCAAGAGGGAAAGAGAGTTGAAGGAGAATGGTATACGAGTTATAGAATGCTTGATAGAGTTGTAGCAAGTTGTAGAGTGCAAGAAATATGCAATAGAGAACCAAGAAAGTGTAACAATGAAAAGATAGATTAAAAAAAGAAAAGAGAAGGGGCTAACAAGCCATTTGCAATCATCCCAAGTTGTTTCCACTAACTTGGGAAGATGTCAAGTGGAAAAATTATTGATAATGACTACCAAACAAGAAACGATCACAAGACAATAGCATGGCATGTGAACTTTTGTGCATTGCACTAGTGCCCAAACAATTTCAGCTCAAAAATGACGACACTAGAAAAACACAAGGATAACACAAAAGCTAACAGAATTAACAAAAAAAGACCACATGAAAAGGAGAAAGGATAATGTAAGGATTAAAATGATCCTAAAAATATAATAAGTGAATGGACACTAAAGCAAGCACAAAACATAGTGTGAAATTGCAAGGGGATGCAATTTTCGACGTTCCAACTACTTGTCCAAATTTAATCATAAAATCATATGTAATTTTAGGGTCTAGAAAAGGTTAAAGCTTTTCAACAAATATCCATGTTTGTTGTCCTTCAATTCCACAATGGGCATTGGTTGAGAAACTTGAAGTTATTTGTTGTTATCTATATCAATGGAATCCAAATCTAAATATGAAAAATCATCCATATCTAATTATTCCAATAACAAGGCATTAAAAAATACATGTTGAAAATATGCATCATCGTCAATTTCCATACTCTATCATCCACACTCTACTATCTCAAAAGTAGGAACATAATCATTCATTGGGTCATCTTCATAGGGTGGTAGGTTTAAGGTAAACTAGATCTTTATTACTTCAATCATTTCTTTGTCCTCAACCAACATACCCTCCTCTATTGGTATGGTCATTTCTATTTCTATCCTAGCAACAAGCATTGAATGTGTGGCCTCTAGTTATTTATTGATGTTCTTAGTATATTTTGAAGATGAGGATGAGTCAACAATCAAGATAAAATTCACCATATCTTTAATCGATGACCCATTGTTGAGCTGTTGTATGAAAAAATATAGGTTTTGTAGTGAATCTTTTGTATGTCTTAGTCGTGATATAAGCCTCTAGAGCTGCATCATCTTTAAATTAAAATATTATTATCAATTTGTGTTCTTTCTTCTGCTTTGTCCAATGGAGGTTCATCAAAGAGCCTTGAATGTGAGGAGGAATTCATTTGAAGCATCTCCATTCATTCTGCAATTTGTGCCCTTTATCTCAATATGACTAAATGGATCATCATTTTTTTTAGAAAATACTTGTCCTCTTTAGAAAATAGATGATATGTAGTTACTTCTAGTCCTAACATGAAATTTGTTTCTCCTTTATTATGGAAATTAACAAGCACCTGTGAGGTAGATGAAAAATTAAACTCTTCATCGTCATTGCTTATTTATGAAGGAGCAAAAGTAAGCTTTTAAGAAAAAGTCATAGTAGAGTATTCTTCCAAGGGGCCTCTTTTAACTATTTCCTCCTTGTAGCTTCTTGACTCCACAAACACATATAGTCATTGAATGTATTCACTTTTTTAGCATGAATGGGTCCATTTTGGAAACACACCATCATAGAATCACCATCAAGTTCATTATGAAGAAATTGTAGGTTACTTGAGAATATTTGATTTTTTGATCTGGGCAAAGCTATGAGTGCATCATGTGAAGCATCTCTAGACAACTAATAGCATTGTGATCTTCTATTGTGTGAAAGGATAAAAAGGTGTTCAAGTTGGCTTCAAGAGGTGCCACTATTGTAAGCTTTTCAAGGGGAGCAAGCAATCTAGAATGAGTATTTCATATATTCCTTTGAAATTGGCATTGATAATGTTGAGCTAAGTCATTCTATTAAAAATCTCTTTTCATGTTGATCATATTAGTTGTCACTTGTAAGAGAGAAACTATAGAACTTGGAACCATTGGCCTTGTGTAGTCTTTCTTAATTTTGCTAGTGTTGATCATGTTATATTTGAGCTTGACTAATTATGCCTAGGCTTCTTCCAATTCATAAATTCCAAAAGATTTGATTAAGAAATCAATCTTTAAAGGAAGCGCATTGATGAAGTAGCTTAAGAAAATTTCTAGAGATGGTTTTAGAGTTGAGTTGGTATTTCCAACAAAGTAGTTATAGTGAGTTACAAACTCCCTCATTGGTTATGTAGAATCAGAAATTGCACACTCTTGCAATTTCACATTACATGACACTCCCTTTTAGCATGAAAAAGAAAAATATCTTAATAACATGATGATATTAGAATGTACATTTACTAGAAAAATTAGCTTGTTCTTGGTTTTTTGGGTCTGATTTTCCCACACAAAAGTGTTATGCATGGACGCCTATGCGACGCACTAGAATCCTGCAAAAAATCATGATTCAAACAATTGTTGAAGCAATACTTTCCTAAGAATCTGGCAGTATAACACTCCTTGTTGGCATTCGTGATTGGCTGAGATGTTCAGGACCTTCTATTTTGAAGAAAAGAGCTTTCTTTGGAAAAAAGGAGATAATATTTGATTCATGCATATACACTTACCTTGGATCTACAACTCTTGAAGCTCTTGAAATTTTTGATCAAATACTACATCCTTATAGCTCTTGCATGTTATTTTCTTCATGGTGAGACTGTGAAGGGCAATCTAGTTGTAGTTTTGGAATCCTTTTGGGAGTTTGTGGCAGCTTCCAAGTGGACTTTTTCTTAGATTGATTGCTTCCTTCTCACTATGGGCAATCTTTAATGCTAGTATTTTGAATATTATTGATATTATCATATTGTAGTTTATCTATTTTCTTTTATCTGTCATTGTATTTTCTTGGATAAATCTTTCATATTTTATCGTTATCATCTCTTTATCAAAATCCAATGTGGTTGTCCGTGGAGATTGGAAGACCAAAAATGGGGGTTTGACTAAGACAAGCTCCTAAAACAGCCAACCCAAACATTTTCATCTTTCTTCTTGTGTGAAGGTTATTCAGAGTTTTGGGTTGTGATTAAAGTGACATATATTTTATTTTATTTTGGTACTATTGATTTTCGATTGTACAAGATAGCGTGTCGCAAGGGTGTCTGCGCATGGCAGTAATCTCCAAGGCCAAGACTCTATGCAAGCTACAAAATCATCTTTGACACTTGTACACTTTGTTTTTGTTACTATAATGTTGTAATTTCCTGTACAAAATCTTATGTTTTTACCAATAGTTTACAATTAGGAGTTATATTGAGATTATGTTAGTTAATTTCATTTCTAGTTGTAAATCTTTATAAAAAGGATAAATCATATTGTTGAAAAACATTTGATTCATCTAAATGTAATAGAAAGTTTAATTCTCATATAAAGTATTTTTCTACTGTAGGAATTAAATTTTTTCCCTTACAAGTTCACTATTATCCCTCTTTGAATTGGAGAGTTGAGCAAATAGCATGTGATTGGCCTTAGTTGGACATAAGCATGTTAGGAATTTCATGTGCATAGTCTCCCAATTAATGATGGAATCAATGGAAAGATGGTGGAGCCATTATGTTACTCCAACTAGTATTTCAACAACAAAAAATGACCATGACATCTTTGTGCACTACTCCAAGAATGTTGCAAGCTATGGTGAATGTTGAAATGTGTTTATTAGGGTGTTTGTCATCACCATGGACTTCAAAAGATTCATCCTCAAGCCTTGTGGGAAGCATGATGAGTTGCAAGTGGCAAGGGAATGATGTCGTTTCCCCATGAAAATAGAAGTGAAAGTTGATCATTGTCTTGGGCATTATCACCTATTGATTGAAATGGTCCTTTATCTAGATTAGGATTTCTTGCAAAAATATTGATGAGTTCTTGAATTGTTGTTGAAATTGATTTTTTTTTAATGTGCTTGAGTAGGTGTTGGAAAATAGAATCAAGAAGCCCTACCTTCCTCCATGATTTGGTGTATACCTTATCAACAAGGATAAAAAGTCTTAAATCAAAAGCAATAATGTTTTTTACTTGCAAGCTCAACTTGTATCTTGTTTCCCCAACAAAGTCAACAAAAATAGTTAGCATTTTGATTTCTCTCTTTCAAACAACAGAAAACATGATAGTGTGTATGGTAGAATTGTTTTCAAAATTATAAGGAGAAATTCTTTAAGATCTAACTAAAACTTAAAACTAACAAAATTTACAAATGTGTATACTACAAGATTTCAATGTTTTGCATTAAATGTAAATATCTAACTAATTATGGTTTGCCCCAAATGTAACAGTGGACTATCAACAATCAAGCCCTACAATGAGATTTTCAAATTAAGTAGGATAAACACTTCAAGCATATGAACAAGCACAACCTCGTACTAGTTAAAGTAGAGACCAATATTTGGCTATAAACAAATATTTGATTGCATAACACCAACAAATGTCAATTGTTGCCTACGTTGGAGACCAATATTCTACATCAATAGGGAATTGATTAAATGGATAAACATCATACGTTTCTAAAAAAATACTAAAGGAATACACAATTATTACTTAATGAATAACAAGTGTCAATGTAAAACTTAACACAATTATTCAATTTGATTTAATTCTCCTAATCATGAACAAAAGATCAATAATATCTACATAAGCTTTTGCAACATAAGATTAACATTAGCTTACATACATTCATTCACTAAACAAAACACAAAGACTTGACTACACAACTCAAATGACAATTTCTACAACGTAAGTTTGGCATCCACTCTCCTTTTCTACTGTGTGCTCAAGGCACTTATTTATAAGCTCATAAGAGATGGCTTTGAGAGCTCAAATAATAATAAAATAATATCTTTAAAACTTTTATTTTAAAGCCACCTAATCCTCATCCATTGAAAAGAAGAAACAAAACCCTTCAAATAGCTTGAAATAGGCCCATTCCTACTTTAAATATGCTCTCTTTAAAATAGGCCAACTTGGATAAAGGTGTTATCCTTTTGATTTTTTTTTCATTCTAATTTTGGTGTTGAGTTAGGCTTGGACAACTTGCTTTAAAATTATGTGGCACTAATAGGACTAGTTGTGCCACAATAAAAGTGCAAAATTCATTTGTTTTCTAAGCCTTTCCTTTAAGGAGGTTTTGAGCTAAAAAAGCCACTAGAAAAACATGTTTTTCACATGTTTGCTTTCACCTTACATGTTATTGTTGATAGGTAATTGTTCTAGTTTTTGAGTGGGTATGTGTTATGTACTTAGGGATATGATATTATAATGTATATAAGTGGACGAAGATGCTAACATGTGGCTCACATCCCCTAAGTTAGTTACACTAGGTTGTGAATTATATTAGGTAATTAGATGGCCTATATGGGTTTAGTCGTTTACCCCTTCATTACCCCTTCACATCCCCTATATAAAGGTGGTGAAGATCATTGTAAGTATAAGTGATGAGTATGATGTGTTTGGGATCTCTTGGAGATATAGTGTGGAGTGGCTTCTTCCATAAGAAATATTCACAAATGTTACCCTACATCAAGGATTTATTATATTTCTACATATTGGATATTAGAGTATCTTGGCCCACAAACATCTCTTATGGTATGTGTGATCTATCTTTTGCATTTATTATTTTTATTATTAAATGTGTGGATCTTATAATACACCTTAAGAAAAGCACAACCTTCTTTCATGTTTTCTATTTCTTTTTACTAGGCGTGACTTCAAAACATGTTTGCCAAGTTTAAAGTCACAATTTTGAGGTGGTAATGACAAGTAAAAATCACAAAGCCTTATGTTTTTTTCACTTTGCTTGCTAGTCAAGGTTTTTCACATTACTTTGCCACTTCAACATGTTCCATTTTTCTAATGGCATCACCACTTCAAAATGGTTCCAAAACTTTATTACTTATTAGGCACAATTTAATATTGTCTTTGCCACTATTTTAGATTGTTGGGTGCTGATTTATAGAGGGAGAACCCTTAAGAAAGTCTTCCCTTTATCACTAGCAAAATTCGCTACCATGCTTGCCACTTTGACCTACTATTTGGCTATCATATGACAAAGATTTACGATGGCAAAGCCATAGAAAAATTGCACCTTTCATTCTTGAAATTCTCTTTGTATGTTAGCACGTGTCACTTAAAACATTTCACATTTATCAAGGCCTTTGGTGGCATTCATAATGCAATTATCACTTGAAGGATATTTTTTTGACATTTGTCAATCGCACATTTTGACTTGAGTCTTTATCATTACATCTTTCAATGTTGAAGCTATCAACCATCAAAAATTGTTTCACCTCCCTTGCTAGGCACAATTTGATGTTGTCTTTGCCACTATTTTAGATTGTTGGGTGTTGATTTATGGAGGGAGAAGCATTAAGAAAGTGTGCCCTTTATCAGTAGCGGAATTCACTATCATACTTGCCACTTTGGCCTACTATTTGGCTATCATATGATAAAAATTTGGGATGGCAAAGTCATAGAAAAATTGCACCTTTCATTATTCAACTACTCTTTGTATGTTGGCACACTTCACTTGAAACATTTTGTATTTATTGAAGCCTTTGGCAAACATTCATGATGAAATTGTCACTTGAAGGAGTCTTTTTTTGACATTTTCCAATCTTGCATTTTGACTTTTTTTCCAATCTTGCATTTTGACTTGAGTCTTCATCATTACATCTTTCAATGTTGAAGCTATCACCCATCAAAGAACCGGTTCACCTCCCTTTGACATGTTTTATCCTCAAACAATCTACAACCATTATTAGTTTGATAAACTAGATCACTACTTGATGACTTTACAAATTGACAAGGGTATAACTTAGTTGACAACTATTACTAACTACAAACTCGACCACAAGGAAAGTTTCATAGGGGATACCAATAGAATTGTAGTGTTCATTCTCCCCCCTTGAATTTTGGTCTTGTACAAGGTGAAAGAGATGTCATAATCATGATTTGGAGTAGGAAGGAAATGGAAAACTCCATAGATTATTTTATTAGTTATCATACCATAAGGAATGGATGCCACATTCATGATGTAATTTTCACTTGAAGGATCCTCTTTTGACATTTGTCTATCTTGCATTCTAGCTTGAGTCTTCATCATTACATCATTCAATGTTGAAGCTATCATCAATCAAAGAATTGCTTTACTTCCCTTTGACGTGTTTTATCCTCAAACAAATCTAAAAGCATTGTTAGTTTGATAAACTAGATCGCTACCTAATGACTTTATAAATTAACAAGGGTATAACTTAGTTGACAACTATTGTTGACTACTAGCTTGACTGCAAGGAAAGTTTTGTCGGGATATCAATAGAATTGTAATGTTCATTCTCTCCCCTTAAATTTTGGTATTGTACAAGGTGAAAAAGATGCCATAATCATGATTTGGAGTAGGAGAGAAATGGATAACCCCCTATATTTTTGGTTATCGTACACTGTGGAAGGGATGCCATAATTTTGGTTTGGCTTAGAAAGTAATTAGGAACCATTATTTCATTTGATCCAATAGTGCAGCTTGTGTTAGATAGTTGTGGATGCTGATTTACCTACATTGTTAACTTGATTTAACTTTTTAATGGGATGATGCCTCTTTTGTAATGTGGTAGAAAAAATTGGATGAAGCTCCTTTGATATCATGGTTGTATATTGAGCTTTAGGGAATGGGGAGAAAGGTTGTAAGCCTTTATAGTGATGAATGTAAGTGGAGGTAGGAATGTTAATGGTTATGAGTATAGAAATATGTTTAAGAGTAATCACTTAAAGGGAAAAGTTGCCTTTGATAAACTTTTTTCGAGGTGAAAAAATGTTTGGCTAACTTTCTAGATGTTTTTGGTTAGATCAATATGAATTAACATAGTGGTTGTGCTTACTTAAAAAAAAAGTAGTTTGTTATTTTGACCATTATATGCTTAGACCTATGTTGGTTTGTTAGACTTCACTCAACAAATAGTTGATTTTGAGTTTTATTTTTACAAGTGGAGTGACTACCCCATACACATCTTAAAATCGATTCTTGAATGAAATCTCGAAGTCTTTAAAATTGGAGCTCCTTGCTAAGTCCTCCAAATTGGGGCTTGGTCATAAAGACTACTCCACAAGTGTAGTGTACCAACACTCTGCTGATTTGTTTTCACTTAATTCGTAGGACTGATTTTTTTGTTTCAGTTTGTGTTTCCTCTTATGCTTTGATTTTGTTTGCTAGAATTACTAGAATAATACATAAAGAGCATATGCGTACCATGAAAGCTTCAAATAAACTAAGCTAATGGAATAACTTGAATACATTGCTCATTTCAATGTCTAAGAATAGTTTCTTCATTACATAATAAGTTGCTTACAATATATAACTTACCTTAGATTGGAAACTAAGTATTCCATAGATCATACTTCAACTTACAACCATATAGCACTGTGTATAGTGCCCTGCTACAATACCCGCACCCAATGAAATGCTGATTTCTCTTCGAATATGAACTTCTCCCACCAAAAACCGTAATGGAAAGCTTCCTAGGGTAAGGGCGCCCCCTTTGGGTGAAGTTGCAGCCACTCAAGATAGGCGTTTCTTTTCTTCTTCTGCTGATCTAACCCTCAAGAAAAAACGGCTGGTTGTAGTTTCAAAAAACAGTCCCAAAACTTCTCAAACGTGAACAGCTCTTGTATAATCGTGATTGGAAACAACGGCAACTGGAAACACTCAAACCCAAGCTCAAAACAACCTGCAAACCAGCAAGTAGATCTCCAAAGAAACAGCAAAATACAGATCAACAACTTTAAGGTGGTGTTTCACACCCTCAAGCAGCTCCAAATGAAGAACCAAGCCCCACCAGGCTCACCCACTGCAAGAAATAAGGAAATCCTAGCCTCCTTCCTCCAAGCTTCACTCCCAAGTTTTCTTCAAGCCAAAATGATCATCTAATGAAGCAATTCAAATTTTTCTTTTGCCTTTTATAAATTTACAAAGGAAACACTATTCATTAAAGTGAACACTATTCACTTAAGTTATAACATTTTCACTTTAGTAATGAATAGTAACTTAAAAATAGAAAATGACCCCTTCATATTAAAACACATGGTCCCTAGGCCGAGGATGGTGAAATAAAAGGTGAATATCATTAGATTAAGCACCAATATCATGCCAAACGCCACAATTCACCCTGCCACCATGCTCCAGAGATCAACACTAAAGTTTGACAACCAAGTGCCCGTCTGAGAAACCCTCTATCCAGAACTATTAGCCTACAAGGGTCAGGAAAATAGGCTAATCCCCCAACTCTGATGCACGTGAAAAAGGGGACATTACAACAAGTCATTGATTTTGAGTTCCACTCTTCTAAGTGGTGTGCCTACCCTGTATATGTCTTAAAATTGCTCCTTGAATCAGATCTCCAAGTCTTCAAACAGTGGGATTCCTTTCTAAGCCTTGAGGTTTTGGTTAAGGACTCCACTCCACAAAATATAGTTGATTATGAGTTCTGAGTTCATCGATTAAGGCATTGCATAAGTTGATGGGTCTGCATCTTTACATTCTCCTTCAGCTCTCTGCTTTCATCCTGATGATGGATCACGGAGTGTGATCCGAAACGTTGATGCAAAAAAATTTACGCAATCAAATCCAGAAATTTCGTTGCAAAAAGTTTTTAATGCTGCCAGCACAACCTCCAAAATTTTATAAAAAAATTAAATTCTATTTTCTAGCCACGTAATTGCTATTTTTAAAAGAGGCATGCAGCTCCATTGCATCGCCTAAGCATGTGTTGGAACCAAAAGCTCGCAAACTGTTTTAGATATTTTAAAATTTCCCAAAAGATTGCTCTGTATCCTTTTTGAATCATATTTATTATCATTTGTTCGTCAATTAGGATTTTTTAACACCCACATTTTCCCTCCAAGCAAATGTGTGTTTCAAGCAGAGTATCCACCATATTGTTGATTTGTTGGTCGACAGATTGTTGATAAGAAAGGATGTGCATGCCCTGTCCCACCAATTTGCTCTCCCTATGCCTGCATTGCCCAAGTCATTTTTTGCTGATCCATCGAAGTTGAATTTGGCCCATTCACATTTGGGGTTGACCACATCTCTATCAGGCAACCATAAAGATCTAGAATTTATATCTGATTGGAATCTGCCGAGTCTTTGCAAGTTCAGACTTTCTCATGTTAAAAATAGAATGAGGGAGGCTTCCATTCCTTAGGTTAACTTTTTATTGTCCCTCGGATCTGGGTCATTATGGTTTTCACTAAATAGTCTAGCTTCAGTCAGGCTTTTAAAAGTTCAGTCAATTTTAAAATTATTAAGCATTTTGGAGTGTTGTAACTTGTAGCAAGCACTCTCTTGAGTAGTGCTGCCCAGAAGAAATAACTGATCTTCTGCCAAGTTGTTGGATACCGACCAGCCTCCACATCTTGCTCAAACTTCATTTGAAAAAAAGAGTTTCTAAACAAGGTTCATTTCTATCAAACAAAAGTTGATAACTTATGCAAGATCATTAATCTAAAATTGCCTGACAAAATTTTAAAACAATTTGAGATTCAAGATATCAGCAACCTGAAAAAACAAGTCAAATTGCTTGATAACAAGTATGCTATCTCATTATGGTTGGTATGGCTCGTGCACACAGAAATAGCTATCTTATTAACAGATCTCTTTAACTGCAATTTTGCTGGAAGATAACCAGAACTGTAATCATGTTTTTCCATTGTATTTGTGTAAAATCTAGGTAGCAATTATAACAGTTTGCAATCTTGGTTTATTATTGTTTTCCATGGTTATAAAAACTAAATATAACCTATGCTAAAGGTTTTGACCATCCATGACGTGTGAAATCAAATATTCCCTAAGCCTCATCGAAGTTTGGTTGCTCCAATCTGTATGATTAGAGGTGATCTACCTGTGAGCTAAAGACGTATAGAATGTGAGATTCCTTTTGTATTCAATGTTAATTCTTTTCTCAATGTAGTCTGGGCTGATTTTGAAATGTATGCACACTTTTTAGTGTTTTCCTGCTGTAATGTTTTAACTTTTACGTGAATCTGCTGAGAATAGAGATATTTTCCTGCTGTATTTATTGCAACAGAGTTCCTTCATTGCAAGATTTACGTCTTCACAGTCTGTACAAAAAGTACCGAAAAATAATTGTCACTGAAAGCCATCTTCCACTTATATAGTTGTATGTACATTTTATAGAAATCGCATTCTCTTGAGGTTGTATAATTTGTTTCAACTAGCTATATAATGCCAAGCTGCAACTCTTTGTTCATGCCCCACACAAGAAAAAGTTATGCCATCACCAACTTGAAAGAAAGAATATGGTACTACTGAACCCGAGCTGTAGCCCTAGTTTAAAAGGTTTTCAATACATTTAAAGCATGCCTCAACTAATTTACCTGTACCATTTAAAGTATGATCCTGCGGTCTGCCCATTAAAATATCATCTCAACACAGTTGCCTGATGCACATAAAATTAGTTGCTAAAATAAATAAAATAATGAGCAGCTAATTTTTCAGAGATATTGAATGCAAGATTGCACAAGACTAGAGGTACCCAGGAACTCAATTTTAAGCAACCATGAGCTAATCTATATGAATGGTCTATTGCTTAAACAGAACGTTTATCCCACTTTCCAACAAATATTTCTGGATCTTGGGATCAAATCCTAAAGAACAAGAAAGGAACCGTTATAAGAGGGAAAATTCTGAATTCTGATTTCATTCTATGGGTGTGTAGCAATATTCGGGAACAAAGCTATTGTCTGCATGGATTCAGGCCAAATGGACGGATGCTCAGAGAGACCTCTCCACTAATTTTGCAAAATTTTGTTTTGTTTCAATATATGTTAATACTACACAGGATAAATGTTTAAAGACTATTTCTGTCTTGATTAATGGTTCCAGTTTAGACAAATTAAACATCAAATTTCAACCATAATTTCTTCAAAAGCTATCCTATGGAGTCATGGACAAACTATTCTTGAGAAGAAATTCAAGTTATTCAAGCATTGATTACCAATGCATGTCTTTGATACCATTTATATCTGAATTTTGGCCATGATTGCTTCACTGTTTTTCCCCATTGCAGGTATGCTATTTTTTCTGATAGTCAAAGACACAATTGTCTTCAAACTGAACATAAAGTGGAAAGTAAATATATTAGTCTAATCAATAGTATTATGAATCATACTCAGAAGCACCAGAACATTCTTTCCTGGTCTTTTCAGAAGCATCAAGTTGGCGCAGTGCTGTAGAGCTGAGCTTTTCACCATTTTCCCCTTCGATGACCAGGTCAACCACTTCCAACTTCAATTGAGATAAGCCCCTTTCAGCCCTTCTTTTATTGACAGACAACCCACCAGCAAAAGTTTCCTTGCTGACAATGATGGCATCTAGATCAACATCCACAATGGATGGACCATAGGGATCAATGATTGGTTCCACATGCACTAGTAATTCTGGTTTGACAGACTTAATGTATCTTTCAACTGTTTCAATTCTCTTTTCCACGGGTTCAATCAAATGAGCAAGCTCTTTGCTAGACAGCATTGGTCCAGTGCACACACCCACAACCACTCTGCTCCTTGCCAATTCTGCTGCAGCCTTGAGAAGACGACGATGTCCATCATGCAACCTATCAAAGGTGCCTCCTAAAACAACAGCATCATATGAGTTGGGTGGAGAGCTGATTTTTGAAGCATCCATACCTTCAGAATTGCTATTGTCAATCTCTTTGGTTGCTAAATTTGGAGGAGACATTGGCTAGCCTAGACCTCTCCACTACTTGATTACCTCTGCTTTCTATTTTGCTAGGTCCTTTTCATGACTAAAACTTTTCAAAGAGTCAATTGAATGTGTCATCTTTTTCTTGTCAAATGCGTTTGCTTTGCCACCTGAATCATCATCAGAATCGTTAGCATAAACATGTACGAGTTTGTGTACTTTAAGTGTTTTCCAAATGAACATGACTCCACAGTACCTAGATAGAAAGAAACTATGTTAATGCCACGAATATCCAAAGTAGGGAAGTAGAACTCAAAAGTAGATCATCTAATAACAACTGAGAGACTAGAAAGTTAGCTCTACTGCCTAAACAAACAAGAGGCTAGAAGCATTGTAAACATTGTTACCTATTACTAATCACACTTATCATGCAGTTCAAATCCCGGGGTACATGGCTCATATGCAACAAAGTTGATCTATAATTAGATCAAAGCACACCCATTTATAGTGTAAACTGTTATTTTTGATGTATTCATTTTGAGGAAGAGTAATATTGATAAACTGAGATCCAAATAGCTATGAAGCTTTGTGAATATCCAGTGCAAAATTAACACACCAGAAGATTATCCAACTGCAAGATGGTTTGTACGTACAAATGAACAGCATACTGGAACTGCTTTGATATCCAACAGTCCTTATAAAATCTTTAATAGCACGTTTCAGTAGAATGTACCTTTCAAATCTCCCTGCAGTTTTAATTTGAAATTGGCAAGGAGCTGCTAAAAAGATTAAAAAGGAGAAAGGACTGAAGAAGAGGCATACTTAAGAAAATAAAGGAGTGGAGTGAGAAGGTTTGCTCCAATAGAACTCCAAGCCATTTCTCAAAATCCATCTTCAAACAGCTATGCTTTCCTTCCAAAGGAAGTTAGCGATGTATAGAAAGCTGATTTGTGAAGGATTATAAGCTTTGAAAGGAAGCTACTGTGAGTATATTTTTGGTCTATGCTTTGAAGAGTTTAATTTGATCAATACAGCATATCTTTTCAATTCCAAGCAAATTTTATTTCAAAATCTCGTGACATTATAGTTATACAACAAAGTTGATAGATAATTAGATCAAAGCATACCCATTTATAGTGTAAACTGTAAACTGTTATCTTTGATCCATTCATTTCAAGGAAGAGTAATATTGAGGCTGTAGTCTACTTCATTCTCAAAGCTCATTCAGATGAAAACATTGCAGAGAAACAAGATTCAAGTTAATTTTCCTGGCACACATATTGTTGTTCGAGTATTTATCTGGGCTTAAGATTAGTCAGGGCACAATTAAGCTACAAAATTTGTGTGATTGTTAATAACTTTTAAGGGCTTTCTCAGTATGCCTCTTATCTACTAAATTTTCTTTGACTGGAGATGGATAATATCTTGTGGAGCCAAAACAAAAGCTAATTTGACTTTATTTCTGAAGGTTTAATAGTTTTCTAAACCAGAATTTGTTCTAAGAGCTATTTGGGAGAAGCGAAGAGGTCAAATTTATGGGGAAAAAACATATATCAATATTTATTATGTTCTTATTATCTAACATTTAATAAACTAAGTTGCCAGTTCCAGTATGGGATCAGGTACGGATTTGAGGTTTGGGTATAAGCCAATATGGCACATTTTTTCACCCGGACTCAATACAGCTGATTACTGGAATAATAGAGGATCATAGTTTTCAAGAAGATCAAATATTTTGGACAACCATGAACGACCAGTGGCCATAAAGGACTAAGTGAAGCATATCCTAAGCTTGTTAGAGAATCCTTATGTTGGTGGCATTGCCCTCACATGCATGGGGGACATGGGAGGAATTTTCTTGATGCAACATGTATATGGCAAGGTTGATGAGAGGTACGAGAATTCTGCTTAGATTTGTGTTCCCTAGTGGTTTTCTGTTAAACATTTGAAACACGACCTTGGATCACGAATAGAATTAGATATAAATAAGGGCAAT
Source organism: Sequoiadendron giganteum (assembly GCA_007115665.2). Taxonomy (NCBI): domain Eukaryota; kingdom Viridiplantae; phylum Streptophyta; class Pinopsida; order Cupressales; family Cupressaceae; genus Sequoiadendron; species Sequoiadendron giganteum. The sequence continues at coordinate 815,973,816 of CM021101.1, forward strand.
CAATGAAGTTATTCGTGGCCAGTTAGATGGAAAACATTGTTTGATAGTTCTGAAAAACGTGTGGACCAGAAGGGTGGAGAATAGTTTGGTCGATAACTCGATCTCAAGAAGTAAGCTTCTTGAGGGCCTGAATAGCAAGTGCAAAATTGTAGTCACTACTACTAGTCACCAATCACCACAAAAAGTAGGATAATTTTTCCAACCATGAGTGTATATAAGTACGAAATGGAACTTCTGTCAGGTGAATATTGTTGGAAGTTGTTTTACATTCATACATTTCCCAATTCCAAGGAAACAGACCACCAAAGCACCTGAAGAGTTTGGCTTGTGCAGTCCAATGGGAAGGTGGTTACTTGCCAAGGACTGTCTTATTTGTTGTGAGTATCTCATACATTTGTGGATAGCAGAGGAAGTTACTCCTCGAGGTGAAGATAAGCTGGATATTGAGTTGAATTACCTAATTCAGCTTGCAAATCTATATTTAGTCTGTGTAAAAGGGCAGTCTTTGGACTCTTCACTCTTTTTCTCTGTCCATGATTTATTGATGGATTTGCCCACCTATATTTATATGGAAATCAGATGTGAATTTGCTCCTCCCTCTATCCTTAGAAGCTGCTGTAGGATGATGTTGGCTCAACAAGGTATGGATACTAATGCTATTTCACAGAGCAGAGCAGTCTTCGCAGCTTGTTATTTCTCCATACTCTTTCACTTAAAAATTTTAAAATTCAAAATGTTCTAAACCACTTGCTTGATCATCTCAGTGCTGCAGGCAAAAGCTTATGGCTGACCTTCATGGTGCAGGGACCCCTGGGAATTTTTTTATCATGTGTACTGGATTTTCATGTCTATTAATACTCATCTTAAGTTTTGTTTATACAGTTCTTTTGTACAACACAGAAAACATGGCAAAGGCTCTCTGCTTGTGGAGCACTGCAATCCTTTTTGTGGAGTTATACTGTGGTGCATCGAGCGAAGCTCTTTCAAGAACAAGGGTTCATGTTTTCTTAGCCCTTGAATGAAAAAGGGCTCTGACTTGAGACTAGTAGCATTTTTTAACTGAATATCAATAAACAATAATGAGTTCGACGAGTTTTGGGTAGTTTGAATTAGAAGTTTCCAGTATTTGGGGGCTACTCTTTTGTTACTATAAATCATAGGAATTCATGTTGGGGTGGTCCCTCTGTATAGTCGCAGTTCTGCTTGCTGCAGGTTTCTGATGCATTTAGATGAGAGAAATCCAAGGTTTAATATCTCAAATTCCATAATAGATAGGGTCAGAATTTTCAAGCTCACAAATTTTTGGACAATGCCCTGGTAGAGTTATACACTGTAAAACAACTTGAAACTCCAAATATTTGAACAAATACTATAAAATATAAACAATAATTCGTTTGGTTCTTGTGAGGTAGAATTTTTCCACACTTTCAGCCAAAGTCTTTTCACGTATTGTTTTACTCTCGTTCATTAACATTGTGGGTTGTCAGTATATTGTTTTTGACAGTTGTTCTTGCAGAAATGCAAAAGGCTGGAAGAGCAAATTTAGCTGCTGAAGCAGAGACTTAGTTTGATTGTTGAGAAAGGGAAAAAAGAGATTAACAAAGAAAAAATCAAAATTTCCAAGGAACAAGTGACTACACAATTACATTGAAAGTTGGTTTTAGCTTACTTGCGAAAGTCCAAATATAATGATGCAAACGCTGAATGCAGGTAGAGGGGTCAATATATTGTAAATTTACTCATTTAGCCTTTGTGTTTTTATATTATTTTATAGGGATGTGGGCATTTCAGTGTATTGCTATGACCATAAATTATCAGTAGCTATGCCACAGTTCAATTGATAAGTCTAAGATTTGCTATGTGTTTAGTGCTGAAAAGAAACCATATTGTTTGTCAAAATTGGCCAAGAAATTTGCTTTAATTATGATAAATAAGGCAGATGCTGTGAAAAAATGATTTAGATTAGATTCAGCATGGTTCAATAAAAGAAATACCTTAGTTTGCAACACATTAAATGTGGCATGAATATGTTTTAGTCTTCATATTGATATTTCATGTATTGCTAATGGCAACCCAAAAACTATTTTCCGATTTTTGTACATATAAGTTATGGTTTGGTTATAGAATGTGCCACTAAAGGGCATTCTTGGGTCCCTTTGATTTTACTGCCCACCATGTTCCCCCCACTCCCAATGAGGGCTCCATTCATCCCCTTGGTAGGGCCTCGGGGGCAGTGCCCCCAAAAGGAAAATTTTATTTATATTTTATTATTGTAAATCTGGACCATTCATCATTAAGTCTCAAATCTGACGGTCAATATTTTGTTGGCTTGACTTTCCCTAGAAGGAAACCTTATTTTGTGAGGGTTATGATGTATTCTAAGAGTCTGATAGCAATTGTGTTGCCTCTGGATCTCTAGTTGGTGATACTCCTGTGAGAAGCTTGCTCTACAAGTATGTTGTAATCTTTGTGATTTATGAATAATATATTGGGCGGCTTTTGGAGTGTGGGATTTTCCTCTCGAAAGGGTTTTCCCCACATAAACTGTGTTGTGGTATGCATGATATTTATGTTTATTTTTGTTTAAGTTTTTATAACTGTTAAAGATCTGTAGAGTTTTGCATTATCCACCTCTGAAGATTAGTGTAGGAAGTTGTTCTGCTACTTTAGCTTCCTTACAATTCTGTGTGATCACTAACATTTAGAACCACTGAAAGCAACAAAGAGGCATTGTTTAAAGTCTAATTTTAACAAGAGAGTCCCCATCAAAGTCTGTATTACCAGACCTCGCTGTATAAAGTTATAGAGCTAGCATTTTCTCTACATCATTTGATACAGAGGACCATTTATTGATAACACTATACAGAAGCTTGATTAACAAGTCTCCTCAAGTAAACAATTTTTGTATGCACTGGCAAAGTTGTTGCTATGGTTATTGTGGCACTGACTCCATAAGTCTTCAGAACACCTGATTGGACTTGTGTGCAGATTGTCAGTACATGCATTCAGGTTTTCTGCTATATTTGAGCAGGTTTCTACTCTTTCTGCAGAGTATGTATATGCATGTATAATTTGTCTACTCTATATACTTGACATGAATGACACAACGATCTGATGAAATAGAGAATGAAGCTACAAACAATCATGTTTGTTAGATATATTGCCAAAATTACAGGATAAGCAAACCGATCTATTATATGATGTCACGCTATATAAAAAGCATACATAGAAAAAATACAAAATAAATAAAAAGTAAGAGGTCTCAATTAGATTCAAATGCCATTGACAATAAATTAAAACACTCACTATTCCAAAGATGTCCATTGAAGAAAAACATTGAAATGTCCTGTGTAAGGGTTTCTCTTTCAAGCATCTACTTAAGACTCAATATGAGCCCGACGGTGCAACATCTCACAAAAACACTGTTTCAATCTAAATTTTGCATACTTCCAGCTACTAAGCATCCATGGTCATCTTGTATGTCCTGATTTGCAGCACCTTTAAATTCAATTCAAGCATGATCTACAGGCATGATCTGTGGTAATATGTTGCTGCCTAAGGGATTCCAGCCCGCAAAAACCTGCAGCTGCTACTGCTATATTTCAGAAAAGTTCCAAATTTACCAAGAGGGTTACAAAATTTTCCCAACTAGTTGAAAAAGCAGCAGCAGTGTGTGATTATCCTATTGCTCCATCACATAAGGCCCCCTTTGTAATGTCCCCTTTTTCAAGTTCTCTTGCTTTGCAGTTGGCGCTAACTTTCTGGGTTTGTGTCAGCATGTTCAGAGGGGTAAATTGATGTTACCAGTGAGCTTTTGTGGGTTTTTCTGGGTTTTTTCTAGATCTTTTCCAACAGAGTTGCTATTTTTAGTGGTGGCTATTTTTAGTAACTTAATATTCTAGTAAGTTCCATTTGGGCTCCAATTTAGTTGGATTGGGAGATTGGACTCACTTACTATTTTTAACAAATTGCTATTTTTAGCACCTGGCCTGGCCTCTATTCCTCTTTCAGTCAGTGTAGTGCTTTCCAGTTATAACCTTGACGAGTTCTAATGTTTTCAGAGGAATATTTTATTTTACCACTTAAGTTTATAATGTTGCTTTATAACTTAAGTGAGGGGAGGTGTGGGTTCATGAAGTGTACCCCTTGGTCTAGTAAGGTGACATTTTTAAAAGAGGGTCAGTGTTCTTCCTTGTTTGGCGCCTAGAAGGGAGGTTGTTTATCATTTTTTTAAGGCTAATGTTATGCCTCATAAGGTGGGATGCCTAGTTGGGACTTAATGTTATTTTTTAAAAGAAAAAAAAAGTGAAAATTTTGGAGGCAAAAAGCTGGACACCCCTCTTGGGGTAATTTCATGGTATTTTCAAAAAGGTGAAATGGAGGGAAATGAAATGAGATTTGCCCTAATCTGTCCTTCACCCTATAAATTCTCATTTGAGGCTCTCATTTGGATATGGATGATTTGACAACTTAAGGAGATGTTTCCGAAATGAGCTCAGAGAGTTCTTCTTTTGCTGGTTGAGGACGAAAACCCTCTTCTTGGTTGCTGGTTTCAGTAGTGAAATATCTACCCTAGCTGGTTGGTGTCCGTGGTTGATTATTGACAGTGATTTTTGGTTTGGATTGGTTTAGGGTTGATGAAGATGAAGATTTATTAGGGTTTTTTGAAGAGTAAATTTTGATGTGGCTTCTAATATAGATATCAGTGATATTGTGGTGTGATTGCTAGTTATTTGCAGTGATTTATGCCTGGCCGTACCTCTTATGAATGGACACCCAGGCTTATACAATGAGATTGGTGATATGGTTATTGTTTCTGAGACTCCTCTAGGTCTGGGCACCCCTTCTTGCACCAAATTTGAATGCTAAACAGTGACAGTTAATTTCCTAAAGAAATCGCCCCTTCTCCTATGACAGGCTGTACAGGTGGGTGGGATCTTTCCTTGAAGTTGCATCAGATTTATACCTCTTTCAGTGCAGCAGGTCTTTCCAAAAGTTACGCCTAGGCTGGTTGATCATTTCCCAAGGCACAGGTCATATCAATTGACACTCAGAAATTTGAAAATAAATTTATAGTGGATCACCCTTGTTCTGCTCCAGGCGCCTGGATTCAATTTCAGCAGGTCTGAAACTGCTAATTGGGGATTCGTAAGTGCTGTGCACAATATCTGGCAATTAGTTAGTAAGTTGGGAGATTACAGCTGGTACTGTGAAGCTGGGCCAAGCATACATTAGCTGTGGAACACTGCTGTGTGTTATTGAATGATAGCTGATGCATTTTGGAGGGTTAAACAGTCTGATCATTAGACAGAAGTGTCATATCAGCAGGTCTGGGAAGACTTTCAGTCCACTTTCACTTGAGGTATTTCAATATAAACAATAATTGTTTCCATTGATTGTATCTTTGGATGGTTCTTGAGTGTTTTGGAACTCTCATAAGTGTACAGCTGTTTTTAAAAAAATGAATGCAAACAGTTACCTTTAATGCCAGGGCTGAGTCCTAATGATTTTGATCTTTCAATATCTATTTTTAATCAAACTGCATATATATATATATATATATATATTTGCTTGCAATCAATGGAAAGAACAAAAACAAATCAGGGGTGTTCATTACACCCTTGGACACCCTAATGAGATAATCGCTCTCATCCCAAATTGCAATTTTCTACTTCCATGCATAAAATTCAATCCAACAGTTATGAAAGCCCACAAAAGAATCCAGTAATTTACCTATAATAGCTATATGATGCATCCAAATTGAGTTACAATCTACAAGATCAAAGCTCTAATTGTAACAATTTTACACATAATTTGGTCATTTCAAGAATACCCAAATCCACAAAACATCTCAGTTTACCCTGCCCTAAGAAAATCCAACTAAATATGACCCAAAAACAAAATTTGGGTATGTGGGCAATCTCCCAAAGTCAAGTAGGTAAAAAGAAGGGGTGATTTCCCAAAGTCAAGTAAGTTCAAAAAGAGACAGAGAGAGAAATAAATTGTTCAATGATTCCTTACCTTTTAATCCACAACACCATGAATCAATCCCTAGTGGTCAAGTGGGTGTGCTCTGCAAAGACACCGTCAATGCTCTATGACAGAGGGCAACACCGCCCTGATTAGGAACAACCCAAATTTGACTGCAGAATTTATGTGGCTCCTTATATGCCTATTGTACAGTAGGCCAGCACAAAATCATGCCTCCAAATGCCCACAGACTTGCGCATGCTGGGCACCTTCTTCACCCCATCATTGTGAGGTTTTTGTTATTGAGGGACATAAATGTCACTACCAACTCTGCTATGTCAGCCTTCTGGTAAACTAGGTACTAAACCAGGTTGCAAACCCTTGTTCTTCCTCACGCCAACGGCTTCCTACTGCTTCCCAAGAAAAAAATCCACAATACACCCAACAATGAAATATAGAGAGTGCAACTTTTAGGGTCTTGAGTTATGATTTTAGATTTAAAGATCTTATCACAATCCGGTTTTATTAAGTTTGGGACCTGGAAAAATACTAAATAGATTTAAGACAGGTCTCTCTTAAATGCAAGATGTGTAAGGTGCGAAATCATTTGAGGGAGTTTGTAGTGCATTCCCCGAGCAGCTTGGCAAATATGAACAGCATTAATACATGTAAGCAGTGAATGCTTTCAAACCTGCAGGTGTTATTCATCTGTATGCACCAAAAGTTGAACATGGTAACACCAACCACCTATACCTGTATGAGCCAGCTTAAATGTATGGTCTTCTATTGTTATTATGGCCTCTCAACTGTTGATCGGAAACTTCCACATTGCCATCTTAAGAGGTTGTTGGTCACACCCCCTTCATGTAATCAATTTTCATAAATATCCAAGTTCAAATCTCACCTTTGTATTCCCTCGGAATTATTACTTATTCATGCCTACCTATATGCCTTTTATTCTCTCTTCTTTCACATTCATTTTCCTAGCGACCTAAACTTCAATCTTCCCACTTCATAATTCTTTTAATTTTAATGCCATCCCCCTCTTTCATCCCCAAACCACTTAATCCATCCCCTTTTCACAAAACATCATCTCCTAAAATACAATCTAAAATGTAAAATCTCAATTTATACCTATGTATTTTTCTTTTTCTTTACCTTTTATTGCCATGGTGAAACATGCGCATGCATATACATAATGCTCTTTTTCTTTCCTACTTAAGAATTTAGGAGTTTGTAGTTTGTAGGATAAGGGTGATTCTTACCTCAATTAGGTGTGATCCATATGTTTTTCTAGCATTTGACATCATGTGCATATCCCCTGCCTCCCTTTGGAATGACTTGGACATGCTAATAGTGTTTGAACCTTAAGCTTCACCATTTCGAACCAAATGACAGTGTGTGTTTGACACTTAAGCCTCACTAAGTCACAATTTAAATCAAATTTATTTGAAAAATTTGGACAAACTAGGACTCGAGCCGAAAATTTCCTATAAGAGCAATCTGCCCATAGGATACCAACTTGTTACAGATTCTGTTTAGTTCATGGATACACAAGACAGATACAAGTTTAGAAAGTATCCACTAGATAAAATGCAATCATCCCTTCCACATAAAGGTATGTACGAATTCCACCTTACCCACCTTGGACCTCAGTTTTGTGTTGTCGGAGGGGACACTCTCCTTGTGTTTTTAACCTTTTGTTGGGTGGAAGTTGTGCGTAGTTGAATCCAAGATTTTGCTGGAAAAAGAAGGAAAGCATTTTTGAAAATGAAAATCCCAAATGAGTGCTTATGTGTTGCAGATCTGAGACATTTTGTTATTTCGTTTATGGATCTGGTTAATTAGATCTGAAGGGTTTTTTGAACATTCGAGAGGATTCAGATTTGCATGTTAATAGGAATGGTTGAAAACTAAGTTTGTGCTCATTCACAAATTAGCTTTGGCTCGTTTTGAGCGGGCTGGTCTTTGTGTCCCATCTTTATCTATGACTTGTTCTCAGTTGTGGATTATTTTTAAACTACAAGTTTGTAGTTTCAGATTTGCATGATTGTTCATTTGCGGGTATGTGGTACTGCAGCATCATTGGATATGAGATTGTTTGAGTGCAGCACAGGAACATGTTGGTGTATGCAATAGTTTTATACCACCAAAATTCGGGAATGCAGAATTTGGGTGAAGGGTGCCATTGAGAGACAGTGTTCGAGAGTTACAAATCTGGCTTATATGAGCTTTGACACAAAGGCATGAAGTCTGGAGGTAATTATTTGTATTCCCATGTTTTAGCAGTGTGAGAAGCAGCGGCAGAATTGGCACTCTCAGGTAAACCATTGCAATCTGTCTACAAGGTGATGTTGCAGTTTCTTAAATGATCTATGAAATATGGCAGAGGGAGTTGCAGAATACAGGTCACATCTTTTTGTTTTCTAGTGGTGTTGGATAACATAATCGGTAGGCAAATTAAAATTTACAATCTATTTGGCTCTCTGGCAAATCAAATAGTGTTGGGCGGGGTGCAGATCTGAGATACTCTATTTGTGGTGCCATAATCTAGACACACCAATGAAGTCGCCAGAGATTAAAGTGCTGGTATGAATTGCAAGCAAAGGAGCAGAGCATGGGCACAGGTCATGGAGGTATGAAGAGAGCTGCAGATTGCGAAGACTATGCAGACAAAGTGGTAATAGGTTTGTTTGTTTTTAAAAACAGCATAGTAGATAAAAAAAAAAACTAAAAAATGTAGTAAATGCCATGAAAAAGGCTATGAAAGTCCACAACAGCTATGCACTTTAGAAACGCATTCAAATAGAGCATGAAAATTTGTTGCAGGTCGCAGGAAGGAGGATGAGATTTAGGGCACAGAGTCCAGACAGTGGAAAGTGTTTTTAAATGAAAGCTTTAATATTTTGTCTTCACATGCCCATGTGACAGTAAGTTTTTTGTTATTTAAAGTATTAGAATTAAGGTGAGACCGTGAGCCCACATGATCTTCCCTCTCTTCATGTTTATGTTTAAAGCTTAAAACTTTTGAATGATGTTTATATTAAAACATTTTTTTAAAAAATAACTTTCTTTAAGGTCAACCCCTTCCCTCTTTAAAGATGTGATCATATGATGTGGGTAGAAAGTGTTTTTCAAGGCGCTTGGAGTCTAGCACATGGTCATATGGAGACTTGTTGATTTTTCAGCCCTTTGGTCACATAGTGAGCCCTAGAGGGCTTCAAACTTGCTTGAGTGCCCATATCGGAGGCAGATTTTTGGAGAACAATATATTTTGCATCCAGAGGAGTTTTTCAACGAAATTTATTTTTGAAAATGCTTTTGAGATCTACATAATGGTGCAATCAAAAATAGGTTTTCATGACTCCTAATATATTGCGACAAGTGTTTTCAGCAAGTGAAGAATTTCATGCAAATAGGTGTATGGATGTCTTCTAGTTTGAGGACATGGACTATGGGGGAATAAGAAACTTCGCATCATGGTTCAATGGGAGTTTTATGCAAGAAAATACTCAGTGGTGACAGATTGACTTTTAGATTGAAGGCGGTGATCATGGTGTCATGGAAGTTCTTGCATGCATTTTGGAGCTTTGGCAGGACATGATCAAGCTTATGAATTTGTCACAATGTTATTTATCTTCTTGGTTTGGAGATCATGGTTTACTTTGCCCTTTGAAAGCTAATGGTATTGCAATTGAGTTCTTTGATTGCGCAAAGGTCATGGGTGATCTTCAATTAGGAGATGTTTATCATGATGCCACGAGTAGCTCGATATGACTTGCAATGAGAGCTGGCAATAATGTGGATTTGTTAGTTTTACAAATGATCCTTGGTTTAGAGGATAGGTGTTATTGTGCCATGGTTGACTCTTTGTTACCAATTAGAGTTCTAGCATGGTACAAGTGCTCTTCTGAGCAACTATGTTTGATGGATATATGACCTATTAAGAGATGTAAATCATGACTTCATGATGAGTTCCTAGATTTTGTATTGATCATGCAGAGGGGACTTCGATAGTGGTTTGAGGTAGTATTAGAGTATTAAGTGCAGTGATCATTTTGCCTTAGGAGCTCTTAGATATTGCAATGATGTAATTATGTTTAAGTTGGAATGGGATGGTCGGTTGGGTGCACATTAACATGGGTGAGTATAGAGACTCTAGTTTTTTAGAAATTGTGTGTTGGAATGGTGACTCTATATGAGGTTTTAACAGAAAGACCAAGGAGCCTTCACCTGGAGTTGGACATGAATTCAACATGGACTTGATGAGGAGATTGTTTGTGGATAAGACAATTTCATTCGCTACTCTCAATCCACTCAATAGAGAATCATCTAATAGGCATTGCCCACCCAGTTTCTCATATGCATTTGATTTTGTGCATTGTCTTCTCTTGGGAATGATTTTTGGGTTGTGGATGTGAAATCTAGAGAGCTAGTTTGAGGAGTACTTGACATGGTTACTTTTTCCTTTGTCTCCTTATATATATGAGTTTGTTATGAGGATATTTTTTAGGAGCATAGGGTGTGGTTTTAGGCATATTCCCTAGTTTTGGGAATGTTTGTTAATTGGATCTTCCTTTGGTTGAGAGGCTTACATCCTTGCTAGTTTATTGATCTATTATTGTTGTGTTTGATCTTGGGGTTGAATGGTTGGATGTTGAGAAGGTTTTTTTGGAAGATCTAACATGTCACAACTAGAGCACTTAGAGGTGTTGGCTGAAGGACATGCTATGTGGTATGGTTTGCAAATTCTCTCTAATGTCTATTGTTTCTTCCTAGAGGTTCGTATTCATATGACATTGGAGTTGAGGTTTATGTGGAGCTACAATGATCATTGTGTTTGTGGTCATTTGTTGTTATTGCACTTCATTGTTTTTTAGTAACAATATGGAGGCTCTTTAATCTCTATCTTTTGTGATGTGGAGAGTTTGGAAGAGTTATGGAGATCAGTGATGAGAGAATGAGCAAAAAACCATTGGGAGGAAATAGACTCTAATTTGCAATGGTTTGGTTGCAATTTGCAGATCATTGTGTGTGTTCTTTGATACTAAATGATTTTGATGACATGAGCTACACCCTTCTTGTGAGTGTTATTGGTGGACTTTTGTATTCTATGGTTGGCACCAAATTGAACATTGCCCAAGCAAGGGAATCTTAAGGAGGTATATGTATCATTGGACTGTAGTCAAAAGGTCTTTAGGTTTTCTACATGTATATGAGTTTATTTCCGATGGAGATAGACTTTGTATAAGACAATGTATATATAGGAACTTGAGATTGTAGATTGGGTTGGATATGTGGATACCAGGAGATCTACCAATGGGTTTGTGACAATTACTGTGCCATCACCTTGGCTGGGATCTTAACTTAATGCATTGGCATGATGGAGGATGATAGGGTTTTGGTTGAGATAGTGTTCACCTTGGTTGTTGTTGCAGATGCTTTGATGGAGCACATGAGCATAGGGAAGTTTAGATGGTGCAAACTAGCTATGAGGATTAACACTATTGGATGTTTGAGTTTATTCTTTGACCCCTTATGCAATATATACAACAAGAGGGAGAATGTTGGGAAAGGTGTATTGTACAACTTGAATAATAATGTAATGTTTGTCATTTAGTTGTGGTGCATCTTAAAATGTGCATACTGCAATAGGATAAGCATTCTTGAGGACACTTGTAAGTTGTATGGAACATGGGACGTGTTTAATTTTGGGAGTCATGATTTAATGAGATCATGGTCTATGTAATACCACTTAGTGGTTTTGTGTAAACTTGGCCTATAAAACATTCACATACATAGTGGTATGAATATGAAATGGAGCATCTCAAGGAAGTTGCATGTGTGGTGAGAGGATCCTAAGAAAGGCATGGAGTGGGATGTCTGGCTACCATATGCTATTGGTTTGAGCACATGAGGAGTGCAATTGGGATGCTTAATGCTACTAAAGTTTGTAATGTCCCTTTTTGGGATTGCCCTGAATCTTGCCCTAGAATCACAAGCTTAATGCAATTAGGGTTATAACTTACCACTTAAGTGCTTCAAGCAAGATAAATCTTGGTTTAGGTCCTGCAATCATGTTAGATAATATTGGAAATATAATTCATATGGTCATAACATAATAAATGCCTTATCTATTAAGATATACAAAAATACATAATTATTTCAAGACTGTCTAAACTACCAATATCCATAATGCATAGTGGAAGTCTTAATCATAATAAGACTTGGATGAGAAACATGATAAGTCCGCCCGAAGCTACCCATCTAAGCCCAAGATCACGAGCGTATAACCAAGACAACCCACCTTTTGGCCCCAAGTGGCAGGAACGTCCGAACCAAAACAAATTTGACCCTTCGGGTGGCCTACTTAGTGGATACATTTGTATCTGCTTTTCCTATCCATGTTGTCTTATCCATCCTCCTTATGATTGAGACTCCTTGAATCCATCCTAACAATCAGTCATAGACTGGCTTGATAGGGGAGCCTTGAAAGGGGTTCTTGTAAACTACTCAACCCATCTAAGCCCAAGAGCACGAGCGTCTAACCAAGACAACCCACCTCTTGGCCCCAAACGGCAAGAACGTCCAAACCAAGACAATTCCACCCTTGGGGTGGCCTACTTAGCATGGGAGAGCCCGTAAACTGCATCTCCCTAATCTACTTCCTTCAACCTTACGTTTGATTGTTTATCGGATAAAGATATACATAAATATATATAATCTATTCATATTCGTATTAAAGAATCATAATTATTGATAAAGCTCAATAATTGTTGCAAGCATCATTATTGCATAATCGTATATATATGTATTCATATAAAGTGATTATTGGAAGATTGAAATCACTTTATATGAGTTTATATATATATATATTCAACTTAATTCCCTTATTGATTTATCATTTGTCTTCATTTATCTCTTCTTGAGCCAACTTCTTCTTCCCACATATTTCTTCTTCCAAATCTGAGTATATCATATTAATGTATCTGCTGCTATGCTCAGGAAATACTCCTCTTATTTTTTATCTTTTTTTCTTTTTTTCCATATATCTCTCTCTTATGTTCCCTTTATACCTTGCACGATTCCCAAGAGGGGCGACCATATGGAGGGAGATGACTTCATGAGATGACTTCGTGAAGAGGGGCGTGCCTTTTTGCTAATATCCTCTTAAGACCTAAGCAATGCCTTTTTGCATTCACTAATTCTTAATCATCACTGCCAACGATATGAATCACTGCCCCTAGTTAAGTGCTGCCTTCTTTAGAAAAGGGATCTCAGCCTTTGTGCATTAATCGCTGCCTTAGAAAATGTATTTGTTGCTGTTCAATATCTGCCTTGTCTACACCATTATATATTATTTTATATTTATATTAATATTTTATATGTTTTTTTATATATTTATTTTTAGTTTAGTTATATATATATATATATGTTGTTAAGATTTATATATTTTTAATAATTGTTTTGTTATTTATTTTATTTATTTATTTGTATTATATATTTTAGAGTTGCAATTTTGGGGGCATGACAATCCACCCTTCCCAAAATTGCTTGTCCTCAAGCAATCATAATCCAAGATGCTCCTGCAGTTACCCAGATTCCCAATCAACCTTGTAGATTTGTATCACTCCTGTTTTGGGATGTGATTAGCTTTTGTTGCAATACTCTATAGTTAGTTATGTCTGACTTAATATTGCAATGATATCCTTGGGGAGTGATTGGTAGTATACTGCCAATAAGGTTAATAATACCACTTAGTGAGATCATGATCAATGTAATACCACTTAGTAGTTTTGTGTAAACTTGGCCTATAAAATATTCACATACATAGTGGTATGAATATGAAAAGGAGCACCTCAAGGAAGTCGCATGTGTGGTGAGAGGATCCTAAGAAAGGCATGGAGTGGGATGTCTGGCTCCCATATGCTATTGGTTTGATCACATGAGGAGTGCAATCGGGTTGCTTAATGCTACTAAAGTTCTACATGGAGAACTCTATAAGTGTATTGTAATCTCATTCTTGAGATAATACATTGAGTTTATGGTGCTTTTGAGGCTGAATTTTTATCCAAGGGATTTTCCCAAGGTATGTCCGATGTGATCTTTGTGTTAATGTTTTGTTATTCTTTTGCATTATGGATTATGCATACTAATCCACAATAGTATCTCTCATAAAGGTTGTGTGGAATTAGCATTTGTGGCTTTAAATTCTTAACAGTATGGAGCATATCATGTGGCATATTGCCCACATAGATGAATATTCAATTGCTAGCACAAGAGGATTGGAATCCACTAGCATATTCCTTGTGGCATCATCTAGCATTGACATTGTACGTGAGGTGATTTCTTTTAATTTTGTAGGTTTAATTTACATTTTTTATTTTTGTGGATTTTTTAATTGCAAGGAGGTTCAAGAGGTACCTCATACTGATCAGATTACTAGTAGGGTCAATGCCCCCCAAGCACTCCCAATGGTCAATACCACTAATGAGGAAAACTCACTGACTAGCACCCACTTACTACTAGGATTGCTAATCTAGCATATTCATTAATTCCACTAAATATTCTACTATAAATGATATCGACCACTACAAGGTTTCTTGTGCCCCATGTGCAAACTTAGTCAAGACAACAATTTACCATCTTGTAAGGCAATTTTCAAAAACCAATGCTAGTTTCAAATTCTTTGAGTAAATCTTGGAATATCCCAACATCCTTCTCTAATAAACAATTACAATCGTAAGTGGTAGTTTTGTGGCAAGCTAAGGTGGTTTACCATCTACTAATGTCAACTATACATTAGCAAAACCTTCCTTACAACTTAACCCCTCTCCATTTGTATTTTGATTTTGATACCCTAACTTTGCCAGCTCCATTCTCAAGCATACAAGCTTCATTTTTCAAGCAATTCTTTTCATCTAGGCTATTTTTTGAAAGGCTTCGCACTAGTGCAAATAGTTTGTGACTTTGGTGTCTAGATTTTCTAAAAATTGCAATTTCTCATAGGTATTGTTGGCTCATTCTCATTTTAGGAACTTTTAAGGCCCATTCGGGCTCATACAAATTTCTTTTCAAGCATTGTTTTTTGGAAGGATGTGATTTTTTACATACTTCATGGTGGTAACCTTGATTTATTCACATTCTTTATTAAAAGTGTAGTTTCAATATTTGGTCCTCTTTGGCATATGTAGTCCACTAAGATGAAGTCCACTATTGCACATTAGGGAAGTGGCAACTATAAATATGCTAAATATAAAGTGCCTTAATCATATTTTGCTAGGAGAATCTCTTGATTGAATATCTTTGGGGGGATTGTGCATTGCTTTGGTTGGTTTGGTTTCTATTTGACTTATTTGAAAACTCTATCATAGTTCAATTCATCGTTATATAACCTTGAAAACAAGAAATTATAAGGCCTAGCAAGATGGAATCTTGAAGCATTTTAGATGGATTTAACCCTTGCCCCATCTCTACGGACTTGTTCCTGAACCATGTACTTGTTAATGGAAGCATGTACAAGCTAACAAAAATGATTGTGTCCTAGGATTGACTGGTTCTAGTGTTGACAATGACACATTGTGGGCAATCTCGTTGGTTCATGTGTTGTCACTGACATGTTGTAGGCAATCTCACTGGTTCTAGTGTTGACAATGACACGTTGTGGGCCATCTCATACATTGGGTGCCCCCAAACTCTTTGGACCAAAGTTTTGGAAATGTATGGATATTTTGATGATCCTCCATTCCTAGATGATCCCATTATTGAATTGACTTGTACCCCATGATGTCTTTAAGAATCCGCCATATGACATCAATACAAACAAGGAGCTTTCTTGTTATGAAAGCCTTGAACATTATGATGACATAAAGACTTTACCTGATATTCCTTCCCCTATAGAGAATTCTATTGATTCTTTAGCTTCCTTGACTCCTGGTGCAGATTCAAAAGATTTGTTTCCTATATCTCTGAGCCACCATTTTAAGACTAAGGGCTCTTCTCCTCTAGCATCAACAAACTTGAGAGTTGTTCGTAGTCGGGCATCTAGTGTTTACACATCATGGTATGAGCATTGTAGTGTCAAATAGCGTGCACTAAGGTTACACCATCATCTCCTACTTCTACAAAGTACAAAGTTGCTTCAATAGAGCTTCTAGTGATTTAGTTCAACAAGATCAACCTTGTTTTCCACAAGTAGTTCATTGAGATTAGTACTTGACAATCTTTTTGGCTTGTTTGTTGAGTCCCGCCTTGTAGATTTGAAGGACACCATTGAGGACATTTGTCTCCTCTTTGATGACAATTCTCATGGAGTTGCACCTCATTCTCTAGATGTCATGAGGATACATTCAAACCCTCCTATTATTTCTCCACTTATAAATGCTTCTATTGTGGCAAGTCATGTAGTTCCTGAGTCCCTAGATTTGACTCTGCCACTATTGGCACCGTATGTAGGAGAACTAGGTTCTAATTTGTTCAAATCTGTTACTTGAATTGAGAGTGTATCTACATCAAGCCCTTACATGGTACTTGACTTCTCTTATCAACATTTGTCACAATTTAGAATTGACTTGGAGAAGCTTGAGCAATTTATGGAGAGTTTGTCACCAACTTTGGCACCTATTCTACATCTATTTCCACATGGTTCTATGGTGCCACCTTCTTCAGTTGGTCAGGGACTCCTAATTAGATTGTGACACCTTTCAACACCAACATGTCAAAAAATGAGTAGCTTCCAAAGATCTGCATCTTATGTTTTTTTCATTCATATCCCTTCTTTGAATGGGAAGATCTTTTGCATTCACCTTTGGGTTTGTTTCTTCCCGAGGGGACAAATGTTCTTCAACAAGCATAAATCATCTTTGGTTTTTAGTGTCGACCATCTACCATTCATACAAGAAACTACATACCGGTGGGGGCTTTATAGTCCTTCTTGACCTTCTTTCTCTTTTGGGAGGGAATTTTTTGTCACATTGGGTCTTATCCTTCTCATTCTTTTGAAAGAGGTCATTTTGTACATGGATTCCTAACATGGCTAGACATTTGTCAGAACCCATCAATCCTATCCACCTAGCCATGCATATAGGGGGTGTTGCTGAATATTTTTTCTTGAATTTAGTGTGCATCTGGGAGAAGCTTACTTAGATGGGTATCAAATTGGATAGGTGTCTGTGTCATATCCCTTGCATGTAAATAGGAATATATGTAGGGAGGTAATATGCATTTAATAAAGGTGGTTGTATTTTCCTACTTTAGTATCTCCTTTATCCTACATTGTTTGCACATTCACATCTCTTGTGGCATCTACTATGAATGCTCACTCTTGAGTCTCCACCAATTGGCAATCCAAGCCATTGCTTGTATTTTATCCTCTATTTTAGAATGGCAATCATATTATGTTCTGCAATCTTTTGGTTGGTCTTTGTATTTTTGCTATTGTAGCTTTTTCTTGTCATCAAGATTTTGGGTTTATTTGCCCATTGGTAAATCAGAAATCTTACATAGTATCAGAGCAATCTTTGTTCCATTCCACAATATTACACGGATAGATGTAAGACTTTGGTCCCTAAGGATAGATTCCTGTCCAAAGTCCAAAGTAATGATTTTTGCTACACATTTAATGATCAATCAATGACAAACAGACTTGAGCAACGGCAGAATAACCCATGCAATGCAATAGATTTCTGCAGTCAGACAGTTGATGGGGCTGATATAGAAGACTTTCTTGGTTAGCACAATTAAACAACAGTCTTTTGGGTCAACCAGACAAGATTTTCTGTCATCCTAATCATAGTAACAGAAATCTGCAAAAAAACCCGATTATATCACGATTTTTAAAAAATCTGCAGGCTAGATGATTTTTTCTCCGATTTTTTGAAAAAATCTTTGACTTTTTGGTCAACGATTTTTTCCCATTTAAAACTGCAAAATCGGCAAAAAATGCATTTAAAACCTGCAAAAAAACGTGAACAAAATCGTGTTGATTTTCACGCGAAAAAAAAAAACAATGAGACCATAGCTTGTTGCTTACTATTATGCTTAGATAGATTTTTTCCAAGCATCCATAGCTTGTTTGAAAGCACCTGTTTTAGGCTTTTAGCCATAGCAACAAGGCAGTGAACTGTTTGATAAAATGCTTTGGTAGACATGTATGAAAAATGTCGTAGCATAGACAAGGCAGTGAACTGTTTGAAAAGATGCCTCAAAGAAATGTGGTCTCATGGTGATGGAATGCCATGACAATCCATAGCCATAGGCATTTGTCATGGCATTCCATCACAATGAGACCACATTTCTTCGAGGCATTTTTTCAAACAGTTCACTGCCTTGTCTATGCTATTGCTTACTATTATACTTTTATAGATTTTTTCCAAACATCCATAGCTTGTTTGAAAGCACTTGTTTTAGGCTTTTAGCCATAGTAGCAAGCCAGTGAGCTGTTTGACAAAATGCTTTGGTAGACATGTATGAAAAATATGGTAGCATAGATAAGGCAGTGAATTGTTTGAAAAAATGCCTCAAAGAAATGCAATCTCATGGTGATGATTGTCATGGCATTCCATCACCATGGCACCACATTTCTTTGAGGCATATTTTCAAACAGTTCACTGCATTGTCTATGGCTTGTTATGGCCTTCCATCACCATGAAACCACATTTCTTTGAGGCATTTTTTCAAACAATTCACTGCCTTGTCTATGCTATTGCTTACTATTATGCTTTGACAGATTTTTTCCAAGCATCCATAGCTTGTTCGAAAGCACCTGTTTTAGGCTTTTAGCCATAGCAGCAAGGAAGTGAACTGTTTGATAAAATGCTCCGGTAGATATGTATGAAAAATGTCGTACCATAGACAAGGTAGTGAACTGTTTGAAAAGATGCCTCAAAGAAATGTGTTCTCATGGTGATGGAATGCCATGACAATCCATCACAATAGGCATTCATCATGGCATTCCATCACCATGAGACCACATTTCTTTGAGGCATCTTTTCAACCAGTTCACTGCCTTGTCTATGGCTTGTCATGGCATTCCGTCACCATGAGACCACATTTCTTTGAGGCATTTTTTCAAAAAGTTCACTGCCTTGTCTATGCTATTGCTTACTATTATGCTTTGATAGATTTTTTCCAAGCATCCATAGCTTGTTCGAAAGCACCTGTTTTAGGCTTTTAGCCATAGCAGCATTTTAGTGAACTGTTTCATAAAATGCTTTGGTAGACATGTATGAAAAATGTCGTAGCATAGACAAGGCAGTGAACTGTTTGAAAAAATGCCTCAAAGAAATGTGGTCTCATGGAATGCCATGACAAACTAAAGCAATTGGCAGTTGCTCCTAGTTATTAGTTATGCAATGTGAAGTAATTGCAAAACTGCTTAGGTTGACTTTGTAAAAAGCTATATTGTAATTGAAATTTTGTCATCTATCAGCATCTAGTTATTAGTTACGCAATGTGAAGTAATGTGAAGTAATGCTTTGAGTTTGAAAGATGTGCAATGCAATGAATGTAATCAGCGATATGAATA
Organism: Sequoiadendron giganteum; assembly: GCA_007115665.2. Lineage (NCBI taxonomy): Eukaryota > Viridiplantae > Streptophyta > Pinopsida > Cupressales > Cupressaceae > Sequoiadendron > Sequoiadendron giganteum. The sequence goes on from CM021101.1 coordinate 815,993,311, forward strand.
TAAACTACAAAAATCTATTTTCTACATTTCATTAGTTAAACTCTTTATTTTATTTGCTCTCTATATCTCTATGCTATGGAAATGCCTTTCAATTTCAAAAAAAGTAGTTTTTATCTCTTGTTCTACAATTTTTTACATTTTTTTAAATCCGATTTTTTCCCGATTTTTATACTTTTCATTTGCCGATTTATTCCCCAAAAGATTTTTGTTGCTATGATTATTCCTAATGATGGATTATGGAGTGTGATCCAAAAACCTTGGTGCAAACAAAACTCACACTTCAAACAACAGTAATTTAGGTCAACTAGCACTTTAGTTCTCAATTAGAACCATGGAGCCAATCAAATTTTACCACTCACTCTGCATTAAGGCTGAATGGTGTTTGTTTCCAAAATATTCGCTTACGCTTGGGTATTTATTTGATATAAGTGTTTTGTTTATGGTGTATCAAATTGCAATGTTCTTACAAAAATATACTGTGTAGTTAAACTAGGTTTTGACGTTTCCTATCTCTCTATTAACCCATCATCGGGGAGGAGGACTGAAGCCAATGAGGTTTTCTGTTTTCCTATAAGGACAATGACCTATGCAGTTTGAGACTTTTTAATAATTTTCAGAGTAAAGGCATTTAGCAACCTGGGTAGTAAAGGACTGCTATGAAGGGAGCTACTGATGACCATAGACATGTCTTCCATAGCATCAAACCTAAGTTGGTTCCCTTGCCTTGTAATCATTACAAAAAAAATGTCATTAGAGTAAGTGGGTCCACGAGCATTAAAATTCTAATGAAACATGTCCGAGAAGTTTTCGTAACTTAACAATAGACATGTATTGACCTTTGTTAGTGCCTATTATACCGTCAGAGTTTAAATCGAGGAGATTGAGGATCAGCAAGACAGACAAACCCAAGTTTGGAACATCAGCAATGTGGATAAGGGCATTTGAGAAAAGCGTTACCTCTCCAATTTCTACAGCAACTTCTTACAATAGATCTAAATCGCCTGTGCCAACAGAAGCGATAAGAGGGTTGGATTTATAGTTTGCTTTCATTCGGCTTCCCCCTGTAATCATTAACATTAAACACATCAGACTTAAAAGGAATTTTTAGATTACTGCTGATGGATAAAGAAATCCAAATCGCCATCTAGAAGAGTTGTGTTTCACTGCAACTGGTGTAAGTGTAGGTAGCTCTTGCATTTCAACGAAACAAACAAACACCAAGCAAAAACCCATAATTGAAGAAGTTGCCCTCATTCCTCATTAATTCTTACCGAGTTTATCGCCTCCTATTCACTCTAGAAGATTAAGAAATACCCATCAAATTTTTGGTTAAATCGAAGTCATTTGGTCACGGAAAAAAATCTTTAGTTTTCACAAAATTGATTAAAGAGATGTGCATAAAGTTGGTAGAATAATCTGGAGGAATGGAAGAGAAAGGACCTCCTCCGTGCCCGCCGGTTTGACTGGTTAGCTGTACAAATTTGGAGACCAGTCGAAATCAAATTTTGTTCTTTCAATTAATACATATTGAAGCTAAATTTTATGTTCCGCCCATTTAAATAAATTAGGAGAGAGGGGCTAGTAGTAGTGTGGGCTAACTTTGTCAATATGTAGCAATTGATTGGATTATGGTAGAACTTTCGTTATTTTTTAAATGTAGACTAGCCTCTTATTTATCTATAATTAAGGTTTGGAGATGTGACTCATCGTGCAACTCGCCACATCAACACATCTATTGAGAAGTGTCTAAAATTTGACTTTTTAAAGGTTCGACTAAAACTTAATCATGGGAGCCCTAATAGTTGAACAAAAAAAATCATTTGTTGTTTGTAGAATATCATATTTTTATTTAAAATAAAATTAATATACAATCTAAATGGACCAAATACTTATGGATAACCATAAATTTTTGATATCTCTACCTTTTATATTCAACACATAAGGATCAATAGTTGAACACAAAAAAACTATTTGTTGTTATAAAAATAACACATAATTATTCAAAATACAACTTATATCAAACAAAAATGGACCAATAGTTGAACACTATTTTTTTTTTTATATCCTTCACATTTAATGAGAAAATACATGTTATTTGTTGTACTCACCTTTTATATTTGTGATAGCACAATCTATTAATATAAAATACTCCAATGCTTGTACATTGCTACCCCAATAGTTGTACACATAAGAACAATATTTTTTCACTATGATAACAATACTTGTTTAAATGAGTGTCTTATTTTATTAAATGAGCAGTTTATTTTTTAAATGATACTCTTATAGTGGATAGTTATGATATTTTATTTGAAACAAAAAAATACTTATTTCACTTCTTCATGAATGTATTTATGTTTATTTTATATAACATTTAAAGGTGATGTTCAAGTATGGGTCCATTTTTTATCAACATTTGGTTTTTTTTAATTTACATTTGAACTATTTATTTACAATATATAGTATAAATATGTGGTAAGACTGGATATTATAATCATGATTGACTGCACGACTATTGGACCATGCACAACTACTAGCTCCTCTCCCCTATCGGGAAGAAAGGAGGTGTGGAATTTGATCGAGTATGGGGTACGGAGCTCCGTTAGGGTTTTTTTCTGTATTATTGGCTTAGGATTTTACTATTCCAAGGCCTCGATCGACTTTAAGTTCTTGTTGGTGTTGGGAGTTTAGAAATTTGTTTTGATGGTTTTTCATGAGGTAAGTCTTCTAACTCCCCTTCAGACGTGGTGTTTCCCATTCTAGAATTTGATAATGCATGTCAACAGTTAGAGCAGCATACTCTTATAGGAAAAGAGTGGGTAAACTAAAGTTGGGTCCCTCATGGGCTATGCTTTGATATGGTCCAAACCTTGACCAAAGGGTTCTTCCTTTTCTGTTTCACAGAAATAAATCATGCTCAAGCAATCATGAACCATGGTCTGTGGTATGTTCGATCCTCTTTGTTGGTCTTCCAATCGTAGACTCAGGAATTTTTTGTCTCTAACTACATGAAGTTAAGGGTCTCGGTTTGGATTGATTTTCTCAAGCTTCCCTTGCCTTGTCTACATTTTTTGCACCACATAGCATTTCTCTAGGGAAAGTTATTAGTATCAAACCCAACTAGTTTTACCAAGCTTGTCCTCAAAAATGAGTTTGTGTTGAAGTAGATCTCTCTAAAGACTTGAAAGAGTTTATAAACATTCAAATCAACAACCCCTGCACACCTAGCAGGTTTTATATTTAAGTTTTTTGAATACTTACATGAATGTCAATTTGTTGATCATAAGATCAAAGATTGTCCTCTTGTTGCCCCAGGAGTTAAGTCCCCGCCATGGGAAACTGAAAAATCTTGTCCCATAGAAGATCCTACCTCCAAAGCGGACAAAAAATGGACTATGATGACAAGCCAAAAGAACAAGTCTAATGGCCCTTCAAGGCTGACAACTAAGGTTTTGGAGCCTTCAATTGGGGTTTCAAACCCTTCAAAGAAGGGGAAGGAAATGCATTATACTGCAAATGACGCACTCGCTCAACCAAGGCTCTCTACAATGCCTCATGCAACGTTTGTGCTAACAACCCAACCATTTGTTCCTTCTCTTGCAACAAGGTCTCTTAGGAGATCTCGCAACCCTTCCAAGTAGCTCGAGGAAGGAGAATTTGTTGCACAAAAACAAAGAGTTTCCTCTCCTCCACTCCAATTGGGGATAGTGCCACAAGAATTTTTACATAATCGCTTTTCCTCTCTGGAAAAGTCAAACTTTGATGACATGATGAATTTTCTCTCCTAGAATGTTTGAGGTCTCACTGACCTCTCTAGGAAGTATTTTGTTAGGGAGACTCTTCATAAACATGCTAGAATTGATGTATTATGTCTTCAAGAAGTTAAAGTTGTTGATTTTTTGTTGTTTCTTACATGTCGAGTTATTTGGCCAATAAGTATGATGTTCACCACTTGTCATGTTGTCGATCGTGGCAAAGTTGTCACCCTCTTGTCACCACGTTGGCATGATTGCATTGTGGACCATGGTTATAATCCCATGCATTGGCTGATCTGAATACTCTTGAACATTGATAATCATTCCTTTAGGATTATTAATGTTTATGCTTCCAATGATGTTCTTGAAAGATCTCTTCTCTAGCGATGGATCGTCGATTCTCTTCCACTTGCTACTTGGGTTTGTGCAATGACTTTAATATGATTGAGGTGACATACAACAAAGAGGGTACTAAGCCTTTTCGGTGGGAAACTGGTGAGAGAGAGGTGTGATTTTACATGCACAATAAAATTGGGTCTCTTTGACCCCAATATTGGTCACCCCCATTCACATTCTTTATGGCATCCATGGAATAACTTTTGAGTTGGGCTTGACAAAATTTTAAGCATCTTAATCGTGTAATGATATCTGTGCAATTTTATTTTCCTTTGCCAATTGTTCTCCTCTTATGGTTATGTCGTTGTCAAATGTGACCTTGTCAAACCACTTTCCCATTAATTTCATAATTGATTGGCAAGTGGGCCTGCCTCGGCCATGTAAATCTCAATTTTTTTTTATTACTTCCTTGTTGAATCACCAGCCTAAGTTAACCCACATCAAAAGAATTTGGAACCTTGAGTGTAGACCCATTCACACCTCGGGTTGGATTTCTTGGTGGGATAATGTCATTACCACACTGTGGTTTCTTCACATCTATGGGCACCAACTGGGCATTTTTTGCAAGAATTCATATGAAGCCACCACCTCGAATCTCTAAAATGCCACAAAGGTCTTAGCTACCAACCCTTTCTCCTCAACTTTGCAGGTCAAAGTTGCAGAGTTGAGACATCAAAATCAAGTTGCGAATAGTTATGTTGTGAGAGGTGCTCAAATCAAAGCTAGACTTCACTGGCTTAAAATCAGTGATCGTGTCTCAAAGGAATTTTTTCTTTCTCTTAAAACCAACGCACTTCACATGGCATCAAGGTGCTCAAAGATTTTCTTGACATTTTCTAGGCCTTTATTAGACATTATGAAAAAGTCTTCACCAACAAAGATCACACTCCTAAGCATGCGAGTTCTCTCCAAGATTATCTTAGAGTTGTGCCTAACATGCTTTCTTTTGCTTAGAAGACTTTTTGCGAGCAATTTCTCACCATTGAGGACCTACCTCAAGGAAGTCGTGAACACTATGATTTATGACAAAGCCATGAGAATTGATGATTTCCCTTGTGAGTTTTATAAAACCCTATGGGAGTGTGTGGGAGAAGATCTACATAAGGTGTATTTAGAAGCATTTCACTCCAAATCCTAGGTCATCTTATTAACAAAGGAAATATTAAATTCATACCTAAATGGTGATCCTAAAGACATTTGTAATTGGCAGTCCATCATGCTCCTCAATGTCTCCTACAAAATTATAGTCAAATCTTACTCTGAATATTCGTCACCTTCTCCCTCAAATCATTCACGCAAAGCAAACTAGGTTTATTAAATCCAAATTTATTTTAGATAACATCATTATTGTTTGGCAAGGTATGGAGTGGGCCAGGCACTCCCATCAGAAAGCCATTTTTTTGAAAATTGGTTTTGCTAAAGCTTATGACCACATAGAGTGACCCTTCATTCTTGTTATTCTTTTCGCTCTAGGTTTTGGTATAAATTTCATTCAATTTGTGAGCATGCTTTTTGTGAATGCCTCAACTTGCATTACCATTAATGGTCATCAGTCCTAGTCTTTTCGCTTATTCTATTCCATTTGCTAAGGTTGCCCTCTTGCCCCTTCTTTGTATGTCCTTGTTGTTGAAGGCTTTGGCTATCTCCTGGCTCATTCAATCTCTCATGGTATGCTCAAGGGGATCACCTTGCCTAATTTGTTAGTTTAGCTTGTTAATGGCCATTTTTTTTATGATTCTTTTATGAATTTGCTAGAGGATGAAGACAGCATCATTTCATTGATGATTCTTTTTTTACTTTGTTAGAGGATCAAGATAACATCAAGGCCACCCTCAAATGCCTGGATATTTTTTGCCTTTTGGGTCAGCGATTCAATGGCACAAAACTTAATGTTTGAAAGTCCTGTTGGATGTTGTGGTTGTGTTGCTGATATGTGGTTGTCAATGATGTCAACACTATTAGCATTGATGTTCTTGAAGGCTGTATATGCGAGGATATTGAGAAAATTATAATAAATATGTTGAAGGTTGTATGTGAAGCTGTGAAGTCCAGTGTGGTGTAAAATTCAGTATGGTGGTATTCAGAAGTTGCGCTTTCAAGGGTTTGTTGCTAAGCCTATCTAAAGTTTACTCTGGAATTTTCATAGGTGCGCGTCAAGATTTGTGCAAGTTGTGAGTTTATGTGTTCCTATAGTTATTTTGTTACTGTAGTTGATGTGTCTAGAAGAAGAGAATGCAATTCTAGTAATTCTAGTTGTTGCATATGCTCATGCGATTTTCGTTGATGTTTCTAGATCGTGCTTTATCCTTGTTGCACGTCCATGTTGATTAGAGTGATCATGATCAAATATTTTTCCGTTGTGTGTTCAGGTTTTCATGTTCTTGGCCAACATGGTGGTTGTAGGGTGTTGCGGATCCTCGTGGATTAATATTTTAATGTTTGGAATGTTTGAAGAAGTTGTTTTAGGTCTTCGTTATGTTGTGACTAACTTCAATTGGTGCGCATTGAGATTTGTTCATGAATTGGACCGACAGTTTGTAATTTATTCTTTTATTTTTGGGCGACAAAGTTGTTAATGTAATTCCATGAAGCGGATATATAAGAGCGATTGTTTCCTCATTTTGAAGTGTGCTCAATGTGTGTATGAGAAGTGTGAATGAAAAATGTGTGAATAAAGATCAGGTCATTCGATTGCAGAGCAGAGTGTGAAGAAGGTTGAGCGAAGTGTGAAGAAGTATTTTTGTGCCTAACCGAAACTGTCATCAGGATTTTGAAGAAGCTAATTTATCAGTTCATATTCTTCAAATGGTTTTAATCTGAATATTTTTGTTTAGGCAGTGAGCCTTCCCATTTGAGCAGTGAGCTCTAGGTAGTGTGACTGAATGCATGTGCATTCCTTATTCATTTTCATTATACTTCTAACAGGGTATAATCTTGTGGACTAACATCCACCATGGTTTTTCCCCTAATAGGGTTTCCACGTATAAAATCTTGGTGTTCTTGTGTTTCTGATGTGTTGTTGATTCATGTTTTCACTATTAATTATCAGATCTAAGATTAAAGGTTAATAAGGTTGAATAAGTTTTAAATTTTGTGACAACTGATTCACCCCCCTCTTAGTTGTCTATTCTTGTTTTGCCAACAACTGGTATCAAAGCAGGTTCCTCTGAAGAAGCTTAATAGCTAGAGGTGATCTGACATGGCATCATACAAGAAGGATAGTCCCAAATTCGATGGAACAAACTACTCTCTATGGAAAGCTAGAATGGAGTTTCATTTGAAGTGCATTGGTGATCCCTTCTGGAAGATTATAAAGAATCGATATATTATTCCTCAGAATGGTCCCTCTATTCCTAATGAGATCAAAGAAGCTGAAACAAATATTAGGGCTATAGAAGCATTATTGAGTGCTCTAACTGATTCAGAGATGACAAATGTAATGGGTTTGAAAATAGCATATGAGATCTGGAAGAAGCTGGAGACATTGTATGAAGGAGATGCACAAGTGAAAGTTGCTAAGCTACAAATTATGAAAGCTAAGTGGGAAAAATTGAAAATGAGTGAATATGAAAACATTATTTATTTCATGCAAAAAGTGAATGAACTAGTGATGGGTATTAGATGTGTCGGTGGAATCTTGGATGAAGAAGAGATTGTGGCTAAAGTGCTCATATCATTTCCTACTTCTTACACAATGAAATCTCATACTATTGAAGAACTTGGGACAGTAACAAATGTGGCAAGAGACATGTTGATTGGTAAGCTTGCTGGCTCTGAATTGAGTGAATTCGGTGATTCTACTCCTAAGACAGAATCTGCATTTAAGGCTACTGTATCCAGAAGAAACCAACAGAGATATGATCTGGGAGAAAGTTCTAGAAAGACATTCAAGTATGAAGATGAGATGAAACAGATTAAAGACGAAGAAAGAGAGCTAGAAGAGTTGGAAACATTGATTGTGAAAAGAGAAGCTAGAGGACAAGGTAAGTATAAAGGAAAGTTGTCTATTAAATGTTTCTCTTGCAATAAGATAGGTCATTTTGCATCAAGGTGTCCTGAAAGAGTTCCTAGGTTCAAACCTAATAAGCCTAGATTTCAAAAGAAATGTTATTATGCTGAAGAAGGTGTTACTGATGATGAATCTGATAAAGAAAATGGATGGGTATTTATTGCTATCAAGGAAAATGGTACGGTGTCCACTGAATTTTCTAGTGATAAGAATGTTGAGAAAGCTCTTGCAGCTAGAATTGAAGAAAAGGATGAGTGGGTGATTGACAGCGGATGTTCACATCATATGACTGGTGACAAAATCAAGTTTATAAGCTTGGAGAAATATGATGGTTGTGTTGTAAGATTTGGAGATAACAATGCTGGTGTGATTTGTGGCAGAGGCACTATTTCTCTTGGTGGTAAATATAATACTGATGATGTCCTTTATGTCGAAGGATTGAAACATAATCTATCGAGTGTTGGATAAATGGTAGACAGGGGATAAAATCTTCAGTTCAAAGATGGTAAGTGCAGGATACTGAAAAGTTCTGGAAATATAATTGCTTCAGGTACAAAGACAAGAGGTAATATTTTTCACCTGAGTGTTGCTAGTGAAAGTTGTTTAATTGCTCAAGTTGGTGTAAGTTGTTTATGGCATAGGAGACTATGTTATGTGAATTTTGATAACATTGTCAAAGTAAGCTTCACTCAAGCAGTTAGAGATCTTCCTAAGTTAATGAAGCCTACTAACACCATATGCAAGGAATGTCAGATGGGAAAGCAGATAAGAATTTCTTTTCGGAGCAAACAACATCATTCTAATGGAGTACTGGAGCTGGTGCATACTGATCTACGTGGTCCTTCCAGAATCAAAATTCTAGAAGGAGAAAGGTACTTTATGTTGCTTATTGATGATTACTCTAGGATGATATGGGTTGCTTTATTGAGAGAAAACATGAAGCATTAGAAAAGTCCAAAAGTTTCAAAGCTATGGCCAAGAATGAGACAGGTTTGAAGATCAAATGCTTAAGGCCAGACAGAGGTGGTGAATTCACTTCTTGGAAGTTCAATTATTTATGTGAAGAGCATGGAATCAAAAGATAGTTATCTGCTCCCCGGACCCCTCAACAGAACGGAGTTGTTGAGAGAAAGAACAAAACAATTCTAGATGTTGCTAGAACTATGATGTTGGAAGGTAATGTACCTCATATCTATTGGAGAGAAGTTGTAAGCACTGTTGTATATACTATTAACCAGGTAAATGTCAATGGTAATTATGGTAAGACTCCTTTTGAACTGTGGTTTGGTTATAAGCCTACTGTTAAATATTTCAAAATCTTTGGAAGTAGATGTTATATCAAGAAAGATGAAGATATTGGCAAGTTTGATGCTAGGAGTGATGAAGGAATCTTTTTGGGTTACTCTACTAAGAGCAAGGCATACCAGTGCTATAATAGAAGATTAAGGAAAATGGTTGAAAGTGCAAATGTCAGAGTCGATGAAGACACTGCTAGATCATCCAGATACTGTGGATATGATTTAGATGACCAACATGATAGTACTGATAATGGAAAGAATTCTCAGACACATAATCAAGTTCAAATTGTTCTGGTGAATCAAGAGAATCAAGAAGGAGAAGCCAGTGGAAGTACAGAAGAACCAGAAGTTCGAGAGAATCCTAAAGTTTTGAGGTATGTAAAGCTAAATCATTCTGAAAATAAGATTATAGGAGATAAGAACAAAGGTGTGCAGACTAGAAGAAGAATTGCAAAAGAGTATTTTTTGATTTCCAAGACTGAGCCCAACAATGACAATGAAGCATGTAAAGATGAATATTGGATGGAAGCAATGAAGGAAGAACTGATGCAGATAGAGAAAAATGATACATGGATTCTTGTTCCCAAACCTTAGGATAAAAATGTGATTGGAACCAAATGGATCTTTCGGAATAAGTTGAATGAACAAGGTGAAGTGGTAAGGAATAAAGCAAGACTAGTATGTAAAGGGTACTCACAAATGGAAGGTATTGATTTTGAAGAAACCTTTGCCCCTATTACTAGAATTGAAGCTGTAAGATTATTTCTTGCTTATGCTACTTTTAAGAACTACGAAGTCTATCAAATGGATGTAAAGTCAGTATTTTTGAATGGTGAGCTAGAAGAAGTATATGTTGAGCAACCAAATGGATTTCAACTGACTGATAAAGAAGATATGGTTTGTCGATTGAAGAAAACACTGTATGGACTCAAATAAGCCCCTAGAGCCTGGTATGCTAGACTGGATAAATACTTGTTGAAGCTTGGATTCAATAAAGGTACTGCTGACAGTAATCTGTATTTTAAGATGGATCAAGATAAAGAGTTGATTATTGAAGTCTTTGTTGATGACATCATTTTTGAAGGTGATGATGACTTATGTATGAAGTTTGCTGATGAAATGAAAAGCGAGTTTGAAATGTCAATGATTGGAGAGCTGAAATTCTTTTTAGGATTGCAAATTACTCAATTAGATGATGGAATCTTTATATCTCAGTCCAAATATGTAAGAGAGTTACTAAAAAAGTTTGGTATGGAAGACTCAAAGCTAGCTGGTACACCCATGGTAACCGGATGTAAGTTAGCATAGAATGATGATTCTCCTAAAGAAAATCAAACAAGATATAGGTCAATGATCGATGGATTACTTTATTTGACCTAGACCAGACCAGACATCATGAATGTTGTATGTATGGTTGCTAGATATCAAGCTAATCTGAAGGAGTCTCATGTGACTGTTGTGAAGAGAATTTTCAGATACTTGAAAGGGACATTTGATTTTGGTCTTTGGTATCCTAAAGATGATGATCTTACCTTGAGCACCTTTACTGATGCAGATTGGGTAGGAGATGTGGATGACAGAAAAAGTACTAGTGGTGGTGCATTCTTCTTGGGAAGAAGTTGGTATCTTTGCTAAGTAAAAAGCAGAATTCCATTTCCTTATCTACTGCTGAAGTAGAGTATATTGTTGCTACAAACAATTGCACTCAAGTAATATGGATGAAGCAGATGCTGAGAGATATCAGAATTGAGTATGATGAGCCTATTGCTATATTTTGTGATAATTCTAGTGCCAAAAACATTTCTAAGAATTCGGTGCTGCATTCAAAGACAAAACATATATCTATCAAATATCACTTTTTGAGAGACAAAGTGAGTGAGAAAGAAGTCAGACTAGAGTATGTGCCTACTAAGGAACATATTGCAGACATTTTTACTAAGACATTGCCTAAGGATACTTTTGAGTATCTCACAGGGAAGTTAGAAGTAATTTCCCCTCCTAATTTGAACTAAGATGCAAGTCTTTGCATCAATCTATGCATTCATAGTCATATCTTGTTCCAGATTGATGTTGTGGTGGCTGCTACTCGGGGGGAGTATTCAGATGATTCAGATATGTGGTTCAAATCATGTGTACCTTTTCCATTGATGTCAAAGGGGGAGAAGAACAATGTGAAAAATCTTGGGGGAGAAGAGTAGAGAAGAGTAATGCAAGGGGGAGAAGAACAGTATGAGAAGAAGAGTTAGTTGTGTCAATGGTATTTTTCACATCATGTGTTGCCATCAATGCCAAAGGGGGAGATTGTTGGATGTTGTGGTTGTGTTGTTGATATGTGGTTGTCATTGATTTCAACACTATTAGCATTGATGTTCTTGAAGGTTGTATATGTCGAGGATATTGAGAAAATTATAATAAATATGTTGAAGGATGTTTGTGAAGCTGTGAAGTTCAGTGTGGTGTAAAATTCAGTATGGTGGTATTCAGAAGTTGCACTTTAAAGGGTTTGTTGCTAAGCCTATCTATTTTTAACTCTATAAGTTTCAGAGGTGCACATCAAGATTTGTGCAAGTTGTGAGTTTATGTGTTCCTACAGTTATTATGTTACTGTAGCTGATGTTTCTGGAAGAAGAGAATGTAATTTTGGTAATTCTAGTTGTTGCATATGCTTGTGCGATGTTTGTTGATGTTTCTAGATCGTGCTCTATCCTTGTTGCACGTCCACATTGTTCGGAGTGATCGTGATCGAAGATTTTTCCGTTGTGTGTTTGGGTTTTCATGTTCTTGGTTGACATGGTGGTTGTAGCGTTTTGTGGATCCTCATGGATTAATATTTTAATGTTTGGAATGTTTGAGGAAGTTGTTTTAGGTCTTCATTATGTTGTGATCGACTTTGGTTGGTGCGCATTGAGATTTGTTCATGAATTGGGCCGACAAATTGTAATTTATTCTTTTATTTTTGGGTGACAGAGTTGTTAATGTAATTCCATGAAGCGGATATACAAGAATGATTGTTTCCTCATTTTGAAGTGTGCTCAATGTGTGTATGAGAAGTGTGAATGTGAAATATGCAAATAAAGATCAGATCATTCGATTGCAGAGAAGAGTGTGAAGAAGGTTGAGTGAAGTGTAAAGAAGTATTTATGTGCCTAACCGAAATTGTCATCAGTCTTTTGAAGAAGCTAATTTATCAATTCATATTCTTCAGATGGTTTTAATCTGAATGTTTCTATAAGGCAGTGATCCTTCCCATTTGAGCAGTGAGCTCTAGGCAGTGTGCATGAATGCATGTGCATTCCTTATTCATTTTCATTATACTTCTAACAGGCTATAATATTGTGGACTAACATCCACCATGGTTTTTCCCCTAACAGGGTTTCCACATATAAAATCTTGGTGTTCTTGTGTTTCTGATGTGTTGTTGATTCATGCTTTCACTATTAATTATTAGATCTGAGATTAAAGGTTAATAAGGTTGAATAAGTTTTAAATTATGTGACAACTGATATTTCACCCCCCCTCTCAGTTGTCTATTCTTGTTTTGCCAACAAGTCAATTCTCCCTAGGCCTCCCTGGATGCAACAATGGATGGAAGTGAATCAATAAAGGGGAATTTTACAAATTCCTTGACATTCCCTTTTCCTTTCAGGCTTCTCTAATGGACTTATGGAAAGTCATTCTCAATAGAATCGAGCATAAACTATCTTTTTGGATCACCAAGCCACTTTTCCTTGTTGGAAAATTTCAGCTATGCTCTAAAATTTTGGCCATCACTCATGTTTATTATTCTTCATGTTTGTCCCCTTCCAAGGCCTCTTATGTGAAGCTAGAGAAGCTGCTTAGGGATTTTCTTTGGGCCTCTTTTGAGACACACGGGATTTCATCGAGTTGCTTGGGAATTCTACTACATTTCGAAGGATTCTAGTGGCCTTAGCATGTTGGCCACACAACATCAAGGGATTTCTCTCTGTGCCAAATGGATTATTCAAGCCCTCAATAAAAATGAATCCTAGAGGATTCTCCTCAGACATTGCATTTCCTCAGGATATCCAGTTCACAGGCCTGCTTGGAAAGGGATTGGTCTTCACACCCTTCTCATAATGAAATATCCTATGCAAATTGAGGGAATTTTTGTTGCCAAAAGCATTTGGCATACCTAGGAAGCCATTAAACCCTAGCTCAGTTGGAGCGGGGTTGGATTTCTGGAATGGTTATCTTTTAACTAGCATAATATTTGGTGGTCTCCTATGTTTGCTATTTCAGGAAACTCTCCTACCAAGTTACCTTGGCTCAAAGCCCTCAAATTTCATAAGAAAGGCATTTAGACTCCAAAGGATTTTTTCTCTAGACCCATGATGAGCATCATGTCTTGGGAAGTTTTATGCTTCATTAAATTGGCATTCATATTGTTGACGATGATGTTACTCACACCAACAATGCTGATAAAGTCTTCACAAGCAGATCATGAAGAGCCTATCTTCTTGAAAAACTTAACCAGGGCAACCTCATGGTGTGTCCGTGTAATTGGAAAAAGGTTGAATTAGCGCAATCCCAAGTCTTTGGTAGTCAGGTCTTGACCATACTAGGTTTACTTTAGGGTATGATGTGATAATGTTGTTAATCTCAAAGGGAATATGATTTTTCTAGTCTCATTATTATTTCTAGTTTCATTAAGAATCATGAACATTAGGCATAAGATTTCTAGTTTTATCATAAAATAATATCATGAAATCAAAGGATTTGTAATAAAATTTCACGAACATCAATCAATTTTGCTATCACTTAAGTAGATTTAGCTTTAAGCATTCAAAAACTTCATTGAAAATGAAATATTTTCAATAAATTTCCATCTGTTCATCTATTTTTGGAACATTTTCATAAATTTAAGCATCTAATCTAAAATAAAGCATCAAAAATACTGAAAATTAAAATTTCTCCTGGTGATTCTCCATGCATGCCCCAAGATATAACTAAATCAAAGCAAACCACTTTATACTTCACCAGATTTTTTCACAGCTAGGCATAAAATGGTGCAAGCTTTTAAAGAAGGGGGTTTTAGTTTGGACACCGATTAGGTTCCGTATGCACCCTTAAACGGTGCAACATACAGTCTTATTTGGCTGAACTAACAAAACCAGCTACAAAGATTCATGAGATAGGTAGCTATCAAATTGGCTTCTATATTGATTAAAGTCTATGTGCATACAAGTTTTTATTCCAAAATGATTCAGAAAATGGGAAAGAAAAAAAACTTAGAGAAGTTTTGGCTCTTCCGACATCCACAAATTTTGAACTTCACTAAAAGAAAATATCCTCTGGCCTTTATAGAGATAAGACACAAGTAGGATAAGACAAATACATGAGAGGAAATCCAAGGGATGAATCATATCAAGGCATGTGGAAAATACTGATTAGCAAGAGAATTGCAAACGAAGTCAATGAAGGTCAACCTCCGTCTACACGTTGAAGTCCTTTGGGTTTCTTATCTTTTTATTATTAGGGTTCCTTCTTGGAACCAAACAAATCCATTCAAAATAATGTAGGAAATTCCCATATACTCAAAATGATTAAGTGGAAATTCAATTCCTACATTCAGGTTCAAACTTGGTTTGAACATTCCTAGGAATAAGCAATCCCCATAATGTTTATACTCCTTCACCTCATGCTTAAATTCTAGAGTTCCGATTTCCGAGTATCTTGTTGTACCCAAAATAATTTTTTTGGCATTCTGCTTAAATTGAGCTAAATCATGTAAAAATTTCATCAAAAGTTTGTTTTAGGTCAAACCAAACATAAGGTCTCCGTGGGTTTTTGTCAGGGAATGTATGTGTAAAATTTTAAAAAATTAAAAAATAGGGTTTTGTGCCCCTATTTTTAAGGAAACCCCTGAAAATAGGACCTTCCCAAAAATGATTGAAAATGTTTTTGATAGGATGAATTGACTTCACGATCACACTAGTCAAGTCAAAATCACCAAAAATTTAGTTTTACTCTGGTGGGTCTATTTTTATTTTTCAGGAACAAAGTTAGGAGCTCTGCAATCATTAATGGCAGATTGGCCAGTACCAGGTGTTGAGAGCTAAGCTTCAAAAGCTTCAACGAATAATCTATGGTGAAAAAGGCTCGAAAAGATGCTTTGCGACGAAGGGAATTTTCAAAAGTGAAAAATGTTGAAAATTGGCTAAGTCTAGAAAATGAACGCCTCGCTACCAAGGAGGCTGTGTAGTTGAATGCCTTAGTCATTTTTCCAAAACCCGTACACACAACATGTTCGAGGTAATTTCAAGGATGCATGTGTCTATATCATCAACAACAATGCTCAAGATAGTCACGATGCACGATGAATGTGAAGCATGAAGAGATGAAGTTTTTCAAAGCAAATGGTGAACTTACACCTAAAAGGCGCCCCTGCTAAAGAAAGGCGCCCTTGAATTCAGAAGATCAAAATCAGTCATCAACCTTCACCAAGGCAGTCATCTTCTTCGTGTGTCTTGCTGGCTTTCCAACGCATCGTCGAGCTAAGTTATCTGATTCATCGATCATCGACAATGGAGGCGAAGACAAAAGACGTTGAAGGCAAGTAGCATCAGAGATAGTAGTCAACACATAAAAAAGAGCCCCTGCTAACCAAGGGCGCCCTTGAATTAGATGCTCAAAATATCAATTTTTGAACAAGCCTATCTTTGGGTAATCATTCCAGCATCAACTCAGCTCCACAGTGAATCTGTTTGCCAGCCTGTGAGACGTATCAAATGACAACAACTAATGATCATTAGATAATGCCAAATGAAAGCTAAATTAAAGCACATCAAAGCAAAATCACCCCTGTAGGCCAAGGACACCCTTCATTTTGAGACACCTGATGAGGTTTTCAACAACTACTTTCTACAAGGCATCTGTTCAGCTACCTCTTAGCTTCACGATTGATCCAGATATGCATCCATAGGACATGTCAAATAGTCAAATGCTGAGATCAAGCAAAAAACGCCAAAGGTGAAGATTGAAAGAACATGCCAAGAAATTGGCTAAGTGTTGGTCAAAAGAGCCCCTCTTGAAGAAAGGCGCCTAGTCTTTTGAGGATGTAGATGCAGTCTTTTTGCTTAATGACCTCTAGGACAACCTTCTCCACTTTGATTGATCCCGACAACGAAAGTATCAGCGAAGGCATCTGAAAACTAAGTCATCTAATGATGGAGATCAAAGCAGGTAGTTTATAGCATGGACATAATCAGTCAAAAGGCCAAAGGCGCCCCTGCTAGCCAGGGGCGCCCTTGGATTGGAAGGGCCTAAACTTACCTTCAGCAGCTGAAAAATCAGTTGTCCTTTCCAGGACTGAGTTGGTTACCCAACGCATGATCAAGCAAAGTCATCTAACTCATCAATCAATGACCACATCAAATCAAAGCATGGAGGGTAAAAATGATGAAATTAAAGAACAGTCAAGAAATTGACTAAGTGTTGGTCAAAAGAGCCCCTACTGAAGAAAGGCGCCCCTTATTTGAAGGCATTAGATTCAGTCTTTGAGCTTTGTAGCTCCCAGGCACACTTGATCAAAATTTTCCTATCTCAGCAGTGAATCAATCAACATCAGCTCAAGATCAATTGAATGACCGGGAGCAAGGATCAAATGGAGGCACTTCGGCCTGAAAAAATGATGAAAAAGTGTTCAAACTCAAAAAGGATGGCTAAAAAGTCAAAAGTGATTTGTTGACTTGAGTTAAGAGAATTTGGACGCAAAAAGAGGCCAAACACTCCACGATCAGTGGAAATCAGCTTTTAGAACTCCAAATCAAGCTCAATCATGAGTTGGACACCCAATTGATGCTTGCAATTACAAATTGACATATAAAGGCATCTAGGAATCCATTCTTCATTATTTCTTTGCAGGTTGAGGAGCTCAAGAACATATATTTTTCTTCTCCAACATTTTTGAAGATCTGACAGAGGGGTTTTCACCGTTCTTCATATTTTTGAAGATCTGTTGCACAGAGGGACCACTTATCAAAGGTTGCATCGAAAGGCATAATTCTTCCAAATTGACAGCTGATAACTTCCAATCTTCTTCTTGTCTTTTTCCTCTTTCCTTGTCTTAAATCTTCTTGCATGTCTAAGAAAACAACAGATAATCACATATCTGACCAGCTGGGTATGATCAACACATCTTTTTCAACAAAACCCACATGTTGGATTTTTCCAGAAAAAGTAGCCCTACTACCCCTATTTTTTAGGGTTTCTGGAAAAAGTCATAATTTTGAAAAACAGACAAACTGGGTTTGTTTAGCTCTGAAGCATGAACAAAACCCATGTGTTGGGTTTTTCTAAGAAAAATCATTTTCTAGTGCCTCGCTACCTTTGCCACCAAAGGGCTCTTGCATGTCATATAAAAACTCATTTTTTCAAATTTCCAACGATGTGGGTCTGTTTAGAAAATCATTCTCAACAAAACCCATGTCTCAAAATTTTTCATAAAAATTTGCCTCAGCAGGGCTATTTTTAGCAGTTCCAGAAAAAGTTGTCTGAACAACATCATGTGCACACAATCAATCTTCAAGGTTTTCAGAATGCAATTCTCCCAAGATGAATACAAGGCCAAAATGGTCTTACTCCATGATTTTCTAAAAATTACTGGCATCGACCTGCATCGGGCACACCCAGAGGTCAATTTGGACAGATTGACAAGCATAGACACAAGTCCACAGGTTCCATAATGGTTTCACCTCGTATATTTGATCACCTTCCAAGGCCAGTTTTGAGGATTGTAATCGTTGGAATTTTACATCTGCAAAAAGTTCATGTGCATTTCTCACAGCTGGAGTGTTCACTGTCAAACTTCGTGGTTTCATCATCAAGCTTCACGGTTTCATCATACAATACTCTTTCGTTGAGAAAGATCAAGGGAAATGTCAGAAATGTAAAGTTGCAAAAGAACATGAAAGGTAGTCTTTCCCAATACAAAGTTGCCACCGGTTAATTCTACACTATCTTCCACGTCAAAGTGGAAACACAGACAAGAAGACAAGGAGTAACCCTCCTAAGGGAAACAAAATGAAGGAGATACACACATTAGGTGAGTTGATGATTGACAGGTATGTAACGATCTCCATATGAAGAATTCAACACATGGCTAGAATAATCGTTGACCAAAGATGATGAGGTGTCAAACCCTCAAAGAAGGACGTACCACCCTTTAGAAAGACAATAACTATGACTAAAGTTAAATTGATGCCCCTTTCCAAGTTAACTCCAGATCTCCATAGATCATGCATGTCAAATCTCACTAATCAAGGATGTCTAATTGACTCCCACGATTTGTGGATCTCAGATCTCCTTTAAAGGTGGATGTCTATTTCAGAGACACATTTGTAATTTAAGTTCACTTTTAGTTAGGTGTCAGTCAACTGAGGTAGACTTCCAGTTTGACTTTTGTTTAGTTTCAGTTAACTGAAGTAGATTTACAGTTAACTGTTTGCTCACCTACTTTTAGACATAGGAATAAATCTTGTTGATTAGAAAGAACTGATTGTTAACTCAAGGAGATTTTAGGGTTGCCTACTCCTTTGAGTTTCTATAAATAAGAGCCTTGGGCTCATTATTTGTTTAACTTTTATTTGCTAGGAAAAATTGTTGCGCCATTGTTGCCAGAGTTTGCTTGTTTGTATCTGTTCACTCTTGGATGAGAGTTTGTTGGTTGATCATAATTGTGCATGATTTTGTGCCTTTACTGTCCTAACCTTTGTAATTCTTTGTTGAATCCTAAAGAATAAAGTCAGATGGCGTATGCATATTTGATCTAAGTTTTGAGTTGATCCAACGTCTTTGTTCTCAAATAGTTTATTGTTTCAATCTCCTCCTCGGATAGGGGTTCCTCCTCCTTGGATGTTTTGTCATCGATTGCTATCATTTGATATTGTTTAATGAATTGTCTTTCAACCTACACTTTGGACAGGTGTCGTCACCTCCTCAGGAATCCTATTAACCAAATCATCATACCTTGTTGTTTCCAATAAGTTGTTTCCAAGCCTATACCTCGGACAGGGGTTCCTCCTCCTTGGCAAGTCTTTGATCCAGCCTACCATAAAGAGTGTTCACTTGCATAAAACCTTATCCCAAGCGTATATCTGAGAGTTCAGAGCCTCGATCATATTCTATGGAGACGAAGGATTCAAGTGATTCCACCCATCCATTTCACTCCTATGCCCTCATGCTCTGTTTATCTTGAGAAGGTAGGATAGTCTAGAAGCTAGTTAGTCATTGTTAAGATCTGCGGAAACCAGAGAAAAGCGTTGCTATGACGCATTGTGTTTATGCACCCTTGTGTCCTGTCGTTGAGTAAAAAAGATAGGAACCTTAGTACACCTTTTTTACATAGAACATCAGCAAAGAGAGATCTTCCTCTCTATAATTTGAAGAGCAGTACTAAAACACTTGCAATAGCTGTTTGTTTCTAATAAGCACTCCAAAGGTGCTAATTGAAATGCCAACATATCTGGCACCCCTTTAGTTTGCCCTTTTCTCTTGCATGAGGTCCCGAAGCATATTAGCATTATCAGATCTATTCGCAACTTTAGTTTGCCTTACCGTCCATACCCAAACTTTGCATCACAATTTATTTCTCCTGCAATCACAAATTCCAAGTATTAAATCCCTTTTAAAACATTTATAAAAAACAAAACTCAAGTAAATAAAACCATTATTCATTCGTTATCATGCAAGTGCACCATAAATAACAAGCTTTCCAAAAAAAAAACAAATTCTTACATAAACATCTTCTAAAATCGGAATACCAGACCATAAGACCCTTTAGATAAGCTTTAAGACTTAAAAATTTATTTTACATTGTTATGCAATACCCGATACTTGGTGTTCAGCTTTACCCATGACTTTCTCATACTTTGGTTTTACTGGAACTTCCTTCTTGATTAGACCTCAACTATTGGACTGGAATGCTTTACTCAACACTTGCATTACCTTTTACACTTCTAACATTCCCGATTTCTGGTACCCAGTACTTGAAACACCTGACTTAGGAAGTAAATCTCTCGTTTTTAAAAAGATTTCTCTTTGGTTTTCACTTATGGTGATCTTCCAAACTAGATAGCACTTTCCATAAGTGTTAATTTTCTCTTGGGGTCCCCAAGCTTTAGAGTCTTGGGGTGTGTTGTGAGACCACACAACAACTTACAACCAGTCATAAATTATAATTTATACATATTTTAAAATAATAACACTTTACCTTTACCTAGGTCCTGACATAAAAATAGTAAAAAATTCATCTAAAATATTCATGTGTGCTTTGATTGATTCCAGTTTATGGAACTTAGCGAAAAGAATCAGTTCATTGACATTGAACTACATAATTTGGTAATCCTCCAAAGCCAACCAAGGATAGAGCCTTGCTGCCAGTCAAGCATCCATAGCCCTGACAAGGTTATCTCTATAATTCCCCCAAACATAGCTCTTCTACCAGCCAGGCATCTATAGTCCTAGTAGAGATATTTGGATAGCCTAAAGAGTTGATTTTATCTTTCTTTTTTATAGATATTTCATTGATAGCTTATTTTTTGCTTTTGATATTTCATTGATAGCTCATTTTCAACTTGCAAGCAATGAAGCTCACTATTAGGTTGGGAATTATAGTGGTAGCAAAGGTTACCTTTTGATTTTTCATTCAATACAAATCCCTTCATCATTTCACTACTTCCCAAAAACTCATTAAATAATTCCCTGTTGGTGTGTATTTCTGGCTAAACCTTACCACTTTTATGCCAAATCCTAGCTAACTGCAACTTGCCATATGTCAGAAAAAATGCATAAATTAAAATTTATTAGCAAACAACTTAATCACAAAATTCAAATCTAAATTTAGAACCATTAGTTACCACCCTTCCAGTAAGATTTTATGGCAACTACTAAATACTTAGCTAGCACTTCCAATGTGACAATGAGACACCACATTAATGGATCGAAAATGTCATGATATTTAAAATGATCACATTATTATGCATTAATCTCACACAACTCAACACACATGCATCATTTCTCTTAAAATTCCCAAGTGATGATGTGTACCACCTTACTGGCTTCATTTTCCTTTTCGCTTTGCACACATAAGCACCTTCATAATTGATACGGCTTGAGAAGAACACAATGATATGACCACCATTAATTTCAAAATCTTTAGCTTGCTTGATTCATAATCTTTGTATTGGGAAAACTTGAAGCAAATTGTCACCAATTGTGTGTAAAAATTAATTTGATTTAACATTCCGCTTTGGAGAAACTCATTCGGTTGCCACCTTGCTTACGATTTTCAAGATTTAGATCTAGGCAACTATGTACCACAACTTTCTCATGATTTCTTATAAATTCAACAGTTCTCTCAATTTTTTCACTCTTCTACTTTGTCTTTCTTTTTTATATTTTATATATTTTGCATTTCTCTGTTCTGCCAGTGCTTTCTTTCTTCCAGGTCATGAAAACTCCAATTTTCTTGACCTGCTCTCATCGATAGAATGTTTTCCTAGGTCACATCATGACTTAGAGGCTTGAAAAGTTTTTCTTCATTTGGACTACCAATTTTACTGTGCCAAACTTGTGCTTAGTCCTTGGGGAACAATATGTGGAATCTAGAGCTTACTACCAATTTTATTCCGATTTGGCTTCTCGCTTTGTAGCCTCGCTCCTAGACATTGGGCTTCCTATTGAAGATGTTCGCTCAACTGCAAATATGATAGTGTGGCTTGAATATCTAGAGAATCTAGATACTATCCTTTCTATTGCTCATCCGACCATTGGAATTTTTTCATGGATGATATTCCTCGGTTCCTAGAACATGGGGAAGTGGTTCCGCTTCGACCTTTCTTAACTGACCTCTATACTCCTGACTTTGAAGTTCACCGGGAGATTACCTACGTAGGATATTTAGCTCTAATGGACGAGGCCTCCCATATCGACTGAATGGCTACTTTTGTCTACAACTTAGCTCCCTCTTTTTGCTTTTTTGATTTTTTACAACAAGAATTTTGATACTTCCATGTATATATGTGATACACACACACACACATATAGCTTTGTCATACATTTTAAAGCATCTATTTACTATGTATGTCTTTATCATTTTCATTCACAACACAGTGTTATAAATGTTCGAATTAACTCAAATTTGTATGATAAATTAAGCAGAATTTTCCAATGCAGAGGGCCAAATAGGAAAAAGAAAAGAAAAAGAAAAGAAAGAAAAATGCAAACAAAACAAACCCTGCAAAAAGAAAATTAACCCTAACTAACCAAAAATTCTAGTCTAATAAGAGACTAACCCTAACAAAACAATTTATTTTAAGTTCAATGATTATTTCCATTGTTCTTTTGGTATGAATTACAACACGTTTGTCCTTAAATTCACTAAAATAAACTTCAAATGTCCTACTGTAACAATGAATTTCTTTATATTTCATGTGTTTAACAAACATAAATTCAAAGGCATACTTACTAATAACTTGACTCATATGTATGAAAATGACCTCATTAAAGGTTGATCTCAAACACCTTCTCTGGTTGATCAATACTCTACCTTCTTCCAGCCCCGGTTCATGGTTTTCCTCTTCATTCTGCTCAGTTCCATGAGCGGTTGTGTTCATTTCTTGATTTTCTTCTCCTTCAAAAATTTTCATGTCTTCGGTCTTGTCTTCACTTTGAAATTTGTTAGCACAAATAGTATCACAGTTTATATTGCTATCAAAGAGAGAAAAATTAAAAACTTGATACTCTATATCTCGCAGAAAATTTAAAAAAAACTCTATTTTTAGCTTGTGAACTTTCGGTTTGGAATGAAAAACACGCGTCTCCCACTCCTTCTCTTCACTTACATTCTCCACATATAAAAAATGATGACTCATCGGTGTCATTTTCTCATTTTCAATGTAATATTTTTGAGTCTAGCCATTTTTACCTACCTTCCTACAAAACCTTAAGATTTTCTTCATAACAATTGCAATTATCAAACCATTTGATATACCAGTTAAATTTATAATATTTTCAGTTCCACAAGGGTTGCAATCTTTTTCAAAATTTAACACGTTTCTCATTAACAATCCCTTTCTTTTAGCATTTTTTATTATTTTGTTAACAAAATCACCTTATGTGTAGCCAAACTTACGCTAGTTAAAAAAATTCACAGTCGAGTTCACCATAATTAGTTGTATCATGAATTTGACACTCGATGATTCTATGGAAGGTGAAAAAACTTAAAGGATATAATCTTTGATTAAGAATTCTTTGGAGTTTTTCAACTTCCATTTTTAAAACACTAGCTTTTCTTAGACTTTTTCCTTACAAGCTATCCTTATATTTGGAGCCAATATAAATCCTTAAACAAAACACGAAGATAATAGCATGAAGAACAATAAAACGTGAAGCAAAAATAGCATGTGCTTCCTCCTTCTTGTGCTAATTCCTGTTGACGACGATGTTACTCGCACCAACAGTGCAGATAAAGTCTTCACATGCAAACCAAAAAGAACCTATCTTCTTGAAAGACTTAATCGAGGCAACCTTAGGTCGTTTCCGTGTAATTGGGATCAAGTTGAATTATCTCAGTCCCAAGTCTCTGGTAGTCAGGTCTTGACCATTTTTAGGTTTACTTCAGGATATGATGTGATAATGTTGTTAATCTCAAAGGGAATATGATTGTTTCCAGTCTCACTATTATTTCCAGTTTCATTAAGAATCATGAACATTAGGCATAAGATTTCCAGTTTTATCATAAAATAATATCATGGAATCAAAAGATTTGCAATAAAATTTCATGATCATCAATCAATTTTGCTATCACTTAAGTAGATTTAGCTTTAAGCATTCAACAAATTCATAGAAAATGAAAGATTTTCAATAAATTTTCATCCATTCATCTATTTTTGGAACATTTTTAGAAATTTAAACATCTAATATAAAATAAAGCATCAAAAATATTGAAAATTAAAATTTCTCTCGGTTATTCTCCACGCATGCCCCAAGATATAATCAAATCAAAGCAAATCACTTTATACTTCACCAAATTACTTCACATCTAGGCATAAAATGGTGCAAGCTTTTAAAGAAGGGGGTTTTAGTTTGGAAACCGAGTAGGTTTCGTATGCACCCTTAAATGACGCAGCATACAATCTTGTTTAGCTGAACTAACAAAACCAACTACAAAGATTCATGAGATAGGTAGCTATTAAATTGGCTTTGATATTGATTAAATTCTATGTGCATACAATTTTTTAGTCCGAAATGATTCAGAAAACAGGAAAAAAAGAACAAAACCTAGAGAATTTTTGGCTCTTTCGACATCCACAAATTTTGAACTTTACTAAAAAAAATATCCTTTGGCCTTTTATAGAGATACTTGACACAAGTAGGATAAGTCAAATACATGAGAGGAAATCAGGGATGAATCATATCAAGGCACGTGGAAAATAGTGATTGGCAAGAGAATTGCAAACAGAGTCAATGAAGGTCAACCTCTGTCTGCATGTTGAATTCCTTTGGGTTTCTTATCTTTTTATTATTAGGGTTCCTTCTTGGAACCAAACAAATCCATTCAAAATAATGTAGGAAATTCTCATATATTTAGAATGATTAAGTGGAAATTCAATTCCTACATTCAGGTTCAAACTCGGTTTGAACATTCCCAGGAATAAGCAATCCCCATAATGTTTATACTCCTTTGCCTCATGCTTAAACTCTAGATTTTTGGTTTCCCGGTATCTAGCACCCCTTTATAATGTACTTTTCTCTTGCATGAGGTCCCAAAGCATATCATCGAACCTGGTAGCATCATCAGATCTATCTGCAACTTTAGTTTATCTAACCATCCATACTCAAACTTTGCATCACAATTTGTTTCTCTTGCAATCACAAATTCCAACTATTAACTCTTATTTAAAATATTTATAAAAAACAAAACTCATGTAAATAAAACCATTATTTGTTCGTTATCATGCAAGTGCACCATAAATAACACGCTTTTAAAAAACATTCTTGTATAAACATCTTCTAATACCGAAATATCGAACCATCGAACCCTTTAGATAAGCTTTAAGACTTAAAACTTTGTTTTACATTGTTACTCGATACCTGATGTTCAACTTTACCCATGAATTTCCCAAACTTCGGTTTTACCATAACTTCCTTCTTGATCGGACCTTAACTATCGAACCAAAACACTTTACTCAACACTTGCATTACCTTTTACACCTCCAACATTCCCACTTTCTGGTACCCGATACTTGAAACACTTGAATTACTAAGTATATCTCTCTTTTTTTTTAAAGATTTATCTTTGATTTTCACTTTCGGTGATCTTCCAAACTAGCTAGCACCTTCCATAAGTGTTAATTTTCACTTGGGGTCCCCAAGCTTTAGAGTCTTAGGGCATGTTGTGAGACCACACAACAGAAACCACCCTTTGTTTATTAGAGCTATAAGTGAAGGAGGTCTTACCTACCTCAATAATTGGTCCTCAACTTCCCAACCCAAATATAGGCTTCTTCTTAGGTTTGACACCCTTGGCACTTGGGAGACTATCCAACCTTAGGGATTTGGGATCTACAACTCAAATCACCAACAAATAGAATATGAATTAATACAAACATTAAGGTTTCATTTATTAAAGTTTGAAAAATTAAGGAGTGGCCTAGACATGACAATGATTTGAATTGCAAGATCAAAAGGTTGTTTCAAGTATTCTAGGTATGTCCTCGAGAAGGGTTCATGGATAAAAGGTGAAGGTACCTTGAATGTTGATCTTGTAGTAAAGATAATACAATATTGATATTTTTAAAACCCTAATTTCATTTGCTGGAACCCAAGAGGTGTGGTGTAATTCATGCATTGGGTTCACGTATTGAAAAATAGGAGGCATCACAAAATTATGAATGACAATCTAGATAAGCCCACTAAGTTGATAGTTGTTTGGTCTTATTAAGTGTTGGTGGAGGAGGAGGCAATAACATTTTAGTGTTAGTCTTACACAAATAAAGGTTGAAATAAGGTGAAAATTGTTGGGCCACCTAATTACCTTTTAGAGGAGTTGTGGAAAAGGGGTTGGTATTGTTATGAAGTCTAGGAGACCCTAGCCTCACATTAGTACATGCTGAGTTTTTTTAAGGTTGTTTAGAACCACTCACCTATAGTGTTCTAATCATTTTCACCAAAGTGGTGATAAGACCCTCTAGAGTATATTGGTTTGTAGCTTGATTATCTTGTACTATGTTTTACATTGTCATTTTGGGGATGGATTTACATGTCATCACCATGTTAGTCACTTTGAGGAGGGATATATACACTCCATGTTCAAGGCTTACTTTAGTTTAAGGATATGATGAAGACACGAAGTTGCTTTGGTAATTGTAAACATGAGTTCTATGCACTCTAGTTAGATCATGTTCTAATTAGTCCACTTCATGGTTGAGATGGGATACCTCATATTTATATGGAACAAAACACCCACATCTTGGAGGTGAATTTCTACTCAAACTACTAGACGATGGAGTGATAAGGGTGAGAGATTGGGTACAATGAATATGATATGAAATTCCTAGTTCTTGGTGTATGGAAACATGGGTTATTGACCTTTGGTAACCAAAATAACCAATTGAGGGAAAACCCTTCTAGCATCCTTGGGAATACCTAGGCAGTCATTATATCCCAATGAAATAGTATATGACTTAATGTGGGTATTAAGGTACCCTTCTTCGTTAAATTTTGAAAAATCAATTAGTGGCCTAGTCATGACAATGCTTTGGATTGCAAGATCAAAAGGTTTTTTCAAGTATTATAGGTGTGTCCTTGAGAGGGGTCATGGGTAGAAGGTGATGGTACCTATAATTTCAATCTTATAGTAAAGATAAGGAAATCTTTATAGTTTAAAAACCCTAATATCATTTGTTGGAACCTAATAGGTGTGGTGTAATTCATGACTTGAGTTCAACTATTGGAAACTAGGAGGCATCATGTAATTATGAATCCCAATCTAGAGAAACCCACCAAGTTGATAGTTTTTGGCAACATGGAGTGTTGGTGATGGTGGAGGAGGCTATTTAATATTTCAATGTTAGTATTACACAAATAAAAGTTGAAATAAGGTGAAAATTGTTGGACCACCTAATTTCCTTTTAGAGGAGTGGTGGAAAAGGATTTGGTAGTGGTATGAAGTCTAGGAGACCTTGGCCTCACATTAGTATATGTGGAGTTTTTTTGAGTTTTTTTAGCACCACCCACCTCTAGTGTACTAATAATTTACACCAGAGTGGTGAAAAGAGTCTTTGAAGTATCTTGGTTTGAGGCTTGATTAGTTTGTCCTATGTTTATTTATTGTCATCTTAGGGATGAGTTTACATGCTATCACTATGTAGTCACTTTGATGAGGGAGAGATACACTCACTTCATGTTCAATCCTTACTTTAGTTTAAGGATATTATGAAGACACAAGGTTATTTTGGTTATTGGAAACAAGTATGGATGCGCTCTAGTTATATCATTTTCTAATCGGTCTACTTCATGTTTGAGATGGGTTACACCATATTTATATGGCACAAAACAACCACATATTGGGGGTGAAATTCTAGTCAATCTACTAGAAAATGGAGTAATAAGGGCGAGAGATTGGGTACAATGACTATGACATGTACTTTCTAGTTCTTGGTGTATGGCCACATGGTGTTGTTGAATGTGGCTATATTTTTATTTGTGTTTATGTTGGGACTATCTAAATCAATATCCTAGATTCTAAACCTAGGAAAAGGCTCCTAAAATCCAAATATATTTGGGCGTGTTGTGAGCACCATAGAGTAAATGGATAGAGTAGAAAAATGAAAGTAAGGTGGAAGAAATAAAAGTGAAAGACTTATCATATGCCAAAATATGTATGCACTAAAGTAAAACACACACAATTGTTCATTTTGGTTAGATAGATGTGAAATGACACATTATTATGGATGTGAAATGACACATTATTATGGATGTGGCATTACTTGATCTAATGGTAGTGCATATGAGTTAATTTATTTAATTTCTTGTTTAAGTTTAAATATTTATTCTCACTCATGTGGCCACTTTGTTGTTTGAATTTTTTGTTGATTGTTTATTTTTCTTTGACTATTTGACATTAGAATTTTGTTGTTTTATTTTGTTTTAAAATGTGTTGGAGAATTGATCATTTATTTTGTTTTTTTCTTATGAATTTAATCTAATTGAAAGGGGTGCACCTATGTTTCTTTTTTTGATTTTTAAAGGTTTAAAAAATAAATCTAACTAGATGTATTCAATTTGTTCTTTTCTTTTATCCTTTTGACTATCTTAAATTATTTAACTAAATTAATCAATTAAGAATAGTAAAATAACTAATCTATTAAGTGAGAAAGATTACTCCTCTTTAACACATCTGTTAAATAATTAAATTTCAAATAATTATGCGACATTTAATTTGATCTAGAAATTAAAGTGATAAATTCTTTTGTTTTGAATTTTTATCATCTAAAAATGAATGAAACAATAAACTAATTGATTAATAAAGTTAACCAACGAATTTACTAATTAAATTTTAATTATGAAACCTATAAGAAAAGAAAGCTCTCATTGAAAATGTAGTGAATTTATAGAATCAATAGATAGCTTTGCTTTTCTTCTTCTTTTAAATATAATCTTTTAGTAAAAAACATATAGAGATAAAAGGGAAGAACTTGCAAATAATTAATTTTTTTTTTCAATAAAAATTATATTGCAAGAAAGTGAAGATTTCCTTTTTTTATTTTAAAAAATGATATTTTTGGTATTAATTAATTTGTGAGTTTTGTATGAATCTAGAGGAATTCCTAGCACCTCTATATGAGCTATTGATTTTAGATTTAAGTTTGTTTAGTTTCCTAAAAGTGATGATTTATTAAATGAATAATAGTGAGAAGTTTTGAAGCATATAAATAACAAATAAGAATATTTTCCTTTCAAATCTTTCACATAAGTTTTGAAATTCAAAACTATAATAGACCAAAATCTTTTTGAAAGATAACTAAAATTAGGTTTATCTTTTCTCTTTTCAAACCAAATTTAATCCATATCTACATCTCTCTTACAATCAATCTATTCTAATTTATAAGAGAAAAATACACAATTGGGATTAGGAATATCTCAAATGTAGAGCAACTTTTAATTCATGTCAAAACATACTAAATAAATTGTGCTTTCTTTCATTTTTCTCCATCTTCAACTATTGGGACAACCTCCAAGATAAAATTGAAAGGAAGAAGAAAAATCGCATTTAAGGAATTCTAAGAATAGAGGACCAACTACTTGTGAGGGCTAGATAATAGCATGGAAGGTTGATGGAAATGCTTGAAAACATGTTGGTCATAAATTCTCCACTACAGCTTGGAGATCCAAAATTTTGGACCTTGTGCATGATGTAAGAAAGGATATTAATATAAGTGTGAGAAAAAGGGGAGATATTTGAAGGTTAAACATATGCTCATCTAAATATAACTTGGATAAATAGATTCTAGATTGAAGGTAAACTCGTAGAAATAAAAGGAAACATGTGCATGAACAAAATTGACATGTTTTCCACTTTAATAGTTAAACATTTGTTGCAAAAAATGTGAGCTCACTAAGACAAGTGATCAATTTCTTGTGGAAAATAGGTGTTTTTTTGTCTAGCATGAAGTAGTGAACTTAATAATTTTGAAGAAAAACTCAAATTTTCACAAAATAAGAAAACAAAAACTTGACTTGTAGCAAGAGGTAACTATAAATGACATTTGGAGAGTCCTTAGAGGTTGATATGACACTTTTACCTTGGATATTTTAGTTGAAAGTTGAATTTATTATATTTCATGCCATCCAAAGTTAAAATCTAGATCGAAAAATCATCATCATACTTGCGATGTACATGCTTGTTTAGACCTGGGCACTTACATAAGAATAATTTGGTAATATCAACATCCTGAAACTTGTTCACCTTAGTCTCTTGATGTTTGAATTTATGTAAGGATGAATAGTATTTACAAACACCTTTGGTGAATCTATATAATTGCAAGGGTCATGTTCTCTTCAGTTAAACCCTTAACATATCAACTTTAGGACTTTAAGCATAAGATTAAAAATAAAAAAGAAAGTATGTAATGGACCTAAGATAATATGTATTGATGTAATCCTATGATTCTCTCATAAATTCTCTATAACAATTCCTTTGAGTAATCCTGATATACTTTTAAATAATTTTAAAATGAATGAATGGATGTCCTTAAATACAACTAGTAATTACACCTTGGTGTGCAATGGGTATGCCGAAAGTGTGGAAGGTTAATTAGGAAAAAAAATTGGTCTATTTTTTGCATACATTTACACAAAATGTGAGCTCAATTGGTAGGCCATCTAGAAAGTGATTTTGTTTGTGCAACAAAGGTCTTAATGGAGAAGTGATAGCTCCAAATCAAGTATTCATCCACTTACAGGGATCCAAACATGACTGAAACAAAAAATTTGAATCAAGAAGATAATCAAGATTCATTACCACGAGAACCATGTTATGTTTGCAATAGGGAGGGAGAGGGAGATACAAGGATATAAAGAGGGAGAGATAGAGAGGGTAAGAGCACATGAGTGAGAGGGGGTAAGGAGAGAGATAAAGATGAATATAGAGATATAGATGTAGATGGATATAGATATGGAGAAGGAGGGGGGTATGGAGAGAAGGAGAGGGAGAGACAAAGAGAGGATAAATGGATACGGATAAATATAGAGATGGAGGGGGAGGGGGAGGGAGAGTTATAATGATAAATATAGAAATAGGAAGTGATATGTAGAGAGAGAAGTAGAGAGGGAGAGGTATAGGGGTAGAGATAGACAGAGAGATAATGAGATATGTATAAAGGGAGAGACATAAGAATAAATATGGAGAGATAGAGATAAAGAGGCAAAGAGATATAGATATAGAGGTCTAGTAAGAGGGAAAGGGGGAGAGAGAGGGAGATAGATGTATGGATAGAGAGGGAAAGAGAGGAAGGAGATAAATAAATAGAAAGATAGAGAGAATCAGAGAGAGATAAAGAGAGAGGGATATGGAGATAGAGATAAAGAGGAAGACAAAGAGATATAAAGGGGAAGGGAGAGAGAGATTAAGATATAAAGACATATATGGTGAGATATTGTGATAAAGAGATATTTAAGGAGATATAAAGAGGGGGAGAGATAAAGAGAGAAAAATAGAGATAAGTAGAGGTAGAAAAATAACAATGGAGAGAGGGAGAGATAAATAGGGGGAGATATAGAGGGAGAGAAAGATATATGGGAATCTAGAAAGAGAGAGATATATATGGGAAGAGAAAGGGGAGATAGAGATAGAGATAAAGAGATAGATATGGGATAGGGATCAAGTGAGGGAGGGAGATATGGGGAGAGAAATAGAGAGAGGAGAGAAAATTAGAAGGATATAGAAAGAGGGAGTGATAGGGAGAGAGAGGAAGAAAAAAGGTTATTAAGAGGGAGAGATGGGAAGATAGAGGCAGAGGGGGAAAAACTAAGAGATAAAGGAGATGATAGAGACAAGTGACAGAGAGAGGGGGAGAGATAGAGATAGAGAAAGAGATAGGGATGGAAAAACAAGGTGTGTGTGTGTGTGAATGAGAGATATATAGAGATAAATATAGGGAGGGGGAATAATGAGTGTGTGTGTGTGAGTGAGAGAGATATGTAGATAGAAATAGAGATGGAAAGAAGTATAAATAGATAGAGAGAAAGAGAGAGAGGGAGAGAAATAGAGAGATGATAGAGAAGTAGAGAGATATAGAAAGAGGGAGTGAAAGGGAGAGGAAGAGAGGGAAATTTAGAGATAGAAATAGGGAGATATAGATAGATACATATATTGAGAAAGATAGGGGAAGAGAGAGATGTGGGAAGAGGTTAAGAAGATGCATGCTGACCTTAGACAACTTTACCACTATCACAATTTATATATAAGGAGAGAGAGGGAGAGAAAGAAATAGAGAGAGATAGAAAGAATGATAGAGGGGGAGATGGAGGGGTAGAAAAGTAGAGATATGAAGTCATATATAAAGAGAGGTAGAAGGAGATAAAGAGGGAGAGAGGGACAAAGGGATAGAGAGGGACAAGGGGGGAGAAAAATAGGGATATAGAAAAAGAGTAAGGGAGAGATATAGGGAGAGGGAAAGAGAGAGGGGAAAAAAAGAAAGATAGAAGGGAAGATAAACATACAAAGAAATAGGGGAGAGAGAGGAAGAGAGGTTGAATGATAATGAGAAAAATATATAAATAGCTCTCTCTTTTTGTTTCCAACTCCCACTCACTCTCTCACTCTCTCTTTCTCTATAACCCTATCACTACCTCTATATATATCTCTTCCTTTTTTATTAATCTCTTTGTCTCTGATATCTTGTCTCTATCTCCCTCTCCCTTATCTCTTCCTCTCTCTTTTCTTTTTATCTATTTTCATCTTTAAGTGTGTAATGCGTACACTAAATAGGTTTTAAAGGTGAATTATCATATCTATAATCAAATGACATGCTACCCTAAGCATAACTCCCTAGGGACACATGTTATCCTTAGATTGTTGACACAAAATGACTGATCAAATGTTAGTTTCTCTCTCTAATTTATAATTTAGATTTTAAGTTTTAAATTTTAAATTTATTTTATTATATAAATAAAAATTTAAAATGTAATTATTTTATAATAATTAAAATTTTAATAAGCTAAATAATTATAAACTAAATTAATTTTAATAATTAATTATTTTTTGTAATTTCATAAGAAGACACAAATAATTAAAATATATTTAAAACATAAGTCTAAATTAAAATTAAAATAGCATAAACTAAATGCAAAGTCAAAATATGTCAAAATACAAATAATTTAAAATATTAATAACAAGTGCCACGTAGTGGCTAGTACTTTCCTTTATAGTATTGTAATTATTGTTTTCTAGATTTGGAAAAAAAATGTAATTTTACTAATGTGAATAAAAAAAGTTTAAATTTTGTTAATTATAGTGTTTTAGTATTGTTAATTAGTTCTTTGCATGACTAACCCTAACCCTAACCCTGACTCACACCCTAACTCTAACCTTAATCCTAACCCTAACCCTAACTCTAACAATAAATTCTAAACCATTATCTTGATCTTAGATCTATCTCTAACCCTAACTATGGTCGTAACCCTAACAATATAGAATTATAGAGTCACATTACAAAAAAATAAATCTATGAATTAATATTGGGAATAAGATTTGAAATAAAGATATTAGATGAATAAAATTTTAGACATTATATCTATTAATCATATTTTAATAATTTTTATTAGTAATATTTTATTTTTAATTATTTATAATTTATTTATTTTATTCTAACCATAATTTTTACCTTATTCTTAATTCTAATCCTAATCCTAATTATAATATTTTAGGATTATAATAATTAACAATATAGGATTAAAATTATAGTTTAATTAATAATTATAATAATAATTAATAATAATAGGATTAGAACTATAATTTAATTAATATTTATAATAATTTTACTAAATTTAATTTAATTTTTATTTGTATTTATGTATGTTTAAGATAATTTATGGATGTAAGTGATGAATTATTATAGTTTTGCACGCGAAAATTCTAAAAAATGCGAAGGGAATTGTGAAAATTCTAAAATAATTCCAAAACTAAGTTTTGAATACTACGAGCATCATGGGAACAATTGAAATATCATTAAAGGATAACACCAAAATGCAAGTGCAACAAAACAAAAGAAAAAATATTAAAAGCACATTGAAGATTTAAATAAAAGCAAAATTATGAATAATCTCTTAAAGCTGCGAATTGCAAATTAAGATACACTAGCATCAACACACAAGCGAAAAATCTAATGCAGAAGGAAGAAGTAGGAAAGCAGGGCCATACAAACAAAAAAGAAGAGGATCACAAGGTGCATCCAAAACAAGTGCAGTTATGGACTTAAAAAGCCAAAATGATGACCCAGACAAGGGGAAAGAGACGAACCCCCAAAGCAGTTCACAAAGAAAACAAACAAAAACTTTGGTGAACCATCCAACAATAGAATTAGAAGGAATTCAATCAATAGACCTAATAGAAGAAACAAAGGAGGATTTAGGATTGCTTGAGGATCTAGCCATAATATGTAGATTTATTGGACCTAGACACAAGTGAAGCAAAATCAAAAACTGGGTGAAGAACTCATGGAAAACGCAAGAAATCATCAAATTTTTGCCAAATGGTTTCTTTAAAGCAGATTTTGTTTCAGAAGACGAAAGAGAAAAAGTGCTACAAGGTGGGCTTTGGGAAATGGATGGGCATCCACTGTACATGCAAAAGTGGCAACAAAATTTTAATCCAACCAAAATGCACCCATATGAGAAGCCAGTTTGGATAAGACTTTATAATATTCCAATGGAATACTGGTCGGAGGGCTGCTTTGAGAAAATAGGAAGATCTCTAGGGACAATAATGGATATTGATGCAAAAATAATAGAAGAAGATTCATACTTATATGCCAGGATACAACTGGTGGCTATTAGACCAATACCCAAGGAAATTCT
Source organism: Sequoiadendron giganteum (assembly GCA_007115665.2). NCBI lineage: Eukaryota > Viridiplantae > Streptophyta > Pinopsida > Cupressales > Cupressaceae > Sequoiadendron > Sequoiadendron giganteum. Next base: position 816,028,365 of record CM021101.1, read on the forward strand.
GCCGTGTGTAGAAGGGGAGAAATGGAAGCAATCTATAGAAATAGAAGAGGACATATATTTTTTCCTAAAATGCCAAAGTAGAACTCACAAGGAGGAAAATTGTAGCAAAAAGCAAAATGAAAGGAGAACAGAAAAAAAAAATCAAAATTGATATGGGTACCAAAAGCAAAAGGGAAGGTAGAAGTACAAAACATAAAAGCAAGCCCTAAAGCCGCACTTTTGAAGAAAACAAGGCACAAAGAAAAAGTAGAGGTGAGGCAACACATCATTAATGACAAGAGGTTACCAACACTAGAGGGCTGTAAAATCGGAGAAGCCATTGCAATGACCCGATCAAATGAGGTCCCAAAGCCCGACTCCAACATTCAAAAGAAAGATGGATGCAACCTAGAAGACAACTTGAATTTTGAGGAAGAGGACTCAAAATTTAAAGACCTAGCAACATAGGATGATATGTTGGAAGTTGATGAAACAGGGATTATTGATCCTAGATGTATTATCCAGACTGCAACTAAGGCATTAAGCAAAATGAAGAAAGGCAAGGGCAGGAAAACCAATAAGCAAAAAAGGGAAGAAGAAGTATTAGAAAAAGGTCTGAAAAGAATCTCAAGTTTTTTGATTTCCAAGGGAGATAGCACCTCCCTTGGACAACAATGAAGATTCTCACATGGAAATTCAGGTGCTTAAACTCCCCTGACAAGCGACGCTTACTCAAGCATCAACTAGACAAGGCAGCGACCGATGTTGTTCTTCTCTAGGAAACGAAGCTAAATCAGATAGAGGTTGAGAGGTTCTTAAAATATTGCAAAAATTGGTTAGGTTACTTTCATGAAGAAAACAAAACTGTTGGAGGTATAGCAGTTATGTGGAGAAATATAAATATAACAATGGATCTAACCCAGGCACATGACAGTTGGATGGAGTGTAGGGTTTCCAAGTCATCCTCCAATTTGGAATTTGAAATATTTAATATATATGGTCCAACTAAAACAAAGGACAAGAAAGATACTTGGACATCAATTAGCAGCAGAATAAATCAGTTGGGTAATACATTGTTCATAATGGGAGGTGACTTCAATGCAATTTTGGACCTATCAAAAAAGAGTGGTGGGTTAAATAAGGTCAATAGGAATATACAAGATTTTAGATGCTTCGTGGATGGAATCAAAGCAATTGATTGTCATACTTCTAATGGCACATATACGTGGACCAATCATAGAAAGGGTTTCACCAATATAGTTGAAAGGCTTGACATATTTCTTATAGCAAAAAAATGGTTGGAGGGGGCAATAGCAGTGGAGGCAAGGATTCTACCATTCTCATTATCAGATCACTTTCCAATCATGATTGAACTAAAAGCGGGAGAAAAACCGACAAAAACATATTTCAAGTTTGTAAATATGTGGTGGAAGGAAGAAAGCTTGGTTTACTTAATTGCAAAATGGTGGGAAGAATGTGCAGTCCAGGGTACCCCATCTTCATGAAAACGTTGCAGTTCATAAAATCCAAACTAAGACAATAGAATAAGTTTTCCTTAAAGAAAATCTTTCAGGAAAAAATGGAAGTTGAAAAGGAATTAGAAGAACTGAACAACAAAATTATCAAACATGGTATCCATCAAGAAGACTACCAAAAGGAAAAACAATTGAAGCAATATCATAAGGAACTTCTGGAGAAAGAAGAAATCTTCTAGAGAGACAAAGCCAGAGAAACTTGGCTAAAAGTTGGAGATAGAAATAATAAATACTTCCATGCTATAGAAAAAGCTAAGACGACCTTCAATCGAATTAATGAAATAAAGAAAGATGATGGAAGTGATATCGCAGATATAACACAGATAGAGAAGGCAACGGTTGAGCATTTTGAAAAGATCCAAGGTCAACACAAAACAATGAAACATTCAACAATGAACCCATTCTAGATTTCATTCCAAAAATAATTACAGAAAAGGAGAATCAGAGGTTAAACAGAGCAATATCTTTGGACAAAGTTCGCGTGGCTACATTTCAATTGTATCCAGGTAAAGCTCCTGGCCTTGATGGTTTTCCTGCAATATTTTATCAAAAGTGCTAGGAGTTCATTGGGATAGATGTTTGGAGAGTAGCCGAGGAATTCTGAAAGAAGATAAAATTTGTAAGAGATATGAATAATACGGTGATATCTCTCATTCCGAAGAAAAAAGAATGCAATACCTTCAATGAATATCAACCAATATCATTATGCAACATAGTCTACAAAATCATTACCAAAGTCTTAGCAAATCAGTTAAAAGAGGTATTAGATTACATCATATTAGAAGAGCAAAGTGGATTTTTCCCAAGAAGAGAGCTCGTCGACATCATCATAATAACCAACGAAGCGGTGCATACAATGAAAATGAAGAAATTGCAAGGAATGATTAATCTTGACATTAGCAAAGCATATGACAAGGTGAAATGGAACTTTTTAATAGAAGTTTTGAAAAATTTTGGTTTTAATAATGACTGGTTGGATATGATAAGGCAATGCATCTCGATGACCAGGTATTCAATTAATGTAAATGGCTCAATCCGTGGTTTGTTTCCTACCACTAATGGGTTAAGGCAAGGGGATCCTATTTCCCCCTTTTTATTCACAATAATGGAAGAAGCTATGGGAAGATACTTCAAAACTAAAAGTGAAAATGGACTTTGGAAAGGCATCAAAATGACTCAAGATACAGATTTGATAACCCATACCCAGTTTGTTGATGATACAATGCTCTTTGGTGAAGCTAATATGAGGGAAGCATAAGTGATCAAAGAAGCTTTAGAAGATCACATAAAGGCCTCAGGTCAATTAATCAATAATGACAAATCTTCAATAATATTCTTTAACACAAAAAAAAGTTGCACAAAAAAGAATAGCAAGATTATTGGGGTTTATAATTAAGGAAGTTCCAGCTAACCACTTGGGTGCACAACTCATTTCAGGCATATGTAGATCGCAACACTGAGAAGACATATTGGAGAAGTGTAGACATAAAGCAGAAGCATGGAAAAATAAGTGGCTAACTCTGGTAGGTAGAGTCCTGATGATTAAATTTGTATTGGTCGTTGTTCCAAACTATGTGATGTCATGTTTTCAGATATCACATAAGATTGAGCTGAACTTGGAGAGTTTCATGAAGAGATTTATATGAGAGGGTTCCAAGGAGGAAAAGAGAATCCCCTTAGTGCACTGGGAAAAAAAATGTTTAGCAAAAGAAGTTGGTGGGGCGGGACTAAGGAAAATGAAAGCTCAAAACTTGGCATTAGGTGCTAAACTAACATGGAAAATGTACAAAGAACCTAACAGGTTATGGTGCAAGATATTTCAAAATAAGTATCTAGACAACCAAGATCCTAAGAGAATACTAACGATGGGAAAATTAGGAGGTTTAGCCATATGGAGGTTCTTATGGAACAACAGGAAGGTAATCACAAATCATCTATCTTGGAAGATCAACAATGGTAAACAAGCCAATTTCTGGCAGCACTCCTGGAACGGGCATAAAGCCTTGACAAAAATAAAACTTAAGGAATATGTTGGCCTAGTATGAGACCTTATAAGACAAAAAGTAAAGGCTTATTTGAGCAAAGACCCCCCTAGATTTGGAAATTAATACAAATGGTTGGATATTGAAACATTGCCTATCCCGGGGACTACTAAACAGATACTGAAATAGGAGCTTGAGAAAAGGAAGGTCATGCTATCAGAAGAAGAGAACAAAGTAATTTGGTGTGGGGCACGATAAGGGGAATATTCGGTTAGATTGGGTTATCAAATACAAAATGCAATTCAAGAAGACCAAGCCTAGCCTAACCAGTTATGCTTGCACTCAAGTGTGCTACCAAAATTTGGAGCATTCTTATGGATAACGTTGCAGAAAGGTATACTCATAGGTGACAAATTAAACACAATAAACATTCAAGGCCCAAATAGATGCATTTTTTGTTACAAATACAATGAAACGGATAATCATCTCCTTCTTGAATGTCCATATACAAGAAAATGCTAGGATTGGATTTTACAAGTGCTTGGTTGGTATGGGGCAAGGCAGTGTGACCTAAAATAATGGCGCAACAGTTGGCCAAAAGGTAGAAAAGAGGCAATGTGGGAAAATTTGTGGATCACAACTCCTTCAATGATAACATGGCACATTTGGAAGGAAAGAAACAAAAGGATCTTTTAGGATAAAAGCATGGTAGAAGGGCATTTAATACAAAAAATACAAGAGAGTCTATGTGAACTATTAAATGTAAAATTATAGACAAGATCAAATACTAAGTTACTGAATGGGATGAAGACCTACAAAAAAAATGGGACACTCTAAAGAGACCAAAGGGACAACTGTCAGAAAAAAGGAAGGATAAAAAAAGAAACGACTTGGAAGAAGCCAGAGCAAGGGAGGCTAAAGCTAAATTTTGATGGATCTGCCAAAGGGAATCCTGGCCCAACTGGTGCAGGATGTATCATAAGAGAAAAGATAGGGAAATGCATGGGCTTTATCAAAAAAAGTTGGATTTTCCTTAAACAATGAAGCTAAAATTGAAGCCTTGGCTCTGGTACTGTGGTTGTGTAAATAAAATAATATTAAGAAAATAGAAGTGGAAGGGGATTCATTACTATGTATATAGGTAGTAAAAAACAAAGATACACCTAACTGGAAGCTAAAAAGTTGGATTCAGAGGATTTGGAGATATTTAGAGGAGCTTGAGGATTTCACAATTTATCATACCTAAAGGGAAGCTAATGGGGCTAAACACTGTTGATGGGTGTTTTTGCACACTTTCTCAACACAGGTAATGCATAGGTGCATCACCTCTCTTGAAAGGAAATATCCAGCGAGTTGTTGAAAATAACCCCAAGGTCTCTTGGGTGTCAGGTCATGACTTGCATGGGATACCTCAGTTGATAATCACAGGGTAGACTTACATGAGTTAAGCTGGAAGGGGGATCAGATCTACAAACAGAGTTTCTGAGGTGGGGAAATTACTGTACGTTTGCTGCAGGTTCAAACAACAATTTCAAACTCCATTTCTAACTTGAGATTTGGCTTTACAATGTGCAATGAACCTTAGCATAGGTCAATTCTTAAAAAAATGAAAAAGGGGCAGGGAAGAGAGAGGGTTCCTGGACCTACAACTACCAATGAACAGTGATCATGGAGGTCTCTACTGTGGACAACTTCCTTAGAACAAAATTCCACTTAACCAAAAATCTCACAGTTTCATGAAATATGTGCCATCTTCTAAGGACTGTAGATATTTTACCATTCATTCACCATACATATGCATGAACAAAACTAAAGATTTAAAAAATAGCTTCAAATCAAGGTCCGGACTAACTTTATACAACCATCTACCAACAAAAAACAACCAAAAATATGAACAAGGAGGGAATCTACACAACATAAATCTTCATAACCAAGAAACAACATCACTAAATTTACCAAAGCTAACTGAAAGGAAACTACAACAACAAATTAAATTCAATTAAATCATCCAACTATGAGAGAAGAATCATGAAACATGAGAATAAATCCAAAAATGCACCACAATCAATGTATTTCTATTGCAATTTCTGGATCATGTATTTACAACAACTCAGGTCTCTTTGAAAATGAGAGGAGACCCCCCTATTTATAGTGTCCTAAAAGTAGAACATGTGGCGAAGATTGATTTACATTTGTGTGGCCACAATTCACTGTAAACTAGGGCTTTACCTACCCCCCAATATATTACATTTTTAAAATACATTTTGTCCATATCCTCGTTTTGTCCTCTAGTGGCAACACTATAGCATTTTGGTCCTTTTGCTGATTGCTCTTTGTTGCAGCTATTGCTTTAGAAATTCTTCATCAATAATAGGGCTGCCCTCTTGCTTCTTTGAAGCTACATACTCCATGAATTTCAAGATCACTAACTGGAGCTTGTCGACCTCAATGATGCCGGATCTTAGCACTTGGTAGCTCCACTCTTTGGAATTGTTAACAAGCTTCTCCCAGTCCTCCTCATACTTGGCAATGTGGTCTATGAATATCTCAGATTGGGTGAAAGCTCAGGAAACAAAGCTCATAAAATCTGTAGTAATTTTGGCCAACATCCCGTCTTCCATCCTCTTTCGAAAGTGAGGCTTTATACTTTTCGGATTGATCTTGATAGCGAGCACTTCATACCCTGTCATCAGCTTCAGGTATGAAAAGAAATCTTCCTTGGATTCCTTTTCCCACTCAACATCCAGATTTACTCGCTCAAGTACCTGTTCTAGCCTTTCCTTCTGGTGATCGAAGTCCTGTTTCCACACATCCATCAACCAATGGTCATCGTCTTTGAAGGCAAATTCCTTTGCCCAAATTTCACTTGGCAGCTTGAGGATAGCCTCATTTTTTGGGTAAGCAGCCCCATACATCTTTGGGAACTCAATGCAGATTCTCTTCGTACCTTCAAGAGACATTTTCACTTAACTTGTTCATTGTTCAAACAATAAGATTGATACCTGTATTCCCAATATCCAAGACCTATCGGAACCAATTTTTTGTGGTCTTGTCCAAGTTCTTTCTCTTCTCCAGCTTTTTAATCTGCTCTTTTGACAACAACTATGGTGGGGCCGAGGATGTGGTTGGTTGTTCCTCTATGGATGACCATTGTTGGATATAGGCTGTCAAATCAGCCACCTGTGCCTTAAGCTCCTCCTTTGAAACTTTGTCCTGCTGAATGAGATGCACCAATGTGGTGACTGATTCTTGGAGATGATCAACCTTCTACTCTCTAGTGGCCACTCCCAAGTCGATTGTGGATATGTTATAACTTATTCCTTGTTCTCCCACCATCGACGTAGCTATTTGTACTGCCCTGGATCCGTAGGCATCAATCGTTACCTTTGACATGATTTTCGACCTCCTCTCCTTCCTGATGTCGATCTGGGCTCGAGCTAATATAGCCTCCAGCCTTGCCCTTGGGTCCTTTGGAGTGGGAGCCCTGTTTTCTAGCTGTCTCTCCAACCAATTAGGCATTGAAGACTTTCCCCTAGGTGACTCATGTTGATCCCCCTTTTCTTCTTCTCTGACTTCAATTGCCTTTTCAATGCGGGCCTTGTTACCAATTTTTCGCTACAGCTCAAATGGTGGAGCTGATTTAAATACTGTTATATTTTAAAGTGAAAATGCGGTTATTTTTTAATATGTTGTGTGCTATTTCACACTTCATTTTATTTCATCAAGTGACAGTTGTGCAGGTGTTTTGAGAAAACTGAGTTTCTAAGTACCATTCATGTTTTTACATAAATCAAATGGAATACAAAACTGAGCATACGAATGATAAAGCACAGTGCTTTCATTTATTTCATGAAGTGATGCATTTATTACATGTCATTTAATTGCGAGAATACAAATGCTGGTACAATCTTGCATTTTAATGCTTTTCTTTCAGAATGAAAAGTAGAAAGAATGAAATCAAATATCCACACAAGCTGTGGATGTAACTATCACAGTGCATCATAAAAAACACACTACACTATGGAAGATGCATAAAAGGAAAATTCACATAAGTACAAACATAATCATCATTGCCTGATTGATTGATGACCGACGCAAAAGTGGTGCACCATTTGTCTTCTTCGAGCTCCGTTGACTTGTAGGAAGGAAGAGAAGGATGTTAGAGGCTTCGACAATGAATATACCTATATGAACCATCAACGATAATGTAGTATGCTACTAATCATGCACTGAAACAATCAAGAAAAGTGTAGAGACATGAGCTGAAGGAGAAACATCAACATGATAATGATATATTATTTTTTATGCTAACATCGTTTGCTTCTTTGTGCAGGTATAGGGAAAATCACGAAGCTGATTATTATTTGAAGACCAAGCATGTGGAGAAAAATGGGCTCCCATAAGGGTAGAGACCGACATGCTGCCCTTATATGTTACAAGAGGGTTGAGAAAGGAAGATGCAATTATCATGCTCTTCTGAGCTTTACAACTAAACAAGCGATCGAACTACCATGCATTTATAACAATCAGATCAACATATGGAAGTGAAAATTGCAAATGAATGCTAATTGGACATCTTGTTTTAGCTGAAACCATCAATCTATCATGTTTTCTGGAAGGTTTGAGCTGCTGTTTTAAATATTGTTTTGTTGTTTTTAAGACTTTTCACTTTATAGCGTTGTTTCATATTTTTTGTTTTGGAACAACAGTGCTCTATCTTTTAACAATGATAGTGAATAGTGAAAAGTTATGAGGTTATGCCTTGGCAGGTGAGGAGACAAACTGGAAAGTAAATGGAGTGTGTACAGGAATTCACAATTACCCATGTGTTTTTATCCCATAAGTGTGGTCATTTTAAAATACAAATTCTACAATTTCCAGAAAGTACCCATCTGGGGTTTTGACAGAATACAAAATGGGAGTAGCTGTAAGAGTTTCAAGTACACATGTGCATTATGCATGGAGAGTGCTAGGTGTAGAAACTAAGGATATGCAAGGACAGGTAAGGATGTGAAGAGTTTGTTGCCAGAATAAGCAGAATATATCAAAGCATGAAGGAGCTTTACAAATGAAAGCTAGAACAACATGAATAAAGTTCGGTCTTCTTCAAGTTTCATTGTTTCAGGAAATACCCACATGATGGTTTGGATTCGAATACAAGTTTACCATGGTTTCCAAAATTCTACATGAGCATGTTTTTTAACAATAGAGATTGGGTTTTGGCAAGAGTGTAGTGTTTTGAAAAATACAGGAGGCTCATATGAATATTTCAATTTAAAATGTATTTTCTTCATAGTTGACAAGTACCCATTTTGGGGTTTTGAATAAAACACAGAAATACTAAATACCCACATACAGAGTTTTGCTCAAATACATATTTTCTTCATATACAGAATTACCCACATGGGGTTTCATAAAGAAATGCAGATTTGCCACATTTTTCAGTTTACCCATTGGGGTTTTTAAAAATAAAACATAAACAATGTAGTTTCCAGAATACCCATATGGGGTTTTAAAGAAATAAGATGCAGACAGTTCACTTTCCAGGTTACCCACATGGGTTTCTACATTCTAAAATAGAAATGCCTGATAATGCTTGGGTTGAGCCCAGTGGGGAGTTGCAGTTACTATTTCATCAAATAAGGAGAGCCATTTTCAAGGTTTTTGCATAGGAGAACGAAATCAAAGCACAGTAGGCATGGAGTTCGAATTTCTTCTTATGGAGAGTTATCAATCAATTAATGTCATGCCACGGCCTGTCAGGAGGATAATGCACAAAATTTCATAATAAATAAGCTTCAACTTAAACACTCATGGCGCGACCAGACAACAGGCTTGCATTTTTTTAAAAGATAACAACCAGTTTTTTAAATAAAGCTCGTAGGCTTTAGTTTGGGAGAGAGAAAATACAGAGGAGTGTAGCAAGGAAGAGCTTACCATTGTTTTTGCTGTCCAAGAACTCACAGGTCATGCCTAGTTCATTGGAGCTCACAAAAGCTAAGGGTCGAGCCCTCTCATAGCGCCCAATGTAATGTTAGGCAAGCACAAAGCAAGAATGCAAAGGAAATTATAGAAGTGAAAAGAGGAGAAGCCGCGGCCTATGAGGCTATGTTCTTAAAAAAAATGCATAGAGAAACAATGCATAAGAAGTGACAGGTCACACTTACCATAGAATGGAGGAGATTCTAAAGTTTCAAAGCCTTCCCAAGCTGCAGGGTCGAACATGGACATGGCGGCACCTTCCTTCCCAACAGAGCAAAGTCTCCATTCTCAAAAGTGCGAAATGTTAGGGCTTGTTTTGAGTTTTGATCTTTAGGGTTCCTAAGTCCCTAAGTCGACTTTAGGTGTTTGCTTAACTTTAGAGAAATTTATGAATGTCAAAATAATATGCCATGATGGACGATTAGTGAGGTCTAAGGCATTTGTTCTATGGTTATACCTTGGGGAAGGCTTTATGCCTTAGTTTCATTTTTTATTAATTTTCTAGAAATTAATTGGAAGTATTGCCTTAGTGTTATTTATCAAAAGGATTTTATGAAGAGTCATTAGGTCTTGAAAATATGCCTTAGGATTAGGGTTATAGACCTAGGGTTTATTTGATTTTAATTGTTTTTTGAGAAAACAATTAAAGCATGTAAGGAGGAGTATTATTTTTATGATTTTTTTTTAAAGAAAAATCAAACTTTGTAAAGGGAGATATAAGGTGTTGTGTGCAAAAGATATTTGAAAAAATATTTAATTTCGAAATAGAGTAATTATGAAACTGCATGTTGTAAAGCAAAAGCAAAGCAATACTTTATAAATTGCTTTGTTTTCTTGCTATTTTTAGCAGTTGGGCATCGAATTTTCTTCTTGGTCGGAATTGAGTTTTTAGTTGGAGAGATAAGGTGTTTTCCTTGCTTTAAAAGCAGTTTTTTGCTATTTTTAGAAGCCTGACAGTTTATGCATGCAAAAAGTGTGACTTTCCACTTTTATGCTGACTTGTTGCATAGTTTTTGGGACCTTTTCCTTGAGCTTTTTTCAAGAGCTCGGATTAGGGTTTGAGACATATATCTTTGGAGAAAACTTAGGGTTTTCTAGTTCAGTCTATTTTTTGCTCTTACACATTTTTGAGCTTGAAACTGTTTTGTACTCAGTGGAGATTATTTTTGGCATACTCCTACAGTGAATAAAAAACAACATTCCTACCTATCGTTTTGTGTATCTGTTGCAATTACGGTTGATGTTATCTTGTGATTTCTGTTTAGGGAGTCCTTGTTATGTCCTAAGGCTATAACTTGATGCAGAAAAGTGCAGGGATACAGGTTGCATGTCATGTTTTGAATAGATCTTCATGCAAAATAATTATGTAAAATTGATCTTGAGAGGTTGTGAAATTTGTGTTGGTTTTTTAGCACTGTTTGTGAGGAAAATCCAGAATATTCATTAATTCACCATCTAATATTGAAAATCATTGCAAAATAATAGGTTTTAAGATTCTATTTTCTCTCTATCCTTTTCCCAAGAAAGATTTTTAGAATAGGATCATCATATGGATAACCAACTCGCTCTGGAGATTCTCTTTTCTTATAGATTACCCACGTCTAGAAAGAGTTTCAATGCTACAACAGATAGTCTGATTTTTGCAAATCTGACGAGGTGCATATCTGATTGTTAATAGTTTTTGGCATGCCCGGTAGGACTCTGAAAATCAATTTCAGAGAAGTTTAATTTTTAAAATTTACTATTTGGTGTATGCAGCAGGTTTCTCAGCCTTTTGGAGGCTTGTTCAATATACCTGGCGACTCCAACTTCTGATTTTTTACATGCAGACATAATGCAGCCCGCACATGAGAAAGGTACAAACTAGATCAAGTGTTGCACCTTTCCGATACTGATAGTTGTCCCCGCCACAAAGAGTTGGTAAAACAACAAGGAGGCTATTTAAGAAGCCAGCGAGGTCAAAATCAACACCTCCTATTTTCAGTTCTTTGGTTTTATCACCAGGAGTACCAGTTCCAATATCACAGATATTGCCAATGGCAGCGCCAAGGCAACATCCGTTCACACCTTTTAATGGAGGCAGTCCATTAGACATTGCTCAACATGACGACATCCCAGTTGCATCCCTTAGAAGCCTGCCATTCTTCACTGGAGAAGATCACACTACATCGGTGGAGCACATTCGTGACATGTCTACCTTATGTTCGGTTCACAACATCACGCAAGAAAACGCCACGTTAAGGCTCCTGGCTACATCGCTTAAACGGAATGCATTACAATGGTTCAGAGGCATCGCAACCAACTCGATTGCAACATGGGATGCACTAGGTAATGGTCTATACCAATTTTTTGTTGATAAATCTGATAATCTGTCCCTGCTAGAACAGTTGAACACAACTCAGAGAGCACCACACGAACACTTGGCGGATTTCAATCATCATTTTCAGAGAACTTGGGCCAGAATTCCTGCAACGGTAAGACCTTTACTAGCTCATGCTTTTCTATTTTACTTAAAAGCTTTGAACAGTAAGATTTCAGTCATGACCCAATCTATGGGTGGGCATACACTCCCTGATGCTTATGATATCGCCATTAGAGCTGAGAATTGTCTCATCCAAGCTAGAGATATAGCTCCTAGACCTCCTATGTCGCTGTTTCTTGAAATATAGCCACCTACCTCTACTACTTTTCCTCCCTTAGCTAATGTTCCCACTATCCCAGCAATAGGTTATCAGACCACAACACAATAAATTGCTACTCCAACCCAAAACCAAGAGATTCAGGAGATTAAAAGTATACTCAAGACCTTTAGGAACGATCTGGTGAGCATTAAGAAGCAAGTAGGTCATGAACATAAACCTTATCAAGCCACTTATCAGCAGAACCAACCTAATAGGCCTGCTTTTTAGAATGATTATCAGGGCCAAAAGAGAAATTTTAACCCAAGACCCTTCCAGCCATACAACCCAAATGCAGCCAATTCATCAAAGGAGCTCGTACCTCAGAATAATATCACCCAGGATTGTGATTGGTGTTATCCATGCAACCAACCCCATAACCAATCAACATATGATAATGGCATGAGAAATCAGGCCTTAATGGTTCAAAATAGTTATGCAGGTTCAGAAAGTGTTTCAAATTAGAGCCTGGAACAACAAGAAGGTTTTGAGGTCGCTTTTCCAAACTGGTAGAGTTCTGAGTTATGTAGCATGAATGGCCAAGATCAACAAGTCTCTCTTGTCGCAGCCAACACAAGATCAAAAAAGAGAGCAATGGACCTAGGATAACAAGCTGGAAGTTCACAGCAGCAACCTACGAAAGATAAGCAGCCTATTTCTACACCCAGTACTAATGCTGCAACATAATCCAAGGTACAATTTTTACAAAAGGGCCAAGAGATACCTGTCAAAGAGTAGTCAAAGACACATTTGCAACCCTTGTAGAAGCAGAATGATGCTGTTCTCACAAAAAACCAGTAGAAGGTAAATGCTATTTCTTTTAATATTGTTGAACACCTTAGAAAGACTACTGTCAGCATGTCTGTATTAGATGCTTTGCACATCCCAAGTCAGAAAATTTTGTTGCAAGATGCTTTAGCTGAGTTGTCTATTTCTGATGATACTAATCAAGGTGTTACCAAAGCCGTGTTCACTAACAGTTCGGAAGGTAAAAGCGAGCAGAAAGGTAAGGATGTAAAGCCTCCCTCATTTTATTTGACTCTGATCATTGGGGATAAATTAGTGCATAACTGCACGGTCGATTCTAGGCAAGTAGGTCTGTTATGCCTAAAAAATTAGTTGATGCGTTAGGTCTTGTCTATGAACCCAACCCTCAGAAGGGTGTAGTTCAGTTAGATGGGTCTGCTGTTAGAACTGCTGGTATAGTCAAAAATTTAGCCCTTACCTTGCATGCATCCCCTAGTTTTGCGATCCATCAAGATATACATGTAATCGATTTGCCACCACACTTTGCCATTTGCCTATCAAGGGATTTTACAGCCAAGTTGGGGGGTTTCTTGTCATCTGACTGGTCTCATATGTTTTTTAGAACAAGGTATGGTACAAAAGTAACCATAAAGTCTGAGCCTTTAGCCAAAGACCACATTGAACCATACGTTTCAAGCCCTATAAACGCTAACCTCTGCGTCACCCCTATACTGGAGGAGCAAACCATGACATCAGACCACAACACCCATGTAGAAAATATAAATCTAGATGAATGGGCAGCCGAGGATCACGAGCTTGATCCCTTCCAGCATACAGATGAGGTAGGATTAGGGGTTTACATGATTGATGAACCTGATTCTGATATACCTAATCTAATTAAAAGGGAAGTACATCTTGCAGGGCAGGAAAATGAACTTTGGAAACTCTATTTCGATGGTTCGAGGAGCAGTGTAGGTACTGGTGGCGGGGCCATGCTGATTTCACCAGAGGGAGAAAAATATTATTCCGCTTTCAGATTTGCATTCAGCTGTACAAATAATACAGCTAAATGTGAAATACAGTTGAATGCGAAGCACTTGTACACGGCCTAGAGTGGGCCCGAAAAAGAGGTATTAAATGTTTGTGTGTTTATGGTGATTCTGAGTTAATCGTAAACCAAGTCAGAAATCAAAATGCTACAAAAAATGACTTGCTTAAGAAATATATGCATCGTGTATGGGATTTAATAGAGGATCTTGATGCTTTTAATATTTGCTCAGTTCCTAGAAATGAAAATAAGCATGCAGATAGGCTTGCTGCAATAGGGGCTCAGTTTGATATTCCAAATGAAATTCAGAAAGTAGAGGCGCATCAATATGTAAAGATAGTCGTCAGACCTTCTGTTCCTGACAATAATGTGAGTTGGTAGGTTTTTGACAGCGACGAGCAAATTGTAAATTTTTTAATTGCTGAAGCTGAGTTTGCAGATGGAAACTAGCAAAAGTGGCAGCAAAAATATGACAATCAGATTGTACAGTTGAGGACCAACAAGCTGCCAAGGGGTTTGGTGACCTTGGAATCTACTTTCAACTCAGATGACCAAATGAGGAGAGACAAGTGCAGCCTGACTGTTAAGGAGGAAGACTATGAAACAGTTGAAATCTTCAAAGGCAGGCTTCTCAAGCTGGGAAAGGTATGTAATAAAGAGGAACAACAGGAGTTTATTCTGTTATGTCAGAAATTTAGTGATATTTTTGCTTGGGAGTATAAGGATTTGAAGGGGTTTGACCTAGAATTAGCCCAGCATACTATTGAATTAGAGCCTACTGCAAAACTAGTAAGGCAAAAACAAAGGCCTCTCAATCCCAAATTAGAACACCTTATGAAAGCCGAGCTGAATAAATTAGTTGAAAGTGGTATCATTTTTCCCATCAAGCATACTTCTTGGGTGTCGAACCTAGTTCTAGTTAGGAAGAAAAGTGGGGAGATCAGAATATGTGTTGATTTCTGAGATTTAAATAGAGTGTCACTGAAAGACCACTACCCACTCCCTTCCATGGAGCAAATTTTGCAGGTGGTTTCTGATTCTGACATATTTTCTTTGCTAGATGGTTATTCAGGTTATAACCAGATTCTGGTTAAATAGTAGGATCAATTCAAAACAACATTCATGACTAAGTGGGGCACGATGGCCTACAAAAGGATGCCTTTCAACTTATCCGACGCTGGAGCAACTTTTTAGCGAGTGATGGATATGGCCGTTCATGGCCTCATAAACAAGATCGTTCTGGTATATTTAGATGATATTACTATTTTTTCCAGAAATGCTAATGAACATCTTGATCATTTAGAACAGATTTTTCAGAGATGCAGGGAGTTCAGAGTGTCTCTCAATCCGAAGAAGTGTATATTTTCTGTACACGAAGGTAAACTCCTTGGACACATTGTTTCAAAGCAGGGTATTTCCATAGATTCTGAAAGAATATCTGCAATTCTCGATTTACCATTGCAAGCTCACAAGAAAGGATTGCAAATATTTCTTGGAAGAATAAATTTTGTGAGAAGGTTCATACCAAATATCGTAGCTTTTTTGCAACCTCTCACTCTTATGGTGAAAAAGAATATACCTTTCACCTGGACCAAGGAAGGTAAAAGGAGCTTTGATTAGATCAAAGAAGCTCTCGCAGCTGACCCTACCCTCATTAATCCAAAGTACGATAGAGATTTCATTCTTTATGCATTTGGAGGAGTTGATACTATTTCTGCTATGCTTTGCCAGCAGAACGATGAAGGTTTGGAGCAACCTGTGGCCTTTTTCAGCCAGGTACTACATGATTATGAGGTAAATTATTCCTTTATCGAGAAGCATGTGTTTGTTGTTGTAAGAAGTTTAAAAAATTTTAGACATATGCTGTCGAACAACAAGATTCATTTGCTGGTTGCGCATTCAACTGTTAAAGATTTCTCGCTGAACCGTGAAATTAACGATAAGCGTGCTAGTTGGATAACCAAGGTCATGGAGTTTGACATAGATATTAAAATAACCAAACTCATCAGAGGTAAGGGTTTGTGTGAACAAATTATAAAAAACATAGTGGGCAGTAGCTTAGATGAGACTGAAAAGGTTGGTACAGTGCTAAACAACGATGATGTAGCTGTTGTTCCAGTTCCTGCTGCTACCTGGGTGCAACAAATGATGCTTTATTTGCAAACTGGCGAGTGTCCCAAAGGTCTAGACAGAGCGAAAAGGAGGTATTACAGATTATAGTCTATCCCTTTTTCCATTATTGATGGCATTCTGTATAGAAGAGATTTTCAAGGTGTTTTATTAAGATGCATTGAACCTGACCGAGTTGATAAGCTTTTAGCAGAATTTCATGATGGGCCTTCAGGAGGCCACTTTGCTGCAAGAACAATAGCCTTAAAAATTATGCGGGCTGGTTATTATTGGCCAAATTTGTTTAAATATGCCATTGCTTGGGTCCGAAAATGTGAAAAGTGTGCTTTGTTTTCAAGAAAACAAAAACTTGCAGCTTTACCTCTGCATCCGATTCAAGTGGAGCATCCCTTTGCTAAGTGGGGCTTAGATTTTATAGGGCCAATCAACCCACCTTCAAGTGTGGGTCATAAGTGGATACTGACTGCCACAGATTACTTTACTAAATGGACCGAGGTGGTTGCTTTAAAGGAAGCAAATGAGACTTCTGTGCTTAATTTTTATCAAGACTTAGTGTCAAGATTTGGTACTCCAAATTCTATAATTTCTGACAATGGTTTGGCCTTCATTGGTTTAAGAATTTTTGATTGGTCAGTTAGAAACAACATTTATGTGAATACATCTTCTAACTATTATCCACAAGGAAACAAGCAGGCAGAATCTACAAATAAGAATATGATCCGAATAATCAAGAAGACTGTCGAGGACAATCAACGAACATGGTATGAAAAGCTTAAGTTAGCTCTTTGGGCTAACAGAGTGATTCCTAAAAGGGCCACTGGTTGTTCTCCTTATGTACTTGCTTATGGTAAAGAAGCTAAGTTACCCATTTCTATTGAGCTGTCGACCTTAAGTTATGTGAAAGAACTAGAATTACTGAATGAGTAGCCTCTTGAAGTGCAGTTTGCACAACTGGTAGATCTTGAGGAAACTAGAAGAGAAGCTTTAAAACAACTTGAAATACATCAAGCTCAGATGAAGAGCTCTTTTGATAAGAAGGCAAGACCACGAGAGTTCATCATTGGTGATCTGGTCTTCAAGTGGAATGAACACAAGAGCAGACCTAGACGACATTCCAAGTTTGATGCAATTTGGGACGAGACTTATGTGATCACGGAGTGCAAGGAGCACAACGCTTTCCAGCTTTCAAAGCCGACTAGAGAGGTGTTGTCTATCCCAGTTAATGGGATCCACCTCAACCATTGCCTTTGAGATAATTTCTATCTTGTAAATAAATAGAGTAGTTGTTACTAAGTGCGTTACGCACATTTCTTTTCAGTAGTTTTCTTTCCCTAAGCACTGCTACGCATTGTTCCATTGGCCATCAGGGCCTATTATTTTGCTTTCAGCTTTGTTTGTTTTTTTTTGCTGTTGTTTTGGAGTTGTTGTTTTAGTTTTTTCTGAGTTCATGAAGGGGCAATTTTGACTCCGCCCCGGGATGGAATTTTCAAAGGCAACTGATCTATGCTTAGCTGACAAGCATCTAGCGGAAATCACCAAAATGTTACCAATTTTTTGCTATAGCTCAAATGGTGGAGTTGATTTAAATACTGTTATATTTTAAAGTGAAAATGTGGTTATTTCTGAATATGATGAGTGTTGTTTCACACTTCATTTTATTTCATCAAGTGACAGTTGTGCAGGTGTTTCGAGAAAATTGAGTTTCTAAGTATCATTCATGTTTTTACATAAATCAAATAAAATACAGAACTGAGCATACGAATGATAAAGTAGAGTGCTTTCATTTATTACATAAGTCATTTGATTACGAGAATACAAATGCTAGTACAATCTTGCATTTTAATGCTTTTCTTTCATAATGAAAAGCAGAAAGAATGAAATCAAATATCCACACAAGCCGTGGATGTGACTGTCACAGTGCATCATAAACAACACACTACACTATGAAAGATGCATAAAAGGAAAAATCACATAAGTACAAACATAATCATCATTGCCTGATTGATTGATGACCGACGCAGAAGTGGTGCACCATTTGTCTTCTTCGAGCTTCGTTGACTTGTAGGAAGGAAGAGATGGATGTCAGAGGCTCCGACTATGAATATACCTATATGAACCATCAACGATAATGTAGTATGCTACTAATCATGCACTGAAATAATCAAGAAAAGTTTAGAGACATGAGCTAAAGGAGAAACATCAAAACGATCATGATATATTGTTTTTTATGCTAACATCATTTGCTTCTTTGTGCAGGTATAGGGAAAATCGTGAAGCTAATTATTATTTGAAGACCAAGCATGTGGAGAAAAACGGGCTCCCACAAGGGTAGAGCCCGAGATGCTGCCCTTATATGTTACAAGAGGGCTGAGAAAGGAAGATGCAATCATCATGCTCTTTTGAGCTTTACAACTTGTTGATGGTGTTTTTATGCACTTCACAACACAGGTAATACATAGGTGCATTACCTCTCTTGAAAGACAATCTTCCATAATCGAATTACAGAACACTATCCCAAGGTCTCTCGGATGTCAGGTCATGACGATGCTTGGAATATATCAGTTGTTTGATGTGATTTTGCTGGAATCACAAGGCGGTCTTACATGGTTTAAAGTTGTGGGAGAATTGGGTCAATGAATGGAGTTCTTCGAATATGAAATTACTGCACTTCGCTGTAGGCTCGAACAATAGTCTTGGACTCCATTGTTTCGTCAGATTTGGCTTTACAATGTGCAATGAACCTTAGCACAAATTGTTTCTAAAAAAAAGGAAAAAAGGGAAAGGAAGAAGGATGGTTCCTGGAGCTGCAACTATCGATGAATAGTGATCATGGAGGTTCTTGCTGTGGATAGTTTCGCTAAACAGAATTTCACTTAATCTGAATTCTCACAATGTCATAGAATCTATGCTATCTTTTAAGGACTGTAGATATTCATCATTCATTCGCCATGTAAATGTGAACAAAGACAAAGTTTAATGAGCAGCTATGAAATTATAGTCTAGGCTAACTTTACACAGTCATTTACCAGCAGCAAATGATGAAAAGTATGGACAAGGAAAGCATACACACAAAAAAAATCTTCAAAACCAAAGACAACATACTAAATCCAGTACAACTAACTAAAGGAAACTAGAACAATAAAGTACTTTGAAATAAAGTTTTAACTAAGGGGAGAAGAATCATGAAACATGTAGAGAAACCCAGAAATACACCAATAAATGACTGTATTTTCTATTATAATTTTTGCAGCATGCCTTTACAACAACTCAACTCTCTTAAAATGAGAGGAGGAGAGCCCTATTTATATTTTTCAAAAAGCAAAATGAGTGGCCAAGATTTGATTCTATTGTGTGGCCAAGATTCACTTTACACTAGGGTTTCACCTACCCCCAAGTATGTTTCATTTATAAAACATTTCTTGTCTTTTGCCTATTTCGTCATCTAGTGACAACACTATAGTAATTTCGTCCTGTAGCTATTTATCCTTTATTGTAGCTATTCTTTGAGGAATTCTTCATCGATGACTGGGTTGCCTTTGCGCTTCTTCAACGCTGCATACTCCATAAAGCCCAAGATTAGTGGCTGGAACTTGTCTAACTCCATGATATCAAACCACAAAATTTGATAGCTCCATTCCTGGGAGTTGTTGACGAGCTTTTTCCAATCATCATCGTATTTGGCAGCATTATCTCTAAAAAGTTCTGACTGCGCGAAGGCTCAGGCCGCAAAACTCATGAAGTCTGTGGTAACCTCAACTGACATCCCATCTTCCGTGTTCTTTAAGAATTGGGGTTTTATGCTTTCAGGATTAATCTCTATGGTGGGAAACTCATACCCCGTCATTAACTTGAGGTACCGAGTGCACTCTTCTCTGGTCTCCCTGGCCCATTCGATATCTGGAACTACCCATTCCAGAATCTGCTCCAGCTTTCCTTTCTAATGGTCAAAGTCCCACTTCCATACATCCACTAACCAGTGGTCATCGTCCTTGAGGGAAAAGTTTTTCTCCCAAACCTCGCTTGGTAATACGAGTATAGCCTCAATTTTCAGGTAGGCTGCCTTGTATTTTCTTGGGAACTCCTCACAGACCTACCTCGTTACCTCAAGGGTCTTTTATACTTCTAGGAACTTATTTGTTGTTCGGACAGCCAAGTTGATACCTGCATTTCCCATGTCTAAGACCTGGCGGAACCAATTTTCCATAGTCTTATCCAAGTTCGTTCTCTTCTCTAATTTATTGATCTGCTCTTGAGATAGCAACTGAGGCAGGGCGGATGACGTCGTAGGCTACTCATCTGCGGATGACCACTATTGAATATAGGCCGTTAGATCGACCACTTGTGCTTTGAGTTCTTCCTTAGAAACCTTATCTTGCTGGATAAGATGCACCATCGTAGCGACTGATTCTTGGAGGTGATCGAGCTTTTTCTCCCTCATGGCCACTCCCAAGTTGATGGTGGAGATGTTTTAAGTTATTCCTTGTTCTCCAACCACCAGCGTCGCTACTTGTACCACCCTAGATCCTGAGGCATCCATGGTCACCTTTGATTTGATCTTTGGCTTCTTCTCTTTCTTGGTGGTTATTTGTGCTCTAGCCAAAATGGCTTCCAGCCTTGCCTTAGGATCTTTTAGGGTGGGAGTCTTTTGTTTCAACTGCTTTTCTAGCCAATCGGGCATTTGGGGCTCTTCCCTGGGTAATTCACCTTGATTCTTGCTACCCTCCTTCTCAAGTTCAACGGATCTAACAACAAGAGCACTCTTCTCCTCATTAGAGTCTTGTTTGAGCATTATATACTTAGTGGGAGACTTGGTACACAATTGCTCGTTGGAGGGATCCTCCATTTCAACACCCTTTTCTTCTTCATCTTAGCCTTGTTCGTGTTCCTCGGGGTTCTCCTCATGCTCATCTTCATGGAGGGATGCCTCCTCATCGTGTTCTAGGGTTTGGCCATGCCCCTCAGTTGGAGACCTACTGCCTTCAGTCTCTGGAGCAACAATTTCCTCTTCACATGCAAGCTGATCCTCGGCCTCCTTATTTTCAATCTCCTTAAGTTGCTTTCCCCACTCTGCATTGAGTTCAGGGTCATTTGTTTC
This sequence comes from Sequoiadendron giganteum, assembly GCA_007115665.2. Lineage (NCBI taxonomy): Eukaryota > Viridiplantae > Streptophyta > Pinopsida > Cupressales > Cupressaceae > Sequoiadendron > Sequoiadendron giganteum. The sequence continues at coordinate 816,049,541 of CM021101.1, forward strand.
TCTTATCAATTCAGCGTCCATCTCCTTGCTGCTCTCACTGGAGGACTCATAGGCTACCTCATCTATCTCCCGGCGTTCGAACAGTGGATGCTCGTGGTACTCAAATTCTTCGTCCTCCGGCCTCTTCGTAGCTTCTAGCTGTCGTCGCTCAAGTTCATCAGATATCTACATTGTTGCCTCCATTCTTGGTGGTTCAAAAGGTGGAGGGAGAGCTGGAGCATGGGCCATAGCTTGAGCTATTGCAGATTGCACCATCGAATTAGTAAGCATTCCTAAAATCTCAGATGACACGTTCTGCATGTACTTGATAAAGGATTCCGGGAGGCTGAGGGCAGGCATCGTGGCAGCGAAAATAGAGGGAAGGGAAGGAGACATAGAGGAAGAGGAGATCAGTGAGGCCATGGTGGATGATGAATCCACGGGAATAATTTGCATGATTGGAGAGGTGGAAGCAAGGTGGACATAGATGTCCACCACAGGCGGGGAGGAAGCGAAAATGGCAAGGGAAGCATGTAGGGTGGCAGCAGTAGCAGTAGTGGAAATTGCGGCAGACGAAGACCTTGGTGGGTTAGATCCTTCTCCCCCTTGCCCGAGGAGCAGACCTCTGGGTATTACAGTCATCTCCACGACCCCAGTTGTTTTTCTCTATTTCTTGGGTGGCTCACCCTCTGATGCCTTGTGGGCATAAACCTTTGGTTTGGGCAACTGCTCACTAGCTTCTTTTCTCTTTTTGGTTTTGGTTGATGGTGGGGTTTTGGATGTTTCCCTGGTTGTAGCGGCAACTGCCCCACCATCAGAGCCACTTGGTTCACTTTCTAGTCCCTTAAATGTTAAGGCAACTCCTTGCTGTTTCAATCGGGCTACCTGTTGGTCGATCCATGTCTTCGTTCGGATCTCGATGGACTTAGTGAGTACGTCAAGGTCATCAAGCTCTCACTCATTCCAGTCAATCATAGGCAGTGGCAAAATGGCGACGAAATCATATCCTGGATCGATCACCGTGTCCTCATCCTCTTCAAGCTAATCAGGAACCGGGCACAAATTTATTCTCCGCACATAAAGGGTAGTCATGCGCATGTAGTGCCGCAACTGTACTTGAAGATCATCTTTACAATTAACCCAGAAATCTTCTACGTTGTGGAGGTTGGCATATTCCCATCTCAATTCCTTTCTGATATGTCTGTATGGGTCCATTCAAGGCTAAGCTATATATTGTCGAAAGTGGTATTCAGCCAACTCCCTTTCTGAATACCCCACACACTGGGAGGTATGAATCTTGTACATCCCTTGGCCAAGCCCAATGGGGTAAGGTGTACCCGCTAGATGCTTGCTGCTCAAGATATTATGGATGTGTCGTAGCTGCCAAGTTAGCTCTAAGAGTATAATCCGGTCGTTGGGGTACCGGGGCAGCTTGTTTAGTCTTTTTGTGAATCCTTGGGCACAAATGTATGTGAACCTTGGAAATTGTATGTATAGGAAGGCGTATTGCTTGAGGAGGGCTCTGGCACTGTGTGAAACTCTTCTCTGAAAGTCTACTCCTAGAGATCGAATGATGTGGGCGATGAATGCATCATTCACCCTGCAATAATCCTTTTTGAAGTTTCGGTACTGCAGCTGAGGGTATTTATCATAAGGCTTGAGCTCTACCCCCAATGCCTCACTGGGTACCATAGTTAATCCATGATAGTGCCGCCGGTCAGTGAGGGAGTATACTAGATAGGATGTCATGTAGAACTTGGAAGTCTTTTTCACCGCTCTAAACTGTTCGTGGAAGCAGTCATTGATTATCTCCCCCCAATAGAAGGCGGTGTCGTCACCACAGAGAATCTGCTCCACAAAATAGAACATCTATTCTTGGAAGAATGCCGCAATAGGAAGACCCATCACTCGACTTAGCAAGGTCACGAGGTCATGTAATCCTCGAAGAAATCATTGCGAAAAAGCTCCTGAGGGAGCTTACCAATGCTACCCTACTTGTCCTTCAACCAATATTGATTGATTAGTTTATTACACCTCAATGAATGCTGCTCCCATAGCTCTTTGCATTCTTCCATGGTGGGGGTCTCCATGCTCTTAAAGCCAGGAATGTGGAAAGTAGTCGTTATGCCTGATGGGGACATATCCGCAAGGATATTCCCATCCCAGTCCACTATAGTTCGGGTCTCAGGTTAGAATGCTTCTACGCCATTACCAATTCTGGGGCCACCAAGGTCGGAGGGAAGCCTGTAGCTTTGGCAATTCCGCTGCTCCTTATCAACCTTGCATTCTCTATCTTGGGGTTCACCCTGACTCTCTGTATAAATTCATCAACATCGACTTGATCGATATTGGTATCCGTGACATCTCTCCATAGAGTGGTGACTCTGGATTGTAAGGGGACCCCTTGAAACTTGTACTTCATTAGATCCTTATCCTCCTTGCCTCAAGTTGTTTTGGCTATTCCTTTCCCCTTCTCCTTGGAGGCACCAGAAGTTTATGCACTGGATTCCATAAATCCTGCACAAAAGACATGAATTAGTAACATTAAACATGAAAAAAATAGCCCTAGACAAGTCCCTACACATCAAGGTTAGCCCTGCAATCATTATTCATATTCAATAATCACATAATACTTGATAAAACATCATTAGAAAGTAAAGCAGGCAACCCGGGTTCCCAGGGCCGGAGTTCCCTTGGTAGAATGTTGTTTTGAAGGGAAAATTAAACATGGACCTCGCAAAGGCGTTTCCCGGTGTTGGATTTGGTCAAATGAGGGTTGGCATGAAGGACCTAATTTTAGCAAATGGGTCAAAATCCATTTTACATTTGGAGGTCATTTGAGCCTTCATATAGGAGTTCGAGCATCGGCTGTAGGACGACAGCTGGAAAGGGCGCAGGGGAGACGGAACTTCGGGCGCTGGAATCCAGAGGTCAGACCACCTTCGTCAGGAAGCGGTCATGGGTTAGCCATTCGAGATGATGAAATGCAAGAGGCAATCTAGGAGGGGAATTCCGGAAGACAATCCTTGGAGATAGTTTCATAAGTTCTGGGAGCATAGCGACAAACAGATGGTCGGGGCTTGGAGGTCGGAAAGTTGCCTCAGATTTGCTGTGTAAAACGACATCAGTTGAACAGAATCTCGGTAGCGAAATTTCGGGGGTTGGGGTTCGAATATACTTGGGCTCAGGTTCTTCGTTGGGATTTTTCACAAGGCGAAACAGGTACCGGGGTCCGAGACTCGGAAAGACGTCTCGGGACAACCGTGTAAAATGGCAAAAGCGACACGGAATTTCGGAGGTCGGGGTCCGGAGTGAGTTTGGATTTTGGTTGCTCCCACAGAATTTGGAATCGGGCTTCATGCGTTCGGGGTCCGAGGTCCATAAAGACACTCAAGACAAGCCGTCAGAATGGTGAAAACAACACGGAATTTCGTGAACGAAATTCTAAGGTCGGATCCCAGGGACAGTTTGCTTCTTTGGTATTTTTTGATCTTTTCTAAGTTTTGACACGGACTTTGCAGGGCCGGGATCCGAGAGTTGAAAAGACGCTTGGGGGAGGCCATTTAGAATGGCGGGGACACAATGGAAACCCGCAAGGGGAAATCCGGAGGTCGGGATCCGGGACGAGCTTGGTCACATGAAGTTTTGAGTTTTTAAGTTTGAGTTTTACGCAGACGGCTACGGGAAGGTCCAGGCCTGGGAGACGCCAGCGACTGTTTCAAAGAACAGCAGCGGCAAGGTCCAACTCCGGTTTGAATTATGACTAACGATCGATTTTTCACATTTTAAAACGTGGGTTTTTAGGGGAGGGTACTTATCTACCAGATTTTAACCCTGTTTTACATTCTTACATCATTTTAACCTTGGAATTTGATGAAAAAGAAGATGAGGCATGTGGACGGCGAGCGTACCTCAAAATCCCGAAGAGACTGTTGTTGGTCGCTCGGAGAACGTCGAAAAAGAGCTTGGATTTAGGGGCTGAAAATGTCGGATGCTTCGGAGCTCTCCAAATTTCTATTACTTTAGTTGTGTGAAAATGACAGCCAAAAAATCTAATTTTATAGCCAAAACTGTCATTAACACCATAATTAATTCCTCGTACGACGGTCCGGGAGGTTGGTGAGTTCAAATCTCATAGGCAGCGGCGGATGACCCGGAGTTCGGTGGTCGGAAAGACGTCCAGCCACGGCCGTGAGGAGCGGCGAAGTTCAAGCGAAATTCTGGATGCGAAAATCCGAGATCCTAGTTCCGAGGTCTGGGGTCTGGGGTCCGGGGTCCGGAAAGATGTTGGGTGCCGGACGCCAGCAATAGCAAACCCAGAACGGAAATCGAGAGAAGGAAACCCAAGGATCCGGAATCGGAAGGGGCCACGGACGTTCGGAGGGCATTCTGACAAGGAAAACCCGAATTGACCTTAGATTTAGCATTTTTCAAAGGGGTCGAGTTTGGTCAAAATTAGTATGTGACTTTGAGGGCTGAGTTGACCTATCAGGGCACAAAAATGGACACACAAAATGAGGTGAAGCCAAAATGGCTCGATAATCAAAAAGAGGGAAAGGGCCCGTCAATCAAAAAGAGGGAAGAGAGGGTCCCCATTCTGAATGGGGCGTGTATACAACAGGCACAACACAACTAAACAAGCGATCGAACTACCATGCATTTATAACAATCAGATCAACATATGGAGGTGAAAATTGCAAATGAATGCTAATTGGACAGCTTGTTTTAGCTAAAACCATCAATCTATCATGTTTTTTGGAAGGTTTGAGCTACTGTTTTAAATACTTGTTTTGTTGTTTTTAAGACTATTCACTTTATAGTGTTGTTTCATATTTTTTGTTTTGGAACAACAGTGCTCTATCTTTTAACAATGATAGTGAACAATGAAAAGTTATGAGGTTATTCCTTGGCAGGTGAGGAGACGAACTGGAAAGTAAATGGAGTGTGTACAGGAATTCACAATTACCCATGTGTTTTTATCCCATAAGTGTGGTCATTTTAAAATACAAATTCCATAATTTCCAGCAGGTACCCATTTGGGGTTTTGACATAATACAAAATGGGAGTAGCTGTAAGATTTTCAAGTCCACATGTGCATTATGCATGGAGAGTGCTAGGTATAGAAACTAAGGATATGCAAGGATAGGTAAGGATGTGAAGAGTTTGTTGCCAGAATAAGCAAAATATATCAAAGCATGAAGGAGCTTTACAAATGAAAGCTAGAACAACATGAATAAAGTCTGGTCTTCTTCAAGTTTCATTGTTTCAGGAAATACCCACATGATGGTTTGGATTTGAATACAAGTTTACAATGGTTTCTAGAACTCTACATGAGCATGTTTTTTAACAATAGAGATTGGGTTTTGGCAAGAGTGCAGTGTTTTCAAAAATACAGGAGGCTCATCTGAAGATTTCAATTTAAAATGTATTTTCTTCATAGTTGACAAGTACCCATTTTGGGGTTTTGAATAAAACACAAAAATACTAAATACCCACATACAGAGTTTTACTCAAATACATATTTTCTTCGTATATAGAATCACCCACATGGGGTTTCATAAAGAAATGCAGATTTGCCACATTTTTCAGTTTACCCATTGGGGGTTTTAAAAATAAAACATAAACAATGTAGTTTCCAGAATACCCATATGGGGTTTTAAAGAAATAAAATGCAGATAGTTCACTTTCCAGGTTACCCACATGGGTTTCTACATTCTAAAATAGAAATGCCTGATAATGCTTGGGTTGAGTCCAGTGGGGAGTTGCAGTTACTATTTCATCAAATAAGGAGAGCCATTTTCAAGGTTTTCGCATAGGAGAACGAAATCAAAGCACAGTATGCATGGAGTTCAAATTTCTTCTTATGGAGAGTCATCAGTCAACTAATGTCATGCCGCGGCCTGTCAGGAGGATAATGCACAAAATTTCATAATAAATAAGCTTTAGCTTAAACACTCATGGTGTGACTAGACAATAGGCTTGCATTTTTTAAAAAGATAACAACCAGTTTTTGAAATAAAGCTCGTAGGCTTTAGTTTGGGAGAGAGAAAATACAGAGTGTAGCAAGGAAGAGTTTACCATTGTGTTTGCTGTCCAGGAACTCACAGGTCATGCCCAGTTCATTGGAGCTCACAAAAGCTAAGGGTCGAGCCCTCTCATGGTGCCCAATGTAATGTTAGGCAAGCACGAAGCAAGAATGTAAAGGAAATTAGAGAAGTGAAAAGAGGAGAAGCCGCGGCCTGTGAGGCTATGTTCTCAAGAAAAATGCACAGAGAAACAATGCATAAGAAGTGACAGGTCGCACTTACCATAGAATGGAGGAGATTCTAAAGTTTCAAAGCCTTCCCAAGCTGCAGGGTCAAACATGGACATGGCGACGCCTTCCTTCCCAACAGAGCAAAGTCTCCATTCTCAAAAGTGCGAAATGTTAGGGCTTGTTTTGAGTTTTGATCTTTAGGGTTCCTAAGTCCCTAAGTCGACTTTAGGTGTTTGCTTAACTTTAGAGAAATTTATGAATGTCAAAATAATATGCCATGATGGACGACTAGTGAGGTCTAAGGCATTTGTTCTATGGTTATACCTTGGGGAAGGTTTTATGCCTTAGTTTCATTTTTTATTAATTTTCTAGAAATTAATTGGAAGTATTGCCTTAGTGTTATTTATCAAAAGGATTTTATGAAGAGTCATTAGGTCTTGAAAATATGCCTTAGGATTAGGGTTATAGACCTAGGGTTTATTTGATTTTAATTGTTTTTTGAGAAAACAATTAAAGCATGTAAGGAGGAGTATTATTTTTATGATTTTTTTAAAAAGAAAAATCAAACTTTGTAAAGGGAGATATAAGGTGTTGTGTGCAAAAGATATTTGAAAAAATATTTAATTTCGAAATAGAGTAATTATGAAACTGCATGTTGTAAAGCAAAAGCAAAGCAATACTTTATAAATTGCTTTGTTTTCTTGCTATTTTTAGCAGTTGGGCATTGAATTTTCTTCTTGGTCGGAATTGAGTTTTTAGTTGGAGAGATAAGGTGTTTTCCTTGCTTTAAAAGCAATTTTTTGCTATTTTTAGAAGCCTGACAGTTTATGCATGCAAAAAGTGTGACTTTCCACTTTTATGCTGACTTGTTGCATAGTTTTTGGGACCTTTTCCTTGAGCCTTTTTCAAGAGCTCAGATTAGGATTTGAGACATATATCTTTGGAGAAAACTTAGGGTTTTCTAGTTCAGTCTATTTTTTGCTCTTACACATTTTTGAGCTTGAAACTATTTTGTACTCAGTCGAGACTATTTTTTGCATTCTCCTATAGTGAATAAAAATTAGCATTCCTACCTATCATTTTGTTTATCTATTGCAGTTACGGTTGATGTTATCTTGTGATTTCTGTTTAGGGAGTCCTTGTTATGTCCTAAGGCTGTAGCTTGATGCAGAAAAGTGCAGGGATACAGGTTGCATGTCGTGTTTTGAACAGATCTTCATGCAAAATATTTATGTAAAATTGATCTTTAGAGGTTGTGAAATTTGTGTTGGTTTTTGAGCACTGTTTGTGAGGAAAATCCAGAATAGTCATTAATTCACCATCTAATATTGAAAATCATTTCAAAATCATAGGTTTTAAGATTCTATTTTCTCTCTATCCTTTTCCCAAGAAAGATTTTTAGAATAGGATCATCATACAGAGAACCAACTCGCTCTGGAGATTCTCTTTTCTTATAGATTACCCACGTCTGGAAAGAGTTTCAATGTTGCAACAGATAGTCTAATTTTTTCAAATCTGACGGGGTGCATATCTGATTGCTAATAGGCCTCTGGCCCTATACTCATATCCTCCTTCTCCTCATCGATGTCTTGTATGAACACTATGTGCTTGATAGGGGACTTGGTAGGTAACCGCCTATCAGGGTTGCCCTCTTCTTCAGTATCCCTTTCTTCATCATACCCATGCTCCTCGGGTTGCTCAATCTCTAGATTCTCATAGTTTTCAGTCTCTCCTTCAAACTTATCTTCTTCCTTACCTTCCTACCCTTTATGAGGGAACACCCCTTCATCATGCCTAGGTGCATGGTCCCGTTCTTTCATTGGAGGCTTATCACCCTCTGTCCTCATGACATCAACCTCTTCTTCACCAATAGGCTATTTTCGGCTTCCTAGTCTTCAATTTCCTTCAGTTTCCTAGCCCACTCAATATCGAGCTCGGGATAAACTATCTCTTCAATTATCTTTGCATATTTTCTCTCATCACTGGAGGACTTATAAGTGATCTAGTAGATTACTCGATGCTCATACATTGGGTGCTCATGATAATCAAATGCCTCCTCCTCCAATCTCTTAACTGATTCCACTTGTTGTCGGTGATCCAACTCCTCAAAAATTTGCATAGTGGCTATCATTGTTGGCGGCTCGATAGGAGGAGGAGGAATTGAAGTGCTAATTATTGCCTGAGCCATCGTAGCTTGTACTGCCGGATTTACAAACATTCCTGAGAGCTCGAAGGGCACATTTTTGCATGTATTTCACAAAGGATTCTAGAAGGGTGAGGGCAAGAATTACGGTCGCAATAGTTGCAACAAGAAGAGAAAAGGAAGGATACATGGAATATGAAGAAATGGGCAAGGTAGTGGCAGAGGACGAATCAATTGATACTACCTGCGGGATGGGAGAAGCAGAAGCAAGATGGATAGAAATTTCCACCACAAGCAGAGAGGATGTAACTACTACGTGTTGGATAGGAGTGGTGGTAACAACAATGGTTGCGACAACAAATGAAATAAGCAGAGACTTTGGCTAAATAGCCTCCATCTCCTCGCCCTCACAGAGCGGATCTTCCTGGATTACTGATATTTTGGTGATGCTGCCCGTTCGCTTGTGTTTCTTGGGAGGTTCACCCTCTGAGGCCTTTCTAGCGTACACCTTTAGGTCGGACTGCTACTCTTCAATATCCCTTCTCTTCTTTGAATGAACTGATGGAGGGGACTTAGATGTTTCTCCCGTTGATGTAGTAGCTACCCCACCACCTGAACCACTTGGCTCGATCTCGAGCCTCTTGAATGTCAAGACAACCCTTCATTGCTTTAATTAAGCAACTTGTTCATCTATCCATGCCTTCGTTCGAGCCTTAATAGGCCTAGTAAGTATGTTGAGGTCATCAACCTCTGGTGTTGTATCTGGTGTCGATTACAATGCTTTCATCTTCCTCAAGTTGATCGGGCACTGGGAACAAATTCACCCTTTTCACAAAGTATGTGGTCATTCACATATAGTTCCTTAGCCACACTTCAAGTTTATCCTTACAATCTGCCCAAAAATCCTCAACATTGTGGAGGTGGGCATACTCCTGTCCGATCACTTTTTTGACATGACCGTATGGGTCCATTCATGGCTTGGCCATGTGAAATTTGAAGTGATATTCCACCAATTCCTTCTCTGAATTGCAGGCGCATTGGGAAGTATAAAGCTCATACATCCCCTGGCCGAGTGTAAGGCGATAAGGGATCCCCACTAGATGCTTGCTGCTTAGAACGATGTGAATGTTGGGTAGCTTCCAAGAGAGTTCCAACAATATAATTTGGTCATTAGGGTACTGGGGTAGCTTGTTCGACCTTTCCGAGAAGCCCTGGGTGCAGATGTATGTGAACTTGGGGTACTGGATAAACAACAAGGCATATTTTTTTAGAAATGCTCGAGCACTGTGGGAGACCCTTCTCTCAAAATCTCCCCTGAGCAACCTGATGATGTAAGCGATGAATGCATCATTTACTCTGCAATAATCCTTTTTGAAATTCCTGAACTGTAGCTGATGGTACTTGTTGAAAGCCTTGAGTTCTCTACTAGGCACTTTATTTGGAATTCTGCATAACCCGTTATAATGCCTCTTATTGGCAAGTGAGTATACTAGGTAAGAGGTCATGTAGAACTTGGATGTCTTCTTGATGCTCATGAATTGATCATGAAATCAGTCACTGATTATTCCTCCCCAGTAGAACGTGGTGTCCTTTCCATGGAGAATGTGCTCGATAAAATAAGCCATCCATTCTTGAAAATATTCCGCATAAGGGAGGCCCATTACTCTGCTCAACATGGTGATCAAATCATTCGAGTCTTCGAAAAAGTTGCTATGAAAGAGTTCTTGGGGAACCTTTGCAGTGCTACCCCATCTGTCGTTTAGCCAATACTGATTTATAAGCTTCTTGCATCTTATGGGGTCCTCATCCCATATTTCATTACATTCCTGGATAGTAGGTAGCTCCATCTTTCTGAAGACAGGAATATGGAAGGTTTTTGTTATTCCTGATGGTGACATGTCGACCAAGATGTTTCCATCCCTGTCGATAATAGTTCTTGTTTCTGGATGATATGCCTCTCTATAGGCCATTACCAGCTTGGGGGCAATCAAGGTGGAAGGGAAACCTGTACCCTTGGCTATTCCGCTGCTCCTGATGAGTCTTACATTATCTGTTTTGTGGTTTATTCTAACCCTTTTTTATGAACTCGTCAATATTGAAATGCCTAACATTTGTGTCAGTGATGTCCTTCCACTTGGTTGTGACATTGGAGTGCAATGGCACTCCCTAGAATTCGTACTTCATCTGGTCTTTATCCTCCTTGTCTCGAGGAGCTTTGGCAGTTCACTTTCCTTTGTCCTTGGCTGCTCCCATGGTTTTTGCACCTAATTCCATATATCCTGCACATGGAGGCCGAAGTTAAGTATAATCCTAGCATGACAACATAAATGGTTACCCAAATCCCTACAAAACAAGGTTAGATCGAATAATATATCATTCAAATGTCTTAACACTTAGGTGAATCTATCACTGAAGGTTCTTTGGAAGGAAAATGGATGACTTGGGCCCTAGAGGCTGGACTTCCCCTATCAGAATGTTGTTCTAAAGGGTGACCATAGTGGGAAGACTCGAATGACTTCCCTTGACCTTGGATTTGGATAATGAAGGGTCCATCGGGAAGGTGATCACATTTTAGCATGTGGGTCATCGTTCATTTTCAAATTGGAGGTCATTTAGGTCACCATCAAGGCATCCAGGGTCAAACCAAGGGAAGGTTGTCAAGTGTTAGCTATTTGAAACAACATTGGAGAAACGACATTCCAGAGGAGGAGTTCCGGAGTCTGGAACCCAGAAGGCCGAAGGCCGCGAAACCATGCCTTAGGAATTTTTAGTCGTTGGAGAGCCTGGGCTGTGAGGGCCGGGAGGCAGCTACATGATAGTGGTAAGAAATGGTGAAATGGGGATGAAAGTCTGAGACTCACCACCCGGCGGTCCGGACCCGAGAAGAGATTTCGCCCCACGACTTCATCTGCTAAAACCTGGCGGAGATTGCAATGTAGGGGTCCGAAGGTCAGAAGGACAGTTTGAGATTGCCGTTTGGGATGGCTGAGACAAGACGGAGTTTCAATGGTGAAAGCTCGGTGGGAGGGGTTCAAGGAAGGCGAGGACTTAAAGATTTTTGTTAAACAATTTGGCGGGGAAGCACTCGGGACCCAGGAGCTGGAAGGTGGTCACCCAACGAGTGATTGAAGCAGCAGAATGGCAGCGGCAACCTGCAGATGAAAGTTGACAGACCGGGGCCCGAGGGCTGCTTGGAGGTGGAGGCTTTGTCAAAGGTCTCACATCAAATGATGAGTCAGGCTTTGAGACCTGGATGGGCAAGGTGAGAACACTGTTTGAAACAATGAAGGTGAAGCAACAATCCGAAGGCGGAGTCCCGGATGCCAGAACCCATGGGACACTTCACCGTTTGAGGTTAATTTTCTTTGTCCAAAGTTGCAATGACAACCAAAGGTCTCGGGCTTAGAGGGCACGGTCGCTTAGTTCGAAGAACAACGACGAGTAGACTAGGTTTCAATTTTGATTTTCTAAGCTTGGGAGGGATGTCTTGGAAATTTCAGCATGTGGGTTTTGTGGCAATTGGTTCCCTCTATCAAATTCACGCAAATTCTTCCCTTCTTGTCCATCATTTAAACATTAATTATGAAAAGACGAAGTAGGCTGTCGGAAAACAAACATACCTCGTAGACCCAAAGAACGACGTTGTTGGATCCTCAAAGAATGACGAAGGGATGGATCGAGCGTGAAAGGGGCGATGGCACTGCACTTCTCTGGAATTCCTGACATTCAAAAATGACATGTTGGACCCAATATGTATACCCCTAATCACAATTAATGTCCTTAATAAATGTAGGTACGGTGGTCGGTGAGGTTGGTGGATTCAAATTAAGGACGACGACGGGAAGTCTGGAGCTCGAGGTCTGGAGTGACGTGAGGGAAATGCCATCCAAAAACTTGCCAAGTAGGAATCCAATGACCAAGCAGGCACCGAGGTCCGGAGGGCGAAAGGACATTGATCGATGGCCATCCAAAACGACAAAGACCAGAAGGAAACCCAGGCAGGGAAACTTGGAGGGTCGGGCCCGGAGGGTGTGACGAAATGCTAGTTTACATACAAGTCACCAGATAGAAATCCTGAAGTCGAGGAGCCGCAGATTGAAAGTCATCCGAAAAGGAAATACAGACAAAGAAACCCGAGAGGGGAATCCTGGTGGTTTGGGCCCGAGAGGCTCCACGGACTCCAGCAAAAGGTTTTGTTAAGGAAGCCTCGGGACTTCAGCAAATTTTGAGGGGCAGTACATGGTCAACCTAAGATGAGACTTGAGAGACATGTTGACCATTACGGACACCAAAATGGGGGCACTCAAAATGAGGCAACCATAAAATGACTCGAAAGGACAAAAGACAAAGGGTCCGTATTCCGAATGGGGCGTGTGTGCTATAGGCACAACAAATGGCGACTCTACTAGGAGAACGATCCTATAGTTTTAAAGATAAAGATTCATTCCGAACCTAAAATCTATAGTTTTGCAGGCCAGAAGCCAATTTCCAAGGTTCAACTAAGAACAAGTTAAGGAGAAGAACTGAGGTTAAATCGCACCAGGACGTCGTCATGGATGTGTGTGCATGGTGAGTTCATTTCCTTTCCTTATAAATCATGTGAACAACCATTGATTGGGAGGGACAAGCTATGTAACTCGTCTAACCCTAATAGTAACCTGGACATTGCTTCACTGTGAGTCAGGCATTCATAGCCCCAATGAAGTTGTTGCTGTGATCCCACAAACATAGCTCCACTGCCAGCCAGGCATCCATAGCCCTGATAGAGATATTCGTACACCCATACGGTTGCATGATTTTGTTTTTTCTTTTCTTTTCCAATATTGCTTTGCAGTTCTTTTCTTTTCTTTTTCTCAATCGTGCAAGCACTTAAGCTTAATGTGGGTTTGGGAATCACAGTGGTCACTAGAGCAAACTTTAGATTTTTCACTTGTCCAGCCCTCCCAACGATCGCCACACAATTCTTTAGAAACCTTTAAAGTGCATTTCGTGTATGATCCATGATAAACGCAATAGATTCAAACAAGGGTACAATCCTGGATTAGTCCAGAGTTCAAAAGAGGAAACCAATACTTAGGTTCTTTTAGGGATTAGTAGTGGGGAATGAAGGTTTATCTAGAGAACGAAAACAAGAGTAGGCCACAGAGTGAACCGTTTGTCGAACCAAGGGCAACCATCACAATGAAACAATGAGACACTCTTCAAGGTCAAAACAAAACTACTAGGAAACAAGCAAAACAAAACAAAGCAGGAAAGCAAAGCAAGAAAACATATCCTAACCTATATACAAGTCTTGACACGTTCAGCTCCAAGAGAGCTCAGGCTTGGAAGTAATGCTTAAGATGTTGCTCGTTGATGGGCAACGAGACTTCCTCACCATTTAAGGTCTTTAAACGAAAAACATTATCTTTGAGAATTTTGGCAACCTGAAAGGGGCCAAGCCAAAGCTTGTTGAATTTGTTGTGTCCCCCTTTCTTTTCGTGGCCCTTGTCCCAATATAGGACTAGATCATAAATTTAGAAGGCCTCGATTATGGCTCAGTGATTGAACCATCTTTTGACTAAGCCCTGATGTTTGGTGAAGTTTTGTATTGCATGGTCTCATACCTCTTCTAAATGTAACAGCTCAGCCAAACGAGCTTCTTTGCGATCCCCTCCTTCATAAAAATAATTGATGAACTAGAGGGTAGGGATTTTCAAGTGTATCAGGAAAATAGGTTCTAAGCCACAAATGAGGTGGTAAGGGGAATCTCCGAGGGCAACCTTATGGCGGGTGCGATCCGCCCAAAGGGAAAAACGGAGTTGGATATGCCAGTCCTTGGGATTCCTATCAAGCAATTTTTTGGTCATGGTAATCAGGTTCTTGTTGGTAGATTTGGCAAGGCCATTGCCTTGGGGATAATAGTTGGAGGAGAATTTGAGTGCAATGCCATAGTCAAAGGCCCAACCAATGAATTTTAATGATGCAAATGCGGGACCATTATCACATACTAATGCATAAGGACAACCTAAATGGTTCAAAATAAAACTTTCCAAAAAATTAGTTACTACCTCTATTGTGCATTGCCTACATGCAATTGCTTTTGTCCATCTAGTGCAATAATCACAAGCGGTTAGAATGTACCTATGTCCTGTAGATGATGGAGGGCTTACCGGACCAATGAAGTCGAGACCCCATTGTCTGAATGGCCTTACCTCTAGGATAGGTTGCAACGGGACATCAACATTCTTCTCTCTGGTTGTCGCAGTCTGGCATACATGGCAAGTGCAAATGTGGCTATGGGAATTCTTGAAGACCATAGGCCAATAATACCCTGCCCTCAATATTTGATGTGTTGTAGACAAGCCAGAACCATGGTCCATGCCAAATTTTTCATGAAACTCCTTCAGGACACGATCTACTTCTTACTTACCAAGGCATCTCAGGTATATACCTTCATGATTCCTCTTGTACAATATGGCCCCTTGCAACATATAGCTACTATTTTTAAGTTTGAGTGCATGCTTTTGGACTCCCTACAAGTGGGGCAGACATTTATGATTCAACAGATAATACACTATGTCATCGTACCATTCTCCTAGAGAGACATCCTCCAGCTAGTATTATCGCACTGTGAGTTCAGGCCTAGCCTCAATAATTGCTTTTTCCATCATTCTGGTAAGTGCCTTCCCTCTCACCAATCTCATTGGTTGGATTTCCATATCGTACTCCTGCAATAATGTAATCCGTTTTTCCCTTCATTCTCCCAGCTCGTTCTACATAAGCAAAGTCTTTACTGCTGGGTCAAGAACTATGGCGAACACTTTCTTGCACAAGATATAATCCCTAAACTTATTTACTCCTCTAACAAGGGCATAGGCTTGTTTTTTTACGTTGTGGTAGTGCAGCTCGGTGTCTTTCAAAGGGGTACTCATGAAGGCGATTGGATGCTTGTTCCCCTCATCATCCTTCTGCGTCAGGATGCTAGCACACGAATGGTCTGAAGCGAATGAATAGATGTAGAAAGGCTTCATATAGTTCAGGCTGACTAACACCGGTGCCTCAAAAATTGCTTGTTTAATCTCTCCAAAGGCTTGCTTCACCTCAGGAGTCCACTCGATCTTGGCATCTTGCTTTAACATAGCATTGAGCGGTTTGAAATTTTTAGCAAAGCCTATTATAAACTTATAGACAAAGTTGATCTTCCGAAAGAAAGATTTTAACTCCTTGCTGCCTGGAAGCTAAATCCTCATGATGGCTTGAATATGTTCAGGATTGATGGAGATCCCTTTTTCTGATAAGACATGCCCCAACATCTTTCCCTTAGTTACCTCGAAGAAGCATATCTTCGGATTGAGAGAAACTCCAAATTCGCGACACCTTTGAAAAACTTTGCATAAATCAACAACATGATCATCTCGCTATTTTGAGAACACTGTTAAATCATCCATGTAGATGATTATGCACTTTTCGATCAGGTCCTTGAATACAATATCCATTGCGCGTTGAAAGGTGGTGCCAACGTTGATGAGCCCGAAGGGCATCCGTTTATAGGCAAATCTACCCCACTTGGTGGTGAACGTTGTTTTGTGTTGGTCTTCATATTGCACCATGACTTGATTGTACCTTGAATACCCATCCAAGAAGGACATCATTTGAGAACCATTTACTTCTGTAGTACCTCATCCAATGACAACATTGGATAGTTGTCCCTTTCTGAAGCTCTATTCGAATTATGGAAGTCAACACACAATCTGATCTCTCCATTCTTTTTTCTTACTAGGACCAAGTTGGCAGCCTAGTTAGAGTGCCGAACCAAGAAGATAATCTTGGCGGATAACAATTTTTGTACTTCCTTGTATATAATTCGTCCCAATAAAGCATTGACAGGGCATTGTTGTTATCAAAATGGTCTCGCATCTAGCCTGAGATGGATGGTATGGGTGATAACTGATGTATCATATATTTTGAGATCCTTGTAGCTCCAAGTAATGACATCATGGTACTTCCACAAAGCATCAACTATACCCTTTCTTTCCTCGGGTGTGCACACCTTTCCAATAAATACATTCTTTACATCCTCAGCCGTTCCGAGGTTGTAGGTGTCACACTGGCCACTGATGGCGTCTTTCTTGGCCTGCTGATCTTGATCTCTAATTTGATATAGATCAAACATGCATTTGAGTTGGACCATCCCTCTCGGGATAGTGTTGGTCTTGAGATTGATGACCACTTCTATATCAAGTTCGGCCTCCTCAAGTTCAACCTCATCAATTATCTGGGCAACAAACACATCAGAACTGGTAATGAAGTCCAGGATGTGTTTATCATCATTAAACACCTAAAAATTAGCTACGTTGTCTAGTACAAATGGAATGTTTTGTGAGATCAACTGTAAAAATTTTAAGGCCAAACAATGACAACGGTTCCAAGGTGCTAACCGCCTGGGCTAAAACATTGGTAGTGTGATTTTGAGAGTGCGAGATCAGTTGGATATTACAAGCGTCTAACCCTTCTATCAGATCCCATACCATATGCCTATAATTAGTGATTCTTTGGTCATAACAAGAATAGAGCTTTCTTATTGGTTTTATGACCAATTCTGAATCCCGAAGACTTGCAACATTTTGACACCTTTTCTTAATGCCATAAAAAGCCCCAAGACCAAAGCCTCGTATTCCGCTACATTATTAGTGCAATAAAATTAAAGCCTATGAGCAGCGAAATACAACTTACCCTTGGGACTGATAAGCTCAAAGCCAACTTTGGCCCCATGCTTGGATTTGGACCCATCAAAGCGTAGCGTCTAGAACCCAGGAGAGTCCTTGACCCTAGAATCGATAGATCTAATTTTTGACTTTGATGGTGGCCTCATTTCAACAACCTTTTGAGGAGGTGTAGGTTTTGAACATGTCTATTCTGGTGGTGTTGGACAAGCTCTCTCCTCTAGAGTGATTCGTCTTTTGATATGCTCAATTGTTGTCTGACATAAAGAACATTCAAATTCTGAATGGACAATATTATGTACCCTGCACCAACTAGGTAGCAAGGGTTCTTGAAAATTCATTCTGGCTCCCAAACTGAGCTAGTTCTGTACACATTTTTCCATGAAATCTTGGAAACCATCCAACAATCCAAGATTATCATCCTTGCATGATTCCTCATCATCCAACTCAATCAAAATTTTGTGCTGTGAGGGGTACAGGTTAGGTTGGCGGGTGGACTGCACAACACAAGAAGGACTTCCCCCATTTCATCTTGTCCCAAGCATTCTTGTTCTTCTAAATATGACACCGTAGAATAATTCCCCAATTCCATTTTAGAAAACAACACTTCATTCGTGTTATTGTATTCCGTAATCATGAACCTCATGCACGGCTCCCGATCAATTCGAATCTGATTCAACTCCCTTTCCATGAAAACCACAAATGAGAGTAGTCGGTTGCGGCGTATCCATTCAATGCCTTCATGAAATCCCTTCCTAAAATTATGCCATAAGTGTCTGAGATATCAGCAACTTGGATGTCAATGGTTTGCTGAATTCTGGGATCAACAACAATCTACATGGGTATTCTGTTGATTTCTCCAACTATGTTGATCTCTGTCTTATTAAGCTGCATTACTTTACATCAGGATGGAGTTGGAACTATCCCCAAGGCCTTGCACATGCTTAGGGGCATGCCATTAGTGAAAGCTCCCGAGTCGAGTAGGCAGTTATGAAGGTTCTTCCCAAACACACAGATGGTGGTCAGGAAGGGAGGAGTTTCAAATTTCCCTTGAAAAAATTCTTCAAAAACATCCACTTGGGTGACTTGGCCCTTATCCTTCTCGTTACCCTTGTTTTGGGTTAGTGTCTAATCAGTTTCTTTCTTGGACTACCTATTTGGCTGTTGATTTGCAGGCAGATCAGCTCATTTATTGAAAATTTGTCACACAACTAGTTCATTTTGCTGATCATTAAAGGAAACCTTCTTTAAAGGAACTTCTTGAGTTGACCTGACCGATGGAGTCCCATTTATCATTCTAAAGAAGGCATTTCTTACAGCTGGAACCTTGAGTAGCTTAAAGGCGGACACACTTAGCTTAACCTTCTTAAAGTCCTCCACAATATACTCTCCCATTTGTTCGACTTCTTCATCATAAACAATATATCGGGAGGAGCTAGTGGTATTTTGGAAGGAGCTAGTAGGGTGATTTTGGTTTTGGTTCTGCTGTCTACTTTTGTTAAAGTACCATGTGGGGACCTGAGGATATCCCAGATTGTTGCTAGCATTTGGGTCAGGAGGGGTACTAAAATTATTAGGCAGAGTGGAGGTCATAAAAGGACCACCAACTTGTCTATTCTTGAGGTTGTAAGGGGTAGTCTGTTGGTGAAACATTTGGACTTGATCTTCCCTAGGCTCTTCCTCATCCTTAGGACCATTGTCTACTGAATCAAAAAGCTGAGCCAAAGGGATTTCATAACTTACCTCTTCTGCTTTATCATTGTTGCTTGTTTTGGTGCCTTCCCGCTCCGACATGTTGCACTCAGCCTTCTGAAAAGGAGCCTGGTTGACCACCAACACAGGGGAATCGTATCGTTTGGAGGGAATGATGTCTCTACATCCCGAGTTGTCCACAACATTTTGGACTTCAACCTAAAAAATTTTAGTGGTCGTCTAGAATTCTGGACAATCCAATTAAGAATGTTAGCTTATTTTGTGTATAGGGCACCAGCCGGATAAAGAAGTCTCAACCAAGTAGACTCCACTTGTAGTCTTGTCATTGTTTCTAGGCTGATTGAGGAGAGTGGGAAAACCACCATTATTGGGCCTCATGTTCCATGTTTGGTTTTGCCTCAGGAAAGGCCTTCTATCAATTTTTTTGTCCCGAATTCTGATTCCTATCATAATTCTGCCCAGACAATGTATTGGCATCACGGTTATCCCGGTTCTCGCGGCTTTCGTGACTGTCACAATTTAGTTTAGCTTGGATACTCTTCTGTGAAGCCTGCAACTGATTGTTTTGGTTTCTTAAATGCGTCATCTCCGTAGACATTTTCTTGATCATTTTCATGTGTTCATTGATCTGATCCTTTTTTGTGTTGTTTGGTTGTGGAGCGGCATTCTGGAGGAACATCGACTGAGCCACCCACTGATTTTGGTGAGCGAGTAGAAATTCAAACGCTTAGAGATATGCTGGTACTTGGGGCGGTTGAGAATGGACTTGTTGATGTTGGGGCAAAAAATAGTGAGGAACCAGGGGTGCTTGATTCATTGGTTGTTCGGGGTGTGGCACTATAGGTAGTTGCGGTACTGGGTTCATGAGGGGCATGTGATGCTACAAAGCTTGAGTGAGCCCTTGAATCTATGAAGGATGAGTGACCTGCCCCAAAGAGGGTAGCGGACCAGAAATGTTTTGTCCCAAGTTCGTGCTAGCAATGACGACCTCCGAGTATGCATCTACCAATCTAGTGGGTGGTGGTCGCATCCTCTTTACTAATGCTACAGTAAGATTGTCCAATGCTACATAATAAACATGTAAAACAACAACATCATTGAACATGTATGGGTCCTGCAGTCGAGTATATGCTCTATGGAATCGATCATTAAAGGAGTTGATCGGTTCATTGACCTCCCTTTGAACCGACATAAAATGTCGATGACTCTGCAGGACTAATTGGATTTTTGAACTTCTGCAGGAAAGCATTCTTTAGAAGGACCCATGTGTTGATAGTTCCTGCCAGTAAGTTGGTGTACCAATAGAAGGCTTCCTCCCCTAGGGAGTAGGGAAAGATTTGGCAATCCACATCCTCATGTATGATTTGCATAGTCTTCAAAATGATCTCAAAAATCTTGACATGCTTCTCTGCTATCCTCTGCGGATCCCGGGGATTGAACTTTATGCAAAAACTCTTGGGATTCTTTGGCATGTCATGATAGATATTGAAGGCCAAAGGAGATGGATTGTTTTCCAACCACACCATCATAGGGGGCGGTGGAGGTGGTTGCACCAGATTGGCTTGTGACTGCAAAGGGGTAGCAACGATTGACGAAACAACTTCCAAAAATGGGACTAAATTAGGCTGGAAGCCAACGTCTAGCCCTTGGTAAGTGGCAGCCTTGAAGGCCATTCGAAGTGGGTAAGGAGGAGAAAATGCTGCCAAGAATGAAGGAGAAGATAGTGGCGAATGGATAGAAGAGGAGGATGATAGTGAAAGCGAAATGAGCTGGTCAGATGTGTTGGAGATGGAGGGTTCCCCTTTCCTAGATCTCTTAGCTCAGGTAGGGGGCGGTAGCTCTTGGAAATCCCCTTTTTTTGGTGTAGACCTTAGTATTTAGTAAAATCTCTCAGGAGAGAAAGACTCGATTCGATCCAGCTTAGTCCTCAAAAAGGACCTCCTTCTAGCACCAGTTTTGTTGATGGGTGTTTTTGCACACTTTCTCAACACAGGTAATGAACAGGTGCATCACCTCTCTTGAAAGGAAATATCTAGCAAGTTGCTGAAAATAACCCCAAGGTCTCTCGGGTGTCAGGTCATGACTTGCATGGGATACCTCAGTTGATGTTTGTTGTGATTTTTGCTGATAATCACAGGGTAGACTTACATGAGTTAAGATGGAAGGGGGATCAAATCTGTAAACGAATTTTCTAAGGTGGGGAAGTTACTATACGTTTGTTGCAGGTTCAAACAACAATTTCAAACTCCATTTTTGACTTGAGATTTGGCTTTACAATGTGCAATGAACCTTAGCATAGGTCAATTCTTAAAAAAATGAAAAAGGGGCAGGGAAGGGAGAGGGTTCCTGGACCTGCAACTACCAATGAACAGTGATCATGGAGGTCTCTACTGTGGACAATTTCCTTAGAACAAAATTCCACTTAACCAAAAATCTCACAGTTTCATGAAATATGTGCCATCTTCTAAGGACTGTAGATATTTTACCATTCATTCACCATACATATGCATGAACAAAAATAAACATTTAAAAAATAGCTTCAAATCAAGGTCCGGACTAACTTTATACAACCATCTACCAACAACAAACAACCAAAAGTATGAACAAGGAGGGAATCTACACAACATAAATCTTCATAACCAAGAAACAACATCACTAAATTTACCAAAGCTAACTGAAAGGAAACTACAACAACAAATTAAATTCAATTAAATCATCCAACTATGAGAGAAGAATCATGAAACATGAGAATAAATCCAAAAATGCACCACAATCAATGTATTTCTATTGCAATTTCTGGATCATGTATTTACAACAACTCAACTCTCTTTGAAAATGAGAGGAGACCCCCCTATTTATAGTGTCCTAAAAGTAGAACATGTGGCGAAGATTGATTTACATTTGTGTGGCCACAATTCATTGTAAACTAGGGCTTTACCTACCCCCCAATATATTACATTTTTAAAATACATTTTGTCCATATCCCTGTTTTGTCCTCTAGTGGAAACACTATAGCATTTTGGTCCTTTTGCTGATTGCTCTTTGTTGCAGCTATTCCTTTAGAAATTCTTCATCAATAATAGGGCTGCCCTCTTGCTTCTTTGAAGCTACATACTCCATGAATTTCAAGATCACCAACTGGAGCTTGTCGACCTCAATGATGTCGGATCTCACCACTTGGTAGCTCCACTCTTTGGAATTGTTAACAAGCTTCTCCCAGTCCTCCTCATACTTGGGAATGTGGTCTCTAAATAGCTTGGATTGGGTGAAAGCTCGGGCAACAAATCTCATAAAATTTGTAGTAATTTTGGCCAACATCTCGTCTTCCATCCTCTTTTAGAAGTGAGGCTTTATACTTTCCAGATTGATCTTGACAGCGGGCACTTCATACCCTGTCATTAGCTTCAGGTATCAGAAGCAATCTTCTCTGGCTTCCTTGGCCCACTCAACATTTGGATTTACTCGCTCAAGTACTTGTTCCAGCCTTTCCTTCCGGTGATCAAAGTCCCATTTCCACACATCCATCAGCCAATGGTCATCGTCTTTGAAAGAAAATTCTTTTTCCCAAATTTCACCTGGCAGCTTGAGGATAGCCTTGATTTTTGAGGATAGCAACCCCATACTTCTTTGGGAACTCAATGCAGATTCTCTTCGTACCTTCAAGAGACATTTGCACTTATAAGAACTTGTTCGCTGTTTGAACAACAAGATTGATACCTGTATTTCCAATATCCAAGAATTGTAGGAACAAATTTTCCTTGGTCTTTTCCAAGTTCTTTCTCATCTCCATCTTGTTAATCTTCTCTTTTGACTACAACTTTGGCAGGGCTGAGGATGTGGTTGGTTGTTCCTCTATGGATGACCATTGTTGGATATAGGCTGTCAAATCAACCACCTGTGCCTTAAGCTCCTCCTTCAAAACTTTGTCCTGCTGAATGAGATGCACCACTATGGTGACTGATTCCTGGAGATGATCAACCTTCTGCTCTCTAGTGGCCACTCCCAAGTCAATGGTGGATACGTTATAACTTATTCCTTGTTCTCCAACCACCGACGTAGCTATTTCTACTGCCCTGGATTCGGAGGCATCCATCTTTACCTTTGACCTAATTTTCGGCCTCCTCTCCTTCCTGATGTTGATCTGGGCTCGAGCCAATATAGCCTCCAGCCTTGCCTTTGGGTCCTTTGGAGTGGGAGGTTTCTTTTCTAGCTGTTTCTCCAGCCAATCAGGAATTGAAGACTTTCCCCTAGGTGACTCATGTTGATCCCCCTTTTCTTCCTCTCTGATTTCAATTGCCTTTTAGATGAGGGCCTCTCGCCCTGTCCTCGTATCCTCCTTCTCCTCATCGGAGTCTTGTACGAACACTATGCGCTTGATAGGGGACTTGGTAGGTAAGCGCCCATTAGGGTTGCCCTCTTTTTCAGTTTCGCTTTCTCCATCATACCCATGCTCCTCGAGTTGCTCAATCTCTAGATTCTCATAGTTTTCAGTCTCTCCTTCAGACTTATCTTCTTCCTTACCTTTCTATCCTTCATGAGGGAACACCCCTTCATCATGCCCAAGTGCATGATCCCATTTTTTCATTGGATACTTATCACCCTCTGTCCTCATGACAACAACCTCTTCTTCACCAATAGGCTATTTTTCGGCCTCCGTGTCTTCAATTTCCTTGAGTTGCCTAGCCCACTCAGCATCAAGCTCAGGATCAGCTATCTCTTCAACTATCTTTGCATCTTCGCTCTCATCACTGGAGGACTTATAAGTGACCTCGTCGATTACTAGATGCTCATACATTGGGTGCTCATGATAATCAAATGCCTCCTCCTCTAATCTCTTAGCTGATTCCACTTGTTTTTTGATGATCCAACTCCTTATAAATTTACATGGTGGCTTCCATTGTTGGTGGTTCAATAGGAGGAGGAGGAACTAGAGTGCTAATTATTTCCTGAGCCATCGCAGCCTCTACTGCCAGATTCGTAAACATTCCTGAGAGCTCAGAGGGCATATTTTGCATGTATTTCTTGAAGGATTTTGAAAGGGTGAGGGCAAACATTACGATTGCAGTAGTGGCAATAGGTGGAGAAAAGGAAGGATACATGGAAGATGAAGAAATGGGCGAGGTAGTGATGGAGGACAAATCAACCGATACGACCTATAGGATGGGAGAAGCAGAAGCAAGATGGATAGAAATGTCCACCGCATGTGGAGAGGATGCAACTACTGCATGTTGGATAAGAGTGGTGGTAACAATAGTGGTTGCGTCAACAAATGAAATAAGCAGAGACTTTGGCTAAATAGCCTCCATCTCCTCTCCCTCATGGAGTAGATCTTCCTGGATTACCGATATTTTGGTGATGTTGCCTGTTCGCTTGTGTTTCTTGGGAGGTTCACCCTCTGAGGCCTTCCTAGTGTACACCTTTGGGTCGGACTGCTGCTCTTCAATCTCCTTTCTCTTCTTCGAATGAACCGATGGAGGGGACTTAGATGTTTCTCCCATTGATGTAGTAGCTTCTCCACCACCTGAACCACTTGGCTCGCACTCGAACCCCTTGAATGTCAAGACAACCCATCGTTGCTTTATTTGAGCAACTTGTTCATCTATCCATGCCTTTGTTCGAGCCTCAATAGGCCTAGTAAGTATGTTGAGGTCATCAACCTCTGACTCATCCCAATCAATCATTAGCAGTGGTAGATCGGTGACGACGTTGTACCTGGGGTCGATTACAGTACTTTCATCTTCCTCAAGCTGATCGGGCACCGGGAACAAATTCACCCTTTTGACAAAGTATGTGGTCATCCGCATATAGTGCCTTAGTCGCACTTCAAGGTCATCCTTACAATCTTCCCATAAATCCTCAACATTGTGGAGGTGGGCATACTCCTATCCAATCGCTTTTCTGACATGACCGTATGGGTCCATTCGTGGCCTGGCCGTGTGAAATTTGAAGTGATATTCCGCCAGTTCCTTCTCTAAATTGTAGGCGCATTGGGAAGTATAAAGATCATACATCTTCTGGCCGAGTGTAAGGGGATAAGGGATCCCCGCTAGATGCTTGCTACTCAGAATGGTGTGAATGTTGCTCAGTTGCCAAGAGAGTTCCAACAATATAATCCGGTCATTAGGGTATCAGAGCAGCTTGTTCAGCCTTTCCGAGAAGCCATGGGTGTAGATGTATGTGAAATTGGGGTACTGGATAAACAAGAAGGCATAATTTTTTAGAAACTCTCAAGCACTGTGGGAGACCCTTCTCTCAAAATCTCCCTCGAGCAACCTGATGATGTAAGCAATGAATGCATCATTTACTCTGCAATAATCCTTTTTAAAATTCCTGAACTATAGTATAGGGTACTTGTCGAAAGCCTTGAGTTCTCTACCAGGCACTTCATTTGGAATTCTGAATAACCCGTTATAATGCCTCTTATCAACCAGTGAGTATACCAGGTAAGAGGTCATGTAGAACTTAGATGTCTTCTTGAAACTCATGAATTGATCATGAAAGCGGTCACTGATTGTTCCTCCCCAGTAGAACGTTGTGTCCTTTCCATGGAGAATGTGCTCGATGAAATAAACCATCCATTCTTGAAAATATTTCGCATAAGGGATGCCCATTACTCTGCTCAACATGGTGATCAAATCATGGTAGTCTTCAAAAAAGTCTCTATGCCTTTGGAGCGCTACCCCGTCTGTCCTTCAGCCAATACTGATTTATAAGCTTCTTGCATCTTATGGGGTCCTCATCCCACATTTCTTTACATTCCTGAATATTAGCCAGCTCCATCTTTCCGAAGATAGGAATGTGGAAGGTTTTTGTTATTCCTGATGGTGACATGTCGGCCAAGATTTTTCCATCCTTGTCAAAAATTATCCTTGTTTCTGGCTGATATGCCTCTCTGCAGGCCATTACCAGCTCAGGGGAAATCAAGGCGGGAGGGAAACCCACAACCTTGGCTATTTCGTTGCTCCTGATGAGTCTTGCATTATCTATTTTGGGGCTTATTCTAACCCTTTGTATGAACTCATCAATATTGACATGCCCAAAATTTGTGTCAGTGATTCCCTTCCACTTGGTTATGACCTTGGACTGCAACAACACTCCCTGGAATTAGTACTTCATCTGGTGTTTATCCTCTTTGCCTCGAGGAGCTTTGGCAGTTCTCTTTCCTTTGTCCTTGGCTGCTCCCGAGGTTTTTGCACCTGATTCCATATATCCTACACATGGAGGAAGGCAGGAGGGAAACCCACAACCTTGGCTATTCCACTGCTCCTGATGAGTCTTGCATTATCTATTTTGGGGCTTATTCTAACCCTTTGTATGAACTCATCAATATCGACATGCCCAACATTTGTGGCAGTGATTCCCTTCCACTTGGTTGTGACCTTGGACTGCAACGAAACTCCTTGGAATTAGTACTTCATCTGGTCTTTATCCTCCTTGCCTCGAGGAGCTTTGGCAGTTCTCTTTCCTTTGTCCTTGGCTGCTCCTGAGGTTTTTGCACTTGATTCCATATATCCTACACATGGAGGCCGAAGTTAAGTACAATCCTAGCATGACGACATAAATGGTTAGCCAAATCCCTGCAAAACAAGGTTAGATTGAATAATATATCATTCAAATATCTTAAGACTTACCTGAATTTGTCACTGAAGGTTCTCTGGAAGGAACATGGATGACTCGGGCCCCAGAGGTCGGACTTCCCCTATCAGAATGTTGTTCTGAAGGGTGAACAGAGCAGGAAGACCCAAATGAATTCTCCTGACCTTGGATTTGGATAATGAAGGTTCCATGGGGAAGGTGATCACGTTTTAGCATGTGGGTCATCCTTCATTTTCAGATTGGAGGTCATTTAGGTCACCATCAAGGTATCCGGGGTCAAATAAAGGGAAGGCTATCAAGTGTTAGTTGTTTGAAACAACATTGGAGAAACGACATTCCAGAGGAGGAGTTCCAGAGTTCGGAATCCGGGAGGTCGAAGGCTGTGAAACCATGCCTTAGGAATTTTTAGTTGTTGAGAGCCCAGGCCACGAGGACCGGGAGGCCGTTGCGTGATAGTTGTACAAAATGATAAAATGGGGACAAAATTTTGGGACCCACCACCTGGCGGTCTGTACCCGAGAAGAGATTTCGTCTGTGACTTCATTTGCTAAAACCTGGCGAAGATTGGGATGTCGGGGTCCGAAGATCAAAA
This sequence comes from Sequoiadendron giganteum, assembly GCA_007115665.2. Classification (NCBI taxonomy): domain Eukaryota; kingdom Viridiplantae; phylum Streptophyta; class Pinopsida; order Cupressales; family Cupressaceae; genus Sequoiadendron; species Sequoiadendron giganteum. The sequence continues at coordinate 816,076,525 of CM021101.1, forward strand.
GGACGGTTTGAGATTACCGTGTGGGATGACCGAGATAGGATGAAGTTCCGATGGGAGGGGTCCGACGGAGGTGAGGACTTAAATATTTTCATTAAACAATTTAGCGGGGAAGCACTTGGGACCCGAGAGCTGGAAGGCGGTCACCCGACGGGCGATTGAAATAACAAAACGACAATGAAAGCCCACGGACGGAAGTCTGCAGACCGAAGCCCAAGGGCTACTTGGAGGTGGAGGCTTGGTCGAAGGTCTCGTGTCAAATGATGAGTTGGGTTCTGAGACCTGGATGGGCGAGGCAAGAACACTGTTTGAAACAACGAAGGCGAAGCAACAATTTGAAGGCAGAGTCCAGGATGCTGGAACCCATGGGACGCTTCACATTTGAGGTAAGTTTTTGTTGTCCAAAGTTGTAACGAAAACTGAAGGTCTTGGGCCTGGAGGGCGTGATCGCTCAGTTCGAAGAACATCGATGGGAAGACTAGGTTTCAATTTTGATTTTCTAAGCTTGGGAGGGATGTCTTTGAAATTTTAGCATGAGGGTTTTCTGGAAAGGTGTTCCCTCTATCAGATTCACACAAATTCTTCCCTTCTCATCCATCGTTTAAACATTAAATTATGAATAGACGAAGTAGGCTGGTGGAAGGCAAACATACCTCGTAGTGTTGGGGATGAGACGTGTTAACTTAGAACATAACATCTAAGAACAACAGTGCCTTAATGACTTTAATTTCCAAATCACCTCAAAGACAAACTACTATTCCATAAAGCAGAAATAGGCACAGTTGTTTCCTCATTAATACTTCTGAGAAAAGTACATGTAGATAAATAACAGATTCAACACATGCATAGATTCAGACTACAGAATCAAATGACATAAAAGAAAAACTTATGGACACATAGATTTACATGGGGAAAATCCTTTCGGGTAAAAAACTCCACCCTCCAAAACACTCAGCTCAATTGTATTATCCAGCAACAAAATAGTTACAATACAATCTCAGAGCTATGCTCTTTAGAAGTTTACATCTTGTCCATCTAGAGAATGCAGGCAACACAAATATACAAAATCCTCGCACTGTTACAATGTCCTCACATGACATACAGTGCAGATTCATTTCATTTCATCAGCCCACTCGTTCAGCCAACCTTTCGACCAACACAGCCTCACGACCACTAAGGTTCACACCTTCTCAACTTAGTGTCACTAAGTGTTCACAGTTATAATACCTTAGCATACCACTCAAACACTCTCACTGCAAGATCATATCTTCTTGACACTTCATCGATCGAGCTCTCACTATCATATTCAACCAACAACCATTAGGGCATATTTAATTACCCCACCGACAAGCCTTCCATCATTCTCTGATAACGTGCACTGCTATTCATCACACATCGAGCTGCCCAACATTAAATTAGGATACAGAGACATATCTATCAACCTCCTGAAATAGATCATTCATTTAATGCAAATATATCACAATCATAAAATAAGACTTTTAGCCAATCAGTGTTGATTTACAATAGCAATGTAAAATCAATGAATGGCATCATGCCACGTGTCGACACACCATTTGTTCATCGCTTTGACTATCACCCAGATAGTCAATAGAACTCAAGCTCCTTCTATCGCACCACCACTCACCATCCATCATACGCTCATGGTAAGGCGATATACACCACACTACCATGCCCTAGCAAGAAGACACCCATGGTCCAGTGGTGACAACCCGCTTGCCAAACCGTCATCGTCAACCGTGCCACTGTGGCTTAAAGAATAGGCCTCCTTGGTATAGCGGTAAGCTTCCACCGTTGCCTGCCATCTCCACTGTGCTACCACTTGGAAACCACAAGACCCTCATGGTATGGCGGTACTCACACTACACCAACATGCCAGGGCCAGAAGGCCTTCGTGGTATGGCAGTGCCACCGCCTAACCGCAAGGCAGAACAAAGCCTCCAGCGGTATGGTGGAAAACACCCAGGCTGACTACCAAGCGCACCACACAGCCACACCATGACCCAAAGGCCATTGCGGTAAGGAGGTAACCGCCTGCACCGACCACCTTGGTTTCACTGTGCCACCGCACATTCTCTGAGCAATCCCCACGGTAGGGAGGTAACCGCTACACCAGACCGTCAAGCCTTCACTGTGCAACTGCTGAAAAGTGAGGAGACGTCCATGGTATGGCAGTAACACCGCCAAATCGCAGACCGAACAAAAAAGGCTTGCAATAAAGCTGTAAACCGCACAACCATGCCAATATTAACTATTTCCCATGGTAAAGCGGTAAAGGCCAGGACTGAAGAGAAAATGCCAAGTCTTCTAGAGATTTCAAGACAAAAAGTTGAGGCAAATTTTCCAACAATCTCCCACTTGACGAAGACTTACTGGCTTCCTTCAAACTCGAACACAAGAACCAAACACAATGCTTTCATGCTCCAACCAAGATACCTGCAACGACATCCAATTTGTCCACCAACTCAGACAATAGCTCCAACCATCCATCATAGGAAAAAGGAATGAGCCAAGGCGTATATGCACCAGTCTCAAGAATACAAGCATCATATCCTACAGACAGAAAAGGCACCGCAACAACAACTTCAAAGCTCTCAAATGTAAACAAAGTCATGAAGAATTTCTCTAGAAACAAGACAGAACATCAGCTAGAACATCAGCCAGAAAACTAACTGCAACCATCCAACTGATCAAACCCACGTGACTGAAAACAACACCCACAACTCGTGCTATCCATCCAATCACTCATACCTTCAAGGTATTCTATTTATTAAACTCGTGCTAGCATCACAACCAACCCATCGACCATAGATACAAGCATCATGTGCCAACTAGTCAAGAAGACCAAACACATACAAGTACTCCCACTCCATGGGTAATGCCAAATCTAAAAAAAAATCAACAACATAACAAGTCTACCAATTTCTGCACAAAAAAATGCAATTATGTAGTATCGAGAAAATTCCACATAGATATGCACAACCTGCAACCACCTGCTGTAAGAATCATTTCTCGCAACAGTCTTCCAGAGTTATTCCAAGTTCTCCATTTTTGACAGAAGAAACAGGCACATGAACCTCCATGTCTTCACCCAAGTGACAACACATTACCACAAACTAGTGACCATCATGACTCCACATAGACATCTCACATCTAAAGTCATATGTGATCGAATATACAGGAAGAAAAGCCAGACTAGAGAGAAACTGCAAATCACAACATGTAGCATCCTCCTACACACACTTCTAAGTGCCAGTTGTGCCAAGAATGATATTCTTCACATCCCAAAGGAAAAGCCATAACAACACCCAACAGTTCATCTTAACAAAACATGGATGTAAGCTTTTTAAAGAAGATCAAACTAACCCATACACCTATCTCCTATCAGTCCTCAAAAGCACAAGGAGATAAACTATGTTGTCCACCTTTCACTATGAATCCTCTAGAATCTTAAAACAACAACTCAAGATTCATATCTATGAAAGATAAAGCATATTATATATCTAAAAGATATAATGGGAAAATACCTCTCAAATAAACTTTACCGTCAAGCAGACCAAAGGGAGGAAAAAGAAAAAAGCTCCTCCAAGATATACAAGCCACCCTGACTCATCCAAAGGTAATCTCCTTACTAGTCTCTATTGAACTTGCATCCAACTAAGGTGTAGGCAACTCAGACTTTCAACTGAAAACAACACCTTTCTCATCTCATGAGAACCACAACCTCACCTTATTCTCATGAGCGCTAGCAACCTATCATCTCATGCTAAACTTCAAACAACATTTAATCATGAAGTTCTCAAGAATATGAAACCAAGTACTCAAAACATAGAGAATTACCAGACCATTGTCAAAGCTCCAAACATGTGAAACAAGAACTTATCATGACATCATGATCTACACATCCCCCTTAGGAGATACCATGCTTCAAGTGAACTGACCATGGTCTCAAGAACAATGCAACATGCCAAAACTCTAATGCACAAGCAAGAGTATTCCATGACATAAAACAAACAAGATCTAAACCAACATCACCTGTCAAGGACCACCAACACCTCAGCCAAAGACTACAAATGTCCTTTAGGGTTTCAAGATGTTGTACATCTTCAAATAGTGTCCCTGCAAATGCGAAAGAACTCTTCTGCAACAATAGGATCTAAGAGTCCCTCCTAGAAACATCTGCAACACCAAAGAAGATCATTCACCACCAAGTGATGAATCCATAGTCACTGCTAAAGCTCCCACTGAACCGTGACACCGAGCTTTCCAAGCATCATGACCAGACATCTACTGATTAGAAAAGCCTCCAGGTACAATCGACAACATGTCCATTTGACAACAAAGCCAAATCGCACCAAGATCTCCAAACAACGCAGACCACACCATCACTGTCAAAAGCTTACACTATAATGTGTACCAATCTCTTCATGACATCGTGGTACACATGCTACGAGTCCCCATAACCAACTATTTAGGTACTCAACGCCATCCATCCTCTCATATCAAAACAACCACACCAAAGCATAAGTGACCACAAACAAGGCTAGCTAACAGATCTGCACCACCACCAAAGCAACCTCATGGATATAGACAGTCCACTTCCAAGTTAGCTCATTGCAGCCAATGGGTAGCTAATCCACCAGTTGCACAACTCAGAGATTAATCAAAACAATAGTGCAAACCCATCATCGCAAAGGAAACTGCAAAACTGAGATCTCAAAGAGAACAACAATGTAGACAAACCTAACTCAAACACCGGATCAAAAAATAGATCCGATTTTCCAATCACGTCCACAACTCAAGCACCATAGTCTAGGAAACCAACAAGCAACACCACAAGAATGCTGAGTGAAAAATCACATACCAACACTCCCATGCAGAGAAGATATCACACCTCCTCAAAACCATGTCGAACTACAACTATCTCATCTAGTCACACCCCAAAAGCTAGGGTCTAGAAAATAGCTTAACAACAGCTCCACATAACCACAAGTTTTTCCTTGACCATGCAAAACCTGCAAAACCACTGTGTTTATAAAACACCCATGCACATCCATATCCACTGCTCATCTGGATGACCCAAGAGTCTGTACATAACAATCATGGTTAACCAGAACAATGAAAAATAACATGAATATGCATCATAGACTTTTTAGGAAAATTTATAGAAAACCCTTCAGAGCCAAAGACATGAATCTGAAACATGCAAGTACAAGGTACAAGTAAACAAGAACAACAGGCCCATTCCAGACCAAATCCAAAACCACAACCATGTACAAGCATACAAGAGAGCCAGGCTATTCAAAAGTTTCAGACCACCCAAATCAACTTCATAGCCTTCATGCAATCAGGGTAACATAGAAACTGCCTTCAGTGCTAAGTCAGAACACCCAACACAAGCACAATACTCCATGGCTAAACAACAACCCAAGCAACTCCATACCGCTAGGAAGCCTGTCACACAAACACCTAGTATGAACCATGCTTTGCTGCAACACAACCATAAGCATAACTCACACCCCTTGCATTATGATCATTCGCTGCTAACAAGGAGCCTCAGACCACATCATCACAATATGATCAACTCCAATATTCTCCAACGTCTTTCATGCTACGTGTTGTCTCAAAAGAGAAAGGACTTTCACTCATCAAAGGATCAATCATCAGCCGATTCCTCCAGATTTCCTCAAGCTTGCCAGGCTAAGAAATCTTCACAAGAGAAATGCCAAGAAACAACATCCAAAAGAAGGCTCTGATACCACTTGTTGGTATCATGAACAAACTTTGACCACCTTTAACCAGCTTTGATACCACTTGTTGGGGATGAGACGTGTCAACTTAGAACGAAACATCTAAGAACAATAGTGCCTCAGTGACTTTAATTTCCAAATCACCTCAAAGACACAAACTACTATGCCATAAAGTAGAAACAAGGACAATTGTTCCCCCATTAATCCTTTGAGAAAAGTGCATGCAGATAAATAATAGATTCAACACATGCATAGATTAAGACTATAGAATCAAATGACATAAAAGACAAACTTATGGACACACAAATTTATGTGGGGAAAACCCTTTCGGGTAAAAGACCCCACCCTCCAAAACACTCAGCTCAATTGTATTATTTAGCAACAAAACAGTTTCAATACAATCTCAGAGCTATGCTCTTCAGAAGTTTACATCTTGTCCATCTGGAGAATGCAGGCAACACAATTATACAGAATCCTCGCACTGTTACAATGTCCTCACACGACATACAATGCAAATTCATTTCATTTCATCAACCCACTCATTCAGCCAGCCTTTCGGCCAGCACAGCCTCACGACCACTAAGGTTCACACCTTCTCGGCTTAGTGTCACTTAGTGTTCATAGTTACAATGCCTTAGCATACCGCTCGAAAACTCTCACTGCAAGATCAAATCTTCTTGACACTTCACCGATCGAGCTCTCTCTATCATATTCAACCAAAAACCATCAGGGCGTATTTAATTACCCCACTGATAAGCCTTCCATCATTCTTTGATATTGTCCACCGCAATTCAACACACATCGAGCGACCCAACATTAAATCAAGATACAAAGACATATCCATCAACCTTCTGAAACAGATTATTCATTTAATGCAAATATATCGCAATTAGAAAATAAGACTTTCGGCCAATCAGTGTTGATTTACAACAATGATGTAAAATCAACGAATGACATTATGCCATGTGTCGATATGCCATTCATTCATTGCTTTGACCGTCGCCTAGATAGTCAATAAAACTCAAGCTCCTTCTACCGCTCCACCACTCACCATCCATCATACGCTCATGGTAAGGTGGTATACACCACACTACCGTGCCCTAGAAAGAAGACACTCGCAATCCAGTGGTGACAACCCGCTTGCCAAATCATCACTGTCAACCGTGCCACATCGGCTTAAAGAATAAGCCTCTGTGGTATAGCGATAAGCTTCCACCATTGCCCACCATCTCCACCGTGCTACCACCTGGCAACCACAAGACCCTCGCAGTATGGCGGTACTCACACCGCACCACCGTGCCAGGGCCAGAAGGCCTCTGCGGTATGGCGGTGCCATCGCCCAACCGTGAGGCAGAGCAAAGCCTCCAACGATATGGCGAAAAAACACCAAAGTCGATCACCAAGCACACTGCACAACCGCGTGACGACCCAAAGGCCTCTGCGGTAAGGAGGTAATCGCCTGTGCTGATCGCCATGGTTTCACCATGCCACCGCGCCTTCTCCGAGCCACCCCCGTGGTAGGGAGGTAATCACTAAGCCAGACCGTTGAGCCTTCACCACGCAATCGCCGAACAATGAGGAGACCTCTACGGTATGGCGATAACACCGCCCAATCGTGGACCAAATAATAGAGGCTCGCGGTAAAGCAATAAACCGCGCAACCATGCCTCTATTAACTGTTCCCTGCGGTAAAGCAGTAAAGGCTAGGACTGAAGAGAACATGCCAAGTCTTCTAGAGATTTCAAGCCAGAAAGTTGACGCAAATTTTCCAACATGCAGACCCGAAGAACGACGCTATTGGATCCTCGAAGAATGGTGAAGGGATCACTCGGGCGTGAAAGGGGCGATGGCACTGCACTGCTCTGGAATTCCTAACATGTAAAAATGACATGTAGGAATCAATATTTATACCCCTAATTGTAATTAATGTCCCTAATAAATGTAGGTACAGTGGTCAGTGAGGTTGGTGGATTCGAATTAAGGATGGCGCCGGGAAGTCCGGAGCCCGAGGTCTGGAGTGACGTGAGGGAAATGCCATCCAAAAACTCGCCAAGTAGGAATCCAACGACCAAGCAGGAATTGGGGTCTGGAGGGCAGAAGGATGTTGGTCGACGGCCATCCAAAACGACAAACACCGAAAGGAAACCCGGGCAGGGAAACCCGAAGGGCGTGACAGAATGACAGTTTACATATAAGTCACCAGATAGAAATCCTGAAGCCGGGGAGGCGCAGACCAAAAGATGTCGGAAAAGGCAATACAGACAAAGAAACCCGAGAGGGGAATCCCGATGGTCTGGGCCCGAGAGGCTCCACAGATGCCAGCAAAAGGTTTTATTAAGGAATCCTCAGGACTTCAACAAATTTTGAGGGGCACTACATGGTCAACCTAAGATGAGACTTGAGAAACATGTTAACCATTACAGACACCAAAATGGGGCACTCAAAATGAGGCAGCCACAAAATGACCCAGCAAGGCAAAAGATAGAGGGTCCTTGTTTCGAACGGGGCGTGTGTGCTATAGGCACAACACAGACCTCTTGCAAAATTGTGGGGTTAACCAAAATAAATAAATTTTTATTGATTCAGACCCCCAAAAATGGGTTGGTCTAAATGAATTATTGAGGAAAGATAGGCCAGAGGATTCTGATAAGACAAAAGCAAGAAAAGAAAAGGTAAAGCACAGATACATAGATTAGAAAGGTTTACATCAGAAAGGGTAAGGTTAGATAAACTTTACACTGTCATCCTTAACTGTCTAACTTTAATGCGACCAATAGGAATTGGAAAATTTATGGATTATATTTTTCACAACTCTACCCACCCTGTTGTCCCAAAATAAGGCTAGAGAATGTTGAGTCCAGGCTTAACTGTTGGCTTAAACTAGAAGTAATAATCTACCATAACTCAACGAAAGCATAAAAGAAAGGTGTGTCCTCTAGCTTTGACCATCTATGGTCATGGCCTTACACCTCCAAATATTTTGTTCCACTAAATGAACTTGATTGGAAACATGTTAAACTATATTTCATTTGCTAACTTCTTGGGATGGGTTTCCTTCTTTGAGCCTATTTTTTACAGTAGCCAACAAGCCAAAATTTGAACTTCTATTCTCAGATCTTAGCTGCCATTGAAAACCTAAGTATTGCTACACATTGAAAATTACTAAACACATTCTGAGATATACCTCATCGTATTAAAACACTATGTTTCGTTGAGGGTCTGTGTCTCTCTTCAGACAATCTTGGAACGAAAGAAGGAAACACTTAAAACAAATAGTGTTAACTTTCACATAATCATGGGATGGGTTTCATCCGTTGAGCCTATTATTATATGTTGTCATAAAGCCCGAGTGTGTATTTGAAAACCCAGACCAAAGCTACCACTGAAAATATCTAAAATTGAGCTATTCATTTTAAACATTTAGACAACAACTATTCTGTCACACTCATCATCTATATTATTTGAACCTATCTTGGAATAAAAAGAAGGGCAAATGCAAATATTGAAAACAACCATGAAAGCTGGTTTTGCACTTGAAAACCCAAAGCAATTGCAATTACGAAAAATATATAATGTAGAGATTTTCAATGGTATTCACTGAATTTATCTAAACCACTTCTTGGCATCTTTCATCATTTAAAATATTTCATTCCTAATAGGCCTTTGTCTTCCTTCAAACCAATTTCAGAATAAAAATGCTCAGATACAAATATTAAAAAAATTAATGCTAACTTGTCGCTTATTGGTATATTGACTCTTTTAAAGCTAACTGGTTAAAAATGGTAGCATCTTTTATGCTTTTTCTTCCAACTCCCTTCACAAAATAAAGCCTTTTCTCCTTTACAGTATTATCAGAATGCATATTTCTGTGTACTGGGGACATGACTCAAAGTTTATACTTTCTAAACCTTCTACAATATTCACTAGGTGGTACCTCTAGGACTAACTTATATGGAAATAGCATGCAGAGGGCTATACAAGTACCTGGGTAGCGATGCTTAACCACCCCAAAGATGTGGGTTAATTATTTCTTAAGCCAAGATGCAATTAACCACTTTGAATCGAGGATATCCATTAATGAAGCTTTAAACTGTGGAGTGATATCGGATTTGACTTGATATCACTATTTTGACTCCATGAACTTCTGAACCAAAACCTGCTTTACTGCCTAAATGGTGATGTGGGATCCGTCTTGAACTATCCTTCTCACGCGATGATTTGATATTTTCAAACTATCCTTTTCATGCGATGATCTGAGACTTTCACGTACTGGTGTCTCCATTGCTTGAAACTGTTGGTTTCTCTCCATGCTTTAGAACCTCTTTGGTTTAGGTTTAAACCTACATTTGCTATGGCTCACTTCCTAATGATGTCGGTTTTTGTTTGCTGGGTCTTTGTCACTAACTCAGATTCATTTCTTTAGCCTTCGCACAAGTAAATAGTCCTTTTAGATTGCTTCCCACTTCGCGATACCTCTAGGCCTCGGTACCAATAATCAATGTGTGCAGTTGTGCAAATCCTGCACGTGGCATCATACTCCAACCCCCAAATTAGCGGAAGTCACCTTCCCTTTCTGATGTAACCTTGGCAAGCCGACAAAATTAGGAGAATCAAGACTTCAAAAGGGAAAAGACATAGATGGAACAGTGATAGGTAGGTTTGATAATTGGAGTGTGAAGCCATAAATTAAATAATTTTATAAAAAATATATAAAATGGGAACTACGCCCAGAAACGGTAATACTTACCCTTGAAAAAAAGATAATTTATGGATGTGTTTTAATTTAAGTTTTTTTTTTTGCTTGGTAATAAGAGTTTTGTTTGTATTGCTTTTAAAAATCAGGTTACATCATAAGTTTCAGTTGATCATCTTTAGCCAAAAACCATCTACAACAAAATTTTTTTAACCCTGAGGCATATTAACATGTAGAGAAAACTTTTTCGACCTTTGTTTTCCTACCACAATTCAAAATTTGGGCTACCCTTCTATCAACACCATTAGATATGATCAATATCCTAACCCTAAATGGTGCTTACCCATATCACCCCACATATAGTTCAACCTCCACCTAATTCTAGCTTAAAAAACAAAATGATAAACAAACAATAGAGGGGAACATTTTCTTCAGTTTGTGCTACTCGGTTCCTTCTCGACCTTGCATTTTACTTTCATCTTCAACTTTCGATGGTGTTTCTCCTCTCTTTCCAACTGCTCTGCTTCCACCTTCGCTTAGGCTATTATGGCTTCAACTTTCATCAGCTTGATAAAGAGCTTTAATGCCTTGCAACCAAGCCTCGCCTCATCTCTGCACCTAACTTTAAACTTCCCCTCTAGCCATCGGATAAATGGAATGCAACCCACAAACTCTTCAAATTCTTCAATGTCAATTCCTTCCCTAATGTCCAGTCCTACTCCCGGGACTTCCCATTCTAAAATTGACTCCAAACTGTCTAAGAAATTTGCATGCAGAATTATTTCCATCACTTCTTTCATGGTTTCCACCTTCTCTCCCATGTCCAAACCCCACACCGCTATCAGAGAATACACATCCATGTTCATCCTGTATCTATGCCTTAAAATCCAAAAGTCCCTGCCCAAAATCATCCTTACACACTGCACCAATCTCCCATCATTAAACAAAAATATCCCCATTAACCTCTTCTCAAATGTGTCTCCATAGAATGGGCTTAGTTGTCGCTTTGAGAAGAAGGTTAAGTTCGCCTCTATTGGATCCCTATTGCAGCAATGCTGCCACCACAATTACTCCTTCTTCGTGCTTCCTTTCTCACACCTAACAAAAATTCATTCATCGAGACCAAGGGCCAAGGATTTTAACCTCCTTGATTACCTCCCTCCTATTTTAATTCCCATCGTACTTGGATGCCACCGCCAACCTTCACCGCATTTCCCCCATCTTGTCAAATCTACTTCAATCTATCTCCATTCTTGTTCATTTAATGCAATGTACTCACCCACTGCATTATCTCATTCAGCTAAGTCCACATTCCTTATGTCTTCGAATTTTAATTCACCAACTTCCCTAAATGTTAAGGCCCACTTGGAAAGGATATCAGCTTCAACGTTTCTTGATCTTCTAATGTGGCTCACCGAATTTTTTTCGCATGAAGCTAGTTCTTCTCTGATTTTCTCAATTACATTTTGAAGGTGCCATGCATTAATGGTTCCTTTCATCATGGCTTGAATAATTATTAGTGAGTCCCCCTCTAAATGAAAATTTGAAGCTCCTAGACTTTTTCCATGTTCAATCACCATTAATGCTGCTGATGCTTCTGCTGTATTACTTATTCCTTCCTCCAGCTTCTTGGCTCCCAAGACTAAAACATCCCCTTTCCAATCTTGAATAATGAATCCTTCCCCTGATGGTCCAGGGTCCCCTTTTGATGCACCATCAAAATTTATTTTCCACCAACCTTCCATTGGTTTTTCCCAGGTCACCTTCTTAGACACCTTTGTAGCTAGTTTAACCCAACCAGGCCCCTTAGTGGGCCGAAGGCGAATTCCTGACCACTGTGTTTGAATGCATTTATCTTCCATAGTAAAAGGGACCCTTGGATTGTAAAAATTTGATGCTTTCGCCCCAACCACTTCCTCTATGGCATGATTGATTCTCCATTTTAGCCTTTCTAACGACTCTTCCTTGTCTAGAAATATCCTCCCATTTCTCTCTTTCCAAATTTCCCACGCTACTAAGGATGGGTTGACCTTCCAAATACTAGAAAGAGTTGAATTTTTCCTTGAGATAGGCCATCCCTCAAAAACCATCTTTAGTGTATCCGGGGTAGGGCCTTTCCAACCCAAAGAACTCCTCAATATTTCCCAACATGAAGCCACCATTCTACAATGTAGCAGTAGATGGTTGCTAGTCTCCTTTGCCTCTACACACATCACACTTTTAGTCGGTCCACAAAAACCTAAACGTTTCCTTCTTTCTCCTATTAGAATGCGACCCCTAATTGCTAACCATGCAAAGGCCCCTGCTTTGGGTAAACATTCTTTCCCCCAACATAAACTTATCAGCCATTTTTCATTTCCTACCTATGTGTCCAAAAATTGATATCCTAATTTTATCGAATACTTCCCATCCACTGCACCACACCATACCACCTTGTCTTCCTTATTAGTCCTCACAATATTCCTAGACTTAAAGATCTCCTACATAAGAGATCAATGTCAATCTGATAACTCAACATCCTGGAGAGATTTCCAACCCCAATCACCACCCAAAGCATCATCACTAAAATCCAAGTAATCACTTACTTTTTCTCCCCAATTTTGCATGAACCAAAGTCTTAGGTCTTTCAGTTCAACATTCTCTTTCAAATCTAGAAAGCCCTCCCACGAATCTTCCAAAAACTTCGCCTTCGCTCCATTCCCAATCTGCCATGTGATGTGATCAACTATTACCTGTCAGCAAGAGATCACAAAGTTCCAAATTGTTGAACCAGTAGGGGGATTACACATAGTAAAAATTATGTTTTCTTCCATTTAGTCCAAGTATTTGGCTTTTAGGATTCGAACCCATAGCTGAGAGGGTTGGGAATAAATATTCCACAGTAATTTTGCTCCCAAGGCCTCATTCATAATACTCTAATCTCTCAGCCTTGCTCCCCCTTTCTCTTTCACCATACAAATCTTTTCCGAGGAAAGAAGAGGAATTTTATCCTAATCATTAGCCCCATTCCAAAAAAAAATTCTCATTCTCTGCCCAACTACCTTAATAGCTTTGTTTTGGAATTTTAAGACACATCATTGAGAAGATAGGAATGGCTGAGATGACAGACTTTAGCATCAAAATTCTACCATCGGAAGTCAGCCACCTACTTTTCCACCCGTCCATGCGCTTCGAACATCAATCTACCAAATCTTTCCATATTGTCGCCTTACTTGCTACCCTAAATAAAGGAATGCGCAGGTATCTTCCTGGAAGCAAGCCCAATTTCATGCCCAAAATAGAACAAATTTCCCTTTGTTTTTGGCAGCAAGTATTCAAGAAGAAAATCTCTAATTTTTTCCAGTTTATGCATTGCCTTGAAGCTTTACTATACTTAACAAGAATACCTTTCATCACCCTGGCTTCCCTGAAAGAGGCTTCTCCCATTAGCAGAGTATCATTAGCAAACTGTAAGTGTGATAGAGGGTCTACACCCTCTGCTGCTCGGACACCCTTCCAAATCCCTTCTTCCCTTTTTCTTGCTATTAATCTTCCCAAAGCTTATGCCATTATTATAAAAAGAAACAAAGAGATTGGGTCCCCCTGTCTTATTCCCTTCTTGGAAACAAAAAAAATTTGTGGGCTACCATTAAGTAAAACTGAGAATCAAGGGTATATATACAACTTGTAACCCAATTGACCCATGCCTCCGAGAATCCAAACCTTCTAAGCACCTTTAAGAGGAAGCTTCTATTCACTTCATTGTATGCCTTCCTAATATCCAATTTTACTAACATTCTTTTCATTTGAGCTATCCGAATGGAGTGTATTACTTCATGAGCAATGATAATTCCTTCATAAATGGACCGATTTAGAGAGAAGCCATTATGTTAAGGAGATATCACAATATCAAGAATGCTCTTTAGCTTGTTTTCCATTACCTTTGAAATAAACTTGTAGACTGTATTGCAAAGAGCAATGGGTCTAAAATCATTGAAAGACAACACTTCCTCTATCTCGGGGACTAGTGCAATAAATCTGTTGTTGAAATATTTTGGCACAAAGCCACTGGCTCTTGAATCCTCCAACAGCTCCCAAATTTCATGTGCCAAGATCTCCCACATTTTTTGGAAAACTAGTGCCGAAAAACCATCAGGACTAGGTGCTTTGTCTCCACCGATACTAAATAGAGTTGTTTTAACTTCTTCCAAAGTGAAAACCTTTGTTAGTGTTGCATTTTGAGCCTCTTTAACACATGAGGGGATGACATCCAACACTTCATTCTCCTGAGAAAGATCTACCTAGTTGCTTCAAAAAGCTTCAAAAAAGAAACACACACCTTCCATGTAGATGTCTTCCTTTTCCGTGAGGGTACTTCCATGCTCATCCTGAATTGAAAGTATCTTATTGTAGGATCTTTTGACCTTAACAACATTGTTAAAAAACTTTGTGTTCCGATCAACCTCCTTAAGCCATGTTTCCCTTGATTTTTGTCTCTAAAAAGTTTCTTCTCTAGCCAAAACCTCCGCGCACTACTTATTTAGTTCTTTTTCTAATTGGAAATCTTCCTCACTCAAGCCTCCTTCAATGAATTTAGAGTGTAACTCCCCTAGCTCCTTTTTAAGTCTGAACTTTTCCGAGAAGATATTCTTAAACACTTCTTTATTCCATTTTTTAAATTGCTCCTTAACAAATTGCAGTTTTTTGAAAGAAACAAAGGCTTTATTTCCCCGTTGTGGCGATGCATTTGACCACTAACCTACCACCAACTCATAAAACCTTCCTCCCTTAACCACATTTTTTCAAATTTAAACGAGCAACGGTCAAATACTTCATCCTTTTGTATTCTCACGCTGATCGGATAGCGATCCAAGCTTGTAATAGGAAGGATATATCTTCTTGAAAAGTCCACTGGAAGTCTGCTCAATTCCCTGCAATGAAAAATCTGTCTAATTTTTCTGTAATATTTAGAAATCCAGTTCTCCTATTTGTCTAGGTGAAGACCCCACTTTTAAACTGAATTTCAAAAAGGCCATTGGTAGTTACAAAGTCACTGAAGTCTCTATTTTTTATTTAACCAGCCAAGACCCCCTCTCTTATCGGATGGACTTAAAATTGCATTAAAGTCGCCTCCCAAAAGGAAAAGCATATCACCATTGGTTGCCATTATCTTTGAAATATCTCCCCACACACCTCTCATTTCAGGGATATTATTTGGTCCATAGACATTTACTAAAAAGAAGCTTGAAAGTAGCTGCTTGGAAATAACATTTACCCACTGCCAGGACTTTTCTAAATGAAGAACCTATACCTCCACCACCTCTTCTTTATAAAGAATCCCTAGACCTCTTGAGGCTCCCACAACTTCCATAATAAGACAATTCCAAAAACTAAAACATCTTTTGAAGGAGTCAATTTCAACCCCACTTAGCTTCAACTCTTGTAGCATAACTATGTCTAGTCTCATTTGATCAAGGCATCTCTTGATCAAACGAATCTTGTCAGGGGCATTGCAACCCCTGACATTCCACGAAAGGACCTTCATTGCCCCCGGGAAAAGGCATAGCCTTTTTCTGATCTCAGTTTTTTTTTGTCCTGCTACACTTCCCGCGATCTCCAGCTTTACTCGTATTGACTTTGGTCCTCGCCTCTTCTTTCCCCCCACCTTTATTCTTTTTTGTTTTGCTGTAGTTTGTTCCAGAGTTATTTTTTCCAAAATTCCCATTTCCGCATTTAAACCTAAATCATCCCCAACGCCTACCTCATCATCTGTTGGGGATTCATAATCTAGATCTTCAAAAAAGGCTTCCCTCAATTCTAGCTTCTTCAAAAGAGCTCTCCAGATTTCTAATTGGAGAAATTTGTATATCTTTAAATATGGGTTCCTCACCTTCAATGTTTTCATTCACTTGTTGACTCCCAACTTGAGGTGATTTTCCATGAGAATTGAAACTTTCCACCTCCTCCTCTCCAGGTTTTTTCCCCCCTCAATTTGTTTAGGAGATCTCTGGTAGTGCTTTTTGATTTTAATGGGTGAGTTGAGGGACTTTCTTCAAGTATTATGTTCTGCATTTTAGGTTTTTCCATTTTTGAAATCTTTACTGGAGCAATATCATCCTATTCTGAGAGGTCAATCAACTTTGTGTACATTACTTCCTTGGTGCCATCCTCCCCTATATCTGCTTCCTGCTCAATCGATTTACTTACACCCACTGTGATAGGGGCTTCCACTTGGCTTCCATCTCTACCTTTTGGTGAGTCCTTACTTATCCAAACAAGTACCACTTCCGATTCAGTAGCAACCGACCATAAATTACCCTCTTCTTCACACCATTCAACTTCTTTAGGCTTTTGCTCTTCTTGAAGATCTGTCCACAAACTTAGGGTCATTTTTGAGTTTCTCAAACCCCAATCTTCCCCAACAGTCTGGTCCTACTTCTTTGACATAGCCTCCAAAAAACTGCTATCCTCAACTTGGAAAGCACTCTCTTTTATCAACAGTAAATCTATTAGAACATTTTGCTCCAACCCTTTGCCTTTTTCTAACCGCCTACATTCCCCTACAGGGTGCCCTACCCCTTTACATGTAGAAGACATGTCAACCGTCTCTTCGACTTCTATCATCTGCTTCCAGATTCCCTCTCTTTTTTTTATTTCCACCATTGCTAGGAGAGGGTGGATCGCTTGCAAAGGATACAAATGTGTGCATACATACTATAGTCTTTATTTTCTATGGCTTCATTTGCTTTAACGAATGTCCCTAGTTTATTACCAATCAACTTTAGGGTTTCTAAGTCCTAGTATTCGTGGGGGAGGTTCTACATCCAAATCCAAATCGGTACCTCCGAAATGGTTTCTATTTTAGGGTTGAAGTTCAGAGTCCAATCCTTTAGAATATTTTTTTCCCCCATAAAAAATGGGCCACTATTGAAGATCCACTCTTTATCTCTAGCATTTAGACAAATGACAAGGTAGAAGCCATTGGGTAACATTTTCAGAATGGTTGCTTCCCCCCAATGTTCATTACACCAATTCCTAACCCTACTAAAATCTGGCCATGGGCCACTCCATTTCATAAAGAAAGCTTTTTCCTTGAACTGGCTCACAGAATCATTCCAAGCTTTGCCATCTACTGTTAAAGAAACAACCGTAGTATGTTCGAATGTAGGGTTTACCTTGTCATTTGGTGCCATGTCTGCATGCTACTTTGGCCTCCAAAACTTCTTTTCAATTTTTCGGAAGTCAACCGGCTCGGTTAAATGCATATTTGCATACCCCTATCTGTTCCTTGCAACAAACCCTTGTTGTTCCTATCTATCATTCGTAGGATTATGAGGGCCCTTTCCATTGTTTGTCGGAGCCTTCCATGCTTGCTTCAGTGTGCTCCATGGTGGATTTTGTGGGCATCCTCTGTTTCTTTGGTTGTAAGGCCACCTGCGCTGAGGTCCTCCATGCCCTCAAAATCCTGTTCTCTGCGACCTCCACGATCCTTCCTTTGCTCCGCCATTACGACTAATTCAATATTGTTGAATGTACACGAAGAGACAAGTTTTATTTTATAATTATTTTAATAGTGTGAATCCAAATCTCTATAAAATAGTTAATTAATTTTCTTTAATAAAAAATAACAATTACATACATTAACAAAATCATTCTTAAAAATAAATAACATTTATTTATTTTAGAAAGATTTAATGAAATATTTTATAAAGCAAAAAATAAAAAAATCATTTAAAAAAAGTAGTTTACTTTGCTTCCTACAAATTTGCACACAATACCCCAAACTTCTTAGCCAATTATATTAAGCAAAATAATAAATAATACTTATTAAGTTAATAAATATTTAAATAAGAAAGTAAAACTAATTTTAAATTTATTAGAATTGAAATATTAATAAAATATAATTTTATTTTTCATTTTAGGCTTATCAATTTCTTTTCTTTTCTTTGTTTTTTTTAAAACCTACTTTTAAATTGTTAAATTATTTTAAAGAAAGAAAATAAAATAGAAATTTATTAAAATTAAAATATTAATAAAACATAATTATATTTTTCATTTCAATCTTATCAACTTCATTTTTTTCTTTGCTTTTAAAACAAAAATCTTTCTTTTAAATTATTAAATCATTTAAAAAATAAAAATAGAGAATGACAGTTGAGATTAATTTCATTGTGTTGCATCCTTCTCCTTAATTTTCAACTAAGCAGGTGGTCTATTTCATATAGGGAAAATTTCATTGTGTTGCATCCTTCTCCTTAATTTTCAACTAAGCAGGTGGTCTATTTCATATAGGGAACACTTTTGGCGTATTAAATGAGCACAAAAATGATTCAAAATGATTAATAAGAAAGTTGATAAGATTATATTAAAATTAAAAATTTAAAAGTTTAAGCTTCAATTATGCAACTATGAAAATGAGCCAAGTTAAATTCATATCTAGAAGGATAGATCTAAATAACAATGAAAATAAGAATAGTGTATACTAATAAGCAAGAGGTATTTTCCACAGAGGTGAAGTACTGAGCCTTCTCAAGAGGTCACCCATCCCAGTACTACTCTAGCTCAAACGCGCTTAACCACGGAGTTTCCCCCAAGGTTAAGCTCACTTAGCTTGCAACCCCATTTGCAAAACCTTCAGCAAGTGTTGTGCCTTGTGAACCACTAATCATGAAACATGGGTCAATGAGATTGACTCATAACACTGTATATTTTTTTACTTGACATTTCACATCACACTAAAAAATCCACATCATCTAAACTTAAAAAGCGAAGACATGATAGATAAGGAGAAGGAGGAAAACTAATGCCAACTAACAATTGAAAAATTAAAAAATCACAACCATATCTTTAAAGATAAGTCATAATAAAGTCAAGGTATAATAATACTATAAATCAAATTTACACCAAAATATAAAAGTATCATTATGGCGAAAACATAAAATAGGTAGCATGGGTCAATTCGCCCAAAAGTAGACTTAATAGTGGGTCAACGTCCACAAAATTTTAAAATGAAGTAAAGATATATTTTCCATTTAAAAGTGCTGCCGCGCCCCAAAACTTTTTCCTAGATAACAAACAGAAAGCTAGTTCTCAAAAGCCTGTATTTGATGTTTCTTTTCATGTAAATTTTATATTTTTTTGCTTATTCAATATAAAAAAACAAAAAAACAATTGTGGGCCCAGGCATTCGTATATTTTAATTTTAAAATTCTGCTCCACGGTTTCGTACTTGCGACCTCTCTCCAACCAAAACTGTTGCAGCCTTCAGGTTATCGTCATTTTATCCCGTAAAATTGTTGCTATGTAATTCATTGTTCATATCAGTCCAACTATAAACCTGCAAACAGTAACCTTGATTACGATATTAATTATGCGTTTCTTTTAATTTTTAGCGGTGAAGATGAATTTTGCGTTTAATTTCATTTCGATGTAAACCCAATTAAATTATATATATATATATTTTTAAATTTTGTATTTTGTTTTTTCTTCTGTACGTGTTTTATGAGATGCTATATAATTTCAAGTTTATTTGGTCTATTGCAATTCAGAGTACTGCAATCTGTTATTTCGATGTTTTTGAAGTTCGATCGCGTAGAAGATTTCAAGATTCACAGAAATTGCAGCGCGTTATTTAGGTGAGGGTTTATTTTGTGCTATTCAGAATGCTAAGAAGTGAATTAGTTTCATTTTTTTCGGACTAATTTATTCACTCTGGATTTTAGTTTTTCACAATGTAACCTGTGTATTTTCTTTCTTTTTCCCCGTTTTTTTCATAATAAATTGAGCTCCAGAGGTTAAAGCATTTGTATATTTGATTTTCTCGGGCTTACTCTTTTGCTTTGTATACTGCAGAGAAGTTTCCTTGATTTTCTATAATTCACTGGAATTCATTGATCTGTGTTTGATTTGAGAGCAAACATGGCCAACGAACTTCTAAGTGTTCAGCCAGAGGAGCTCAAGTTTGTATGTAAGTAGAAACCATGTATGTTGTCTAGACGTTTTCATCTATATGAAGTTCATATTTGAAATCAGACCGTGGCTTATCTACCTATGGGCAATTTCTCAGTTTGGTTAATTAAAGCAGTCAATTTGAGCTCTCTCATCTTCATGATGGATCACGGAGTGTGATCCGAAACGTTGATGCAAAAAACTCTCACGCAATTTAATCCAGAAACAGATGCAGCATTAACGATATGGATTGTGGAAACTTGATATCACTAAAGCAAATATGTTTAAGTTTGGTGAGGGATGCTATATGTCAGTTTGGTTAATTAATAGAAATATGTTTAAATGGTCAAGTTACATTGAAATTTGACTGTAGCTTCTCTAACGATGGGCAATTTCTCAGTTTGGTTAATTTTAGTAAATGTGATTTTGTTGGGCAAAGGGTTAGGTGTAATTGCAAAAGTGGGAATGCTCATAAGAGCCTAACCCATGACTGAAGCGCACATATGATCAGCTTGTAGTATAAATATTATTATGGAGCATACATCATAGCCTGATCCGAATTATAAAATTTTAAGAATGCATTTTAAGCTTAAAATGCAACCCATAACCAAACTCATGACTCAAGTGCACATATGGTGAGTTTCTGGTATAATTGTTATGGAGCATACATTACAGCCTGACCCATTTTTAGAAATCTTCAAAATGTAAAAGGTAACCCATAACCTAGCCCAAGATTAACCAAGTGCGCACACACACAAAAAAATTAAGTAGATATGCATAAATAACCTTCCATGGATATGACTTTGTTAGTCATCTCTAGTAAAGGAATGTAGTCCATTATTATGTTATAAAGTTTGGGAGTTCCTTATTTAAGAAAGCTTATTAAGGACCTGTTTAATTTTTATTTTTTTGTAGTAAATACAGAGATGATTCCACAAATGTGAAGGGGGACAAAATTTAGTCATGTTAGAGCTTGATATATTTAACAGGATTCTGGGCAGGATTGTTGATTACGAAGATAATAACTTATTTGTCTGTGGGCCTGGAGTGAGTGGTAAGGTCAGATGCTTCGTGACAAGTTTAAAACTCAAAGGCATATCGAAAGAATCTTTGCCATGCTGTGGAAAGTACCTTAATTTTCTGTTAATATAGCTTTTAGCTGTTTCTCAATTGTGCCCAAAGAATCCTTGTCATGCCATGGAAATACCTTAATTTTGCTGTTATTTTCAGTATAGTTTAGTTGTCTTTAATCTTAAAATAATTTTTGTTCCTTTCAGTATAGCTTTACTTGTCTCTGGTGTTTTATATCTCTGAATAATGCCCAAAGAATCCTTGCCATTCTGCAGGAAATACCTTATTTTTTAGTATGGTTTTAGTTGTAATCCTCTTTCACTTTTTGCTTATGCTGGTGACATGCAAATTTGTTGGATGATGATGGACAGATGGGCAGAATAATCAAAGCTGCTGTTAACAGCGACTACTTAACAATAGAGAAAATTATGTGGCTTAGCATTTTCATTCATTTTAGTATAGCTTTAGTTGTCTCCGACATTTTAGCTGTCTCTGAGTGACACCCAAAGAATCAGTATAGTTTTATACTTATCTTATAATAAGTTTTGTTCATTTTATTACAGATTTGATTGTTTCTGCTATTTTAACTGTTTCTGAGTAATGCCCATCGAATCCTCACCATGCTGTAGGAAATACCTTAATTTTCCTGTTATTTTCAGTATAGTTCTAGTTGTCTTTAAAATTTTAAATAAGTTTTTGGTTTGTAATTCTGTTTCAATATTTGCTCATATTGGTGACATGCAAATTTCTTGGATGGTGATAAACAGTTGAAGAGAATAAGCAAAGCTCTTGTCAACTGCAACTGCTAAACAACACAGAAAATCATGTGGCTTTCAAGGTATTTAAATGCACTAGAGAATCGATATTAATGTGAATTATGGGTTTTTGTTTTCATGTCCTTTTGTTGTTTATAAATGACTGGATTTGTAGGGCAAAATTTCTTTTCTAGTTACATCTAAATTTTAACAGTGAATTCACGCATTCCTTAAAGTTATTTTTACCTGTTTATTTTTTTTGGATCTTATGAATGATGGGGCTTGGTATGGCAGGTCAAGACTACATCACCAAAGAAGTATCTTGTACAGCCCAACACTGGCGTTCTCTTGCCCCGGTCTTCTGTTGATCTTACATGTACTCATTTTATTGAGTTTATTGAATATGATGATATATGGCATTGTTTTTTGTTTTCTTTTTGTTCATAATTATTTATGTGTATTACTTTTTAGTAACAATGCAAGCACAACCTGAAGCCCCACCATACATGGAATGCAAGGACAAGTTCCTTCTTCTGAGTGTAGTTGTGCCATCTACTACAGAGCAGAAAGATGTTACTCCGGATGTGGTGAGCAAAATATCGCTGAGTTTTATTTGTGAATAACATGCTTTGGCTTTGATTTTCTTTTTAATTGGTGAAACCTGGGCTGAAGTCACTGTTTTATTCCAGTTCAATAAGCACAGAGGAAATGCTGTAGAGGAGTGTAAATTGAGGGTTGTTTATGTTCCTCCAAACTCTGCTAAATCAGGAGGTTCATCAGCAGGAGTGCTATCATTTGACAGTGAAAATCAGGATGGTACGGGTAATAATAAAGATTATGTGAGTATATCAGCTTGTATGTTCGTATCTTTTCTTTTGTTTTAGAATGTATGCATTATGATTTGGAATTGTTCTGAACTTCAGGTTTATGTTCTGTATCTTCTTCATGGTTGGTGTTTCATTGAGGCTGAAATTATATATCTTATCCATATGATTAATTAATCATTTTCTTTATCTTCAATAATCTGTTATATAGAGACTTCAGGTCTATGTTCTGTATCTTCTTCTTGGTTGGTGTTTCACAGAGGCTGAAATTATATGTCTTATCCATATGATTAATTAATTAAATAATCTGTTATGTAAGGCTAGTTTTTATATTTTTATAGTGTAGTCTTTCTCTAGAGATATGTCTATATTGTTTGTGGTCCCAATGAATTATTTCTGGTATACATTACATCGGTTCTTTTTCTTGTTTATTGCAAATGACATCATGCTTTATGGGGCTATGGAATACTAAAGTTGCAAATAATTATAAATATATGGTTACATGCTGTTGGATTGTAGGTATCGGCTGATTACAGTGAGGTTACTCAGGATTTTAGTGGCGTTAAGGAAGATCTTAAGCAGGTATTTTCTTTTCAGTCATCAGCAAATGATCTAAAGTATGTTATTGGATTGCCATTTCTGCATTTGGTACATTGACCACTCATAATGATTGGCTTGAATTTTCTTCAGCTGATAGCAATAGGTAACTAAAGGCTGAATGGAGTTCATACAAATTTCCAATTACAGAACCGCTAAGAAATAAATGATTTTAATAGCCATAATAAATAACTCCAAAGAGGAAAAATAATAAATTTTTCATTAAGCATCAAAGTCTTTGAAATCTAGATGCAAAGTTTTCTGCTGAGGAACAACTAATTTAGATCTCAATATAATGGTTGTAAGCAATATAAAATACACCAGACATTACTGGAAAATAATTTTGTTGCTTCATGCTCTTAAACAGATTTCTTACATGTAGAGAGGGTATGCTTTTTTTACCCAAGTTTCCAATTCTGGTATGGGTATGGAGGCTTGTCAATTTATTTTAACAGGTTTGATATGGCTGGGTATGGCCATACAAAATATATATGAAATATAAAATAATATCCATAACATAAAAACTTTTGTTTAATTAGTTAAATTTTTACTTAAAACTTTTTATTTTTTAATTTTCTGTTAATGAAAAAAAATGAAAAACATGTTTTTTCTTTTGTTTGAAGGAGTGGGGTATGGTCTGGGACCGTGGGTCCTTCTTGGGTAAGCTTGGGATATACTTGGCCCTGGCCCAGAGTCTCAGGCTGTAGCCAGAGTGGAACCCATACCCTGTACAAACCTGGTATGGGAACAACTTGGGTACAGGGTGAACCTAGTAATCTAGCATTTTACTAAACCAATCTATCACAAAGAGTGAGCTGTGTACTTTCCTTGACATAAGCAAGACCACAATAAAATCCATAAACTTATTTTGAAATTTTCCAATGGCCTAGTTGGAACCAGTAAAGGCATACACAAAACAAAATTCCTATAGCTTGCTTTGCCAGTGCTACATAATACACACCCTCTAATGAATTTGGAAGCATTTTATTCCAGTCTTATCTAAAGTGCCTTGCTGTTTTGGAGCTATATACTACCTATTGAGCTGAATTGTTTCTTCTTTTGGTTCACTTAACTTTCTGAATTTGTATAGCAGCCCTTCCTTAAAGTGGAAATGAGCAAAGCCTTTAGAATCGGCATTTTTGGTTTCTTGTAATTGCTGAAACACTTCCCAAAATTCTATCTCTTTTGATTCCCTCCTTGTATTTGATAACCAATTGGAGTTGTTGTAGAAAACTCGTTTATTTAAGCCTCTCACTTTCTGCAATTTACTTTGCTTGAAAATATTGAAGAGGTTGGCAGCTATATGAACAACGGTTTCTTTGCCCAAAAACTTATATATTTGTTGCTTGAATAAGAGCAACTAATTCTTTGTCATATGTAGGACAATTTGAATCTGCCCCGTTCAACTATTTGGAATGATAGCATATTGGCCTTCATCTCAGTCTTAAATGGTTGTTGCAAGCTAGGTAAAGCCAAAATTGGAGCATTGCTGATTCTATGCTTGCTGAGTTTTGCCTCAAAAAAGAAATTTATGGTTGTCAGGCCAGGAAATGGACTGTGAATGCATTTAGAAATAGAAAAATGAAACCTAATTCTCATTCACTTGAAAATTAGATACAAAATACATATTTGTCAATATAAATTGACTGTTCAGCTTCTAATATATATAGGTAATAACAATATAAAATATTATTATATACCTTTCGTGTTTACACTTAGGATTATGTGCAATAGTGTTACAAACCCCCCTTAATCCATGGGGATAGTTTTGAAACCAATGTCTGTGTTGCCCCATTTTGACACTTTTTCTGTGTATTTGGCACCTTATTTTCTTGATATGAAACTCCAGACCTTTGTGAAAGGTACTGCCTAAGTTGGTAACCTGTTCTCTTCTGCAGTTCTAGAGTTATCAATCCAGGTATTGACTTGGTGAAGACTTGAGTTTGCTCTTGGAAAATTCTCAAAGTTAACTCAGTTGTCGACTGAGATGATGCTATATTGCATCTCTTTGCTTTGAACTTAAAAATAAAAATAAAAATTATTCAACCTCCATGCTAATCCCATTCTTCTTGAAATGCTTCATGATATGACTGCTCCAAATATGGCCCCACGTGAATTCATCACTACTTTTTGTTCTCAGTGATGAATCTCGATTCAACTTTTGTCTGCAACTTGTGATTTTTGGAAACAAAAAATTGAAATAAAAATAAAAAGATGTACCACCAGTTCATCCTAGTTAAGGACCCTGCTGTCAATGCCAGCACAAACTGTTACTTCTTTGTAAAAAATGAAGATCCAAATACTTGCCTCCAATATTTGGAGTTGATAATTTAATCCCCAGAGTGGCATGAAAGCTTGTTTGCGTGAACATAAACAAGTCTCTATTTGCAACTTCTGCATTTTTTGCAAGCACCTTTCGATAAAAAACAGGATTGTGGCATAGCTGCAATTGCATCCTCTGCCTCACTCTTGGGCATAGTCACACAGATAACAATGGCTTCTCCTGTTCCTGCTGCTTCCACAAGCATGAATGTGTTTTCCATGTCTGTGATGGAGCATAGCATTTCCATTGTCATGGTTATATCAAAGTCCTGTATATGCACCACTATAGCTGTCAATGGTGATCTTGACTGCGATCTGCTGCCCTAGAAGGCTTGTCTGAGGAGCTCAGCAATTTTAAATCAGAATCCTTCAGTTATCCCTGCAGAAATACATAATGCAGGCTTTAATAGTGTATTTTTCTAAAATTGTTGTAATTTTACACAACCACCTTCCCATCGAAGCAGCACTTAACAAACCAGCCAGGGGTTTTAGTCTGCTTTGCAGGGGGCACCAAAGATTTCTTTTTGGCATTGAGAAATGATATAAAGCCTGTTCACATTTCAATTTGGTTTTGTTGACAAATGATGGAGGCCCAACTGTCCTTTGGCATCCATTCTAAAGTAAAAGCATGGAAATTTTTCTTCCTGGTCTATAGAAATCTTACAACATTGAAATGAAAACTGGTATTTAAACTACTATTTGCATCTACTTACAGTGGAGACCAGATTGCTGAGATTCAAGCCTCTGATGCCCAACACACAAACACAACGGTACTTTGTATACAAACTGTATAAAATTATATTGTAAACTTGATTTAAATTGTAGAGCATTCAAACTCAACCAATTTGCAGGCTTTGACAAACAACATGGAGATAGTGGGATGTATTTGATGGATTTTTCAGGGAAAGGGACTTATGAATGGAATGAGAATTGAACAAATAATGTTACTACAAATTTTTTTTTTTGTAAAGGGAAATTTGCCTTGGGTGCTCTGATACCAATGTCAGGCCAGGAAGTGCAGTGTGAAGGAATTTGGAAATAGAAAAGTGAAACCCAATTCTCATTCACATGAAAATGTGATACAAAATACAAATTTTATGAATACGAAATGACTGTTCTGTTCATCTTCAAGACGACTGTATATATTTGTGTGTGTGTGTGTGTTGTGTGTGTGTTGTGTGTGTGTCTACATGTATAATATACATATATACATATATATGTATAAGTATATATACATTATCTATACATATATATTTACATTATATATACAACAATGAATTTTCTAACCCATATTAAATTTTAAATTTTTTCATCCAATTGATAATGGCCTCTACTTTTCTCAATGTAGCCCAAATATTCTAGTGATTATTTTGCAAATTTATTTGAATCCATAGTTTCATCCAAGTACTCTATCAAACAGGTATTTATGAATGACCTTATCAAATCATTCATCAACCTCATTAAAGTTCCTGGTCCATTGCAAATACCAAATGAAAACTATCCATTCATATAATCCTTCCTTTGTCTTGAAAGTGGTTTCCCATGTGTCCACCTGTACTTGTTGGTAGATCAATTTCAACTCTATTGTTGTGAAATACTTGGCATTGTTGAATTGGATCCGACAAGTTACATATTCCTAGAATACAACATCTATTTTTGATAGTAATCTTTGTTCTACCCTATATTAAATATGTATCTTCCATGTTCCTTCTGTCTTTGAAACCATTACAAATGGAAACTCTCATGGTGATGAGATTGGATCAATAATTTTCTTTATCCAACAAATCTTGGAGTTGGCTTTGGACATCATTAGAGTCTAATGATCCTGTTAGACTGTAATATGGTTTTTTGATAAAGACCTGCATATGGCAGTGGTAAGTTGGACAACTACCAGATTTTATGATCTGCCTCTCTTGTGGGTGAAAACCTTTGGTTAGAAAATCTCTTTCAAAGATAACAAAAACTATTCCAATTGATGGTACCTTTTTTAATGCAAACATCTTGTAGTGTTTCTGCTTTGATCACTCTAGTATCTTGCTTATCCTTCAAAAGAAGCAAAGTACATTTCTTGCTTTCTTTTATGAGTTTCCTGCCCTGATTGGCAGTTATTGTAAAAATTGAACTTGTCTTTGTATGCATTGATGATGAAGCTAAGTCTGCCCTTGACAAGGCAATATTTGTTTACTCTCCTCATGAAATGGCACATTTAATATGCATATATGAGCTGCTAGGCACTACATCACAAGCATATGCATAGGAATTACACTTCTCCCATCAAATTTCTTATATTCTTCTTAGGTTGCTTTTTGGTGCAGTTCTTTTGGTTCAGCATTGGATGTCTTTTCCAATTCTTGTCCTTGGTGTAGTCATCTACATAAAAGAATTTCACTGATTTTTAGGGTTTCATATTTATGAATAGAATCTGCAGTTCACTTACCTTCCATTTACCTTCTCATTTTTGCTTGGAAGATGCCCACTTGTTTGATGAAGATGGACTCCTTTCCCATCCTTCCATTACATTTGTCTCTATGTAGTGAGCTTGGGCACATGCTTCATCAATTCACTAGTGCTTGCAAAGTAAGATTTGTCTCCTTAAGTGACTATGAAGTCCACCAAGGTTCCTTGTCACCATATTTTAATTTTGTTTGTAGAACATTGTTGGATTGCCAATTCTAGTGATATCTTCGGAGTTTTGCAATTTTTGAGCAAGCAATGGTGTCACTTAGTGGCAAGGAGATGGTGTAGACCAACGTATTTTCATTTTACTAACACTTTTCTCATGCAAGATTTATTGGCACATTAATGTCCACAAGTGTTCATGCATATGCTAGGATTGGGATGGGCCATCTTGCACAACTTTGTAAGAGATCTATCGTCAACCATCCTTCCTTCAAATAACTTTTTGTCCTCTTAATTTCTTGATTTTCACTCTTATGGTTTTCCTTGAGGTTTGAATATAGCCTGTAATGCCCCTATTTTTTAGCTATTATGATTTGCAAGCTTTTATCCAACTCCTGTTTTGACTGAAACAACTTGGTGTTTGATGAGGGAAGCTCCAAGGTTCTCGGAGCATGCAAGTTGTGTTTTGTAGGGATGTTTGTTTTTGGTAGTGAGCTCTGTTGGTCTTGAGGACTCTTATGACAACTTTTTGAAGTGAATTATGACTTCTAGTGTGTTCTCCAAGATTCTTGAAGAGCAGAGTAGCCGGATATGCCCCTACCCCTCCCTGGGCACACATATCCCTGTATCCGATACGAATACTTGTGCAATATGCCATGGATACACGTTGGATACCGTACCCACACGTGCCCAAAAAATTTTGATTTTCTAGCTTTGCCGGATACTATGTGATTTGATTTTCAAAAAAGCTGAAGTGAATCTTCCAAAATATTATCTTAAAAAACTTCAATCATGCAATTTTTTGTTTTGTTTTGTATAAATAAAACCTACACTAAATCAGTTTGACAAATGAAATGTTTTTCTATTTCAGCAACCCATTTTTTTAAGTCTTCTTCCAATACAACTCTACTATTTTTTTGGTGTTTTAATTTTTACAAATTTAAAAAAGTTAATTGTTTATAATTTTATATTTATATTTAATATTTATATTATATTGTTTAAATGTTAGAGATTTAAAAAAAAATTAAACTTATTCTTTAAATATAAATACAATATATTAATATATTATTAACTATTAATAACTTAGAAAATATGTGTATATTTTTTTTATGAATGTTGTATCCAATCGTATCCATATCGGGGGTCTTAAAAAATGGCCGTATTCGTACTGTATCCGTATCTGTATCCGTGTCCATGCAACTTTGTTGGAGAGAGTGTCTGTCTATTCATGGGAAGTCACACACTCGACCCTAATTATCATTATTCATCATTTGTCTTGTTCCATATAGTTAGATTTTGGTTCCGATGTTGTTCGAGGGTTTTCACAACTCGAATGAATTATTATGCATTAATTTAATTATTTCACTAAGGTTGCTTAATTCTATAAAATAATTTGAAAAGAAACTTAGTGTGATAGCTTGTTGGAAGGGAATTAAAAATGTTAAATCATGGACGCTTGAAAAAGGGACCTTGCATATCAAATATAATCATTATTTCATAAAAGGGGTCTTTTGGAGCACAAAAGGGCTATTTTATTAAAAAGTGAATTTAAAAAATATATCTTCTGGAAAGTTTGACAAAAAAGTATAAAAGGAGATTTAAAGAGCTCATTTGGATATGTAGATTATTTTATTTCCTCTTGCCAAACCCTTGTGGTTTAGTAGGATTGAAACTGGTTCATCGAGATTGAACTTGGTTCATCTTAGCCTTCTTGAGGACGAAAACACTCTTGGAGAAGATTAGCCACGGTGGTGAAAGATCCTCCATGGTTAATACTGTGTGATTAATTTAGAGTTACGATTTATGTAGGAAAGGTTTGTTGGTAGAGTTAATTTAGAATCTACGCTTGTGTTGTGCTGAAGGTTTGGAACTATTTTATACAGAGATTGCCTGGGTGTTGAATGTTGCTGGTTAGAGGTTTTGATGGTAAAGTTCCCTTGTCACAGCTGAAACAAATATAATGAGATTTGTGCAAAATTATATATTTGTTAGTGCATATTGAAAGAAGATTTCTAGTGTGCTTAAATTGTTGATTTGTGCTTGTTTGGAAATGGGTGCCATAAGGTAAATGATAAACTTAAGTTTGTTTGAATGTTGAAGCAAATCACACTCCTTAGCGGAGTCACATTTTGATTAAAGGAAGATCGATAGCTTGTTTTGAATGCTTGTTGTTGAAAGGTATGAAGCTAGTGGTATAAGAGACTCATGTGGGGGTCAAGAGCAGATTGGGATTGTAGCATTGAGATTGCTGGGGTTAAAATGGTGAAACACAACTGTAAGGGTGTCTTTAGGTGGAATGCAGCATTATAGATGCCAAGCACTTGATGTTGGAAAAAGAGTTGAAGTCACAGCAGTAAGCTTTGCTGTTAGGGCTAGTTTTCAAATAGTTTGGAGTGCACCTCAAGCAGATTTCTGAGTATAATCAGCTACAAGTTAAATTTTGGCATGCTACAACTGAGTGTTTTGTATGACAACAGTCACCATTGTAGAAGTTACGTCATTTTGATGCAATGTTTTGATACACAGCGGTAATCTCTCTATAATACATCCAATGAAGGCTTCCAGGTTAGATTGATATGCTCTATATATTGTAACCTCATTCTTATGACAACTAAGTGTATTGTTGCTGAATATTTATGCATGAAAAGTGTTTGTTCAAATGTCTATGATATCTCTATGCATTGTGGATTTACTTGTTGAACCAATATTGTCAACAAATTGCACTTTGATGATTTTATACCACAAAATATTGAAAATACATTGAACTTCAATTAACTACAAAGTGTGACGAAATGCTTGCATGATAGAAGGCATAAAATTTTGTGGGTTTTGGGAAAAAAATTGGTTTCAATTTGGGGGTGGTCATAACATAGCTGATGTTATTGGCCTGGCCAATGATGTCTTTTAACATCACTATATTAACTGATGCCATTGGTTGGGCCAATGATGTCTCATAACATCACCATTTTAATTGATGCCATTGGCTTGACCAATGATGTTGGCTGAAATTGAAACTTAGCTCTAGGGTTAGACTCATATATATAGTATCTCCCTTTTGCAATTTATTAAAGATAAGAACATGCATCATTTGCAATTGCCTGAAGATCTTTGGGTTAGCTATGAAAAAGGAACCCTCACATGAGGAGTGTTAGGAATAAGATCGTAGAGCAATATACAATAAAATGAATGCATAAATAAGATATAAATTAACACAAAACATAGAGACAGATATGCGTGGTTCACCCAATATGGGCTACGTCCACAGAGAAATAGCCAGTCCTTCCTTTATTTCGTCCAACAAAATGTAGGGATACAACCTATATCACATTCATTGTAACTTACTCTTTGCTCTCTCATAGTCCCCACACACAATACAATACAATATGCAACCATAATACAATACCTTGATAAAAGGGGGTTGCATACTGTCAGATCTGTGACCTAATGATGAACAGTCCAGATTTACAATGAAAAATTATACATAAAACTGTGGCTTTCCCTACTTCCCCCTGCACTCAAATGTAAACATACTATAAATATTAACCAATAAGATCAGGCTCCATAACCAACAAGGAATGCGAAAATCTCCATATTATTCACATATACATCTATATGGCAGAGGAAAGCAAAGAGGGGATTCCTACAGTGCCATCTCTTGGGCAGAAATATCATCATATGATAGGCAACATAGCCTTACATAGGAAACACCTTAACACATTCAGGAAATTCGGTCATTTCACATGAGGCATTTCCCGTATTGTATTGGGGATCGTAACATGTCCCTTGCCATTACATTTTGTCTTGATGCTCATCATAGAAAGCACAACACTAAAGCCATTATGCATGCTATCTACTCTTGAAAAGAGGTTACATTTATGGTTTTACAATATTTATTAATGTAAATCTTATCTGCTCTCTGTTGTGTACTCTGTTACAATATTCTGTTGTAAATTCAACATTAAGTTGAGGATCTCTCCATGCAATTTAGATATAATTGGGATCCCGGATCAGGTTTACCATATCATCTGGTAAGTCATATCAATGTACTATAGCAGAAGCATACCATGCATATTGAATTGGTATGAATTCATAATATCTAGTGCCTTTAATAGCCGGGAGCTCAAATTATTCCTTAACTCATAGCTGCCTGCCTACGCTGGCAAAATTACAAATGTATCATTTGGGCCCTGTTCGGTACTAATTCAATTCGTTATTTTGTGCCAATGAGATTGTGTCAAATAATTTAAGCAAGATGAGAGATAGGAAACATGAGACTGATAGGTTCTGTTTTTTGTCCTTATCTATGAATGTGTGACATTCTAAAAACCTTTGACCTGTATTTTCGTGGATGAAATGTAGGGCTCATCAGAAATGAATGAAAGAGATTTGTCATCCACAATTTTAACAACAATATAGTGACAGCGCATAGCCCTCTCATGTTTGACAGAACTCCTGTAGAATCACTATTCTGTCATTGGGTAGTTAGCAGTTTATGACAACATTGAATATGCATATGATGACTGTAATTTTTTTCACATAAGCTGATCATATGTATTACAGACATTCAGAACAGATGTGATACAAACTTTTCATTTGAATAAGTTATTTTTTCTGCTTACCTATCTTCACTTTTTTGTTTGGGATTTTATATAAACTTAGAATCAATTTGAAAAAATAACAAAAAGACTAAGTTTGGCTGTATTTGAAATACCGCGCGCTCCACCTACATATACAAAATTCCCAACAATCCACATCTGATGTTGTCCTTTATGATTGGTGAATTAATGGGCTGTTAATCTGTATTGAAAAACATATTAACCATATTTTTGGGCACTGTAGTAATCATCTATTCCTAAGGTTCATGCCTTGATTTAATGTTGAAACTTCCTGCAGACTGAGGTGACTCTTTCGAAACTTAAAGAAGAAAGAAATGCGTCTATTCATCAATGTCAACGTCTACAGCAAGAACTGGTATGTACATAAACTTCCTTGATAGCAATGATTTTGGTGTATAGTAGTTCTGAACTTTTGTTATCTCTGATAACATGTTGGCTGCACAGCTTGTCCAATTTTTTTCTTGATCAGCAGTTCTGTTGTTTGAGTTGATACACATACCCTCATTCAATCTATGCGGACATCTATCATTCACATGAACTTTCAAATTTAAAATATTTATGGGAGTTGCCTTAAAAAATGTTTCAGGCTTCAGCTAGTTTGATTTGTTTTCCATAATAAAATTTGAAATCCATTGGAACATCCACAGTTGACTTTCTTTATTGGGAAATTAGATTCTATTGTCAACACTAATATACACCAGTCTGTACACGTTAACTAACTTTAGATCATGTTACCTATATGTTTCTATTCTACAATTATACTATCAATACCTTCTTTATTACAACAGGTTGCATTCTTGCTCTTGGTATGGAACTTGTTCCTCTGGTTTCTGAAGTTAATCTTCTTGCGTTTGCTCTCAGTCACTTGTTTTCTCGCAACAAGTTGCATTAATTCTGTCATTGAACTTGTTATTCTAAAACAAATTGTTGTTGGAACTTGGTGCTAAATTCAAATTTCTGCTGGTATGTTAGCATGGATACTTATCTATGAACAAGCTTATGAATAAATGAAAGTTCTGTAGTTGTCAATGAATGAGAACCTTTTTCATACTGTAGTGTTACAGTAAGAATTCATACATAATCAGAAAACTTTGTCAGCAAGGATGACATAGCCTACCTCATAGGCTTAAATATTTTGTAACTTTGTATTTCCCTTATTTTATACATTCTGTAATTCTTAAATAATCATTCTCTATTTAGGCTAGGTTCACTTTAATTTGAATTAATCTTATTTGTTTGCAGGCATCATTGAAGAAACAAGGATCTCCCAAAGCTCCAGCACCAGGCTTCTCCTTTCTATTGGTTATTCTTGTTGGTCTTTTGGGCATTCTGATTGGATACTATGCTCGTTCATAAGATTTCTAGATTGATTGCATGTTTTCTGACTCCTACTGGTGTATCTAATTTGAGATTGAAAAGGCCCGTTATATGATGGAGAAAATGCAGATGCAAGATTTCCTATTCTTCTGTGAGTCATGCAATGGAGTTACATTATAGAATGGACGAGGGAATACGTTTAAACCTTTTATGTCTTTGAAATAGTATCTAGCATACCAATCCATGCGCTCTGCCATGAAGCTGGGTTGCTTATTTGTTTGGCAATATTTTTAATTTTATTCTTCCTGTGATTCTTTGGAAATTCAGGTAAGCATATTTTATATACATAACACAATAATAGGATGTTATAAATCTGAATGTTTCAGATTATATCTCTTACATTTTTGGCAATAATTTGGACTATTTTTTAACCTTTTTTTAATAAGCGAAGGATAATATTACTGTGGCCATTGTCATAAAAAATGTGCATAGCTGTGTTTAAGAACCTATAAAGCATTGATGACCGAGCAGACATATACCTATGCACTCAGGCAGATTACAAATATATCAGAGCCTAAACATTCAGTCTGCATAACAGTTGTTAGAGAGTTCTTGGGCTTCTTTACCTACTTATAATGCTTCAAACATTTGTTGGAAATGTTTGGAAGGCTAGTAAGCCTTTTCATAGATATTTTGATGGCACATATCTTCTCAGTCTTGTGCTTGGCATTGAGTCTTTAACTGACTTTAATCAAGTTTATTTGAGCCTTGCTTTTTCATTCCATTTGTCTCTTAGGGTGCATGTAGCCTTGTAGATGGCAGAGTTTAATATCTCTTGAATCTCCATGGCAAAGGTGCTACAATCAAGTTGAGAGCACAAAACTTTATTTTGTTGAATTAGGCTCTTGCATTCGTTTGAATCAATGTGCTTAAGGAACCAAGCAGGGGTTGTTTTCTGTAAAGAATTATTTAACAGTTACAACTAATTACTGTAACATTTGGGCGAGGAGTTGTAGATCAAATTATCATGGTGTTCCATTAGCAATTACAAATAAGATTTAGCATAAAACTAGTTTTATAAATTGGAGGTTTTTGTATTGTTCCAACTTTGCTTGAAATAAGTAGGAGTGAAATTCTCATTTCAATGTTTTGATAAGACCTTGTCCATTTAAAGGACAATGGTTTCTAGCATGCTCTTTTATAAGCTCTTAAGGTATACAAGGTTTAGAGGAACAAAGATACGATTGGGAACAAAGGATCTACGTTGATGGATTATGAGACTCGAGTATGTTCACAAAAACTATTGAACATAAAATTGATAACTATTTACATGTCTAAATATTAATTAATAATTACTTATTTACTATTTAAATATTTATATTTATATTTCAAATTTTAAATTAAATATTTAAATGACACAAAAATAAATGTAAAATATAAAATTTAATTATTAAATATTTTATAATATATTTAACTATCAAATTTTAAATATAAAATTATATTAATTTAATTATAATTATTTAATATAATATAATAATGAATATGCATGCGAGGTGACAAGGTCTTGTCAATAGAGTATAAGATAGGATTTTGGGAAATAATTTCTCAAGGTAGAGGTGGTTATAATCACATATTGCAAATCAATGATGATATGGAAGGTGTAATCAACTCAGTAATTATTTTTTATTTTTCAGTTTTAAATAGGTTAATATTTTTTGTAAATGATAAAATTAGTAAAATAAAAATTAAAAGATTCAATAAAATAAATTAAGATCAAATCTAATTCTAATTTATTGATCCTGCAAGCCTAAAAAATAAATGATGTTGATGTTGCTTTGCTTTTGGATGTGGATGTTAAATCTCAGTAGCATAACAATAGACTTATTGATGATTGATTGATTTATGATTTTGATAGAGTTGATTTGCATGTGATGTGAGATATCCAAATTGATGAAAGAATTATCTTCTGAGAAAAAATCAAAGAGATGAGGATAAGATTAAGGTCTTCAATTAATTGAGAAGTTGTGGAGTAACTCAATTGATGAATGGAAAAATTCAATTTCAAAGTGATGAAGATAATAATGGATTTTTTAATTAAAATGATGGATAATGTGCACATGAAGTTTCCAGTTTCATGCTTAGTTAACTCATGAAGACTAAAGAGGTTTCTAACTTGATGAAAGAAAGAGTTGATTGAAGTGGTGGATATAGAAATTTTAAGTTTCTTAATGAAGATTGAGTTAATTGATTAGTAATAATGGAGTTGATTGAAGAGATGAAAATGGAAATTGGATCACATTTAATTAAATAATAAAATAATATTTAATTAAATGGATAATGGGATTAAATAGAAAATAAATAAATGATGATTAATGAATAATTAATGTGATTAATGATAAGTGGATTATATGACGACGATTAAGGTTATGTGGAATAATTTAGGTGTCTATAGTTTGCCCCTCTTTGAAGCAATGTTCGAAGTGTCATTGTTTTAAAGAAAAAAAAATTAGCCATGAAAAAAAATAAGAAGAGATGAAGAAGATGATGACATTGCTTGTAATGAAAATTAGAAAAGATGAGATGATTGATGCCCCCTCGAGAGATTACCTATGAATTAATTGCATGGGTGATCTCTCAAAAGAAGAGAAGAAGAAAAAAATGTTAGATGAAAGATATAAAGATGATGGATAGAAACATTAAAATATGGATGCAAAAAAAATGATTATGAATGCAATGACGATGTTGTGTTATGCTGACTTTGAGATTAGCAACCTTTATTTGATATAGCAATGGGTGTTATACATCAGGGTATAGAAGACCAAAGTGACAATGTATCCAAGGAATGGACTGACTCTCAATCAAACAAACAACAAACAATAGGATGCTCCGACACTCACAAGACGTATGACACTCTTAATGGATTTGCGATGAGACAACCATCAAACAAGACACACAAAAACAATAGACCTTGCCCCAATTTATACCGTAACAAAACACACCATGATATGGAATGTTTGTGGTGATCTTGAGTAGGAATAGTATGGTCAGAAGTAAATCAAAATAAAGATTAAAAGATCAACCAAAGAAAAAGACAAGCAATGAACAACAGACAGAATACTATCTTTTGCCAAGATATGGAAAGGACAAAAGGATGGATGTGGATCATGTCTAGTTTTAGGAAGGAAACATCTTGTATAAGACAAATGTCTGGTTTCGAGAAAGAAACATCTTGTTAGCCGATAGGCTATATATAGAGTGAACTTTCACTCTGAAACCTGTCTCACGTCGTTTTACCACTGCTGGGTTGTCGTTAAACAGCGAATGGTTTCGGTCGTGGTCAGATCAAATCAGATTTTACAGGTTTTCGATCGTGGTCAGATCAAATCAGATTTTACAGGTTTTCGATCGTGGTCAAATCAAATCAGATCTACCTGAATCATATCGGGTTTACTGCAATTTAGTCGAATGCTGAAATATTTCCTATCTTATCCTTATCCTAATGCCACCGCCAGTGTCATTTCCTATAAATATGTATCGTTGCAACTATCCCATCAGACCTCCAGAGAATCAAGTCCAGTTCGCCATGGCCTATTATGTTTTCAATTACTCCAAACTGCGCATCTAGGAGTTAAACGATTCCTCCGTTTTCTTTTTCCCCTTTCTGATGATTACAGTATAAGAAAATTGAAATGGAGATTGTGGGTTTTTGACGTCTTCATTTAGGATTTGTGCAGTTTGAGGAGTTCAGCAAAATGGTGTATCTGGATGCCGACATTCAAGTCTTTGACAACATTGATAACCTATTCGACAGGCCAGATGGGTATTTCTATGCTGTCATGGACTGCTTCTGCGAGAAGACATGGAGTCACACGACCCAATATCAGATCGGATACTGCCAGCACTGCCCCAACAAGGCGACGTGGCCTGTTGAGTTGGAGAAGGAGCGCCCTGCAGTAAATTAACCTTGGAAAGCATGATGGAACCAAGTCTTTTATTTTTATTTCTGGTCACTTATTTTTCCTGAAATACGCATTGTGCTTGCGTTTGTTAAAACTACAGTAGAGGCGATCTGCTGAGTTTTTTGTTCGTTATTGTTGTATAATTTTTAGTGTTTGGTTTAGTTTAACTTAAAATGGTGTGAAATTCGTCCAGCCATGGATCCGCTGTGTTGTTCGTCAATTCGTCATGAGCCTGCAGAGGTTTGAACTGGTGCCGAGAGGGATTGCTAAAGTTCTTATGGGTTAAGGCTAAATTGGACGGTGGAAAGTTTTTGGTGGATTAGTCTAACATGTTGGGCTGTTGGATTTAGTGTCATCTG
Organism: Sequoiadendron giganteum; assembly: GCA_007115665.2. NCBI lineage: Eukaryota > Viridiplantae > Streptophyta > Pinopsida > Cupressales > Cupressaceae > Sequoiadendron > Sequoiadendron giganteum. The sequence continues at coordinate 816,115,349 of CM021101.1, forward strand.
GCGGAGCATGCGGGAAAAAAATCCCCCAAATTGCTGTTGGGGTTTTTAATATTTAAGTAAATCGAGTTGCTTTATTTATATAATACCGCCTGCGTGCATTTCATCGGAATTTTGGGAAACTTGGGTTGATTTTTTAATCGGGGGTTTGGATGCTTTCTTTTTATCGTTACCTATATCTGATTATTCTGAGGAAGCTTCTTGGTTACAATCATGTGGTTTTGGCTTTATTAAATTGGTTGATTCTGAGCCGGCAATGGCCATGAGCTATGACATTGATTTTAGTGTGGTGCTGCTATGTTGCAAATGACATTGTTAATAGATTGAAGCGGCAGTTGCAGGTGCGATCATTTATTTTTGTGTGCTTTGTTTCATAACATTCATAGATGTTATGAGATTATAGAAATTTTAGTTAAATATTTTCAAGAAATCTCAGATTATAAAAGGCAGTTACAATTTTACATTTTATAGTTTTACATTTTCATCCTAATATCTGATGAGAGATTTTAGGGAACCTGGACTATAACTCTTCCAATTATGATCTACCTCTTCCATTTGTAGGAACCTAAAAATAAAGAGTCTCCTACATTCTTTGATATTTATAACTTTTAACTCAAACCTCAATGTCATTGAATCAACTCCATAGTACAAAAAAAGTGATAAATTTGTCAAATTCTCTTGCATTTGATAACTATGGTATTTATTACCTGAGATGACCAACTTCCTGGGAAGCAACTTGCTCAATGATATCTTGCACAAGGTCAATATGAGATTTGACAACCCCAGTGGGAAGAGGCCCCCCACTCACCAGCTCAGGAGCAAAATGATCTAGGCCATATCCAAAGGCCCCAAATAGGAAAAACTTTGCCTCCCAAGTATTCCAAATTGAGAGGAAATTCAATAGTCAATCATATTTATCTCTTTAGCCTGTACTTTCCTAAGATAGTATCCTCTATCTTGCCTCTGCTTCAACTTTGCCACTCACACACACAAACACCAGAAACTATAGGCAAATGTAAGCTAAAAATCTGAAACATACTGCACAAGAACCTATTTGTTGTGTTGAATATATAGGTATTGGTGAAATAGGTGGCTTTTTATTGACAACCAAGAAACATCCTGTGTGATGATAACCGGTCTAGGGCACCACGTGGAGTCTGTTGCATGTTCAAATATCTAGAATGATCTACATTAGTCAACTAACTTAAATCATATCAATCCCAATCCCTTTGCGTTTGGCATAGCATTTGCTGGATTAGTAACTAAAGCCATGAAAACTTGTGTATTAGAGATTGCTGCCTTAAATTAACATTATACCTACACCTTATTTTAAATATTATCTTCATAAAAAAAAATGGTAAACAAAACGTATCATTTGCACACACATAAAATATACTTTCTCATATATTTATTTAGCTATATTTTTCTATCGGCGTAACTCTTGCACCCTTTTCCGGTGCAAGTGCTAGTATAAGACAAGTTATGGATAATAAGGAAATGTTCATGATGGAAAATGATTGTTTTTCTTGCATGTTATCAAGGTTGATGTTGATCTCTAAGATTTTACGTTAAAAGTGCATGTTTCAAGTTTGTTGTTTGATGCTTTGAAACACATGTCTATGTTTGGATGTCTTCTTGTGTTTATTGATGGATTGGTATGTTAAGGATGGTATACTATAAGGACCATGACAAATGCATATTACTAAAATATACACACAAGCAATAAAGCAAGCATGCAGAAGGATACAAAGACAAACATGATCTTACCTCTAGTCTAGTTGAAAACCCATTGATTCATGGATGATGATGATGATGATGATAACATTGTTGATATGTGAAGGACACATCTTGAAAACAATGTAAGGTTTGGGAAAGATATATTCCAATGATGATAATGTGACTAAGGGATCAAATTTTGCAGCAAGGATGAGAACAAAACCAAGGTATCTTTTGGATGACATGCTAGATTGCATTGCAAGATTGTATGGATTGAGATTGTTGGATTTGGATGGACTACATTTAGGAATGGATGGGACTATGAAGGGATGTTGGCTAGGTGGATTAGAATCCTTGAACCAATGACAAGGGAAAACCAAGTCTTGTGATAGGGATGAAAGGATGAGAGATTTATTTGGAAAGGATAGGAGACATGAGGATTGTTGGATGGAAAATTTAGCATTTGATCTCTAGGGACTAAGTCACATAGGGATAAATTGTTTTCTCCAAGACATGGTTTAGATAGTTTTATGTAGGCTATGACATGACATTTGATGGTGTGTGACCAAATTATGGAAATGCCAAGAGATTTCAAAAGCATGATTTATGTTTGTGCCCCAGTCCTTATCAATATCAAGGTAGGTAGGGAAGATGGATGAAAACGATATGGATTGGATAGATTAAAATGTCATGACAAAGGTATAGAAGATGAGACAACTTGCCCCCAAGTGTGATGGTCCACGCATGACACCTATTTACCAGGTTTTCATCATGGTACTTATCCAAAGTGCCATAATAATGGTTTTCACTATTGGATGAATTTTTCTCTTTACTATTTTTTCATTTTCATTTTTTTTGGTATTTTTGGACGGCCTTGATGTTTTATACGATCATTGATTGTTTTGAATCCTTTGATAGTGTTGATTTAGATGTTAGTGTCATGGTATTTCAATAGTGACTTGCATAGAGGAGCTTCCTTGTTAGGATCATGGTGCTTGCATACAACTGATGTATGCCATTATGATCCTTTTTGATACTTAGAGGGTTGGCCTTATCGAAATACACACATAGTGATAGAGTGCTATGAGATTCCCTATGATAAAGTGTTTATGCCAAGATGCGATGGATTTGTGATGTAGGATTTTTGGACTTTAGACGAGATGTTGGATTATGATGGTTGATGGGAGATGTGGATGGATTATTTGGAATTTTGGATGTAAGCATTTTTATTTGCCAAACTTGGGATGGTGGATGATGGAATTTAAACTTTAGATTGTGATTGTGTTTGGAACCAACACTTTTATAAACCTTACATGGTGGGATTGACAACCATTTTGAAGGAGGTGGACATGTTATATTTAGGGGACATCTTTTCTTGTGGCTCCACTTTTTGATTGGATATTGGATTTGGTTTATTTTCTTTGCTTGATCCAATTTTCTTTAGGATCCATTTTAACTTCATTCGTTCACTTGGATTTTTGCTTGATTCAATGGTTTTGAAATTTGATTTTGGACTTTGGATTTGCAAGATTTTTTTTTTGTTGGTTCCAAATGGTGGGTTTAGGGATTTGGAAGGATGGTTTATGGTGCGGATGGAAGGAGTATTGGCGACAACCTTATGGTAAAGACTACACATGGGCCCTAATTTGATGCTTGTATTGGATGAAGTTGCCCCTAATATTGTGGAGTATAACTAACATCATTTGATTTATCGATCGATGAATAACCAAGACCTTGATATCTAGGATTTTCACGAAATTGTATTGGTTCTAGAATTCCTTTCTCATGTACGCCTAATCCTCTTCCTTGATATTGCATGCTCTAACATATTCTATTTGCGATTGGGTATTTGTTGTTTTGGAAGCAAGATGTTAACCCATCATTGTGTAGTTGAAAACCATTGCTTGGTATTTTCTCTTATGCAAGAAAGCCTAATTTGACAAAAGTAGATAATCCTAGTTTATAGGATTGATGAAGTAGCATTCCCACATCTCTCAAAACACTTCAAAAATCACAAGAAACAATTCTAGAAAATGAATTAAACAAGACGAAAATCAACAAGAAGAAAGATTGCTTATATTGCATATGGTCTCTTGCAACTCATGGATTTATGTGAAAAATGAATATATAATATGTGAAAACTTATGGATTCAAGGAATACATCAAAACTCAAATTCAAATATCTGATACAAGATACAAAAATCATTTACAGGAAATTTTTTTTCAAACCCATAGCTTTCTACACTTCCATTCTTCTCTTGCCTGCAACCTTCTTTTGAAAAATCAATTCCACATTGAACCAAACCTCTCCCAAAGTTATTTGCTGCTAATTGGCACCTCCAACCTGCAACAAAAAAGTTTGAAACCTCTTCCAAGGAAGATCCATGCCCCCAACCTCTCTAGCTCCAAAATTTTCAAAAAATGAAGTAAAAAATGAATTGTCAAAATCACCTCTCCTGCAACCACTAACTCCACCAAGCTTGTAACTCCTCCACGCACAACCTAGGAAAAATCAATTAAAATTCATAAAATTAAAATATTTAACTCCCCAAAGCATTTGCAATCACTCCCAAGAATAATGGCTCCACTAGCCAACACATTGATTCTCTCCCTTCACAAATAGGAGCCTGTTTTCAAAAATTCACTGCCAACACAAATTGGGTGCCCAAATCCTACCTATAGTTGATCAAGAAAATAAAATGACCTACAATTTCATAACTCCCAAGAAATCCCACGCCCCCAAGTTTATTTTTTTCATTTAAACATTTAAAATTGCATTTTTGAGCATATTTTCGCATTACAAATTGTAACCAAAATTTCTCCAATAAATTAACTCTGATTTTTGGACAAGGAAAATCAACTAAATACTCAAACCATTATTCAAAATATTTCACATCAAAATTTAAATCTTTTTGGTGATGCAAAATTTCTCTTACACCTTGGATGCTCCTGCATCAAACACCTAGGATAGGAAAATTTTGTGAATCTTGATTCACAAAATGTAGTTGAGTGGTAGTATCACCCTTTCAGATTGCAAGAAATATTCAAAAAAATCCATTATTCAAAATGGTACCTCTGATTTTTTCTTCTTTCTCCTCTTCCAATACCTAGCTGAAATAATTATCCTTCTCTGACGATTCTTCTTTGCACTCAACATCTTCAATGTGGAATTAGCTCCACCATAAACCAACCACCTCTACCAAATGCAACTCACACTCTCTTCCAATATTGTGGGATTCAACCCACCATAGTTTGACCACCTCCACCAAAATGCACCTGTACTAAACTTTGCAACACCAAACAAATATTTTGCATACCGAACATCACTAGCAAACTCTATTTGAACCAACTTATTCAAAATATGCAAATAATCATCTTTCTCAAATTTTTGAAAATATGAATCAATATTATCCTCTGTTGCAACTCTTTCATCTACACAAAATCCATTCTCCTCTTCATCATAAAAATGAAAAATATTGTGTATTACCTCTTTCTCTACAACCTTTTTCTCACCACTTTCTGCTGCCATACCTTCACTCTTAGTTGCACCTTCATTTTCCAACACTTTCAAGTCCTCCAAAGGGAACTCATCCACTAGTGCAACATCATTTTCCTCTTTGATTTCTGCACTTTCTTTTTTCTTCTCATCCTCCGCTCTAATATTACCATCTTCCTTCACACTATCCTCAAAGCATACTTTTGTAATATTTTCTCCATCCTGTTCACCCGCATACACAATTATGATTTTTTTTTACCTTTCTTCTTTGGAATTTCATCAAACACTTTCCACACACTCTTAATCTTCCACCTCTCTAGTATAGATTGCCTCACATTCGACAATCTGTCTACACACCACACACACTCCAACCCCAGGTCTTGATGCAAACTGCCTCCAATTCACACTTCTACTTGCACACTCAGGAACACTAGCTTTGATACCACTGATGAAGTAGCATTCCTACAACTCTCAACACAATTCAAAACTCACAAGAAACAATTTTAAAAAATGAATTAAACAAAACAAAAACCAACAACAAGAAAGATTGCTTATATTGCATATGGTCTCCTGCAACTCATGGATTTATATGCAAAATGAATATATAATATGTGTAGCCTTATAGATTCAAGGAATACATCAAAAATTATATTCAAATATTTGAAACAAGACACAAAAATCATTTACAAGTGTGAGATTTGCTAACTAGCCTACCCAAGAATCTAATGACTGAAGGAAAGCAAAACCAAAAATATGAGGAGGAATAAACTGTATTCCTCTCAAGAATGCAAAGCTATATTTAGCTTGAGAATTGAGATTACAAAGAAAATACCAAGTGGTTATATAGGCCAAGGGGAGAGATAGATACAACTAGATTATGACAAGTGTTGGCATCCTATGAGATGTGACAACTCATGTCATTAAAGGCTCAACCACCTTATCCCTATGTAAAGTTAAGGTAATGTGAAGAGGACTTTAGTGGAGAACTAGCTAAGAAATGAACTAGTTAGATAAAGTACCCCTTTCACACTAACACCCCCCTTAAAGTGCAACTTAGGGAGAAGTATATAATGCAAAGATGCAGATATGGGTCTCGTCTACTAGGCCTAATGAGGTACCCATGTACATAATAACCTCTCAATGATAAAAAAGGAGAAAACCCAGTGGGAAAAAACTCCTGCCCATGAGAGGGTGAATGAAGAAGGTCTAAGTGACCCCCTAAGAAGAGATTTGCCTCACCCCCAAGAGAGACCAAAGATGAACATACTTGATCTCATTGAAGAGTTTTGTGAATATATTTGCAACTTGATCTGCTATAGGACAGTATCGCAAATCAATGACCTGCTCCTAAATCAGCTCCCAGAGAAAATGCATATGGATCTCGATGTGTTTGGTTCCTTGATGATGGATCAGGTTCTTCAAGATTTGGATAGCACTATGGTTGTCACAATAGATGACTATTGGCTTCTGAAAGGTGATACCAAGTTCAATTAGGATATTCTAAAGCCAAATACCCTTAGTGGAAGCATTGATAGCCCCTTGATACTCAACCTCAATTGAAGAAAGAGCAATGGCATGTTGCTTCTTGCTCTGCCAAAAAATGGGGCCATAACTATAGTGAAAACTGTAGTCGAATGTGGACTTGCGATCATCAATATCACTAGCCCAATCAGAATCCATGTATCCAAATAAGTTTGAACTTGTACCTATTGCACAATGAATCCCATACCGATGAGTGCCCTGGATGTAGTGCAAGATGCATTTAGCAACTTTCCAATGAAGCTCATGTGGTTCCGTCATGAAGCGCAAAAAAATGCCAACTACAAAGGAAATGTTAGGGTGAGTATGAGTCAAGTAGATGAGGCTACCAACAAGTTGACGATACAAGGTAGCATTAACTAGTGGTGTGGAACATTTCACCTCAAGCTTAACTCCTGAAAGAAAGGGAGTCGGTGCAAGCTTACAACCAGCCATATGAAAACGTGGAAAAATATCAAGAGCATACTTGGGTTGTGCAAGTGAGATCCCGAAAGAGGTCTGTGTGATCTCAATCCTGAGAAAGTAGTGCAAGAGACTGAAGTCATTCATGGAAAATATTTCATGTAAATCATTCTTCATAGTTGTGATGATGGATGAAGTGCTCCCAGTGACAATCAAGTCATCAACATAGAGAGCCAAGAAGAACATCCTCCTACTGCAAGATGTAGACATTCAGATCAGAGTGGCACTTGGAGAACCCAATGGAAAGAAGAAAGGAGTCTATTTTGGAATACCAAGCTTGTGGAGCTTGTTTGATGCAATAAAGAGACTTAGTTTGCAAACCATTGAAGAATCTTGAATGAATCCTTGTGGCTGCTCCATATAAAGTTCATTTAGATATCCATAAAGAAATGAAATCTTCACATCCATTTGATGTACAACCCAACCACGAGCTACAAAAATAGCAAGTAGCAAGCGAATGGAGTTCATTTTGGCAATAGGGGAAAAGGTCCCAGTGTAGTCAATATCAAGTACTCGAGAGAAACCTTTGGCCACAAGTCGTACTTTATACTTGTCAACTAAGCCATCCACTGCAAATTTGGTTTGATAGATCCACTTACATTGAACCGGTTTTCTTCCCTTAGGAAGTGGAACAAGATCCCATGTTTTGTTCCACATTAAAGAGTTGTACTCTTCCTCCATTGTGGAATCCCACTCAACAATACCAGAGGCTTCACGAAATGACTGTGGATCTAAAGCGATGGTGATGTAGGAATGTAGAATGTTGTGATGTTGTGATCGAGTCCTTATATTTGAAGGATCCCCAACAAGATCACCTGCAAACTCAAGTGTTTGTCAATCCCAATGAGGCGTGGTAGGGGATCGAGGAGGAGATTGTGAACTCTCTGAAGAGGAAGATGAAATCTCATGATCAACTCAATGACTAGAAGAAGCTTGAGGAAAATCCTCAATGTCAGAATCCTCTAAATCCATTGTGGAGGAAGGAAGATTAGAGGATGAGCTAGAAGATCTTTCTTCAAAATGCACACTACACCCAATGAAGAGCTCATGTATTTCAGGATCCATTAGCCGATATCCTTTGACACCATTAGGGTAACTAACAAAGATACAAGGCCAAATTTGAGGTTCCAAGGCCTTGCACTTCTCTGAAGGAATATGTGCCCATGCTGGGGAGCCAAAAACTCTAAAGTTCCACACAATAGGTTTCCTACCACACCAAGCTTCGAAGGGAGTGATGCCATTTAATTCCTTATGTGGAACTGTTTTGGATGTGAGTAGCACAATTGATAGCTTATGCCCAATATGTAGGTGCAAGGGAGCGAACGTGGATCATGCAACCAACCATCTCTTTCAAGGACCTATTTTTCTTTTCAACTACACCATTTTGTTGTGGTGTGTAGGCAACAGTATGTTGAAGATGAATCCCTTCAAGAGTACAAAATTGCTCAAATCAATGGTTCACATATTCTCTGCCATTATCAGTGTGGAGAATTTTGACACATTTTCCAGATTGCTTCTCAGCATGAGCCTTAAACTCTTGAAATCTATCAAAGACTTCTCCTTTGTTTCGAAGAAAGTAGACCCATTTATATCTAGAATAGTCATCAATGAAGGTGAGCAAATAATGAGCCTTACTGAAAGATAATGATGGAAAAGGACCCGCCAAGTCACTATGAACCAATTCAAGGAATTTTTTAAGCCCTCCAAGCCTTCCCTTTGTCAAACTTGTCTTTGGGATGTTTTCCCAAGGAACAAACCAGACATACACCATCAAAAAAATTGATTTGAGGAAGAACCATGACCATATTCTGATTGCTGAGTTGTTGAAGATGGTGGTAGTTGATATGGCCAAATCACTCATGCCATAGTTTGATCATAGAATTTGAATGGGTGAGCAATGTGGTGGAATTTGAATCAGGTACAAAATGAGAGAAAGCATATAGGTGAGACTCATGATTGGCCTTACCAATTGTAAGGAGTGCATTATCTTCAAGATTCCAGATGCTATTGGAATCTGGAGTGAATTAAGCTTTTCTACCATTCTGAGTTGGTTGGTAGACAAAGAGAAGGTTGGCTAACAGATCAGGCACGTAGAGGACATCCTCAAATGTACCATTTCCAGTATCAATTGAACCCTTCCCAATTACTTCCACTGGAGAATCGTCCCCGATAATAATGTGGGGCATAGAACAAGGCTCCAACAAAGAAAATTGTTCTTTAATAGAACCCATGTGATGTGATGCACCTAAGTCAAGAATCCACTCTTTTGAAGAATCAATAATAGCAACAAGTGCATGTGCTTTCCCTTTACCTAATTTTGAAGGAGTAAATGATTGTTGAGTAACATAACAAGGAAAATTAATGTTGTTATTTTTAAGAAGATGCTTTAATTCCTCAATCTACTTCTTATGACAAGAATGTTCCTCATGACCAAGTTTCTTACAATAGCTACAAGCTAGCCTTTCCTTCTTTTGAAAATTCCCCTTTGAAGAGGAGGAATTGGAGTAATTTTTTTTTGTAGAAGATGATTGTGCTTGATCTCTTTGGAACTTCTTCTTGAAATGCTTTTGTTTGTTGTCAGGTTTCCTTAATTCTTTCTCACCCTTTGGTTGACCAACCATCAAAGTTTGTGAGTGTGAAGGCTTAAGAAGACCCATTGACATAAGCTTACCTTGTTCTTGCATCGAAATTTCAGAAAATGATGCAAAAGGTGTAGTAAATGTAGATCCCATTGTCAACCTATGAGTGTGAAAGCTAGAAACAAAAGCTGTAAATTCAAGTCCAAGTTTGTAAATAGAGTGTTATAGACAAGTTGAATGTCTTTCTTCTCTAATCCAGATGATTTACATTGTGCTCTAAGGTCATTGAACTTTGTTACATAATCTTGGATGTTATCAAAAGATTTCAAATCAAGACCCATTAGTTCGTTGTCAATTTGATAACCATGAACTTCATCAGTTGTACCATAGAGAGTTTTTAATTTGTCCCATACATCATGTGAATCTTTACATGCTTCAATCTGAAATATTATATCAAGAGAAACTAAACTCCTTAGACAACCAAGAGATTTTGTATGTTCAAAAATCTAGAGTAGTTTTTCCTTATCATTTGTGGGTTTAATTACCTTCTTTTCAACATAAGGTGTATATCCTAGTCGCATTTAAGGAACTCCATGCATTTTGATACCATGTGTTGTAGTTGTAGGGTGTGAGTAATGGAAACTTAAATGTATCCATAGTGAAGGAAAAACAAAGTACAAAGTATGAGATATGTTCAAGCACAAAGAAAACAAGAGACCCCCCCTTCGTTACTCAATCGAAGAACCCCCCCCTAGAAAAAATGATTTGGCACCTTATATTTAGTGCAATTACAAATTTCTAGATTTCAAGGCTTTTACAAATCCTCAAGAAATGAGCATGTGCTGAAAGTATACATTGGGTACAATGTCATATGAAATAAACAACATCAATGCGAAGTACACGAATAATCATGCACTTAAAAAAAAATCAAATCAATCTGAGGTTGTATAACTTATGCATCTTTGAAGTTTTCAAAACGAGAATGGTGAGGATTCCTCCTTGAGAATGAGCAATATCTAAAAAAATTGTATGCCAAAGTATGAATCTGCCTTCACCAATGCGCATAGCATGAAAAATTAGCCCAAATAAAAAAAATTGCATTGAAATGAGAGCTCTTGAACCCAAGTTATGAGCTTTCAAAGTTGGCCTTGAAAAACCAATGCATCAATGGAGAGAGGGTGAATTTTTTTTGCCAAATTTAGCGGAACTGCTGTCAAAGTTAGTGGTCTGCCAAATTTAGATATCTTCCAGCTATTTTAGAACTCCACCAAATGTAGCACTTTGCTAGATAACTTTTGCATTCTAGCAACTTTGCCGAAAATTGATGTTTTGACAATCAATTTTATGGTTTTCGGGCCATCTGAGCACAATGGCAGGGTCAGATTTGACCTAAAATGCATCAAAATGATGGTTCTTTGTTGAATCTGGCAATGAACCTCCTGCTTCAAATTGTTGCAAATTTGGCCTCCGATGTCCATTTCAGGTGAAATAAAGGGCAAATTTGAATGTCTTAGCTGCTCTGGACTCGATGGTGAGCTCAAAATATCTCTAGGAAGCTTCAAAAGACCTGTAATTGACAAGTCAATGTATAAACTCCCCCAGAAACTGATATTTTCTTAACACTTTTTTGATTCTCCAGATCATCTGAGGATGCAAGAGAAGAACATGCTTAGTGCTATGAGAAAAAAAATCTGCACTCTCAAATTTCCTACAGGAATGCTAACCCACAACTCAAATTTAGCTCTAATACCATGTGAGATTCGCTAACTAGCCTACCTAGGAATCTAATGACTGAAGGAAAGAAAGACCAGAAATATGAGGAGGAATAAACTATATTCCTCTTAAGAATGCAAAGCTATATTCAACTTGAGAATTGAGATTACAAAGAAAATGCCTTGGTTATATAGGCCAAGGGGAGAGATAGATGCAACTAGATTATGCCAAGTGTTGGCATCCTATGAGGTGTGACAACTCATATCATTAAAGGCTCAACCATCTTATCCCTATGTAAAGTTAAGCTAGTGTGAAGAGGAATTTAGTGGAGAACTAGCTAAAAAATGAACTAGTTAGATAAAGTACCCTTTTCACATTAACAACAAGAAAGACTTCTTCAAACCCATATCTTTCTACACTTCCATTCTTCTCCTACCTACAAAATTCTTTTGGAAAATCAATTCCACATTGAAGCAAACCTCTCCCAAAGTTACTTGTTGCTAATTGACACCTCCAACTTGCAACAAAAAAGTCTGAAACCTCTTTCAAGGAAGATCCATGCCCCCAACCTCTCCAACTCCAAAATTTTGAAAAAATGAAGTAAAAAATGAATTGTCAAAATCACCTCTCTTACAATCACTAACTCCACCAAGCTTGTATCTCCTCCATGCCCAAGTGCCTCATCTTGGGAAATGGAGGTAGTTGGACTATAGATAGGATCAACTTCAAGTTTTTGATCATGTATAGTATAAAGGTGCTTGAGGGGATCATCTAGGACATCTTGATCACATATAGGATCTTGATAAAAGAGAGGCTTATCTTGGATGCCATGACTAGAGATGGGATATTTCAAAGTTTGGATTAACGTGGATATCATGATTAGCTGTAGAGGATTTTTGGATGGACTCAAAGATAGGATCATGATCAAGGATTGGATTAACTTGTATATCATGACCATCTATAGGGATTTTTTGGATAACTTGATCTTGATTTTTTTTGGAGTTTATTTCAACATGCTTTATGCTTTTCTCTTGATATAGATCCAATGGTTTAGACAATGGAATGAAAATTTGGATATGAAGAGTAAATTCTTTGATGGAATCAAGATTTTTGCATATCAATAATGAAGTTTGGATAGGAAGATCTTTTGTGAGATTGATAGGTGATGGAGGGCATGCTGGTGGGAGATGTTTGTATGGTGTAGGATTAGCAATGTGATGGGATTTCATAACTTTGTTTTCATATCGGAGTTGAAGATCCTTTACTATTAGTCCTAAGAAAATGCTAAATGTGTTTTTAATGGATGGATTTATGGATTGAGATGGAGTGGATTGTAATGGTTTAGTGGTTGAAGGATTGGAATAGGATATGGAGGCCATAAGAATTTTTTGGTTTGGTGATGGGAATGGAAATTTAGGATATGTATGGGATATAAGGATTTGTGATATGGTTTGGTGTTGAGGAAATATTGGTTTCCCTTGTCAAGGTTAGGATGAGGATGACTAATGGTATAGATTGTGTTAATTGGTTGTTGATATTGGGGCTAGATGGATGGATGACTAGAGCTTATGGGTTGTTGGTAAGTAGGTTGGAATGTTGAGGGTTGTTGGTATGGATGATAGATGGATGGGTGACTAGGGATTATGGATTTTTGTAAAGGAGGGTAGATGGATGAATAACTAGGGATTGTGACTTGTTGGTATTGAGGATTTATGGATGGGTTACTAGAGCTTGTAAGTTGTTGGTATTGAGGGTTGATGGATGGCTTACTAGGAATTGCGGGTTGTTGGTATTGATGGAACATAGATGGATGACACTTGCTTAAGGTAATAGAATCTAAGGTTTGATCATCATAAGGTTCATGTACTCTGGTTGATCAACAAAATTCTCATCATCATCAAAGAAGGGGTTTTCAGTTTGATTAAGGAGACTATCAAGGTAAGATGAAGACATGGTTATGAATTTGGATTAAGATAGACAATGGGATGATTTAGACGGATAAGCTAGTGGAGTTTTGGTTTGAATGTAAAGGATGGTTGAGTTGGCGGATAATGTTTGGATTTTAAATCATAGCAAGATGTAAGGAAAAGTAATTAAATATTTTTTTTTTAGTTTTTTCTTTTTCAAATGTTTTTGGATTTTTGGTTTTTTAGATGTTTTTGGGATTTTGAAAATTTAAGAAACTATACTAATAAAAATATGAAATATTAAAAAATCCAAGTCTTAAAAAGGATAAGGTCCCTATTGGGTTTTAGATGGGGAGGTTTTACTCTAACAATAACAGATATGAAAAACACATGAAAAATCCTAAAATTAATCAAGTGGGAGTGTTAACCTAGTGTAGGCCCACCCACCAAAGATTTAATACCTTCAAATGAATGGGTAACTAGGGTATGAAAAGGTCATGTACCACCTCTACACCCCTTACCTTGGAAGGAAAAGGCCCTACCAAGGAATAATTGTCACCTCAACAAGAGAAAGTACATGGTGAGTAACTTCGAACATGATACTATATTTGCACCACACTAAGAAATGATCGAAAGGTCTTAAACTAGGCTATATAGTCCTTCTAGGGGAATCCTTTGTATGCCACAAGGGAACCTAAGGCCTAATCCATGAATTTGAAAGTGCAAAAAAATAAAACAATTGAGGAAAGAGGGTAATCCACCATTTTCCTTCACTTCCCCAAGGTATAAAGTTCTTGGGGGCTTAGCCTAAATGATAAACTCACAACTTCCAAAAGGTGTGTCTTTCAATTCACCCCCACTATTTATACTCCACTAGAACACTGGAGTTGAGGTCATCCTCTAGGGTGATGAAATCCCTAGACATGCCCCCTAAAAAGAAAAGAAAAAAGTGTTGTTTCTGATTCTCAAGATCAGACAAAGTTTGCAAGAGAAGAGCATACACACACACACACACTCTTTCAGGATTAAAATACATTTGTTCTTTAATTTTAACCAAATTGAAATGTCTATGGTTCATTTTAATACTTTATAGCAATGGTTTGAAAAGACACTAAACAAGAAAGGAACACAAAAAATGGTCTATAAACTTGTCTTCTTAACATCGTCATGCAAAACCAATTTCATTAGAAGTTTTATTCTTTCTCTTTGGCTTGTGAAAAAGGATTATTTACGTGTTTTTCTCTTTCATGGTGAAAAATTGTTGCATTAAATGATTAGTGAAAAAAAATATAACAAAATAATTCAAATCTGAAAACTAAGCACACCACTAGAATTCTTGTGATTTTTTTATGAAATTTTAAAAAAATCATCAAAAAGCAAGTTCGCAAGTGTGCTTGTTCAAAGTTTGAAACTAAAAAATTCAATTTGACTAATTATATCTAATTTTTGGTTTCTAATTTGAATAAATAACCTAATTTCACAATGTCCACATCAAAACCAACTTTCCAATGCCTACAAAAAGTTGACAATCTGATTAGTGGCTTGAAACTTATGCTTGTTTTACTACAAGTTGGTATTTTCAAAAATTGTAAAGAGGAAAAACAAACAACTGGCCAAGTGATTAAACCTATGCTAATTAATTTTCTATTCAAAAAATGAAACAAAATTAATTATCAATTTAAAAAAAAAAATGTGCAGCAATAAATTTACTGTTCAAAAGTATAAATCCGTACAAATATATAGATTAACAAAGAAAGTGCCCAAAAAATGTATTTTTAAGTTTAAAATATTATCCTGCACCAAAATAAGGACTATTATATATGAAAATTCATTTCTCGGCCCTTCTGGACACAACCATGATGTATTTTTCTCCTCAAGAAGCTTCTAAAATTATTGATTTTCAAAACCTCTTGAAAATACTTGCAACCTGCAAGACAAAAAAACACCAAAAACTCACAGACAACAAGGTTACTAAAAAAAAGGTTAGTGTTCACGTCAAGTTCACCAAAATGTAAACAATGAAATTAATAAAATAGAAATTAAATGGCTCAATAAAATAAACTAAAATCAAATATATTTCTAATTTAGCAATCCCACCACAAACCTAAAAAAAAATGATGTTGATGTCTGTAGTGGGATCAAAGAAGAGACGAGGATTAGTTAATTAAATACTATGATATCTAGGGAGTTGTAGTTAATTATTTTAGTTAGGATTTGTGTTTAGAATAAACTTCCCCATGCTTGTATATAGCCGGTGATTGAGTCTTTAGATAGTTAAGTGGGTAAAGTATTTTGTTATCAATTACTTCTTAGTTTTCTATTGTAATCTACATACATGTTGATTGTTCAAAAATGGTTTTCTTGAATACAATATTTGAGCAAGCTTTTATGTGATCTTTTGGAATATATTATGAATGAAGTTCAAGTTGATATGGTTACGTAGAATCTGAAGATTTAAATTTGGTTTTAGTTAAGTGAAGACAACCACTTGAGCAGGCCACTCAAGGTAACTATTCTTCACTACATTTACACTTGTTTTATTTATGTTTAGCAATTATTTCAGTTTATCATTACTACATAAATTGCATGTAAGTTATAATAGATTCTCATATAGTGATTGTTAATAATAATTATTCATGTGCATGAATGCATTCAATTGACTTCTAGTACCCCGAAGAATAGATTATGTTCAATTACTAGTTTAGATTAGATTTGAGTCAGTTTTAGTAATTTTCTATTAGCAATAATTTAGTTACAGGTTATGCTGTAGGCACCTATAGCCATTAGCACCAGTTTATTTCTTTCACTATCATGTGTTTTTGTTATTTTCTAGCAAGTAGAACACCTTTAATAGGATAACCTAGGTTACCTCAGGTCTTTGGAGGCACATATAGTGCAACACCATCACAAGTTTACAAACCTTGGTTGATAATTTAATGAAGTGTTTACAATGTTGGGTGGATTGTTTAGCTAGTCATTCCTCTAAATTGTGTGGTTTGTACCAAGTTTACAAGAAATTAGTTTAGATTGTACATTTTTGATTCCATTACCGAGGATGGTGCTATCTTTATAGATTTGTTTTCAAGCTTTCATAGTTTACATTTTGTTTTCAGAATTAGGACTATTAGACTTAATCTTTTTCAACATACTAGAAAGATACACTAACATTGTGCAAGACTGCTACTATACAAAGTCATATTTATTGTATGCGGAGGAAAAGAGACTCTTTGGGAAGATTCATCCCCTCTACACGCCAAGAAGCCATAGCAAAAATTGGTGACTCCAGTAGAGTGAGGGTAATATTGAAGAAGAAATTTCCCTATCAGTAACATCTAGTGCACCAACAAAGGGGACATATCGAACCATGGGTGATGCACGAGGGGATGACACAGAACATGTGACCTTTGAGTTTCCAATCACCCACCAAGAGAGGGCTACTATTCTGAAGAAAATCCCTCCTTCAACATTACCAATATTTTATTAGTTGGTGACTGAAGATCCAGACACATTTCTATTTGAATTTGATGTCCTCTGTAGGAGCTCTGACTATACTTTTGATGCTCATAGGCTCAAGCTCTTCCCTGCCACTCTAAAAGATGTAACCCTGAGATGGTTCATGGGATTAGGCAAGGATGTTATTGGAGATTGGGATACCATGAAAATAATGTTCTTCAAAAAGTATCAAGATTGCAGGGGACTTGATAGGAGGAGAGATGACATTTTTAGAATGTCACAAAAGGAGGATGAGCCATTAGAAGACTATGTGGAGAGATTTCATTTTTCTTTGAAGAAAAACCCATAAAACAAGTTATTTGAAGAATCCCTCAAGTTAGTATTTTTGAGGGGAGTCACTGAGGATTGTATGGATGCCCTCAATCTTATTGGGCAAGGGGATATCTCTCAAATTCCATTTGAACATATTTGCAAGGTTTGCAGAAATTACTCCAAGACCTTCACTAAGAGGCCAAAAGGAGAGAGGACATCCACCATTGGAAAATCATCCACTGTGGTTTCAAAGATAGAGTTAAGTAATTTTTTGTCCAACATGGAGGAAATTATCAGTCATGTTTCCACTCAACTAGACACTCTTCATATAAAGAAGAAGCAAGAGGAAGTTGAATCAATGATCATTGAATACTGCCCCAACTGTAGGCAAAGGAAAGAAAATTGTAAATGCGAGAGGGTGGCTAGTATTCAACAAGACAAGATAGAGAAACCTGATTTTTAGCCACTTGAAGAAGAGGATGGACAACTTTTTTACATAGCTCAAAGAAGGCTATGGAAACAAAGACAAGGTATGCCACAAGACCCTTTTAACTTCAATTCCTCTTTTCCAATTGGAAATTAGATTTTTTTTGCTTAGAATTCCTAGCCCTAGCCAAATAACCAAAACCAATGGAAAAACCCTTAACAGTAGCAAAAAACTCAACAAAATTTGAACCAGCAACAACCAAATCCTTGGTCACAACAAAATTTCTAGGGTTCCTATTATAATTCTCAATGGCGAAAACAATAGAACCAGTGGCAGGCTCAACGGAAAAAAGGTAAATAGTGGCAATAGAAAACCATGAATTATCAATAGCATATGCTTCCTCCTCAACCACAACAAGAATCCATTATGCCTCCATCAAATCCTACACCTCATTCACCCAAACCACCACAATTACCTGCCCAACCTGCACCTAACCCTAATAACAAGTCTGTTCAATAGGATTATACTAACAAGGCTATGCAATACCCCACCTATGGGGTAGAGGTGAGTGATGTTCACCTTAGGTCAAGGAAACAACTGGCTAGACCTTTATCCCCTCAAATCATTGAGATGGAGGATGAGGAACTTGCAATTGAAGCTTTAGACGAATCACCTTTGGAACCTGAGTCAGATCAGGTAAACCAAACTACCTCAAGTCCAAAGTATCCTTTCCTTGAACACTTAGCCATTCAAAAACATCACACCCAAGCTAAGATAGACTTACTAGGTCAACTAAAAGGTGTAAGGATCAAGATTACTCTCATAAAAGCTACCAAGGACATCCTGATTTATACCAAGATTGTGAGGGACCTATGTCTTAAGAAATCAGGAAGGAAAAGGAAGGATCCTCAAACAATTCATGTCTTAGGGAACCTTGGTGATATCATGTTGGGGAACATAATTTTCCCTAAATACATAGATCTTGGTAGTCCAGTAGTGGATGTTAAGATTAATGGGACCCTTATCAAGAAAAAAATGATAGAATTAGGGGAAAAAATCAATGCCATGACTAAATAAATAATACAATTACTTCAGCTAGCCAACCTTAGACCTACACCAACTATTTTATAGTTGGTTGATATGTCAATAATCAAGCCTAAAGGAATCATTGAGGATTTAGTTACTGCATTAGATTCTTGGGAATACCCTGTAGAATTTATAGTATTGCAGTCAAAGGTCAACCTTGCAGGCTATCCACTCCTCCTAGACAGATTGTGGTTAGCTACAATTGATGCATTCATAGGCTGTAGGTCTAGAAATATGATAATATATAATGGGACTATGACCAAAAAATTGGTCCTCTATCCTCCAACCCAACTTCATGCTGATCTTGAGCAAACCATTCAACCCACTTTGGATGAGGAAGATCACTATTCCCTACTAACTTTGATGACAATAGAATACAACCCTTTATTGGAAGATCAACATGAAGATGATATGGTTTCTCATATAATTTAGAATGACTATGGTAGGAGCCCACAATAGGACTTTCTCTCATGTTTACAAGATCTTTTGTAGAGAATTATACCTACCAATTCCTCAGAAGAAACCTTTCAGATATTCCATTCCTTACTACCACAACAGTGCATACCAATCATTACTAGTCTTGAAATTTCATATGTGCAAGAACCATCTAAAGAAATATAAGTCATGCCAGGAAAATATTGAACATAAATAATGCATTGACATAAGAACGAAAAAATTCCCTAACTATTGTGTTGTAGTCACACGTAGTAGCCTTTACATGGGACTACCATGATATGAAGTGTATAGATCCTAACTTAAGTATGCATAGGATCTATATAAATGATGGTTATAGGCCCATTAGACAACTTCAAAGATAAATGAATCCTGCCTTGAAATAAATAGTTAAAGTTGAACTTCAAAAACTCCTTAATGTAGGCTTCATTTATCTTATATCTAACAGTGAATGGGTCTCACCTTTAGTCATTGATCCCAAGAAAGGTGGAAAACATAGGGTATGTGTATATTATAGGGAACTGAACATAGCCACTAGGAAGGACCACTTTCCATTACCTTTTATAGATCAAGTGCTTGGCTCTTTAGCAGGAAAGAAGTACTTCTCATTCCTAGATGGTTTCAGTGGTTACAATCAGATACAAATTTCTCTAGAGGACCAGGACAAAACAACATCCACATGTCCTTGGGGTACTTATGCCTACTCTATTCTACCCTTTGGTTTATGCAATGCACCAAATACTTTCCAGAGGTAGTGATCAACATCTTTTCTGATTATGCTCATGACTGTATGGAGATATACATGGATGACTTCACCACATATGGGGAAACTTATGAGGAAGCCCTTAGCAATCTGGAAAAGGTTTTAAAGAGATGTAAAGAACATAAATTGTCCCTCAATAATGAAAAGTGCTTTATGATGATGACTTAGATGAATTGTTTTAGGGAATTTCATATCCAGTGCAGGGATTCAAGTTGATCCACATGAGATAGAAATAATTTCTACATTACCTATTCCATAGAGGCAAAGAGATGTTAGAAGCTTCCTTGGCCATGCAGTCTATTATAGGAGGTTCATTAAAGACTTTAGTAAGATCGTCGCACCATTGTTTGTTCTATTGACTAAAGACATAGAATTTTATTGGATATTAGAGTGCCAACATTCCTTTGAAGAACTAAAGAAGGCCTTAACCCAAGCACCTATTTTGAGGGGGCCAAATTGGACCTTACCCTTCCATATACATATTGATGCTTCAAATTTTTCTATTGAGCAGTTTTGGGTTAGAAAGAAGGTAACAAAGAATATGCTATTTACTACATTAGCAATAATCTTTAGGGGG
The DNA here is from genome assembly GCA_007115665.2 of Sequoiadendron giganteum. Lineage (NCBI taxonomy): Eukaryota > Viridiplantae > Streptophyta > Pinopsida > Cupressales > Cupressaceae > Sequoiadendron > Sequoiadendron giganteum. The sequence goes on from CM021101.1 coordinate 816,135,829, forward strand.
TAGAGCTAAATTATACTATTATAGAGAAGGAGATGCTAGAAGTGGTGTATGCCATCAATAAATTTAGGCATTATGTTACTTCTTATGCAGTTTTTGTCTACACAAACCATAAAACTATTAGATATTTAATGAACAAGCTTGTAGTACGGGGTAGACTAGTTAGATGGTTACTATTTCTACAAGAGTTTGATATCACAATAGTGGACAAGCCCGATAAGGCTAATGTAGTAGTAGATTTTATGTCAAGATTTCCAACACAATTAGTAGAAGGGGCATTGGATGTCTCATTTCCAAATGAGAACTTTTTTGATCTTAATATACATATACCTTGGTATGCTGATACTGTAAACTATTTAGTGATAGGGAATATTCCACCACACTTTTCTCCAAGGGAAAAGAGATAGCTGGTACATAGGTGTTTTCCATACTCTTGGATATCTGGTTACCTATTCTACACTGGCCCAAACAATATCATGAGAAGGTGTATAAGGGAAGATGAAATCTTTGATATCATGAAGGCTTGCCATGATGAACCATGTGGGGGTCACTTTGCAACAAAAAGAACAACATTCAAAATCCCCACTACTGGTTACTATTGGCCAAATTTACACAAGGATTCTGTGAAGTATACAATAAGCTGTGATAGGTACCAAAGAATGGGTAAGCCAACAAGGAGTGATAAAATGCCATTACAACCTCAATTAACATTAGCTCCCTTTGAAAAATGGGGTTTATAATTTATTAGACCAATTTCACCTACTTACAACAATAAGGAGTACATTCTAGTTTGCATTGGTTATCTAACTAAGTGGGTAGAAGTGAAGGCATTATAGTTTTCCAAAGATGGAAATGTGGCTAAATTCTTGTATGTGGAAATTTTTACTAGGTATGGAGTACCCAAGGAGATAGTGATTGATCAGGACCAACAATTTACTTTAGAGATCATTACCAAATTGTTTGAGGAATATGAAACAAGTCACAAAAAGTCAACACCTTATCACCGTTAGGCCAATGGTCAGATGGAGGTTACCAATAGAGAAATTAAGAGTATTCTAACCAAGATAGTGCAATTACACAAAAAAGATTGGGTTGCTAGAATACTCGAAGCAGTATGGGAATATAGAACAACATGGAAAACAACAACTAGTTTCACACCCTATAAGCTAGTATATGGAAAAACAACAGTCCTCCCAATATAGTTTGAGTATAAGACCCTTGATGAAGGTGTAAAATCTTGGTGAATCTTGTATACTTCTTGATAAAAATATTAATTTTATTGGCGATTTTTTTTGTTTTCCAGGAAGAAAAAAATCCTAATTGGCGAATATTTTATAATTTCTAGAAGTCTGTGGAAAATCGTGGTGAATTGCAATTTCTTTTAAACGAATAAAATATTTTTCATTAGCGATTAAAACCTTTTTTCAAACCAACAAAAAAAATTCCGTTGGCAAATTAATCCTGTTTTCAAAACTGAAAAAAATGTTGGTGAATAAAACCTATTTTCAAAGCAAAAAGAATATTTTCATTGGTGAATTAAACATAATCTCAAACTAATAAAAAATTTCAGTGGCAAAATAAACGGATATGCCCATAAAAAATCAATGTGGTTGGCGAAAATATCAAATTCTGGGACATATTTTTCGTACATTCAAATTCCTTCATAAAGAGTCTGAAATGCGAACAAGTGCCAACATATTTATTATTTCTAAAGCCAGATGTCAGTGTAAATTAATATAATCTATGACCATTCAATGAATTTTTGATGGACGGTTTTAGTTGTATTCTGAAAGTAAATCTCTGAAGCACTAGGCTTGTGAATTGAAACCTCCAAAATAACACTAGAACCGTTAGATTTCCAGAAGTCAATGGTTGAGATTTTATTACTTATTAAATCACTTAGTTATAACAACTAAAATAATATTAAGGAATGATCAAAACCATCGAAGGAACTGTAGCAAGGTGCAGAATATTAAGGAACTAGTGTTATTGATAAAAATTGGTGCGAAATATTAAGGAAATACTAAAGGAGCCTCTTAAGCACATGTTTTTTTATTATAGTTAAATAGTTGCTATATGGGGCAGCACCCTGTATTAATCAAAAAGAGTTTGTACATTCCTTCATTTCTAGAAAACATTAAAGACCCAGATATTTAATAGAATGAAATGGACACTTATACGGAGTACGGACTACAAACAGACCATCACAAACCAAAATGACCTTCCACAGACACCATATTATGCATTGTTGCAGCCAACCTCATTGGTCTTATTGGCTTTGATTACATTCAGAATCACCGAATAATCATCACCACAAGAACTATGGGTAGGATGGTTTGCTCGTTCCTCCCAACTCCCGGTGTCATTCGCTACCCATTCTTCACCAGTTCCCAGCTCCCAATCCTCCTCGTTTGAAGACCACCTTTCCCCGTCGAGAGCTTCGACCGCTGCAAATGCCTTCACCCAACCCTTCAGGCGGTCTTTGAGAATGTCAGCTGCATGCAGAAGAAAGTCAATACACCTGTCAATCTCCCCCCACCGATTTTTGAGAGCTGCATGGTCCATTGAATGCACTAGGGGAAAATTTGGTATCGAGCATTCATTCCCACGAGCCTTGTAGTAGTGTAGTGATAGAGGGGTCATGAAATTACCATTGACGTTGTCCATTGCCACGTCAATATTTTCCAACATAGAGTGTTGAAAAATCATTTGGCATAGCTTCTTCCCCCGAGATTTCAAGACACCCATGTACATGAGCATTGCCAGAAACATGGCGGGCATTTCTAAATTTGCCCTGAGCTTGTGGGTAGCTAGCAGAAATTCTAGGCCCAAAACATCCTTCACTGCCTAGAGCACCAGTGGGTGCTTGGACACCATTATCCCTTTCAGTCATTTCTTAGTGATTTCACCATGGAAAGCATTCTGCTACTTCGTGAAATTCAAAAACAAAGGAGTCTCTATTTCCCTTGGTGTTTCTCAAGAGCACTAAACCAGTTTGAGAAAAATGAGCACAACAACCCCTATTTGTAGCAAAATCTCCCGCAACCTTATGGAGACTGTACCAAGATTCAAGTGGTGAATTAAATGTTTGTTTTAAAAGACAAATTGCCTAGGAGGAACGTTTTACATAAAGGATGTATAGGCCAAACAAGGCTGAATTATCAACCTTATAAAATAATTTATAATAGTGTGAAGGATATTCCATATCTATAGCCAGATTTCAATGCAAATCAATCTAACCACGATCGTTCGATGAATTATTCATGGACGAATGTAGTTGCATTTCGAAAGTAAATCTTTGAAGCACTAGACTTGCGAATTGAAACCTCTCAAATAACACTAGAACCGTTAGATGCAGACATGTGGCGAGATCAAGGCTCATCACTCATCACTCATTTTTACTTTTCAATGCCTCGACGTTCTACATTTCATTTAATTAAAATTCTCAATCTTTTTGAAGAAAGTGTGGTTGTACTGCTAGTGCCAAAAGTGGTGGTGATTAATGCCATATGTGATATGAACATCTGAAGCAATTTGCTAGACAACTCATAGCTTTAATGAAACAAGATTTGTAATGATTTCATATTTTTTGAGTGGCACTAGTGATTTTGACAACTTGTCAGCTTGAGGCACAGTTTGCATGTAGCCAGATGTCAATCAAATTAAAAATTTTAATTGTACATGAATCACGGTTATCATTATACCTAGGTTGGTAGCGGCACTGGTGGCCCATAAATAGGGATAGTGAATAGTGGATAGTGTCATAAGGGTTTTCATTTTCTAGGGTTAATAAGGATTCATGATGATGTGGTATTATTGGGGATACTATAAATTCTCCTGCCTATAGTTATGTAGTTACAAAGTAATCAGTAAAAGACGAATTTCCTTCAAGTTCAAAATGGGTGGAATTGGAAAGAAGTTGATTTGGTTAACCTAAATTCTCACACAGGTTTTGAACTAGGATGAGGAGCTTTGATGGAGATAAGTGCTATACTAGTGAATGGAAGCTGTGTGCAAAAGATGGGAGCAAATTTACTACTTCTCTTGTATCTTCATAGCTCCTTATTCCCCAACATGGTTCGCCTGGCAAGCCCCATGCATTTATTTTCAGAGACACATTTGTATTACATCTTCTGGATGGCTCTGGTTCTCAAAGGGGATAAGTAAATTTCGTATCTTCACAACTCCCATTTCCCCAAAATAATTGGAACCACCTTTCCCCCAACATGGTTGGAAAATCCCTTGCATTTATTTTCAGAGCCACATTTGTATTACATTGTCACCAACAAAAGCTTGGAATCATGCATTTATTTTTAGAGTTACATTTGTATTAAGTTGTCACCAACAAAAGCTTGGAAATTGGAATCAATTTGTAATCCATTGTCATGAGCAACAACTTGGAATAAATTGTGTCTATGTAAAGTTATTCATTTACACTTACAGTAAAGAGTTATTTTCTGGGTTCAAAACTTTAGTGTCTATGAATCTAATTATCTATTCAAATCATTTTTTTTCCTTTAAGAAATTAAGTAATATACTTTATGCACTTGATAATTCATGGTTATATTGGGCCATCAGGGGAGTGCAATCATTCGTTCCACTGATGTTTATGTGTTACAATGATGTGCTTACTAATATCTATTTAAGAAATAATTGCATGCAGATTTAAAAGTAAAACATAAAGCAATACAAATAAAAAAAGAAAGTTGCCATCAAATTGACAAAAAACATTATAAACACTAAAAGTTGTCGTTATTGATTTCTTATTTGTCGTTGACCTTTTCCCCGGGTTCCTGATATCATTATTCATTTTTTTAAGTCCTTTGCAATGTTAAGTTACCAACCCCTTGGCCTTGATGTCAATCCTAGTGCACTAAAGTTTAAAACAACTTTAAAACACATGTGTCATGTTTATTGTTTTAAGTTAATATCATAAATTACTCAAGTTTCAACCGTTCGATGAACATTTGATGTATGGTTGTAGTTGCATTCCACAATGAAATGCATAGAGCGATAGGCTTGCAAACTTAAACCTCTGGAATCACCCTATAACTGTTAGATTTAGAAAGATCAATGGTTTAGAATTTAATTCATGGTTATATCGGGCCATGAGGGAGTGCAATCATTCGTTCCATCGATGTTTATGTGTTACAACGATGTGCTTACTAATATCTATTTAAGAAATAATTGCATGCAGATTTAAAAGTAAAACATAAAGCAATACAAATGAAAAAAGAAAGTTGACATCAAATTGACAAAAAACAACAATGTGCTTACTAATATCTATTTAAGAAATAATTGCATGCAAATTTAAAAGTAAAACATAAAGCAATACAAATGAAAAAAGAAAGTTGCCATCAAATTGAAAAAAACATTATAAACACTAAAAGTTGTTGTTGACCTTCTCCCCCGGTTCCCAATATCACTATTCATTTTATAAGTCCTTTGCAACGTTAAGTTACCGGCCCCTTGGCCTTGATGTCAATCCTAGTGAACTAAAGTTTAAAAAGACTTTAAAACACATGTATCATGTTTATTGTTTTAAGTTAATATCAAAAATTACTCAAGTTTCAACTGTTCGATGAACATTTGATGTATGGTTGTAGTTACGTTCCCGAATGAAATGCAAAGAGCGATAGGCTTGCAAACTTAAACCTCTGGAATCACCCTATAACTGTTAGATTTAGAAAGATCAACGGTTTAGAATTTGCAACATGTAGACCTAAGATGTTTCATTCACTTTAATGTTCCAAATTTGAGAAAAAAATCACTTTGTACTGGTAAGTGTCAAGTAATTTTTTTTTAAGTGAGAGGGTCATCACATAGGGAGATTTCAATCTTCAGATTGCTCATTGCAGTGCACCACCTTGTTTTGGATTCCACAGTTCCAGTTCCAACAAAGACATTCCAGTTTTCACGACTGTCAACATTAATCTTTTCAAGAGTCATAACTCAGAATCCGGGTAAGTGAAAGAATTCTTGTAGCTACGTTTCATTGTTTGACATTTCTTAAAATCTTATTTTCTCAAACTTTGAAGTTTGGGTTTAGAGACTTAAGAATTAAGAAAAATTAAGGAGGACTAATAAGTATTAGGGAATTCAAATTTCACAACTTCACATTGTCTAAGAATGTCTACCATCAGTACCACTAGAGTAATGTCCGATAAAAAAATACATTATGCAGAATTGCTTAAAACCCCAGGTTTCTCTGATGGGTACCATGATATTTATGATCCTAAAATCTATGGTAGGTGTACCTCAGAACATAGATTTTAATCTCATAATAAGGTTGCAAATAAAATGCAAGTTAATAGTATCAATGCACCGTGGGTAACTAGATTAGGGCGCACGATGTTACATGAGGTTTTCCCTTGCCCATAATTTATCATGGTTTGTGCCCAAAATTATGATGATAATAAAAGAGTAAATGTTAATAAAGATAGAAAAGAAGAATTGTTATCCATTAATGCAGAAGAACTTGGAAAAGTGTTGGGGTTTACAACCGAAGAATTTGGAAATGCCCACATTGACCTAAAAAAGATTGCTAGTGATTATGAAGGAGTGGAAGAAAGGGAGAAAAATGATTTCTTAAATAAAATAGTCCAGGATAGAAACAAATTGAAGGGTGATCATAAGCCTCCTTATGATTTGGATATTTTTAAACCATGGGTTCAGGATACTATTTCCATGCTAGCATTTTTCCTCGATCTAGATAGCAATTTGGAAGTGGGTGCAAGTATCCTTGAAATGGTATATACTATCCATTATGGTGTTCCACATGTCAAATATAACTTTATTCAGCATATTGTAGAATCCATGCATAAACAATTTTTAATGACTAAAGGAGGTTCCACCAAGAAATTTAGGTTCACAACCTACTTGTGCTATCTTTTCCTATTCAAATTTAGAGGAATGTTTCAGACCAACAAGCTTCAGATTCAGCCCTATAGTAATGCCGAGGAAAATAAAATGGCTCCAGTATATGAATGGACCATTGAGATAAGGATGCATGATTCTCGAAGGAACTACAATTTGGCTCCATTGCATCAAGCAATTACAAATACTCCAATGCCTAGATTGCCTATGTCATGTAGAAACTGCATTCAACTAGGAAAAGAAATACAATTGGCTGATTGGTACTTAATGGAAGAATATACTGTGCTAAGATTTTATGGATCAGGAGTACAACCATACAAACTTCCAATACATGTGACATAAAGGGTTTTTGCATTGGAATATGTAAGGAAGATGCAAAGTGCTGATGAACTACACTTTCTCAGTCAGCAAAAGAAGACCTTATTTCTTTCTTTACCTTTTTCATGTGGAGGGTTCACATTCGAGAGAAAATAATTTAGTGTGGCACACAATCTTTTGAATTTTTTTGATTTTGATGCTATCTATCATTGGCAGTATGATCCATGTGACATCATTAAATCAATGATTGTGTCCAATAAGAATGCTACAAGTAGAATTCAACATCAAAGTAAACCCTTGCTTGAAAACTTGAGAAACAAGGATTCTTGGGATGAGGTCAAAATAGCAATGGAGAAAAGTGTTGCTGAGAATGGTATTTCTTTTGAACAATTGTCAGCAGAAATTATGGCATTGCACTGAAAGACAATCAGGACATACAACAATTTTTATGAAAAAAGTGAAAAACCATCTAGTAGAGTAAAAATACTAGGTTCTCTAGAGAAGGAAGTACTGATAAAAATTGGTCACGATAAAAAATTGCTGCCTTTTGGTCTATGAGGAAGGAGCTAGGTGATCCAAGAGCTCTTGCAGATTATGGAGATAACGAAGAAGATAAAGAGTTTAGAAAACTATGGAATATAGAGCATCCCAATGAACAAGAAGATAAAGAATCTGATGATGAATCTAATGATGATAGGGAAGAACAAAGCCATGTCAATTATAAACCTGGTTTAAGTGAGGCCACAAAAGAAGCATATACTTTAGGAGCAACCATAGTTGAAAAAATGGGTTATGAAGGTGGTCTTTTGGGGTACTAAAGACAAGGCCCTTGGACAGTAATAGATGTTGAGCATATAAAACCAGTTGATAAATCTGGCCTTGGGCTTGGAGGTGAAGAATCAGACCAAGGGCAATGACATACAAGTCAATTTGTTAGAGCTTCAAATCCTCATCCTCATGGTCAGATACAATCACAACTAGGACATGCCCATGGTGGAGAGCTTAGTGCAATTGACACTACCACTGGTGGTGATGGTATGGGTAGTAGTAATAGTAGTGGTCAACATGTGCACAAGAGGACAACATGAACAATACAAGATACCACATAAACACCAGGTGATCAAGGCATAGAAAAGAGGCAAAGGATTTTGACAGGTCCAAGTCACACTATCAGTGGATCCACCACAAAGGAGTTATTTCCAGGCACTCCCCCATTGTTAGCAACTGCAAGTACTCCTATTCCTTCACCATTCAAGAATTACATCATTCTTGTATCCCCAAATTTTGGTTTCATTGAAGATTTTAAAAAGAAATCAGACTTGTATAAAAAAGAAAAGAAGCAACTGATGGAGAGTGCATCTACTATAACTTCAAAGCCTGCAACAACCATGGTATTACCCACATTTGACACAAATAAAGAAATCATGGAGTACACAATTTTTGTTCCCACAGTTCAAAACAAACTAGCAAATCAGATGGATCGATCTGAATACCAGGTGACCAATTTTCAATTGGATTTTTCTGGACTCAAAAATACTGACAAACTTAATGTATCAAAGAAGAACAATGAATTGGTGTACACATCATTTTTAAAGAAAGATAGAAAGAAGAAAAGGTTGCAGATTCAAATAGAAAAGTTACAGGAAGACCTAGAAAATGAGAAAGCAAAGAGGAAAGCACCAGATAACAAGAGCAATGAATTAGAAAAAAAGAATAAAAAAATCTGCCTCTACATCATCAAGCAAAGAGGATAAACATAATGAGAGAGAAGTGAATGACTTGAAGCAAAGGCTAGATGATAGCAATAAGAAATATGATGAGGAAAAATCCACTTCAGAAAAATTAAGACTAAGCATTTTTAATGGAAATGCATAGTGGGAACACAAATTGGAGAAACAAAGAAAAATAAATGAAAGATTGGAGGCAGAGCTGATCGAAGCAAAAAGAAGAAATTAACTCTTGTCAAAATAAGTTATCTGCATTTTGTAGAGATACAATGAGGCATATGAAACAAAAGATCTGGGATGAAATAATGCAGAGGTTTGATCATTTGTGTGACATGTTTCAATTGATTGATGCTATCAAACAACATTATAAGAAGCTCAACAAATATTTAGTGGACAACAAAAATGTGTTGGAATTAGAGAAATCTGCAAATAAAGTTCTAAAAACAGTTTACAAAGCCAGTGACAATCATTTGAAATCGAAAGGGATTACTAATCAGATTGCTACCTCAATGAAGTTGGTCATCTATCATTGAAAAGTGTTTGAGAATGCATGGAACAAATGAATATTTGCATTTGGTTGCAGACAAGATGAAGGTGGTGGATGAAAAGGTAAGGAACTTCACATAGCTTGGTTTTCCAGAGGCTTTTGACACAAATGACCAATTCATTGGAAAGGATGATTTCAGAAAGATAGAGGGTGCAAGGAAGATAGATTTGGACCAGTTTCCTCAGAACCCACATGTGGTGAACTATTTGGATTCCATTAGAACACTGATAACCTTGAATGCAAAATTGAATGAAGAATTCAAGACAGGTTCCACTTCCAATTACAATCATGAAATATTAACAAAACTTCAAGTCAAACAACATCAGTTAGAACAAATGAAAATTCCACCACCTGAAGAGTGGAAGTTGCTAGAAAAGGTGATACAGTGACTTGATTTTTGAATCTTTGATAATATGAGTTCCCAAGTTCCAACTCAGCTATGTGCAGAGTTGTCTTTAGGCATTGGCAAGATTTTGCATTGCCAATGCCTCTATGTACTCCTTCATGTGAAAATCAATTAAAAATCTCAAATTCAAACTTCAGTAATGTGATGATGTTCAATTATCTATATTATTTATTTTATCATTTGAAGAAAAAGTGTATGGTTTCAAATACTAGATACACATTAAGTGATTGCTAATGTTCATTGTTGTATATGCTACTAATACTATTGTTAAAATGTTATTAAGCATTGAGTTGAGTGATGAATCACTGAGTACATTTTCAAGTTTTACTTTTAACACAATTAAAATATGAACTATAAGGTGATGAACTATTAGCTCATTATATTTACTTCTTGGTAGAGCTTCCAAGTTATGGATGTTGAACTGTTAGCTCATTATATTTACTTCTTGGTAGAGCTTCTAAGTTATGGATGTTGAATTTTTAGCTTCTGTTATGTTGGGAGTAAAAATCCTACTTAGTATCCACCAACTTACACCTCACCCACATCCCACATACTACAAAAATACACTACATTTGATTATATGATTAGCACAAATTGCAGAGATTTGTGTGACCAGATCCATTTTTGTGGCCCACATTACCACTTGATCATATCCATAAATAAATCTAAAAACCCATGGTCAAAACCCCTATTCTAAAAAATTCAATCTACTAACAAATTAAATGTACTTCCACATAGTCAATTTGAATAACATAAACAACCACTTTGGAGATAGCCAAATAAGTTAATAACATATAAGCATATGAATCCACAACAGTTGAACATTCGAAAGAAAATCAGTAATTATGCGTAACCTTCTCCATTGTATTGATCTTCAAATGATATGCATTATAACAATAGTTTATGATATGAGATGGATGGGAAAATTGGTGCAATCTATCTTCTTACTATTTTCTACTTTAAATTCTAATTAAAAATGATGTGATGATCTCCTATTCGGGTCTTGATCTCTCTTATATATGAGAGGAAACAAGCTACAAACCCGTTACAAAAAGTCATGACATTTGATAACTAAACATAACTCAAATAAAAAAATGTCGTAGGTGAATGCACCAATCCGTTAATCTCCAAGCAGAAACCTGTGACCACCTAAGATCTGTTCAAATCTTCTACTCCATGATAGGGCACTCATCATGCTGTCGACTGACGTTCTTACTCTGATGGTTGCCCCATTGCATCTGACACATCCACAATTTGGATAATAAACAGATTGATTGTAGAGAGGTGATGGATGTACTCCTGTTCAACATAGGTGTCTACGTTAGAGATCACCTCTTTCATATCATATTCCATATACATTATTTTTTTGAGCTTCTTATGAGTGTTTTGTAAAACCAGATCCTCATCATTGATTTCTTGCAACACAACAATTAGAGGCCCAACAAGCTCTTCCTTCCAATCATCATAGTCTCGCAGATTTCCAATGTCATTATGAAGTGTCAGGATTGAATCAAAGCAGCTGAAATATTCCCTAAGCCTGTTATGATATCCATTATGTGAATCAATATTTGTCCTTTCATGATTTTCTTATCTAGGAGCTCCTTTCTTTTCTCAATCATTCTCCCCTACAATCATTCATTCTCCACCAATGCAATGTGTGTCTATTTGAATAGTTTCCAAAATTCATCAACATACTTCATCATTTTGTTGAATCTTTCTTTGATCATTTCAGATATAGTGTTATATTTGATGGTTTTCACTTCTTTCTCCAATTCTTTGCATTTCTCCTGGGATTTCAGATGGAAATTCTTCCACTAGGCTACATCAGCCAATGCATCAAGCACTCTCTCATCATTTTCAATCCATGGGGAGTACAACTATGATATGGAGGAGGAAGATGTTCTTTCTCTCTGATTTTCTAACTCCTTCAGTTTGTCATTTCCCTTAATCAGTTTTTTGATCTGTGCTTTGGTAAATTTTTCCACATTTATGTTCAATTGTGTGGTCTCCATAGGGTTGGTATCCTCTAATTTTTGAACCAAGAGATGTCCAAACATTTGGTTTGGATTACTAATTATAGAAGGTCTTTTATCATGGGGATATGATGACCAAATAAGCAAGGTAGATTCGTCTAGGTTGTACCCAAATCTTGAATACATTTTGTCACTTGATTCTTCTGTTAAGTTCATTGTCTTATCCCCTCTTTTTCTGAAGCTATCAAATACAATTGAAGAGCTAATATCCCACCTTGACAGGAGAAACACTCCAGCTTATTGAAGTAATTTCCTTCCTCTTTCGGGAGTGATGGACTCCATTTCCTTATCCACCTCCCTTTTCAATTCCTCTAGAGCAGTTGCCTCCTATTCAAGAGTGTTATCCTGTATCTTTTGTCTCATTTTTCTGCCTTTATATTCATAAAAAAATGATTTAAATTCAGAAGATTTAACAAAATCACAATAAAAAATAAACTCTTGTCTCGCCCTGACCCTCACATCATTAGATAGTTCATTTGATGCCTCAAATCTTACAATATTCTGCTCTTGAGGGGTCTCATATTGTGAAATCATAGGAGCACTTATTTGTTTGACCTGATCACCCTCTTCATCACTCTCCTCTTCTTCACTTATATCAGTATCTACAGAAAAAACATACCTCAAGAGTAGGCTATGAAGGTATGTAATCCAAGGGATCTATGTCTTCAGCTTGTACTCCTGAATAGGTTGCATGAGGCACATCAAAAACAATTGGGGGAACATCCTTTACCAGTTCATTGACATGAGTGATGAGTTTCTCAATTCTTGTTAAAGGATCATGTATCTCACCAAATGCCTTTGAATAAGATGGGACATTTTTTCTCTTCCATTCCTCTACAAGCATAATCTTGTTATAGGCGGCCATTCTTTCCTTGGTGGAAGCCTCATCATGGTTTCTTATCACATCTTCAACTAAGAAAAAATGTTCATACCCTGATAGCCCCTACGATAATCTCGCATTGTGAATAAACCCTTCTGCATCAAATTGTTTCCTTACATCACCTAGAGGTAGGTTGTGTTGTGCTAATTTACCATCAATTTCCCCATATCCTTTATTGGAAACCACTGTAAAGTCTCCAAAACATAAGGTGCTGGGCATAATTGATTGTTTGCTATGTCCTTTGTGGTGTTTGGCATCAGATTTTACCAATTGCCCCATAATTTCTAAATGAGCAATTCGGTCAGGAACTACTCGTGGCATCAAGTGTGGAGCTTCTTCGAATCCATAAACCCTTATCACTGTACAATCAAAGAAAGAATACCAGTTTCCCTAGTTATGATTCACTTTATTTCTGGGGTCATTTTCCTTTGGTCTTAGAAATATGTGTACTTCTAGGGATAGGTTATAATTGCATGGATATCCCAACAACTTCATCAATGGTTTTACAAAAAAAAAAATTCAAAAAAAAGGTAATGAGACCTACCAAATCGACTGTCCCACAATGAAGTCCACATTTGTACAGGTTTGAAATATCCATTTTCATCTATATCTTTTATTCTTAATTCTTCACTCCAGACCCCTCTAACTTGTCCTTCATACAAAAGAAAATTCATAAGCAAAGAATAGTGTTCAAAATTAATATTATCACTATTATTTTTAATCTTTTCAAGCCCTCGATTTAGGGCATTGGCCAAGTAGCTAGCATAATAAAATGGCTTGGAATCCTTGCTCTTTATGTCTACAACTAATACCATTGGGGCAATCGACATGAGAGGCAAAACCTCTAATCCCAAAATCTGACCAACTAAATAATAAGTGTATCAAAAATACTCTTCAAACAAATCTTCATAGAAAGGAGGGTTTTCACTGCTAGAGAACCTACTGAGTTGGCCTCCTTCATCCTTGGGCCTATTCAAAGGTAACTTCCATCTCTTATAGCTGGTATCCATGTGGCGATACTCTTTCAAGAGGTCTTCGACCGTGAATGATAAATTCAGTGAACACTCTAACTGAAATACATTAGAAATGAGATCCCTAGAAATAACAAGCATGTCACCCCCGCCATGTGAATGAATAGTTTTTTTCTTGGGGTCATATCTGATAGAAAGAGGTTTAATTAGCTCTATGTTCACAAACACATTGGACACCACAAGTCTTCCCAGGTCCAACCTCCACAGATTGTAGACTGGTTGAAACCTAAATTGTTTTATGTAATGGTACATGAAGAGCTTGTACCCTCATTGTGGTGTCGAAATATCTCCTAAGCCCTTATGTTTTTCCCATAGTCGATCCATTGAAGTATTCATTTGAGCACTCCTCTTGGGTCTCGGCCCTGACCCAGGGCATTGATCTATCAGGTCTTCATTTAGGAGTCTCTTAGTCTCTTAGTCTTTTGATTTTTGGTTTTCTATTTTTAGCTTTGGGTTTGTCTATACTCTCTTCCATTATTTAAATATTAAGCTTTTGAAGAGAATAGCTTCTTAGCTGGGTTTGAAGTACTTACTTGAGTCTCGTTGAGTCACCTCCACTACTCTTTGTTGCGTAAGAACTCCAAGTTTTTCCTTTCTGCTTCTACCCTTAGCGAAATCTTCCAGGATTTTGTAACAACTATGCGATCAACTTGAGATATAATTCACTTCAATTTTGGTTCATAAATGCACCATCCATGGACCGTCTTTTAGTCTTGTCATCGGAGAAGAACATTTATTTCAAATATCGCTAAGTCGATGATGCCTTGTGATGTCATATCAGTCTTTCATTGATAGCCACCCTCTCCATCGATGGACACATTTCCTTCGGTCTATCATTGGGACACTAGATAATGTTTCCATGATGCACCCTAGTTCCCCTGATATACTTTATGCATTCGATAATTTATGGTTATATCGGGCCATCAGGGGAGTGCAATCATTCGTTCCACCGATGTTTATGTGTTACAACGATGTGCTTAATTTTGTTGACTCTATCAATATATCGGGGAGAGCACCTTAGGAGTCAACCTGATAGAGTATTGTTACACCAATACTAGGTTGTGAGCTATTTTCATCAAGCCATTGGCGGGGCTATGATGGGGGTTCTGCCGATGAAGCATTGTTAGGCTGATGGTATTGAATTTTGTTAGGAATGGGGGAAGGACTATGAGATTTCAAATTTGTTTATGGATGCAATGTAGGCTATAACATGGATCTTATCACACAAATTTCTACAATTTACATTGATCATAATATCAAAGTGTGGTATATTTTTGTGATTATTGATATGTGGAAGATAAGTGGGGTGGAGGCTAGTTTCTTTGTAAAGAAGAATTAAAATTCCTTTTATGAGATAAAATTTTATATCACAATTTCATGGATGATGGAATACAATATAAAATATCATCAACTACAATTTGGAATATGATTCATGAAGTGCAATATAATATAAAATATCATGAAGTGCAATGATTCACAATTTATTTGAATACGATATAAAATATCATCAACTACAGTTTGGAATATGATTCATGCAGTGCAATATAAAATAAGATATCATGAAGTGCAATGATTCACAATTTCAATGTTCATTGAATACAATATAAAATATATCATCAACTATAGTCTAGACTTTGGAACAATGGAAACTGATTCATGAAGTGTAGTAAAAATACCTAAAACCTACTAATTCTCTTCCATTTCCCAAATGGAGTCAAGGTCCTCAAACTAATGCTCATCTTGAGATAAAGTAAAAGAGTCATCTTGATTCTGAGTCTGCTCTACATTTTCTTTGGCTTGTGTCTCAAATTCAACATTCATTGTGTGATTTGTGTCAAATTCAATGTCATTGTCATTTGTCTCAGTCCCACTACCACTTCCAGTGTCACCAGTACCAGCGTTTGGAATTGGAGTGTCTATGTTGCAAAACCTGGTCCCTCTTCTTTCACATGTGGACCTCCAGATTGTGAGTGCCCTTTGAAAAGGATTTTTTTTGACATTATACGCACTTCCTTTCATCCTCAAGCAATTTTCCAAATTCTTGTCCAATTTGTTTCTTAACTTTGATTTCAAAAACCCCAATGTACTTAAAAATCTCTCATCCTCCACCGACCCCAATATCATTGTTTGACATAAATCAACAAGTTTGAAATATTCTGATATTGAACCACACAATATTTCACTCTGACCTAAGCTTATCCAAACCTTTTTTATTGATCCCAGTTCAAAGGCCTTCTCCTTGCCCAAGGATTTATACTAGTCCTTCATGGCTATTGAAAAACTCCTACATTGTTGTCTAATCTTATTTTCATTTAAAATTCCTTCTATTGTCTGCTCATTGTATGTTATCTTTTTCGAAAATTGTTCGATCAAGATTTTTACTTGATCATGAAAATATTTTGGGTTATTTCAGTTTACCCAAAATTGAGGATACACGATACCCATGGCTTCACGTATTTCATGTTGAGGGAATATTTCATGAATCTCTGAGGAAAGAGATTTTGCAATTTCCTTCAAATTATCACTAATAGATTTAACAATTTCGTTAAAATCTTCCTTGTTAACAACTACTTCTCTACTTGAGCGCGTAGTTCTCTTACAATGGCAAATTGGTATCTCATATCCACGTACACAGATACATAAGTGCTTGCTTGCAATAAACTATAAATAATTATTGGGATTATTCAAATCAGTAATTTTTCGCCACATGAAATAATTTGCGCCTTCTTGTGTTAGATCTAGATATAGATGATCAAGGGCCAAGCATGTAAGTTTACGTAGATTGGCATATTCATAAATATACATAGTTCTGTCTTGGGCTTTCTTCACAAGATTTTTCATCACATCCAACATGGGAAGAATACTAGCTAAAGTCAAGAGTGTCTCTATATCGCTTAACCTATGTAAGAGGTCAAGAGCTTTGTCTACTGTACTATGATAATCATACATCACTCCAATCAAGGATTGATATTCTGAAAGAACTCGTTGTGCTGGTCCATGCAGGGAGATCCATCTGGCATCAACATCCTTGAGAAGCTTGTTTCCTGGTGTTATTCCCTCAACAAAATTTTGAAATTCTTGGAAATGTTTGGGACTTCGATAGAAGTATGCATGGATCTCGTGAACTAGATTTTCAACTTTTGATACTGTAGGAAACTTGCTTACACTTTTGAATGCTAAATTAATTATGTGGGTCATGCAGTGAATGGAAAGCATGTATGGTACAAAAGTAGTTTGTAAATTTGTACAAAAACCGCTCCTTTGACTTTGCATCACTGCAACTCCATCAAATCCTACACACACCATTTTTTTGGCAATTGTCAACTCATCCATACCTGCAATTTCATTCAAAGATTTCTTGACTAGTTCAAATAGATTTTGCGATGTTGAACTTTCCTTCATTTTATGAACACAAAGAAGATGAGCTTGGTGAACATGTTGTTCTAAAGTATAAAAATGCATACAGACCCAAGAAGTATTATCTACCGCAGTAACTTCATCTAAAGATAATGCAATGAAATTTGACTCTTTTACTTTCTCCTTTAAATCTACCTTTTCCACTGCAGCAAGATAGTTTTCCCATTCCCATCCAATGTTTACTAACCAATGTGAGAAGGGAAAGTGAGGAACAATCAAATAAGCTAATAAACTACAATATTCTAGGTAGTATGTCATAGGACACCCTCTGGACAAAATATGAAAAACAACACTCAGTTGAACAGTTTTTGATAGATTTGTTGCTGCCATTTCTTTTCCAAAATGAGCCTCAAGTGTACCTTGACATTCATCAAGCTTCAAAATTCTATGGTTATACTATTCATATTTCATGTCATACTTAACATGAAGACATTCTTCCTTTGATTTCCATTGTAAGACTGATTGTTCCTTTTCGTCTATGATTTGTTTTTCATAAAGTTTACTGATATGCTTTTCTATTGTGTCAAGCTTTAGCTACAACATCTTGTCTCTTCCACATTTCCAACTACAAATTGCACACTTGCTTAGTGTTGCTTTTCAATATCGTTCTCATTTCCCACCCCCACTAGTACAATAAATGGGTACATCAACAACCAAGAAAGTTGAAAACTCCTTGTCATTTCCCACTCGCACCCCAATTTGGATTTTCCTTTTCTTTTCTTGCTACCAACATCATCCTCATCCAAGTCAATTATCTCATTTTTCCTAACCAGGGTATCCCTTGGAACATCTTCTGTGGTATTTCCATCCTCACTTGATACATTTTGATTTAACTCAATGACAATCTCACCTTGACCTTCTTGTGGCGGTGAGGTATTGTGAATACCTTCTTCATTAATATTTGGTGGAAGAGTTGATGATGTAGCTCCATCTTGATCTATTGGATCATAAGCTTTGCCAATTCCAAAGTAAGATTGTATGGTACCTCTATGTTTTGGGAATTTGGATGGCCTCCCAGTCTCTTCATTACCCCAAGGAGTCTTACCCTTGCTGCTTGACATATTGATCTCTCACTTCAAATAAAAGCTGGAAAAAATGTCTTCTTGTTTAAGAAGGACAGACCGCACATAATATAGATCCCATTCCCTACTCAAAATCATCGCAAGAATGGAAAATAGATAAAAAAATCTTATTATTATAAATAATAACAATATGAAGAAATGATCACTCACCTTTAAGTCTACATTGTCGGCTTTCGTTGACTTCTGAATCGAGAAGTAGAACCTCAGAACTGAACAAAATGTGTAAGAATAAATGACAGTTTCAATTGTATTTATGTCAATCCATATTTGGCGAATTCCACTGGATTTTTAAATGGTATGTTAAAAATTTGGTGAATCCCGCGTGCTTATACAACGATACTTTGTAATTTTCAAGGCGAAATGTGTCCTCAAATGTAATTATTTTTAAATGTTATTGGCGAAATAGGTCCTCATAAGCAACTATTTATAAATTTTAATTGGTGAAATGGGTCTTCACAAGAAACTATTTATAAATTTTAATTGGCGAAATGGGTCCTCGTATAAAGTTCTTTTAATAGTATTGGAAAATATGTAGGTGTTTTGTGACATGCTCCCGGGATTCTAGGCGAAAATATTAATCGGTCCATTGGAAACACGTAGTTTTTTATGGAAAATTTATTGCCTAAACATGCCTCATAAAAAAAAACCATTAGCGAATGGACATGCATTGGACCGATAGTTCATAAAATCGGGGCGATTTGGACACCCTGTTGGGTACGATTAATTCACCAATTTTGACTTGCCTGATTCCTAGAATTTGCCAATTGGCGAAGATTCACCACTAAAGTTTTCCCTGCTGAGATAGTACAAAAGCAGATGAAAAAGTGGCATGACCAATATATTAAGACAAAGGAATTTAATGTAGGAGAATGGGCCTTATTATATGATTCAATATACAAGGATTTCTAGGGGAAACTTCAATCCAGATGGTTGGGACCTTATGAGATCAACCAATTCTTTCCTAATGGAGCAGTGAATTTTCACACCATAGATGCAGTAAGGTTCTCTCTCCTAGTCAATGAGAATAGGATGAAACTTTACAAGAAACCAGTACAAAAGGAAGATATCATTCTTTCTCTATTTTAGCAGTATGGTCCTCAAAGTGATCCAAATTCAAGTTCAAAAATACAGAATGATGACTCAAAAACAACAAATATAGCAAGTTCTTCAGGTGACTCAGTGATTGAGCTACACAGCTCAATCCCTGAGATCACTCAGGTTTAATTTCTTATTCCACATCACATGCACACACAACAAAGTCAAAATGGCGTACATACTTTTCCCAGAGGGACCTATCTTATATATACAACTTTCAACATTCAATAAGGGCCCTGCTACAGTAGGGACTTGTACCACAAAAGTTGTCATAATTCAGATGGGACCTGATGCTGAAGGTACCCGCAACACCGTCTATTAGGAAATTTCAAAAATTGGCACCACATTAATTGCACTTCGTACCTTTTTCACCTCAATTTTCTCACACATGTAATATCCATCTTATCATAATAAGTACTCACAACATGCTTATCTTATTTCACGCTGCCAATTCAAATTTGAAGCATTTGAACTGTCACATCACTAACTATTATCTGTCTATTTCATTTCATTACATTACACCTGGCACCTCATCATCCATTCACCTAAAATTACTTCTCATCACATCAAATCATCCTATAGATACATTTTATTCATCTCACACGTGCAATGTTTAGTTAATCACCTCCGACAGGTACACAAAGTACATTACCATAATATCATGGATCTCTTAACACTTTCATTATGTATTTTCATATTAAATTAAGCATGCGATATATTATTACACATATTTCCATATTCTCTCATGATACCTTCACCTATCACGAGTTGAAGTAAGGTCACTTCAAACCTTAAGTTGTGGGGAGGGTACAATATTAGCCTGTTTTTTTGTTTTTCACCACCTAAAAACCAAATGCAATCAAACATACATGACATGCAAACCTTTTATGTCCTAATTTGCATCTACCTTTTTGTTGTTAATTCAATTGCCAATTTCCTACAATCTATGATCCTAAGCTAAGTCGAACCAAATTTTAAGCTGATACAAAGGAAAAGAGGGAGTTGTAGTTACAATATAGTTGTAGTGAAGAGTACATGTGAAAATAATAGAGTAAGAGAAGGGTTTGAGGGTGGTGAAGTGAAAATTGAGCTTAATTTCTAAGGTTTAAACATTGAGCAAAGGTAAAGAGATTCACCAATGGGAGGTGATGTTATTAGGAGAGATTCGTCAATGCACAAGCAGATATTAGAAGATGAAATGGTATTGCCTACCTTCACAAGAGTTGGTTAGCTAGATTACTTTCTAAAGCTAACAAAATTTGACAATGACATAACATGAATATTTGTAGCCACATTGGAGCACGATGAAGCAATGGTGAAAGGGTTGTCAGTAGATGCATCTGAAGTAGAAGTAGCATAATTATTTGTTTTACCTAGGACTGGAGCAGAGTTTCCAGTTCGAGTAGATGCAATGGTTGCAAGAGAGGAATTCTATGAGCAAGGAGAAAATTTGGATTCATTTTCCCAAAGTACAAAAAGACTTTCTCTTCCATGGATTTGGGCCAATTGTGCTTCCTATGTTATTAGATACCTTACTTGCGATAGTAGACAATATCTTCTATGTACTATACATTTCAAATTACTTAGTCATCTTCATCATAATAGACTAGTAAATGTGCCCAATTTCCTTTACACTATGTTGAAAAGGATGGCATCTAAATACCAAAGGAAACATAGTGATACAACTTTATCACATCACTATTTAATAGCCCTATTAGCAAAAAGGAGCTTGAGAATTCAATATCCCCAGATCTCTTAAGAAGACTTTGTGAGTTTTCAAGATATTAACAGTCTACTTGAGGCACCTACAGTACCGAAACCTTAGAGCCTCAAGCTGAACCTACAAGAGGAAGTTCTCCTGTCTCCATGGCTTCACCTACCCATAGCAAAGGTGAGCCTGAGGAGCACAATGTACTAGATTCTAGGTCACCAATAGTAGAAGAAATCCCATCTTCCTCAAAACCACCTAAATCCAAGAAAAGAAGAGGTAGTACATCCACACCTTCTAAAATAGAGAAGAAACATAAGGATGTTCAGAAGAAAAAGAAGGATGTTCAAAAGGAGAAACCTACACTTGGGCGTTCAAGCCGATTGAAAAAGCAAGGTGTGGAAAAACCAAAAGATACAAGGGGAAATGAACAATAGGAAGAGGATGTAATGTTGGTTGAAACAAACTTAGAAGGGAAGGGAAATACCCCTAGAAATGTGCATACACTTGCAAAGAGGAAGAGGTATGTATCCACCACTTCTGATTCAAACTCAGAAGATGCATTTGTTTCCAAGAAAACCCCAGATAGTCCTAATCATGAAGACTATGATTGTACAGGGGGTGATAATGAACAATTTTTCAAAATAGAGGAAATTTTTTTAGAAGATAGAAATGTCAGAAAGGAGATGCAGGAAACTCTAGAAAGAATTAAACATCTAGAAGAACTAGTGCAAAGTTATGAGAAGAGAGATAATAAAAAGGAGACAAAAATACAAGAATTGGAAGAGAAGCTGCAGACATATGGCCATGGTGCAAAGCTAGACCTATTGGCAAAATTGGCCATGACCAAAATAGGGGATGGAGAACTTGTAGTAGCAAATCATAAACCTGCTACCATAAAAACCCCAATTCACCACACAAATTTGTCTCTTGGTTATCAACTATGGAAAGTCACTAATGAATTCTCACAGGAGAAAGAAAAGTGGAGAAAAGAAAAAGAAACTTTGATTTCAAATCACACCAAAGTATTGGAGGGGAAGGACACTGAATTGAGCAAAATGACAGTCAGAATGGAAGAAATAGCAGATAAGGATGCCCAAATTATCAGGTGCAGACCCCCATCTAGAATATATGTATTATTTCTCTAGGAAAAATGTCCAAGTTTTCAATTTAGTAGACTGATAAGCAACAAACCAGTTTCTATGAGCGACAAGTTTGAATTCCTCCATGGTTTTGTTAATGCTACTCTTGATGAGCAAGAACAACTGTGTGAGTACTATTTGCACAATTATGCGGTTTTAGAGGATGCACAATGGAATCCATTAATATTTGTAGGGGATTTGCAGGTAAGATCTTTAGCATCCTATTTTAGAAATGAACAATTTAGAGGATAACTCATAGAGGAATATGCAGAAAGGGAAAAGTCAATTGCACTTCCAGTGAGGAAAGAGTCTAAAGATCTTGATGAGATAGTAGATGAATGGTTAAAACTCTTGAAACACAAGGGTGTAGGAAGAAAAATTATGAAGGTAAGTGTACAGGACTATGAAAGAATGAAGACAATAGCAATTGGGTTAGTTCAAAATGGTTATAAATATGTATAGGAAAGGTGGGACAGTTTGACTCTAGAGTTACAAAGGAAGGTACCTCATCTAGTATATAACTTCATATCTATGCTTGAAAGAGTGAAACGGTACATGGATATTGCTATTTATCAAGCTACTAAATGGATACCACTCACCTTCCAACTACCTATGCTCCTTCATCTAGTTCCACATTGGACAAGAGATAGGATGAAGGAATGTTAGGAGGTTGAGAAAACCAGAATGAAGAAACTTGCAGTTTATAGAGGGTTCTATCTGAAGTAGATCAAGGGAGTAGAGATTGTCATAGACCTCAGGGAAATTATATTGCATTATAATCTGTACCCCTAGTTTTTTTTGCTTGAGGGCAAGCAAAAGTATAGTTGGGGGAGTGATGAGTCTATTTAATACTCCATTTCTTGATGTTTTTATGCATGCTTTCAGACATTATCAAACAATCCTTCAAAAAATATTCCTATGCTATGCTATCTTTTTATGCTTATTATACAACCTTGGACCTGAATTATAGTAATAGAAATATAGTTATGCTATAGTAGCATTGCATGAATTATATGTGAATATGTATGAAATGTAGTTGGAATTCCATGTTTAATCATGGTAGTTAGCTTTGTGTATATGTTTTATGGATTAACCTATTGTATCCCAAGAAGACATTGTAGCCCACAACAACTGGAAGTTGTAGCCCGCAACAAAAAGAGGACTTGGACATGAAACAAGGGAAGTGCCAGAACAAACTGAGTTTAATAACTACCATATGGAGACACCTGATGGAGTTAGTCATGCATCATTATGATAGTTAATAAGGTGTTGAAGAAGAAGAATTATTTTATTAATAGGATTTTGGATAGCTAATTGTGTGTTCCACATGTAGATCTGTTTTGCAGAGTTTTATTCTATTTGAACTCTTGTTTATTTTTAGTTGCAGTTTGAATAATTCAATCTTAATTACATACTCTGATATCTATGGAGTTGTAGCTAATGATTTTAGTTAGGAGTTGTGTTTAGAATAAACTCTCCCGTACTTGTATATAACCGATGGTTGAGTCTTTAGATAGTTAAGTGGGTAAAGTATTTTGTTATCATTTACTTCTTAGTTTTCTACTGTAATCTATAGACATGTTGATTGTTCAGAAATGGTTTTCTTGAATACAATATTTGAGCAAGATTTTATTGATATTTTGGAATATGTCATGAATGAAGTTCAAGTTGATATGGTTGTGTAGAATCTGAAGATTTAGATTTGGTTCTAGTTAAGTGAAGAAAACCACTTGAGTAGGCAACTCAAGGTAACTATTCTTCACTACATTTACAATTGTTTTATTTTTGTTTAGTAGTTATTATAGTTTATCATTACTTCATAAATTGCATGTAAGTTAGAATAAATTCTCAAATGGTGATTGTCAATAATAATTATTCATGTGCATGAATGTGTTCAATTGACTTGTAGTACTCTAGAGAATATATTAAGTTCAGTTACTAGTTTTGATTAGATTTGAGTTAGTTTCAGTAATTTTCTATTAGCAACAATTCAGTTACAGGTTATGCTATAGGTACCTATAGCCATTAGTTCTAGTTTATTTATTTCACAGTCATGCATTTTTGTGATTTTCTTGCAAGTAGAACACCTTTAATAGGATAACCTAGGTAATCTCAAGTCTCTGAAGGCACATATAGTGTAACACCATCACAAGTTTACAAACCTTGGTTGACAATTTGATTAAGTCTTTACAATGTTGAGTGGATTGTTCAGCTAGTCATTCCTCTAAATTGTGTGGTTTCTACGAAGTTTACAAGACATCAGTTTAGATTGTACAATCACATTTAATTAAATAATTAAATAATATTTAATTAAATAATTAAATAATATTTAATTAATTGGATAAATGGGAATTATTAATTAATAAATAATTTTTGATGTGATAAATGGATAATAAGATCACATTTAGTTAAATAATAAAATATTATTTAATTAAATGTATAATGGGATTAAATGAAAAATAAATAAATGATGATTAATGAATAATTAATGTGATTAAGGATAAGTGGATTATATGATGATAATTAAGGTTATGTGAAATAATTTAGGTGTCTATAGTTTTATCAAAGAGTTATTTTATTTTAAGGGAAATGAATACATGCAAATATTTGCATTGGAGTTCCTCTAATATATTTGGTAGTAATGGCTATAACTTTCGAGGTAGAAAAGGGAAAGAGAAGAGGGGTAGAGAGAATACTTAAGACATATACAGGTGTAGATGAGAGAAGGAAGGCTCGTGAGTGGTGGAGAATATGAGATAGAAGATTCTACAACATACTTAAAGAAATAAACTGCTATTTCTTGACTTGAGGTTGTGGATGATGTAGATTTGAGAATTAGCTAAGGACATAGATGGTTCATTATATGTTGGTACCAAATGACAATGAAGAAACTTCTTGATCTCAGTCTGTCTATGGGAAAGAGGAACACTTTTGACTCAATTCAGTCCTTCAACTATCTTTCATTACTATCCATATCTATGGGTACTATCTTTTACATGATGATATCGAGGGTATTGAGAATTGGGTAGAGGTTTTTAAATTATCAACTTGGGAATTTCTGCAAACTAGGTGAAATTTATGTAAGCTCCATTAGATAGTGAAAAAATTGGCTAAGGGTTTGAAGGTTAAATTATCATTAGAGACATGTTTCAATGTGTTGGTATATTATCGTGATGAGGATTTTGGGGTCGAGTTGGTAAACATATATCTTCTTAAGAAGGGAGGTTGTTTGCAAGACATGTAAGTGTGTTTTTAGAGTAAGGGGTTGTATAATCAATAGAAAACTTAGGGAACAGTCTAGTTGTATGGTCATTACAATATACCATTTTTGGGACTATGATTTTATGGAATCATTATATAATATAGTAATTTTTAGTATAACTCTAGGAATATGGATATTTATTGATGATAGTTTGGTTTTGATATTATCTAAATGGTCATGTTAGTGATAGTGATAAGATATTTTGTGAACTTTGATGATTCTTTTGATTTTTGTGGGTTGACCTTGGATATAAAGGAGGTAAGCATTTTTTTGAAGGTGATTTTGTAGGGTCGTGGTATAATCTTTTAAGTTTAGATCTAAGCCTTTGTATTTGGTACATAGAGATGAGGGTATTTTTTATTAAATGTGAAGAAATACTTATGAATTTTGTAATGGATATAGTATACCTTGTGGATACTAATAATCTATGCTTTGAATACTCTTTTTTTGTAGCTTTGAGGTGCCTAACCTAAGTATATTAGCCAAAAAATTAATAATTATAAATATAATATTATAATCTATTAAAATAGTTTCTCAAATGTCTTCCTTTTCTCTTACATGCAAAGTTTTAGTTAGGGAATCTTAGGTGAAGGTCTTGGGTGCTTCCTTGAAGCACAAATTTTCCCTTGGAGTGGCACACAAGGCCAATCCATTTAGTATATCTATTCCTCTATGTGCATCATTTTTCCATGACTTTTTTTTCTTCATGTGATGAATCTCACTTGAAAGGAAAAAATTAAAAAAACAAAATAAAATTCAAGTTTACATGGATTATTAATAATAGGCGAACATATTATTTTTGCTTATGTGAAATATTTTGGAGATGGTATTAATATGTTTATGGGTGATACCCCTATTTTTGATCAAATTAAGGATGCATTTCATAGAATGAGATTGTAACCCTCTATGGCTTAGTGTGAAGCCTTTCCCATTGTAAATTCTTGGAGAAGATGCTTTCAAGGATGGAACTATACACAAAGAACATTTTTTTTTGTTATTTTGGCCAAGTTTATCAGAGCTTAATAAGTAGATTTAAAAACCTAATAGCCTCTCCTTGGAGATAAAAATTTCATCTCTCCTTCTAAAGGATATCTCGTTTTGATTTAAAGTTATTCTTTGGACAAGGATATAGTGCTTTAAAAGGGACCTTGGGTATGGGAAAATCCCTACTTTTGATTGAAATTATGGTTCCTTGAATTTGACTCCATCATAGAGGCCCTTTATGCTATCCTAATTTGGGCAAGTTTCCTCAACCTACCACTACAGTTTTGGGGAACTCCTTATCTATATTCAATTGGAAACACCACTGGGAAGTTTATTTTAGGGCCAAATATGTCAAAAGCTCAAGATTTGTTCAAATTTTATTAGATTATTGTGGAAATAAACTTTTACAAATAGTTACAAGAAGAAACTAGGATCAAGGTAAGCATTAAAATTTGGAACTAATGGTGGAATATGAAGGAATATCATTCATGTGTAGATGATGTAATGCTACAAGGCAGAAGGTAGATGATTTCTCAAAATTCTCTTGTTTAGTTAAAAATGTAAAACCCTTGAAGCAAGTTACTTGGTGGAAAGGGTTAGATTTGAGCCTTAACATATTTTTCTTGAAGATAGGAAATGTGTTGAGGATGACGCTTCTCTAGATTTTGATTTGTCAAAATCTCTTGATTCTCCTCAAAGAGGCTCAAATCCTATAAGAGTTGAGTATTTCTCCACCAAGACTTTGAAAGGGATCGCACAAAGCAACTATTCCTCTCCAAATATGGTCCCTATAGAATGGTCTAGGCTTGAATGTGATTATCATCTAGAAAATAACACAAATCAATGGAAAACTATGAAAGAAAAAAATAAGTCATCTTATAAATTTGGAAATGGTTAATGCATGATGACTTTGTGTTCCTATTTTAAGTCATCTTGTAAACTCTCTTAAGTTATATAGGTTATTTTATATATTATTGTATCTATTCCTTGGCTTTCTCAACAAAGCAATTTAATAAGATCTCTTCAAAGTGAATTTATTTGTGATGATGCTTCTCTAAATTCTTTCTGCCATAAATTAAATTTTTCAAATTCTCATCTACACCTTATTAACATGATTGATGCATAAAATAAGAGAATTCAAACTTCAAAACCTTGCTCTAGGAGCCAAATTATCTTGGAGGATTTATCAAAATCCTAATTTTAAGTGGGGGAAAATAATGTTCACAAAATATCTAAACTCCCACCCAAGGGAGTGCATTTTTACTGCCACTTCCTTACCTAAGGGCTATGCTATTTGGAATTTCATCTTCTCTTATCGCTCAATTATTCTTTCTCACCTCTCTTGGTTGATTTATAATGGTCAGAAAGCTAAGTTCTGGGAGGATGTTTGGAATGGATATACCGCAATGTCCCAACTCAGAGATTGGGGTCCTTTGATACCAATGCTTAAAAACCAATGGGGGTCAAGAGTGGAAGATTATTTTTTCCTGGATCTCTCCTAGTCGATACCAAAAATCAAGTGGAAATTTGTTGAATCCCTCCCTATCCCCCTCCCTCTCAAATTAACTTTTAAAGAGGAATTGGAAAAAAGAACTATTGTCTACATGGATAAGGAGGATGTCCTAATTTGGACCAAATCCAAATCAAGAAATTACTCAGTGAGGGATGGATATAAGTCACTCTTGTTTTCCTTTTCTAAGTCTGAGCTCCCCTCCTCCCTTTTTTGGAATGATGCTTGCTTATCGAAGGTCGAGGCTTTTTCTTGGGTTGCTCTTCATGATAAAGCCCTCACAGGGGCAAGATTGGACAGATTGGGCATCACTGCAACCTTCCCTTGTGTTTTTTGTGGTTACTTAGAATCAGTAGATCACCTTTTCTTGCACTGCCCCTTTGCATATCAGTGTTGGTATTGGTTATCTCAAAAGTTGGGTTGGAATTCATTGGTTAGGCCTGCATTGTCAATTCAATTCAAAGCATGGCCAAAGTGCTTTCGATCCTCTTTTTTCTCATGTCTGTGGGTGGTTTCCCCTTCCTTGCTCCTCTGGAACATCTTGATTGAACGAAATAATAGAATCTTTACAGGTAAATCTACCTCTTTGGAAGTTGTAACCTTTAAGCTTGAAAAAGCAATCTCTGAAGTAGCAAAAACTCATATTATCAAACAAATTAATAATTTGAAAACCTTTTCAAAATGGGATAGCCTCATCATAAATTCTTGGTCTTTACTCAAATCATTGCCATTTCATGGCTCGATTACGAATAAGGTTGATAAAATAAAAGCAAGAAAAGAAGCCAAATGGATTCCCCCTCCTCAAAATTGCTTCAAACTAAATTATGATGGGGCTTCCAGAGGCAACCCTGGTAAATCTAGCATTAGGATTGTTTTAGAAAATTCAGATTCAAAAATTATGAAGGCATCTTGTAAAATTGTTCCAGATGGGACTAATAATAAGGCTGAGCTAGAGGCTCTAAGCCTTGGATTGGCTTGGCTCAAACCCTGGGAATAAAATATATTGTGATAGAAGGCGACTCCATGGTCATTTTCAATTCAATCATTAATAAAAAATCCCATGTCTGTCAGTTGCAGTACCTTTTGGAAAAAGTTCTTCAATTATCTTTCTTTAACAATTACACAATTTCTCATTGTTTTAGGGAGGCAAACCATGTGGTTGACTAAAGAAATTGATGATCAATGGTTGTATAAGAAATTTTCAGAGAATGAAACTCCTCCCTTAACAATGTTGCCTTCCACGTGATTCTTTTGGGGGAAATAATAAGTATCACAATCCCCAATTCTTTCGTTCCCAAGGGTTGGATTGATAGTTCACATGCTTTGTTCACAATCATAATTTTGATCCCCTGTTTTGCTTCATCATTACCATATTTGCTTTGTTTGGCGGAATTGCTTTCTGGTTTTCATGGTCATTGGTTTTCAGCTTCATTAGCAAAGTCAAAGCTTCACCATTAAATTTAATCATTACCTCTTTTGGATCCTTTCGGCTCTTGGTCTATTTTAAACAACATCATCATTTTGGTTTGCAACATTCAACTTTGCATATTTTATTTTTGCGGTGACATGAGTGCTACTTTTGGTTCACCCTCTAATAAGTATTGCAATCATCCCTTTGTATGTTTTGGGTTCCTTCTTCAGTTGCTCTTATGCTTTGGGGATCACATTTCTTCTCCCATTGGTTATCAATCTTTAGCATTTTGCAATCATTTATTTATATGCTCGGTACCTTCGCATGCTCTCTAGCTTGGAATTCCTCCTGCAAAGCTGACAAATTGGTTTTGCACTCATGTTATCTTATGCTGGGGGTTGTCACATGTTGCTCTCATTTATGTGTGGCCGACGACATATCTTTTCACATGTGAGCCGAAATTACTGTTTTTTTATTACAGTCGGATATTTAAAGCTGAAATGGCTTTCCATTTTTGGGGGTGTATCATGAGTTCTATAGTGTTTTCAGTTTCTTATAATGTCTCTTCAGTTTGGTGCCGATTGGTACAAAATTACTCTCCAACAAAAAGGGAAAGTGTTTAATGATCCCCATCCATACGACCATGAAAAATTGGGTAAAGTTTTTTGTTTGGATGATGCAAATACTTTTTTACCTTGCAAAAAGGTGGTGGGTTCTCATTGGCTACGGGAAAATTCTAGTGCCACATTTCATGAAGTGCTTTCTTATTTTCTTACTATCTGCATGGAAATTCTACTGGACTCTGAGTTGGTCATGGTTCTTGCTTCAAAATTTTCTCAACCAAGTTTGCTTTCTAAATTGGAACTTTGTGAAGCTTTGGATAATTATCATTTTGATTCAGGCCTTTTTCCTATTGGTGGATTTATTTCTCATAATGAGCTGATTAATAATGGTTTTTGTGGAGATTTTTTGTTAATTCTCAGGTCTGGCATCACTTGTGATGATTTTGAGAGGATTATTCTTGATTGCAATGACTTGCATGAGAAGGTTTCCCCAAAAATTCTAGTAGCTGGAATTGATTTTTTCCTTGCTCTTCACTTTCTGTTTGACATTGCAGCAAGGTCAAAATATTTTGTGCAAGCTTCTTCCTTCATAAAAAAAAATGAAGAATCTTTCAATGTGTATAATCCTATGCCTCCTTCCCATTATGAGGCTAGCTCTTCTTCCATGGTGGAAGACTCTTTAAGATATTTTTATTTGCTCATTTTGTTTCCATAAGCTCTGCATAATTGTCTAGCTTGTGCTAGACTGGGGGTCGGTGGGTGGTTTCACATTTTCTTCTTTGGGTTTTGTATTTGGTTGGGTTTTATAGAATGCAAATACATCAGATTGGTCTAAAATTGGGCTCTCCTGTAGTCAGAATTGAGTTTTATATGATTCAATGTATACTATTTTTATTAATAAAATTTCAATGGCTTAGCCACTTTTATCCAAAAAAAAAAAAACCATGATTGATGCATAAAATTTATATTTACATTTTAAAATTATATATGTATGTAAATGCAATTTATAACTTGAATGTAGGCTACATAGAGCTTAAGGATAATTAAAGTTATCTCTCAAAAAGTGTAAAACAAAAAATGATTAATTTTTATACCTTTATTTATATAACTGTTATTTAAATATAAAAAAACATTCTTATTTAGAAAAATATCATTTAAATAAATTAATGAACGAACCCCTTAAATTCAAAATCTCAATTATTGATGCCATACAAGTTGCATTACTGGTTAAAATTTTAAAATGAGTATGAAAAAATAATCTATATTAATAGTCATTGATGTGGTACAAGTTGTAGACACCTAAAACTAACTAATGTATTTTCATCTCATCATCTCATCATTATCCTCATTAATTCTTCCATCTATAATTTAGTCAAGCTAATATCCTCTCTTTTCATCTATAATAATTAAATAATTTTTAATTATTTAGTTATCTTATTTTTTTATCATATCTATATTAATTAAATAATTTTTACTTAATTAATCCATCACTTATCATTTTCCCTCCAACATTAATTAAATTCAAATTCATCTTTGGTTCTCTTAATTAAATAATTTTTAAAAATTATTTAATTATCTACCACTCCTCTTTTAAATGAATTAAAATAATTTATTAAAATTAAATATTTTTCTTTCAAAATAAATAAATAAATATTTTTTTATATCCCCACTATCATTTTGAATTAAATAAATTTATTTATTTAATTCTCTTAACTTTCCCTCTATCAAATTTAAATTATAGGTCTTACTTTATCTTGATTTTTTCTATCTATTGATTTTTCTGATTAATCTCCACCATTGATCAAATATCAAAATGAAGCATATAAATATAAATATTTCATTCATTCATATTTCCAAGCTAGCATGCTATTATAAAGATCAAACTACCTAGATCATCATCCTTATCAAGCACTATCAAGTACTATCAACCAAGTTATTGTTATCACTATGATTATCATGCATTAAGTATCATTTATCTTTGAGAATTTTCATTATCATTGCATCGCATCATTATTGTTCTTTCATGGTTATTGTTACTTTAAAGAGCCACCCACAATGGAGAAAATCAAGATCTTTGCTATGATGACTTTTTTTATTGATCATTTATGATCCATGATCTTGAGCTTCATTGAGTGATTGTTGAACTGTGAATTTGTACTTTCATTGCATTGTTACTATTTATGATTCACATTTTCATCATCCACACATGCTACATTATGAAATATGTTTTTCAATGGTTAAACACAACATGTTGGAGAGTCTTTACATAACACATAATTATCAATTAATAGCTATGAAGAAATGCATTAGCATTGAAGATATTGTTTATCCTTGTCTCACAATTGAACACTATCGATTCAAACCAATGATTTAATATTTTATATAAATGTATGTTTATAGGAGATAGTAATTTATAGTAGTAACTTTTTAATTTAAAAATTTCAATTTAGTTGGCTGCTTTATGCGAAAAATTAACTTTTTAAGAGTAATGGTAACAGAGGACATAAAAGTGCGACCAAAGTCCAAAACATGTAAATTGTTTTTACTATCTAATAGTTTTAAATCTATGTAAATAAATTATATATATATATATATATATATATATATTTATGAATAGTGTTTATATTATCATTTATGAAATAGTATTATACATATTTTTTAAAATTTTGAGTGGAAAGAATCATATTTAGAGTCCATATGAGGTTATAGCTAAGAGCATAAAAATATCAAAACAATAAACAACTACTAAAAAATGAGAGTTAAGTCATACAGACGAGGAGGAGGATGCCGATCATCTGGTTTGCCCCATACATTAGTAGGGTTTGAAGTAAAAATAGGTGGCTTCCATCCATCACTATCATTATCCTTTACCAGTTTTTTTAGTAGTCACACGAGAAGGAGAAATAAAAAGTACCAATTAAGAGAAATTTTTTGAGTCACACGAACATATATTTCCAACAACAAGAAGTTATGGTGAAGTAAAGTAGCAAGAGGAAGGTTGCAACTGATGAGGTATAAATAACCTCATGATTATAATAAGCTAAATACCCTTCTTTGTTCTTACCAACCACTTTAGCCTTGCCAATTTTTTTTTTAGGAATAGTAATTGTCTACTTTTTGTAAAATGATGTATAAATCTTTATTTCCTAAATTGATTGAAATTAGTTGACTAACATTGATATAATGGTATAGAATTTAAGTCACTGTACAGGACATTATGAACGACCAAAGAATGGAGTGGACTTTAATCAGACTTCAAGAAATTGAAAATAGAGCGCCGAAAGTCTAGGCGCCAAAAATCTAGGCGTGCATAGTGGAACGATTTCCTTTAATGCTTTCTGTTAAAATTATGTTTAAAAATTTATGGATCCACTTAGAGCCTTTAATATGTTTTATGTTATGGACATCAGTCAGTTGGTTAGTTGAAACTTTGTTTTAAAATACTTTTTCAATGGTGTTTTCCTGCCATTTGAAAAATAGGATTTCTATAGTGGTATAGTATAAATATGTGTAACTACCAAACATGGATATACAATTATGATGTTATGATATGCTTTGAACACCGTTCAACTATGTCTTCTATGTTACCCTTTTATGATATGAATAAATAAATGTTTCCAGTCTTATTCTGAGTCAATAGTTTTGAGTAATGAAAGTATCATGGATGGATTCATTTTGAAGATGTGAAAGTACATGTGATTTGAGTTAAGCGTAGAAATTCCCTATAGCTAGCCACTCGAGGGATCTCGTAGAGTAGATAAGTATCTTTATTTTTAGTACTGTTACTTTCATTTTGTAAATGTTGAATTTGGATGAATGCTATTTGTGTGTCGAGCTTTGTCAAACGTTCCGGAAGGTCGTAGTTTCAAGTTTGTATCTTTAAATTATGTTCATTAGGAAATTCTGGAGCACCTACTCTTATTTTTAGTTACAAGTCGTTAAGTATACTTTCTATAAAAAATTAGTCATTAGTTGTTAGTTGCTTTCATTTTAATTTCATAGTTTAACTGAAAGTGTTACTTCTTAGGTAATTTATAAGCTTTCTAGAATAGGAATTTGCATGCTTTCTAGTTTAACAATATCATGCTTTCTAGTTTAAAAAACCTCATGCTTTCTAGTTTAATTTTTGTTTCTAATCATTTCAAGAATTCAGAAAATCTAAGAGAGATGGCCAATATATCCCCTATTGCATAGAACCTTCAAACACTACCCGATCGATATAATTGATAAATTTTCAACTAAAGTGTTAGTACCTCACGACAGTCTGTCACCTTTTGGTGTCATTGTAGGGGAAATTCATTTTCTAGTGTTAATAGGAGATTGATTGAATACCCCTTTTAGAAAAAAATAGTTGCTAGGCTTCTTTTTCTGCATGGTTAGGAAACGAGGTCCGCACGGAAGATTCATACCAAAACCCCCCCAAAAGATGTTCCAACCACAAGCAGGGAGGTAGAAGTCTCAATTGAAGAACTTATTGAATAATTGATCGAGAAAGATCAACTTGAGACTTCCCAGTATACCCCAGAGCCTCAGCCATTAGAGAAAATATTTTTCAAGGAAAGAATTCCTTTGCACATCTCAAAACCTCAACCATTAGATAAAACCTTTGAAGAGGAACACATTCCTTTTGACGTCATGGGTGATAATCATAGAAATGGCGCTAACCCAAGAGCGAGAGCGTGGATATTTACCTATCCTATTGCCCTCGATCAAGATGATGATACACCTATGAAAAAATTTCACCATCCATCTTGCCAACCTTCAAAGGTTTATCCTCCGAAGACCCTGACTAGTTCCTTTTTGAGTTTAAAGTCTTGTGTCAGACCTATGACTACAAAAATGATAACCAAAAATTGAAGCTCTTCCTCTCCACTGTGAAGGACGCTGCAATGCATTGGTTTATGGGATTAGCTTCAGGGTCGATATCCACTAGGGATGCTATGGAGTTTGCCTTTTTGGTCAAATACCAAAGTTACTGTAGAGTCAATTATAGGAAAGAGGAGTTGTTCAAACTGAGGCAAAATAAAGATGAAAGCTTAGAAGATTACTTGGATAGGTTCATCTTCTTGTCTAAACGATGAGGCGAAGAAGCCATAAGTCTCAAAATTTTGAAGACCATATTTCTCAAGGGACTTGATGAAGATTCTAGGAGAAGTCTAGATTTAATGGGAAAAGGAGATGTGTCCCAACTTGGAATTGATGATATCACTGAGTTATGCCAGAATTTCTCCCATACTCAAGGAGGTATTCGTAAATCTACTCTTTTCAGACGTTCCAATGAAATAGGTAAATTGCATGAGGAGATAACAAATCTCAAAACTGACATTCTCGTTCAATTAAACACCACACTAGATGGAATATAAGCCAAAGAACGTAATCTTGATACCTTATCCATCTATTGGCCTAGGTTTTGAAACAAACATCTATTCAGAGAATGTCCCTTGGATAAAATTGGCGTTTGCCAAGTTTGTGAGAAGAGTCATGCCACTAATCAATGTGAGATCCTTAATGCAATAAAAAATTCCAAGAAAAGGAAATCTCAGGTTAAGGATGAGGTCAACTTTGTAAATCAAAGACCTGGAGGGAATTTCTCTTACTACCAAAATTCAAATCCATCCTGGCAGCCCCCAAAAAATTGGAATAATAATCAGTGGGTGACACCTTGGCCTCAAGAACCACCTGAATGGGCAAACCGGTCCTAGAGAAACCCCCAATGGCCCAACTAGACTCAACAACAATGGTATCCTCAAAATCTTGTGCCTCAATGGAATCAACCT
Organism: Sequoiadendron giganteum; assembly: GCA_007115665.2. NCBI lineage: Eukaryota > Viridiplantae > Streptophyta > Pinopsida > Cupressales > Cupressaceae > Sequoiadendron > Sequoiadendron giganteum. The sequence goes on from CM021101.1 coordinate 816,171,595, forward strand.
CAAAATGAGTTTTGCAATGGGCCAAGGAGGATGCCTAATCTACAACAAAAGCTTTTACCAGCTCCTTAGAACCCTCAACAAAATGAGCATGTTAACCAACCACAACTTCCAACACAACCTGTCCCTAATCCAAAGACAATCATCAAACTACCCTGGTATATTCAACAGAACAAGAAAACATGAGTGGACTTAATGCTATCCATTGTGGAAACCTACAGTTAAGGTCAGGAAAACACTCCAACAACCTACTATAGTTGAGATCCTGGACGAGTCAAATAAAGAATCTCTTGAAATGACTAAGACATCTTCTACACCTTTAGAGAAAAACCCAGTGAGTAATCAAGACAAGACCCTTCCAGAATCCTTATCTGGAACTTCCGAGTTACCTCAAGAGGAGGGTGATGAGCGTCCAATAGATCTTTTAAAGAAGGACTCCACCTTGAAAGAGAAAACTCACGCGCCTTTTTCTGGAGCATCTCAAACCAACCACCTTGAATAACCCTCCAGAAATGACCTTATCCACCAAAACCACACTGATACAGGAAATTAAGCAACTTCAAATCAAGGTTCCTTTGTTACAAGGGATTACAGAGATTCCTAAACTAAACCAATTAATTAAATAGTTGTGCATCAAAACTCTAGGAAGGAAACCAAAATGAATTAATACTATTCACATAAATGGATATCTAGCTATCTTTTTGGCTAGAAAAATTGTAGCTCCAAAATATGATGACCTAGGTAGTCCACTTATAATAGTGACAATCAATGAGGTAGAAATACCTAATGCACTTGTGGACCTAGGAGCGGCCATTAATGTAATGACGGTCAATGTAATGGAAAATGTAGGACTCACTGATTTACGTACCACAACTATGGTGTTGCAAATGGAAAATCAATCCATAGCTATTACAAAAGGTGTCATAGAAAATGTTCTTGTTAAGGTTGAAGGTTGGGAATATCCAGTAGACTTCCAAATAATCCAGTATCTCACACTAGACGATAGTTATCCGATAATCTTGGGCATATCGTGGCTAGCTACAGTTGTAGCCAAGATTGACTATAGAGCAGGAGGAATGACCATTTCACATGGTCCCAATAGCAAACACTTATTCCTGTATCCCCCTACTGAGCCTATTGAACATAAAAAAGTTTGGGTTGACGAACCTGATGATGCCAATAAACAAGAGAATCTAGCATCACTTGCTATGGTAGTCATTAAACAACATGGTGACGAGTTGGAAGATGAATTGGAAAACTATATGAAAAATCTTACCGTAGACTCAAGTGATGAAGAAATGTTAGACATGGAAGAGATTCTAGGGCATCCAATCAACATCGAGCACACTGAGTATGATTACATTGACTTCATAGGGTTACCTTGTCCCCTGGCTAATATCATTCAAAAAATGGATCACTTCTTCGAAGATATTGAAAGCCTCCATAGAACCATACCGCATAGCTGCCCTCTCAACACTTTGATGAGAGAAGTTTATACTATCACCTCCAACCATCTAGGGGTCAAAACCATCATGTTACTACCAAGAAAAATGTTGAATATCAATAGCTGGTTGACAAAGTCCGAAGAGCTCAAATTGTTTGATGTTTTGGTAAATAGATCTAAAGATTTTTCTTGGAATTATACAGACATGAGAGGAATACACCCAAGTGTTTTTACCCATCACATCTATACTAAGTATGTTAGACCTGTTTGTCGACCACAAAAAAGATTCAATCCCACTTTGAAAGACATTATTAAAACATAAATTGGGAAACTCCTGCAAGTGGGATTCATCTAGCCCATTTCTGATAGCAAATGGGTTTCACCTTTGGTAGTTGTCCCAAAGAAACATGGGAAGTGGAGAGTGTGAATTGATTATAGGGAACTCAACAAAGCCATCCATAACGATTACTTCCCTCTACCTTTCGTAGACTAATTCTTGGATAATTTAGCTAGAAGGAAGTATTTCTCATTCTTGGATGGATTAAGTGGATAAAACCAAATACAAGTAGTTGTGGAAGACCAAGACAAAACAAATTTTAATTTCCCTTGGGGAACATTTACATATCATGTCCTTCCCTTCGGGCTATGCAACGCTCTTGCAACATTTCAGAGAGCTATCCTGGCAATATTTGTTGAGCTAGTGAATGACTATGTGGAAGTCTACATGGATGACTTCACCGTGTATGGGTCAAATTTTGATGAAGGCCTTCAAAATTTGGATAAAGTATTGAATTGATGTGAGGACCATCGACTATCCTTGAGTCATGAAAAATTATTGATAATGGTGGAACAATGGATAGTGTTGGGACACCACAATTCAGCTGAAGGGATAAAAGTGGATCCTAAGTAAATTGATGTAATACAACAAATTGAGACTCTGAAAAACCAAACTGACATTAGAAGTTTTTTGGGACATGTTGGATACTATTGAAGATTCATAGATAATTTTAGCAAGATTGCAGCCCCTATGATTTCCCTCCTCCAAAATAATGTAGATTTTGTTTGGACAACAAAATGTCAATCATCATTTGAGATCATTAAGGAGAGACTCATCTCTACTCCTATCCTACGTGGACCTAATTGGAACCTTTTGTTCCATATTTATGTTGATGCTTTTGATGATGCTATTAGAGTTGTTTTAGGTCAGGAAGATGAGAATGGGTGAAAATATGCTATCTATTTCATTTTTAATAATTTGACTCCCATTGAATGGAATTACACCACTGGCTGTGGTACATGCAATCAAGAAATTTTGACATTACATCATAGGGTACAAAGTGATTGTGTTCATAGAACATTTAGCTATCAAGTACCTAATGAAAAAACCAGTAGTAAAAGGAAGAATAATCAAGTGGTTATTGCTTCTACAAGAATTCAATGTAACCATTAAATTGATAAACCCGAGAAGTTCAACATAGTTGCAGATTTTCTATCCTGGATCAAGCAAGACAATGGAGATTGTGCTCCTGTGCATGATGAATTCCCAGATGAAAATTTATTTGTCATATCTATTAAAGCCCCTTGGTTTGTTGACATCACCAACTACCTGACCACTTCAGAACTCCCACCAGATTTCATGTCAAAACAAAAGAAACGCCTTGTGTGAGAAAGTGCTTGGTTCAAATGGATTAATAAAATGATATTTCGATGTGGTCTTGATATGATTTTATGAAATTGTGTCAGATCAAATGAAACATATAGCATCCTTAGAGCTTTCCATGATGACCCCTCCAAAGGCCATTACTCCACCAAGAGAACGTCCCCTAAAATCCTAGGCATAGGATATTATTGGCCCTCTATGCATAAAGACGTGAAAAATTATGTTCTCCGCTGTGATGAATGCCAACGAGTAGGAAGACCCACTACATCCAATGAAATGCCTCTACAATCACAGGTAGTTTTTGAACCATTTGAAAAGTGGGGATTGGATTTTATAGGTCCAATAGACCCTCCTTCACATGGCAAATAATACATCTTGGTCTGTACTGACTATTTGATTAAATGGGCATAATTTCAAGCTCTAAGAGTCACTAGGGAAGAACAGGTTGTTGAATTCTTGTATAACAATATTTTCCTTAGATTTGGAGCCCCTCAAACAATTGTCACAAATCAAGGACCCCAATTTATCTCCAAATTTTTGCTAGCCTTTACTTATCATTTTCAGGTAAGCCATAAGAAGTCATCACCCTATCACCCACAAGAAAATGGTCAAGTAGAAGTCACTAACAGAGAGCTAGAGAATATTTTAACAAAAATAGTTTCATTAGGAAGAAAAGACTGGGCCAAAAAATTACCTGAAGCCATTTGGGCCTATAACACAACTTGGAAATCAACCACTGGCTTTACCCCTTATGAGTTAGTTTTTGGGAAGAAACCTCTTCTACCCATCGAATTTGAACTTAAAACTCTTAGGATAGCAATGGAGTTAGGCTTAGACCTTAAACAAGCCCAAGTTGAAAGAGTCCTACAACTCGATAAATTGGATGAACTTCGTTTGGAAGTTGTCCACCAAACTAAGCTTGTTCAACAACAAAAAAAGGCCTGGCATGATAAACACATACAAGAAAGAGAGTTCCACAATGGGGATTGGGCACTATTATTCGATTCTCGATATAAAGATTGCCAAGGGAAACTGAGGACTCATTGGTTGGGTCCATATGAAATTTCTAAAGTATTTTCAAATGAAGCAGTGCAACTCAAACGCATCGATGGTGACACTCAAACTCTCTTAGTCAACAACCATCGATTAAGAATCTACCACAAACCTGTTAATAAAGATGAATTTACAAGAATGGTAGAAATGCAAGGAGAAACCTAATGCATTGACTCTGCTACGGTAGAGCTCATGTAATTTTCATATTCAACCAAAAAAACTTTACATGTGTATGTTTTTGTAATCACTTCAAGGCATTTATTTTGAATTTTTGATCTTTTAGACTTGGCTAAATTTTGTTTTTGTCTTGTAGGAATTTATTTTTAATCAAATACAAATTTTGGCGCATCTTGCTATGATGCTCTGAAACTTTTTGTCTTGGTTGCTATGATGCTCCAGGACTTGTTTGCTACGATTTCCACGATGCTTCGAAACTTGTACGCCTGACTAGTACCATTCCTTGGATTGTTCATGCAATCCAACGCATCTTTCAATGATGCTCTGGAAAGTATTAAGTCCAAAGTGCTTCATTTTGCTTCCTTCTTTTGGCGGAATCTTTCAACGATGCTCCATAATTTTGTTTCTTTCTCCTGGTGGCATCTTTTAGTGATGCTCTAGAATTTTGCCTCTTCCTTCCTTCCGACATCTTTCGATGATGCTCTGTAAATTTTGTTGTTGTATTTCGACTGCATCTTTCAGTGATGCTCTGGAAAAAAATTTGCTGCATTCTGGCTGCATCTTTCAATGATGCTCCAAAATTTGGTTTTTGCATTTCAAGGCATCTTTCAGTGATGCTGCAAAAAAATTATTTTTCCTTCCTACCACATCTTCCAGCGATGCTTTGAAACTTTGCCTTCTTCACTCCGACTGCATCTTCCAGTGATGCTCCAAGATTTTGTAAATTATTTTTCTCCATAAATACTCTGATAGTTTCGAAAACACACCCATGCTCATCATTAAATTTTTCCATCACCTCTGAAATCCATGCTCGACACTACCATCTTTTACCATAATAAATCAAAATTATTATGACTACTTTTTGTCATAATAATTTCAACATTAATTAGCCATCTCATCTTCATCTATAATAAATTCATTGCCACCCCTCACCATCCCATCCAATGATACTGTTATGTCAGCAAAGGTAAGCAACTTTCAAATTGATGATGGGACATAAGGTATTTACATATTTTATTTTAAGTAGGTAATTATTGTGAATATAAATAAATAAATTGGCAGGTTCCACCACCCCTTTTCTAAATTTAGTAAATTGTGCGGATTGTACGTTCGCTTGAGGAACGACAGTTCATGCACTCTTTAATTTGCATCACCGTCTTTTTTAAACAATTTTTCACCTTTTAGGCGCTAAGACATTTAGCAGATAGTGAGTAGAATCACAAGAAAGAGACATCATGGGAGGAGCTAAGTGGAAATCAGAGCCAACTTTTGTAGATAAATTATTGACACTGAGTAATATTTTAGAACTATTTCAAAGGGTTGGGTGGCTTGAGTTTATGAAGAAATTTGAGGAGCACAATGAGCAGTTGGTAAAAGAATTTGTACAAAATTTCTCGGATGGTCAATCAATAGTACGTGGGAAGAAATTCAAGGTAATCCCTCAAATCATTTCTTGTTTGTCTAGTTTTAGAAATGAGGGTATAAATTTGACAGAAACCATAAATATTTCCTATCAAAGAATGGTAGAACTTTTTAGTCGGGAGGGAGAACCTAGTCCTTTGCTTGTTGTTAATACCCAGGGGCAAAACAAGGTATTTCAAATAATTTCAATTCCAGAGCCATGGAGAATGACAATTTATTGTATTATTAATTATTTTACATGTGAGACACAATGTGTTGTGTCATAGTTGGTCCACCTTTTCGGCTACTCACTCATTTGTGTCATGGTGCTAGAAACCCTAAATTTAGGATTAATCTTCTTGCATTTCTTAGTGATTTTGTTGTTAACATGATAAAAAGACTTAAAATTGATTTAGGGCCGCTAAAACATCATGGCCTCATTCATTTAATCTATAAACATCATTTCTGAAGAAAAAAAAGGAAAGTGGCAAAAATTTCTTCAGAAATTTGAAAATCTTGAACCCATAAGACATTTAGAAGAGGGTGAGTCATCTGGATGGGTGGCTCAAAATTTGAAAGAGCCTTCCCCTATGCCCGAAGATGGTTATGAACCCCAACATGCTAGAAAAAATCTTGATGGTGAAGCACCAAAAAATTCACCCAATATTTCAGAGACCCCTGGGAATTAAGAAAATGTAGACATAGTAAATTCTAGAGATGAGGATACTCATCCTCACAAGAAGGAAAAGTTGTCGAAAATAAAATTGCAAACACCTCCTCCTTTAAAGAGAAGTAAGTGATTGTCTACTGAAATTAGTTGTATCTTGTGATCAATTGCATGTCCCTAAAAATAAGAGGCATGACCAACAACCACGTAATATTGTAGCTCAGTAATTAGAAAATAAGGTCCAACCATGTGCAAAAACAACCCAAGGAAGTGAAAATCAAACCCTAGTTCACAGTAAATCCCTTGATCTCGAGAGGGAGGATGTGCCACTTAAGTCAGGACAAGTAGAGATAGGGTAACAATCACCACACTATATGGGTGTTGAGGATGAATCTACAGAACAATTGTCTCCCCTGGTTGCCAATGATGCAGAGCAAGGTTCATTAGAGGTACATGATGAAGAAAATATAACTAGTAATGTAGAGATTCCTAATTTTCCTTTTTCTACCAATGTAGAGGTTGAAAGATTTGATCATAGAGAAACATAATTAGAAGAATTAAAAGAAAAAAATATTTAGTTGAAATGTAAATTTCAGAAAAATGAGGAATAGGTGAATAAACAAAAGCAAGAAATTAGCATGCAAATTGAACTTCTGATGCAAAAAAGATCAAGAAATTGCAACTTTTAAGGTTCAAGTAGAACAAAAGGATAAAAACATTGAAGAATTGCAATTTCAAGTGCAACAAATTGATGAGAAGAATAAAGAATCTTTGGCCAATTTATCTGAAAAAAACAAATTAAGAATTTAACTGATAATTTGATGCAATCACTCATAGATTTTGTAGAAGAGCAAGAAAAATAGAAATATGAGCTCAATGCATCCTTGAGAAAAAATGTTAAGTGGGAACAAGATTTTCAAGAAATCAATGTTAAGCCAATAGTAGAATCAAAATAAGTACAAACCGAACCAACCAAAATGGAGTGGTTTCAAGTCTACATTCCCCAATGTTGACTAAATGGATGGAAAGGTGCTATATTTTGAGACAATCAGGGGCAAAAAATGCTAGACTTAAGAAGGAAATAGTATTGTTAAAAGAATCATATGATAAGCTCTACTAGACAAAAATCGATGCATGTCAGATTGGGGAGTTGTTATTAGCCTGCAAGAAACCATCCCAGTTGTATTCTATGTTTTTAAATGAACAATTGTTAAGGTGGAAGCTGTTGATAATTTCTTGCAATCTGCCTCATGATCCAGGTGATGAATAATTTTTAAAGGTATTTAAAGAGGCAATGCCTGTTCAACAAAACTTGTTGTGTGAATTATTTGTACATAATCTATTTTTAGAAAAACACATTGATTTCTTTGTCAACCTTTTTGTTGGAGAAGTAAAACTCAGAACATTCATGTCCAATATGTAGAATCATATTCTATGGCAGGAGAGAACTAAAGAATGGTTGCAGGAAGAAAGAACAATGGGACTTCAAAGGAGGTGCCCTAATAGAAAACCCTTTTCCTTTAAAGCACAATTCAAAGGAATTAAGACCTATAAAGCTGTTAGGAGAAAATATGATGACAATCTTCAGATTTCTTTAGAGAATTTCAAAGTTAATGTGCCAAAGTTAATAGATAGAGCACGGAGTGCCCATGAGGAGTGATATACCCCTTGCCTATGTATCTTAAAAGGAGGGACGTGATTTCTCCCACTAATCTAAGATGTTCATACATAAGAGATTAGGAATTAACAAAAATACTACTACAACTTAAAACTAAATGGATAGGGATACAGTATAGACCTCCCTTGCTCCTTCAGCCACCTCCTACAATATTTGTTACTACAAAGCAAAATCTTGAGGACTTACATGCATGGAAAATGAGGGTTAAGTTCAATTAAGCTTTTCTTAAAAACCCTAATCGTGTGGATGCAGAGGCATAAGACCTATATGATCTTAGTTCTAAATATGATGAATTGAATAAAAGAAGAGATGTAGATAGGTAGAGGACCCATCAAAGAGCAAGAGGACCTATTCAGGCCTAGGAAGGGGAGGGTGATGAGGTATAAATAACCTCATGATTATAATAAGCTAAATACCCTTCTTTGTTCTTACCAACCACTTTAGCCCTGCCAATTGTTTATTTTTAAGAATAATAGTTGTCTACTTTTTGTAAAATGATGCATAAATATTTATTTTCTAAATTGATTGAAATTAGCTAACTAACATTGATATAATGGTATAGGCTTTAAGTCATTTTATAGGACATTATGCATGACCGAAGAATGGAGTGGAATTTAATCAAACTTCAAGCAATTGAAGACAGAGCACCATAAGTCTAGGTGTTAGAAATCTAGGCATGCATAGTGGAACAATTTCCTTTAATGATTTATCTTAAAATTTCGTTTAAAACTTTATGGTTCCACTCAGAGCCTTTAATATGTTTTATGTTATGGACATCAGTCAATTGGTTATTTGAAATTCTATTTTAAAAGAATTTTTCAATTGTGTTTTCCCACCATTTAAAAAATAGGATTTCTATAGTGGTATAGTATAAATATGTGTAACTACCAAACAAGGATATACGACTATGATGTTATGATATGCTTTGAACAATGTTCAACTATGTCTTCTATGTTACACTTTTATGATATGGTTAAATAAATGTTGTTAGTATTATTTTGAGTCAATAGTTATGAGTAATGGAAGTATCATGGATGGATTCATTTTGAAGATGCAAAAGTAAATGTGATTTGAGTTAAGTGTAGGAACGCTCGAGAGTTGGCCACTCGAGGGAACTCGTAGAGTAGATAAGTATCTTTATTTTTAGTACTGTTACTTTCATTTTGTACATGTTGAATTTGGATGAATATTATTTGTGTGTCAAGCTTTGTCAAATGTTCCTGCAGGTCATAGTTTCAAGTTTGTAATCTTTAAATTATATTCATTAGGAAATTCCAGAGCACCTACTCTTGTTGTTAGTTACAAGTTGTTAAGTATAATTTCTGTCAACAGTTAGTCATTAGTCGTTAGTCACTTTCATTTCAATTTCACAGTTTAACTGCAAGTGTTATTTCTCAAGTAATTTATAAGCTTTCTAGAATAGGAATTTGCATGCTTTCTAGTTTAACAATCTCATGCTTTCTAGTTTAATTTACGTTTGTAACTGTTTCAAGAATTCAAAAAATCTAAGAGAGATGGCCAAGATATCCCCTATTGCATACAACCTTGGAACACTACCCAGTCGATATAATTGATAAATTTTTAACTAAAGTGTTAGGACCTCACGACAATCTGTCAGCAACCAGCCTTGTTGAGCATGATTTCTTCTAATAAGAGGAGTGAAGCCTAAGAATGAGCCTCCCAAGTGCCACAAGTAGAATGGTCGTGCCCTCGATGATGCCCTCATGAAGGAGAATGACCCTAATAAAAAATGGCAGTTGGAGGCTCATTGAAAACAATAGGAGTGTAATAACCACCCTATATTTTTATTTTTTGAAACACAATATAAAGCTACAACTAAAAGGAAACTAATAAAATCATTGTTACAAGGAGTTTTAGTGACAAATGTGATAGTTATAAACAAATTAGAGCAATAATTTTTAGTTCCCAGATGGGAAAATCAATTATACTTTATTTAAAAATTAAACCCATATGTTATAGTACAAGTTTTAGTTCTGATACAGTTTATAACAAGTTTATAGGCTATTACACCCAAAATTTCATGAACAACAAAATACAAGTAGAAATGACATTAAAACAACACCCAAAGGTTGTATTACATAAACTAACACTTGTTTTCACATACTTGGAAGTTGTACTTCATTACAAGTATGTGAATAATTTTAGAACAACAAACAAAGGGCACAATGACGACTTCAAAAACTTCACATCCGCATTTCTTTTCCCAGACATAAATGTCTATTTATTTAGCACCCTTAGGCATCTCAAATCCAACAAAGAGTCCTCCCAAACCCTAAGTGCTTTGTCCCTAAACTCTAACGCCCCTGTCAAGGTGGTATAGTCAACTAGGGAGGGAGTAGGACCAGGAACAATGAGTGAATATTCTATAATAAGTCTCCCTAAAATGGATTAAAAACCTTCTCCAAATATTTCCTTCAATCTCTCTAAATTTCTCTTCTATAACTTGTAGATAAACTAAAATTTCATAATTAAATAAGCTCCCATGTGATTCCTAGATGAAACCACTTGCAAATTAGCTAGGAAAGATCTTCCACTTTCGTAGCTAATGTCCCTTGTGAAGGTTTACGTCCTCATATAGCTCTTTGAACATAAATTGAACCAACAATAACCTAATTTTTCCAAATCTAGCACAATGTAAAATAAGGTCCAAAACTTCTTTTATTTGCCTCCTCATACCCTATGCCCAACTTGGAAAATAACCCTTTTTTAACTTAATTAAAACTACTTATTTCTCCCATGTAGACATCCCTTTTGTTTTAAATAAATATTAAATACCTTTTAATATTTTCATTTATCTCCCTTTTTGATATCCACATAAAGTCACTTTATAAATATTTAAATAACACTAAGTGAAATATTTAATTTAACTTTATAACATTAGCATTAAATAAAATGAAATAATACACCTTATTAAATTATCACCAAATCAACATTAAATGCATCCATCAACCAAACCAAAATGGAAACACTATCAACTAACCAAGTTGGTGCCCAAACCAACACTTACTAAAAATAGTTAAAAACATACCAAATGCTCAAAAATACCCCAAAAAATGCCATTGCAAATCTTCTAATGGTTTGAGCTCAAAGAAACACCTGGAAAGGCATCATAGGCTGAAAAAAAAGTCTCCAAATCTAAGGAATTCCCTAATACCACCACATTAGCCTATGAGAACCTCAAAGGTTAGGTTAACGGTCACCAAATGTCAATATCTAAGGGGAAATTATAAGGGGCATTACCCAAATGATCCAATAACAATTGTAAGTGGGCAACCTCAATTACAAATTTATTTGCTTGCACTTGAATTTGCAATAAAATATTAGAACAAATCATAGACTTAGAGTAAAGAAATAAGTTGTGATCAATATTACAATTTTTTTACATGTCTTGATCATGCTATGATTTCCACTTAGCCCTTATTTTATTTTACATTTTTTTTCCTCTTCCAATTGAGCAATTGTCAAATTTTATTTCATCAAACCATTGTCCCATCAAGTTCAATATTGAGTGGAAAATTGTTGTTCCCAAGGTTTCCAATTCTCAAATTTATTTTAAAATACTTCTCATTTGACTCATCAATCCATGCTATCCCATATTCATTGAGTGAGGAACTTGAAGCCTAGGCCTACTTAGCTGACTAGGGGGGATTTCTTGGTGGGATAGACCCATAGAGAATAGCTCTTAGTTTCTTTCAATCTATGGTTGTCAATTGGATATCTTTCACTACCATGTATACAAGGCTAATATAGGAACCCAAAGCATCTTTTCATCTCAAATTTTCTTTCTCACATCCAAGGTTGAAAAACCAAGAGAGACTCATGGACATACCATGGACCATGTTTAAGGATAGCCTTTGCATAGTTATTCTTCTAGTGCAATTATGTATACCCATGATCCTACATATGATAGGCTCTTTTTTCCAAACCCATGGCTCTTTCCATCCCTCTATGGATGGACTCATTCACCTCACCCCAGGGTTCATCCTCAAGCTCATCACTTAGTAAAAATGATGAGGAGAAATCATTAGTCTAATGATCATCTCATTCTCCACATATTCTAAAGAATACACTTATAAACCTCCTTGTAGGTTTCATAAAGTATATTCTCATTGTTGTAACTCTTCTCTTCCCTTCTAATACTGGGTAATCATTCCTTAAATTTTCTTAAATCGAGTAGTACATGAACATATTTTCTTCCTATGGGTGGATAACACCTCCCTTTGATTCTCTTCTTTAGCTAAAGTATCTTATTTTATTTTTAATTATTTTAACTCTAATTTTGAAACTTCTATTTGTGTGATTTCTTCCCTTTCATTTTCCCTTCTTCAAGGTTTCACTTCGATTCTAGAGGCTAACTCCACTATCTCTACATACACATTAAAAACTCCATCATTCAAGAATGACCTAATCCTCAGTAGTAGTAGATAGTAGTAAACCATTCCAATCCCTATTTTTTATTAGTGTATCTTCTAGTCATGTAACCACCCCTTTAAATATTTGATAAAAATATTTTATGGTTTCTCCCTTCTTCTATATCATACCTCTTATTTTGCTAATGAATCCTAAGGAGTTTTTTGGGATTTTTTTTTTTTAAATTCCATCTTTTAAGTTTTTTGATTCCTTATTATGTTATGGGAATACTTTCATGTACCACTTAAGGGCTTCATACCTAAGTGATTCTACAAAGTTAAAAAAAATTAGTTTGATTCTCCTTCACTCTATTTCTCCTCCATGTGGACTCCAAGGTAAATATATGTTTAGTAGCTTCTTTGGCGTCCCTTCCAAAGATTGGTACTTTATATGGTTTTATTCCATTGTATTAATGATAGGCACCTCTATTTTATTGTTGTTTGTTGAGGTTTCTCCTTAATTTTATTTTTTCTTCTTGGTTTGTCCTTTATTCTTTAGGTTTTTTCCCCTTGAAATCCTTGACAATCCTATCATTCTCGATAGCTTCCTATTGTTTAACCAACTTTTTTACTCAATCTTTGTCCCTAGGAAATTTAAAATTGAAGAATTCCTCACACAAAACTAAAAAATTTCTTCTCTTTACCACTTCCTTTATTTAGAATGGTCCACTAAATATATCCTTGGATGAAACTCTTTTTGACATAAGTAGCACAAGGAATGACTCTTGGTTTAGGGGGGTCACTTGTTAAAGGTGTCATTTCACTTTAGGAGATGTATCCTTGATAAATTGTTGGTAGTTAATGAAATTTCATCAAATAATGTGGAATGATTACATTATTATTATAAGTATTATATAGTATCAATGGCTAGTTCATTGAACATGTCCCTTGTAGTATCATTTTTTTTGCATTCTTCTCTCTTTCTTGAAACTACAAGCTTTTCATCACCTTTTCCTTCCATAAACCCACAATTTCACTTACCATACTATCTAAATATTACATATTGAAGTTTAAAAGTTTTAATTTATATAGGGGTTATTAAATCCTCAAACCATTCATTAATGGTGATCCTAATGTTTGACAAATCCAATTTAGAATATGGTTCACAAGTCAAAAATATAATTGAAGAACCCTTGCTTCTACACTTTAACTAAGCACTCCTAATTTTGTTCTACATAACATTATTACCTTAGGACGTGTTTTATTCCTAAGTATAATATTGAACATGATATTTAAGTATGTACTTGAAGGCAATTTATTTAAATTTCTCAAGTTAGGATAATGAGTTGCACAATCTATGGGATTAAATTTTACTTATCCTCATGGATTTGGAAACTTGTATAAGCAATCCCTTGATTTTTTGATTTATTTCTTATCCTTATCCTCATAGGATTTGGAAACTATAAGGTTATAGAATTGTTGCTCTCTTTCTTTCTTTTATAATAATGAAACAAACATTACAAGCTTATCAAATCCTAGAGACTTAATTGTGTAAGGTAAATAATATTTATTGCATTAATGTAGTTCATTTTCTAAGCAATATATTTTGGTAGATCTTATTATAGATTTTAACATGGTAATTAAGCATAGGTGCTAGCATAGATTTTTTTATAATTTTATAATTTAGGATATTCCAAAATATTTACAAATTTTCATGTTGATTTTATGAAAACTGAATATGCTCTTCTCTTGCATCTTTAGATGATCTGGAGAATCAAAAGGTTTATAGAAAAAATAACCTCTATTGTGCATGTGCATATTTTTCTCTAATATGGTAAAATAAACAATTCTAGTGTCTTTAGTGACTTTATAAGTTATTCCATTAGATCCAAAAGGTTCAAGAAACTCAAATTGAGATCCGTTTCATCAAAATTGGAGTTCATTTGACATAGTAGTAGAAGATGAGGTTTGAAACTTAGATTTTTTGATTAGCTTTCATCTAGAGTAATTTTAGTTCAAAAATACCTCACCATTTGGTTCAAAATACCCAAAAACCCCTATTTTGATATATAACACTTCACAATTGGGCTTAGGCACTCTAGGATTTTTATTTTATATTTAATCATATTATAATTTTTTTTAAAAATAATTAATTTTTTGAAGCACTTTTTAGCATAGGGATTTACAACCTGTAGGCCTTCGAATTCTTAGCCACCACAACTTGTAAGCTACCAACTCCAACCCTATGAATTCCCTAAAGCCTTAGCCTTAGTCCCTGCTAGTAGGCATAAAGTACTTAAACATCAAATGTTACTTCAATTGCAAGTCATTTCATAAACTATTGCTACGCTCCTTCAATACCCTAGTGACATGGTCATGGATCAATTTCTTTGCTCACTTCCACTAGGGCCTCTTTTGAATCCTAAATAAGTGGTTTATTTTGATAGGTCAAAAATTTCATCCTGGATGTCAAAATTTTGCAAACAAATAGTTGATAAAAACTAGTTAGGAGAACTTCACAACCACACTAGTTTCACTAAAAAATTTATTGCTATTTTTTGGATTTTGTAAGTTGAATCCGACTGATTCTCTCAACCTCAACATGCCATATCTTTCACCTTGGGACTTTATTTTTTGAAAATGGATAGACATTAGAAATATGTTAGAGAGAACTACATAGCTATATATATTTCATAGATTGTAAATCAAATTTATATTGTACTTTAAGTTATTAATTTTTTTATTGTTGGGCCTACAAAATACTTTATTTGGTAAAGGCATTATAAACACACTAAAATATGAAGTGCTAAAACTTGTAATCTCTCGAGGGTGAATTTTGAAACTAGTGAAAAGGTGAGTGTGTATTGTGTGTATTCTTTCTTTCTTTTGACACTTTCCTTTATACAAAACAAATAATAATTACAAAAAAATACTTTTCTACTTAAAATTGATCAAATTATAGTTTATATATTGACACCCTACAACTTCTTTAATTGGAGTCCAAAATGACTATCTATATAAAGAACCAAGGGCTACATAGGGTAACAATGGATCTTGAAATTGAAGTAACTTTAAATGTAGAAAAGCATAAATAATTTAATAAGCTAGATGATTCTTTTGGTGTGTTATGCATGTATGTATCTTGAAACTTTCTCTTTAATATTGAATCAACCTCTACACCAAATAAATTGTGGACCACTTTGGAAATCCTATTTGATACACAAGATGATTTAAGAGGTCATGATTTGAAGAATAAGTAATAGGATTAAGTCTTAGTAACTACGATACCATTCAATACTTCACAAATTTAAAAGCCCTTAATTGTAGCTAAAACAATGTGGGATAGAAAATAAAGACACCAATTATTATAAGTATTCTCTCCAAGCTTGGTCCAAAAAACTTGGTGTTTGTTTCAATATTAATTCTACTAAAAATGCCTTAGGTTTCACCTACAAAATACCCTCTCTAGATGAGTTTGCAAATGAACTCACTACGGATATGATAAGTTGGTTCAAATGGGAAATATAAAAAATTCTAACTCTCATGCCTTGGCTACAAACCAAGGCATTGAATAACAGAAAGGGGTAGGAAAACATAATAAGAAATAAAAGAACCGATGAGAGAATAAGAAATAAAAAAAAATTGTACTTTAAATTTAGCTAATGAAACCTCTTCCTTACAAGTTGATAATCCTAAGAAGGAAAATGTTAAGTGTATCTTTTACAAGAAATCCAATCATGATGAGCATAAATGTGTGAAGAAAAATAAAGCTCATCTAACTCATCTTCTTGAGAAGAACAATATTAAAGTACCAAATTTAGCTAAGAAATATTCATCAAGAGAATCTTCAAAAGACCACAAATTATGGCAAGGGAAAAGGGAAAGGAAAGGCTATAGTTACAATTGCTTCACAATTAAATTCTTGTATAATTGATTCAAGTGCTTCCCAATACATGGTTCCACCATAGGATTCTTTCACCTACTTAGATCCATGTTCAATACTAGCCATATTGTGAAGAATCTAATATTAAAGTGATATATTTAGCTAAGTAGGATTCATAAAGAAAAATTCAAAGGCCATAGCAAGGGGAAAGGGAAAGGCAAGGCCATAGTTGTAATTGCTTCAAAACAAAATTATTATATCATTGATTTGGGTGCATCCAACTATATGGCTTCATCATAATATGGTTTCACATCCTATTGAAATGCATGGGAGAGGGAACATGGTCAAGGGAATATTTCATGACGTTATTTGTGTACCATATTTTTCAACTAGTCTCCTCATTATTTATTAGATCACCCACATTGGCTCAAGCAAGAAAATTGAGTTCACACCATACTTAGTAGTAATTAGTGAAATACATAGGTCCATAGTTTCCATGGGAAAAGTGAATGATAATTCAAAGGCTGATATTTCCTTTAGATATAGTGTCAATATTTGTTTCAAATGTGCTAGATTTGAATCCAAACTATAAAGACATGGAAAAAAATTCAAATTTTGTCATTCAGGAAGTGTTTTTGTAGGATAATGCTCTTCTCAAGAGCATACAAAAATACAATTTTTGGAAAGGTGAAGCATATGTGGGTGGGATATTTCCAAGATACTACCTACACCACAAGGCATGCTACATAAACATTTATATTGCAATGAAACTGTCTCTGGAGTATGACACTCCCAACCATCTTTATAGAGCTCTTGCACGTCATCATTATGAAGTAGGGGAAGACATGGAGAGAAATTTCAAATCCAAATATCATGCTCTGTCATTTCTCCTTACTCATCACTATCATCATGCTGAAAATGTCAACAAGCAACCTACCAAACAGAATGAGATAATTGAATCTGTAGAGTCTCAAGCTGAGGAAAGAAACATTCATAAGTTTCAGAACAAGCCTCTTCCACATATACTTGATATGAACATCACGGAGAATTCTCATTCCACTCCACCAGCACAACAACTCATGCTCAAAGAAAGAAAGGAGGATAGCTCATAAGTCGGAAATGCTTGAATACATGCTTATCAGTAACATCATTTTGCATTTATGTAATATATATAAGACATTATGGATGCAAATAGTCTACTATTTCAAACAATCATATGTTTTTGTGAAAAGCTGATATTTTGAACATTGCCATATTAGTATAGTTTAGCTATTCCTTGCTAGTGGCAATATTTTGATCTTAAATCTGGAGCTCTTCAAATTTATATGTTGAATATGACAGACACAACTATTCAGTCATGTACGAAGCTATGTAATCTATTTTATAATATATTTATATAAAGTTGGCTAAAGGCCTTTTATTTAAAAAACAAGAATTTATAGAGAAATAATTAGGGAATGTCGTCAAGATTATACACATAGATATGTTAGGAATATGTTAATGTAGGTTTGAGTTTTTTTGTGCTTTTAAGGGTATTAAATTGTAGTATGTAGTTTCATACACTCAACAAAATGATCTAGCAAAGTACATGAATATATTCTTAAAATAGATAGCCAATTGTATGATAACTCCAAATCATTGGCACCTTAGTACTAGGTAGAGGTAATTAATTATGCATATTATATCCAAAACTAGGTTCCTCACCAAGTTGTGAAAGGGGTAACTCCTTTCCAATCTTGGACTAATTAGGAACCCATAGTGAAATACTTCTAAGTGCTTGGTTCTTCAGTATGGGCCCATATTATAGTAGAGAAATACAAGGCAATGAATCCATAGATCAAGCCTTGCATATTTTTTAGGTACCCATATGGTGTCAAAGGCTATAGAATTCTCCATGCAACAACTCATGAATTTCTCATAAAGAGGAGTGTTCATTTTGAAGATACTTCCTCAAGTTCTTCTAGCACTTCTCCATATTTCATCACTTTAGAGACATTATGGCATGATGATAGTTCTTTTAATGATTTTTATCCTCTTAACCTTGGGGATGTCTTTATCCTCCAACTCATATCATGGTGATGATGATAAGGATGTACTTCCTTCAACACCAAGTCACCATTCAAAGGACACTCTAGAATCTACAACCACTCGACCTCTTTGAGAATGTTTCAAATACTAGAAGAATAAGGTCATATTTATTTTTATTCTCCACATCTCTTTATTGCTTCAAGTTTTGATCCATAGTAATTTTTAGAAGCTTTAGGTGTTCTCAAATGGGATGCTATATTATGCAAAAAATATTTTAGTTCCTTGTAAAGGAACCACACATGGGATTTAGTACCCCTACCTAAGGAAATGAAACTTGTTTTTATGCAATTATACTTATCATTTTTTCATTTTTATGGTAGACGAATTGGTTGATAAAAATAAGGATTCCTTGGTCACCAAAGAGTTTTCTCAAGTTCCTAGGATTGCCTACTCTAATTTCCCCAATTGCCAAAATAAATTTCATCTAACTTGTACTTGATATAGCTATAACCCACCATTGGAATCTCATTAGATGGATGCGAAGAGTGCATTTCATCATGCTTAACTTTAGGAGGAAATTTATAAGAGAAACGATATGGGTTCATTTAGGATTCCTCACTTGTTTGCAAACTTCTAAAGTCTCTCTAGGGTTTGAAATAGGCTCCTTGAGCCTAGTATGCCAAGATAGGCTCATTCCTACTATCACTTGGGTTCATTTGATGTCACTCTAATATAAAATATTATATTTTATAAAAAGATGAAACTCACATTTATAGTTCTAAATATTGATCATATTTATCACAGACCCTTGAGTAGTGAAAATTTATCTTTATGATCGTTTTTTGATGTCAGACTTGAGTCTTTTGTAATAATTCTTTGGGATTGAGATCACTCAATCATATCCATGTATCTTCATTTAATAACACAAGTACACACATGATATTCTCTCCAAAATTTACATGGTTAACTATGAGCTTGCTCCTATTCCATTTCTGTTAGTGGTCAAACTTAAGCCTCAATGTTATATACTATTGGTGGATGCTACCTTGTATCACTAATTAGTTGGGAATCTCATATAATCAATATCTCAATATATGTTCACCTCTCATATGATATATTTTTAGACTATATATCCCTCATATACATTCTCTTATCTCTCTATATATGTGACACCTCTTCCTCTTATCGTATGTCTCACTATCTAAATATCTCTCTCTAGTTATCCTATATGTTATGTATCCCATTCATCACTTATCTATATATATGTGGTGCATATATTCTCTTGACTAAGCACATAGGGGCATGTCCCTCCTTATGCTCCTTCATGGGTATGTCCCTTTGTAGTTGCTATAGGTCAACTACATGTGTCACCCCTTCATGTCCTTGTAGTGAATAAATAAATTGGTCTATCCTACTTGGGAGTACATTTTTATGCTGCTATCTTTGTAACCCTTGTGAGTTTTGACTAGTTTCTTCCACTAGGATACCCTTTTGGGTTTTCAACCTGATGGGAGTGGTGTGGCTCTATCTTGCCAACGAAAATGAAGGTGCTAGAGAAAAAAATAATAAAATATAACACATGCATTTAGAAATTGGTAAATATAATGATGAAAATAGACCAAGAAAGCTTAAAACTATGTCTAGTGAAAATATTGGTCCACACATTGGCCCACACAAAGAATTTTTTGGACTTGAGCATTGACACAAAATTATAGGGTGTAGTTACAAAGTGAAGGGGTGCAGCTGACCTTCCTAGATATAGGTTTCCTAGTTTATTATGCTCTAAAAACTTATAGAAGCTATTATTCTTTAGATCCTTACCTTCCTATTTTTTTTTATCAAATGTGAATTCTTGTTTCTAATAGTAACATATCTTAAGATGAATGTAGTCAATAAAAGGAAAATGGTGTTTTTGTAAAGGAAATTTCCTTAGTCAATATTCTATTCAATGAGATGTTTCACCCTTCACAATGTATATTAGGTAAACATTTAGAGTGTGTGTGGTATATGGTAATCTCAAGATGAAATTTAGTGGGAAAAACTGGAAAAACTAGTGTGTGAAGTGATGCATATAAAATGGATATGGAAATTATTAAAAAGAGGGATGCAAATGAGATAATATGATGAAAAATGCATTAAACTTCATTAGGAGAGCAATGTGAATAGTTTTCAAATTTGGACTTTGCTATGGTGAGATAAATTTTATTAGTACATTTCTAATGTGAGTATGGAAAAATGGAAGCTAGAAATGGAAGGAGGGAAGAAAAATCATAATATATCCATAACTTGACAACTCAATTGGACTTCAAAATTGTCAAATCTTTAATATTCAACAAGTCCTACACTACTCCTCTAATAGAATCTCTTCAATTCACTTGTGGAATGACAATGTTTTTCTAAAATACAGGCGATTGATAGTGTTGGAGGGAAAATAGGCCTTAAAAATGCCTAGTAATGTATTGAGAAAATTACATTAAAAAATTTAATATGAATTAGGGCTTGAAGAGTAAGGTAGCTATAATTTTTAAAATTTGAACATGGACCCTAGCATTAGGGGCACAAATTTCCTTCATAGTTCAAGAGCCTGAATATTTAGGGTTGATAGGTGAGGCAATCCTAAGGCTAGGGATGCTTGTATAATCTATATAACCGTGATAAATGAAAATTCTAGAAACACGTGAACATGCTCATAAAAGTTCATAAGGGAATGGTCTCAAAATGAGTGTACAAATAAAAGGTGGACATTGCAAAGTAGATAACAGTAGGAAAAATAAAGAATATTAGATGTAGTCCTTGTCTCTACATTAAGCCTTGAGAGAAACATTCAATACATGTTTCTTTTACATGTAATTGGTAGTGACACATCAACATGGTGTTATTAAAGTCTATAGTGATGGTTTAGTACCTAAACTGAAATTACTCTTTTAATTGTCTGTGTGTGTTTAGTTGTAGTCATGTAAATTTTTATATTTTAATATGATGTTATAATGTTCATGTAGATGATTGTAATATGTTTTTTTACTATGATCTCTTATAAGTTGTGATCATGACATTTATGTATTTTCATGATGTTATATTACACATTATGCTTATTTTTTAAATGCATTGGTTAACCTTGTATTAGCAAATGTTTGTATTATACATATGATATTATGATTGTATATAAGGGGATTGTGATAATAAACAACCTTTAAACATTCAATTGCATTAAAAAAGTGATGATTAATATAACAATAGATTGAAACTAAATAGAACTAGCCACAAAAAGATAAATAAACCTGGGCATGAAAGATCCTTTTTAATTTTTTTTAATTCACTATAGATCCACTTGGCATAATCAATGCTCATTATGCAAATCAACAATTTTCTATGGGTCCATAAGTTCAATATACGGATTTCTATGCATCTCAAAGGACTTATTGATGATGCCATTATCGCCACTTGATATGATCTTAGAGCTCTTGCAAAAGAACAATATTTCAAATAATTCAATGTGGGTCCATTTTTAAATTTAGAGAAATATAAAAAACATTATTTCATCATGTGCTATAATTTTACTGAGTTTTCTAGCCATTTATACACACTAATTTTATTCTGACATTTGACACTTAAAATGAAAATTCCATTGCATGACATCTAAAATACATTTTATGAAATCATTTAAAAAAGAATACATTTGATTACCTTTAATTGATGGTTGAACCATGAATTTATACTTAAAAAGAATTATTTTCTACCCAAATAACCAGCCTAGAAAGCTAAAATAAAAATTCCATTGCATGTCACTTAAAATTTATTTTATAAAATTATTTGGAAAGGAATACATTTTATTACTTTAATTGATATTTAAACTATGAATCTATACTTTGAGCATTTATTTTCTACCTAAAAGCTAGAATATATTCATCAAAGTTTGCTTTAAAGATATGTTAAATTCGATCAGTCTACTTTCTAATGTGGGGGAATCTAATTATTTCCACTATCACAAAGGGCGGTTTCTCATCTTTTTTCACCTGGCAAACTTCTGTGCTCTTGTCCACCATGGTGAAGACAAATGAAACCCATCTTTTCAACCATGACCCACATTGACAATTGATAGAAAAATGCCTTCCATGATCATAAATTACAATGATAAAGGCCAGGAGAGCCCAGTAAGTGATCTTGTCTGTAGAGAAAGAAAGAAGAATCATCATTCAATTTTCCTTCCTCTCTGTACTATTCCCTCACTGTTAGAAATGGGCAAGTTTGCTTTTCTTTCATGGTGTTGCTTCTCATCCCCTTCACCTTCTCAGGAGGAAACCATTGTTGGGCCTTCTTCCCTTTTATCATCTTCACAAACTTCTCAACAACTAGTCAATGCTAGACCTTCAACTGCTACTAGTACTGATTTGGAGAGTTTTCTACATAAATTCAATGATAGAAGGGAGCTTCAGAGTCTGATTCAATTTACAGAAGAGCTATTGAAGATCATGGTAAGTTATCTACACATATGTTTTGTACAATAAGAATTTCTGCAATATCTTTTGCTTCTCAGCAGTTGTAGTTATCTACACTTTGCCTCCCTAATCTATTCTTGTTGGGCTATATTGAATGTAAATGTATTGTTGCCCAACACAGCAGTCAGGAGAGAAGAATGGAGGAAGAACTAATTCAGCAGTAAGTTCTTATGTCCAGGGTGGCCAAACAATCATGGAGTTTGTAGATAAACACATTGGCAAACCTCCTTAAAAGGTAGAGTTTCCAATTTGGAACTGTAAAATCAACTTGTGATAACATTCCTATATGATTTAACTCTAGCCAGATATAAATTATTGGATTGCTGTAACTAAAGATAAAACATTAAAGCACACACACTATACTGAAGAGTTGTTTAAAAAATACAGAATTTAAAAAATTAAAAAAACTATACACACCTCATTGAATAAAAAATATTTCATTATCTCTGCAATGAAAATTACTATTCAGACATAAAAAAATGGCAGAACAGAAATCAAAATTTTATTTGGAATTTTTACCAGCTTATATGGCTACGATCAACAGATGGCTACATGAAAAATTGGGCCTGTAATTTGACAGTGACCCCGGCTTGTTGTATACAGATTCCATGACAATTGATTATTTGGTTGTCTTTCAATTGATGTTTCATGAAATGTATATATATTATTAAAAAAATATATTTATATAAATGTAAGTAAGGTTGGTGTTTCTTTATTTTTATGCAGTGAACCCCGGGGACGCGTCCCCCCCCCGGGCCCTAGCGTCTCCGAGACGGGGACGTCCCGGAGACGTGGGGACGGCGTCTCCCCGTCTCCAGAGGCGCCACCAGATTGCTCCCCTGCCGCTGGAGACGCCAAAACGCACCGGCGTCTCGGAGACGCTGAGGGAGACGCCTGGGCGTCCCTCGAGCGTCTCAGAGACGCCCAGGCGTCTCCCGCGGCGGACAGTCCATTGGGACGTTTTTTAAATGAAAAAAACACATTTTTTTATTAGTTTTTTTGTTCTATTCGAACCCTAAGGGCATGTGGGCCCCATCTAAACTCTTCTATGCTATCAAAAGCCCCTTCTAACTTCATTTTTATCCACATTTGCATTTCTACTTGTCTGCTACAGCAAGAAGAAGAAGACTGAAGAGATGAGGAAACAGTGATTGGAGGAGTGAAAGGAGTGATTGCAAGTGGAATAGGAGTGTCAAGGAGCAAGAAGAAGAAGAGGAGGAAGATTCTTCAGCTTGTTGAAGAGATTTTTCAAGCAAAAGGTAAGGTTTTGAACTGATTTTTTCTTTTATTTTCTGATTTTCAATGTTCATTGTTTTAGTTTTTTGAATTTTCTCATTTTCATTTCTAAATTATAAGTTCTTAGTTCTTGTTGTTTCATTTTCTTGTTTCATTTCTAATTCTTGTTGTTTCATTTAAACATTTTCTAAATTAGTTAAGATTTTGTTTTGAAATTTAAAATTTAAAATATAGAGTTTTATTTTTTTAATTTTAAAGTAGGGCATAGGCTGAAACTATGTGTTTATTGATTTTTTTTTTCATTTTGTGAAATGCAGTGTCAAAATGAGCTCCCACAGTCATGAAATGAGTGAGGATGAGATGGAATTGGAAACTCATTCTCATGATGCAAGCCATTCAGAATATGAACCCGAGCATGAGGATGAGCACAATGAGGGGGGTGAACATGGGTCAAATCAAGAAAGACAAACTAGTTCCATAGCTAGTGCAGCAGTTGCTACAGATTGCCCCTCTCAGCTTTTGGCAGAGTGGGCTAGGGGTCCTTATGATCCCAAATCTCCTCTCAAACAGTTTGCAACAAGAATAACAGCCCCAACATCATGTGGTGGTACGAGAAAATGGAAATGCAACATTTGTGGTGATGATTGGTTTGGGAGCATCACCAGAGTTAATGCTCACTTCCTCTTTTGGCCAGGAAAAGGTGTGGGAGCATGTGCTTTTTTGAAGGAAGCTAAAAATATGAAATACAGAATTGAGTTCAACAAGCTTTGGGGTGTTCCAGATGACGCGACAATTCCTATGCCTACTACCTTGTCTGCTAGGCAAAATATTCAGACTATACAGCAGATTCAGGAGCAGCATATGCAGAGGCAGCCACATATTAGAGCAGGAACATTGTCAGGGGCAGCCTCAGGACCTTCATCCACCTATAGTGTTATGCCTGAATCGCAACAGGGCAAGGGGAAACGCAAGATGCAAAATCAGCCTAACCCCATAGCTGATTTATTTAATGTGCACCAGAAGGATCAGATAGATGATTCCATTGGCAAGTTCTTTTTTGCCAATGGAATCCCATTTCATGTAGCTCGATCTCCTTATTATAAGGAGATGATGTCGATGGTGGCGAAGGGAGGACCATCATATGTGCCACCAGGTGAGCACAAATTGAGGACAACGATCTTGGATAACAACTATACCAAGATCAGTTCATTGATGGAGACGATGAGGGCATGTTGGGAGGATTCTGGATGCAACATTGTTATGGATGGGTGGACGGATATTAGGCATCGTCCACTCATCAATGTCATAGTTACATGTTCAGAGGGCCCATTCTTTCTCAGGGCAGTTGATTGTTCAGGGCATCGAAAAGATGCTGATTTTCAGTTTGAGATCCTTCGGGCAGCTATTGAGGAGATTGGGCCACAAAATGTGGTCCAAGTAGTGACAGATGCAGCACATGTGTGCAGAGCTGCAGGGAGGCTTATCGAGACAACATACAGACATATTTGGTGGACTCCATGTTGTGTGCATGCCATGAACAATGCACTCAAGGACATGGGGAAGATTGAGTGGATTAGAGGAGTGGTCAACAATGCTAGAGATGTGCAGATGTATATCTGCAACCACCACACTTCACATGCCATCTTCAGGAGCTTCGCGAAGAAGGAGTTCTTGAAACCAGTTGAGACCCGATATGCATCCTATTTCATTCTTATGGAGAGAATGCTTGAGTTGCAAGAGCCACTGCAAGTCATGGTTATGACGCAAGAATGGAATCGGTGGGATGGGGCCAGGACAGAGCAGGGGAAGAGGGTGAAGGAGATAGTGAAGAGTGATGGATTTTGGAATGATGCAAAATATATTGTTGCCATCATTGAACCAGTTGTCCAAGTCATCAGATATGGGGATGGGGATGCACCTAACCTTGGAGAGGTGTATGAGTGCATTGATTCGATGCTTGGCCAGATGAAGGCAGTTGTGCGAGAGAAGGACCCCACTCTAACATTCTACAATGTTTACATTCAGCCTATTATTCAGCGCAGATGGGATAGCCTAAACACTCCCTTGCACATGGCTTCTTATTCATTGAATCCGAAGTGGTACATGCCTAGGCCTGGTAGAGTTACACCGATTCAGGATGATGAGGTGAAGGAAGGGTTCTTCAAGTGCATTGATAGAATGTATGATGCTGAAGATGCTGGCAACATTCGCACTGAGTGGACAAAATTTGCTACTCTTAGGGGTTACAAGGCTGCGGCAAAGGCGGATATAAGAACTATGGCACAGGAGGATCCGATTTTGTGGTGGACTTGTCATGGACCGAAATCACTGACTAAAACACTAGCCATTCGTTTGTTGTCTCAGGTTTCTAGTTCTTCAGCTTCTGAGAGGAACTGGTCTACTTATAGCTTCATCCACTCTCTTAAGAGGAACAGACTTACCTCTAGGAGAGCAGAGAAGCTAGTGGCTGTACATAGTGCCTTGCGTATCACTGACCGCAGGACACGTGTGTACAAGGAGAGCCCAGCAACACGATGGGATGTAGAGCCAGAGGAGCCATCACAGATTGATGAGGATGAGGATGTTGCAGGTTTAGGGCTGGTTGGTGTTCCTTTGGCAGATCTTGACCTTGGGGAGTCCAGTGGTTCCAGTGATGAGGAGTTTGCCGACCTCCCGAGGGATGATTACATTGATTAGAGGCCTTCGCCTGCTTCACTACATTTTAGCATTTTGACTTTGTAGTTTGTACTTGTTTTGATATTCATATCATGCTACTCATTGTAATCATCTTTATGATATAAATTATAATAGAAATCTTCCATTTGCTGATTCGATAATTGTTACATTGTAGTATTGCGTATTCTACTTTCAAATTTGAAAACTTCAATGTTCAATGGTTCATTTAGTAGTTCATTGTTAAATTTTAATGTTCAATGTTCAATGTTCAAGTATATTATTATACATCTTTTCATAACTAGCATTTTAAGTACCATATGTATAGTATATAGTATATACAGCCGCCGCCCCCCCGCCGCCATCCCCCCGCCGTCCCCAAATCGAGGCCCCTTTGTCCCCCCGTCCCGGAAACTTGTCCCCCCGTCCCGACGTCCCCCCGTCCCCGACGCCGGTGTAACATAGTTTTTATGTTGAATCATTTTATTTTTTATCAATGTTGTTTCTGAATTAGACTGTAAGATTTGTTTTAATCAATGTCTCTTTAATTTATTTGGTTGTGAGCTTATTAGTTCATGGTTTTAAAAATATGCAAAAATTATTTAATGGAGTGGAAAACCTAACAAAGTTAGATTAGAGTATTATACTGGGTTAGAAGAATGGCCATCAAGCTTTAGGTATCTCAAAAATATGAGGAAGTTAGTTTTGATAGTTTGTTCCTCAAAACTAAAACAATCGTTGTCTATATTAGAAAAAAATGTTCCATCAAAGCTGATTAAATAATTGATCCTTATGGTTAGATCACTTGACAACTATTTTACATAGCTCAAATCATGAGTTCAATTTTTGATTTGCCTGTGATATGAATGAGGATCTATTTTGAATTGTTCAAGATGTTAGATGGAAAAGTCAAGAGCAATGCTTCATGGTGTTGGCTAAACTCTGAATCCTCTAAGTTTTAAAAAAAGGAAAAAGAAAGAAGCTAATTAATTAATCTCTTCAATGGTTTGTCCCTCAATTGTTATTTTTAATGGCTTTCTAATTTTTTAATAAAATTTGTAATAGCAAATGTAATTTTCAATGGTTTTCCTTTTTTTAATTAGATATTGTTTTATGTTGTATTTAATTATTTTAAAAATTAAAACTTATTTTTAAATTTTATTTTTAAAATATTTTCAAATAATGATTATTATTATGAAAAATAAATAATTTTTTTAAAAAAAATTAAGTTAATTAATCAAATATATAAATAAATTAAGATTAATTAAAAGTAGTTGGGAAGGATAAATGTGTAGTTAATGCTATTTTTGAAATCTAGCTTTAAAGGAAATATGTTCTTAACTCTTGATTTGA
Source organism: Sequoiadendron giganteum (assembly GCA_007115665.2). Classification (NCBI taxonomy): domain Eukaryota; kingdom Viridiplantae; phylum Streptophyta; class Pinopsida; order Cupressales; family Cupressaceae; genus Sequoiadendron; species Sequoiadendron giganteum. Next base: position 816,199,711 of record CM021101.1, read on the forward strand.
GGATGAAATATGAACATTGATAAATTAGAGAATCAGTTTACTACAATATAGAAAATTAATAACTTTAGTGTGTAAATTGTCCTTGAACACTATGGAAACTTCAAATATGTAGATCAATTCCACTGTTTGAGATTGATCATGTGCATAATAAAAATTTGATCCGTATGTGCAATCCTAATCTAATTGAAAGATGAGAGAAAATTTATAGTCATAATAAACTATTTCCACATAACCTCAAGAGAGAAAAATATGAAACCAACTATTCAAAATCAAAAATGCAAAAAAAAACATGGCATCAAGATGACACAAGAAATACCCTATAAAACCCTCAAAGGGAAAAATTCAACCTCCAAAAGTACTTGCATACACTTAATTTATTGTCTCATGAAAAAATATTATAATATATTTATAGAGTCTCCATGTAAGGATTTTGAAACATCAAGTTCTCTAATTGCAATCCATGGAACCACACATCCCAATCCATGTTTTATCTTCTCACATATGCAACTTACAAAGAGATGCTTAATCAACATTAGCCAATAAGCCAAAGGTTACACAACCTCAATCTCAATAATACACATGTGCTTTCTTTTATAAAAGAAAGCTTGCATAAAACCACTAACCATGTCCCCCTCATTTACTTTTTGGCACTATTTTTTTCCCTTTTAGTACAAAGGTTTCCTAATATTAAATATTTTTTTAATGTGCAACCCACATTAAATATTTATTCCAATTTACATACAACATACAAAGTATCTCCAAAAATGTATAACCAATGTGATGCACATATCCTTAGATTCCCTAGGTGCACCAATAATTTTTATGGAAGGTGAATAACACATTTTCCAATAAAACTAAACTATTATGATCTAGGTTACTGATTATTTCTCTTTATTGATGTTTAATGGATGGTGGTATTTAAAAATGCCTTGGAAAAATTGTTCACTTGCAAGATTCGTGTTCTTATTAGTCACAAACAAGCATGCAATGACTTGAATGCAAACTCTAATGTAAGTAGTGCTCCAAATCCATATGTTCATAAGAATAACTCGTGTAAATGCATCAAATGTTTGAATGAGCCAGGATAATTCTTAGAATTTTTTAATGCTCAAATTAATGTCTTTAATATTAAAACATAACAGGTAGTTGCACAAACATGTGCCAAGTTAGCTCTTAATGACTAGTAAAAAAGGGTGGGAATTGATAACCTTTCTTTTTGAATTTTGGTTCATATCCATGTTGTGTGGGAGCAAACTTGCTTGTTTCAAGATTGATCCAAGACGAGGAATGTAGAATCTCAAGGTGAATATTAGGTTCATGGAAGTATGGGCTAATAAGGATTCAAGTGCATGAGAATAGATGTAAATAAGGTAGGTACAAGTTCAAATGTATGAAAGTGCATGTAAGTGAGGAAAAATAGGGTTCAAGGAAAGAGTCTAATTAAGTGAAAAAGTGTGGGGTGATATCATACTAGCATGTCCCACTTTTTAGTCTAAATGGAACAATCTAGATATGATTTTAACAAAAAATCACTTTTTGTAACTTATAACAAACAATTTGTTAATAAATTGATGATATGAACTAATGATTTTAAAATTTACTATGTATATTTTCAAAAATAAATTACAACAATTTATTTCATTTTAAAAATATTTCTTCATAATTTATTTTATACTTTATTGTATTTTTAATGAGTGATATTATACCACAACAATTTGACCGTTTTTTAAAATAAGATAAATTTATAATTTCTTAAACATAAATTATCAATACTAATGTTTTCTTTAAACATGCATTGTTTTTGATAATTTTTTATTATATATTTTACTTATTAATAATTTTAGATTAGTTATAATTTAGAGTATTAGTATGACATAATGTATATTTTTTATATATATATATATATATATCCAAAAAAATGTTGAAATGAGGATATCAATAAAAAAGATGCACGTGATTTTTAGATAGTTTTTACTCTTAAAAAAATACCATGAACATCAAACAAATACCTTTATGTTTGGTGAAAACCCTATGCTTACTAGAAAATAAAAAATAAATATAACAATTAAACAAAATATATTACAAATTACATATGTTAGAAAGATTACTTTGAGGGTTATGATCCTAAAAAATATTATAGTATGGTTACTCTATTTAATGGTCTAAACCTCATTTGGAAGTAGAATTTTCTTCTAAAAACTAGGTGAATAAAAAGAGGAAAACATAAGGATCAATATGTGCCTTAAGTTACATGCATTTCAATTTAGGAACTCAAAAGCATATACTCCTATACCTTAAAACGGAAACCAACATAGTTATTTTCCCACTATTAATTCTTAAAGGATAGAGGTTGCAATTAAGTTTTAGATCTTTTCAGATCAAGTAGATATTTTCAGGTCAAGTAGTTTCAACAACATTATAGACACTCATAAACAAACAAGAAGAAATAAGATAGAAGAGAAAGAACACACAAATTTACATGGGGAAAACTCTTTTGGGTAAAAACCCCATACTCCAAAACCATAGAGCCAATATATTATTTAGTAACACAATAGTTACAATACATTCTTCAGACTCAAGGCCATTATAGGAAATTTATATCTTATTCCATCTCTAATAGAGTTCCAGCAGGATAACCCCTGTGAATAAATCTCATCACATAACTCTTCTAAAAAAACACATGTATTTATAGAGTATATAGTGACCAGGATAGAAGTTTCCCTAAACCCACACCCATGCATAAAAATGCAACAAAAAGGGCACTACATACAACAACATGCAACATAAATGCAAAAAGAACCTGTCAAAAATTTGGGCATCCGTCCACATTCCAAGTTAACTCAACTTAGAATAGAAATTGCATCCAAACACAACTCCTATTGCAAATAGCAACATCCAACCTTGACTTTTCAAAGTGGGCACCAACTTCCACAAAAGTAGGAACATGCCATAGTTAACTCAACATGCCTTAACACATGTCACCTCCATGCAACTCTGAGAATTTTTTACAAACTCCTCTCTGCAAATGAGTGCCCAAGTAATAAGTGTCAATATGGCACACCTCCATGAAGTATGCACAAATAACAATGATTCAAATAAGTGCTTGGGTGACAAGTGGCACTCTGTTGATCTCCACGACTTGCATATAGCATATAACTCTCCCCGACGGGTCCCACAAAGTGCTATGGTAACTATTATAGTTGGAAACTTAGGATATATCAATAAAAATAAGTGCTTGGGTGACAAGTGGCACTCTGTTGATCTCCACGACTTGCATATAGGATATAACTCTCCCCGACGGGTCCCACAAAGTGCTATGGTAACTATTATAGTTGGAAACTTAGGATATATCAATAATTGCACAAATATTTATCCCATAAATAATGCTAGGAATCAAATGTTGAGACACCTTAATCCCAACAATCTCCCACTTGTTGAATACCTTCCAAGAGTCCATGGAATCAACATGATATAACTATTAAGAGTCAACCAATGAAAACACATCATCATAGTCATACATGCAATCACATGAATCTCAAACAATTCTCTCATTCTCCAATCAAGACACCTACAACAACATCCAATATTTCTACCATCTTAGGCAATACCATCCTCTAATGGAAAAGGAATAATCCATGGTGTATATGCACCAGTCTAAAGAACACAAGCATCGGATTCAACCGATAGAAAAAGGCTACAGGATACTACCACAACTCCACTGTGCTCACAAGCTCACTCCACTATGCTCACGAGCTAAAAAAAATATCAAACAAATCCAACCCTGTTACCAAAACACAATTATGAAGCCAAAGAATCCTCTAGAGAACAAGATAAACCATCAGCTAGAATAACAACCAACACATGTTTCCCTCATCTAACTAATAAACCCATGAGACCAAAATTAACACCCACAACAAATGCTAATCCATCCAATCTGCTATACCTCAAAAGGTATCCACACCATTAGAAAACTCATGCCAACAACATATCCAACCCATCACCTACAATCACAAGCTCCTTATGTCAAAATAGTTGACAAAGACAGACACATCTCAGAACTCCCACTGCATGGGTAATGCCTAGTTTGAAAATACATCTAGGCACGTCGAGTCTACCAATAGCACCACATATTTTTTAGTAGAGGAAGCTACCAAAATGAGAGAGCAATGGTTCAAGATTCAGATTGTAGAGGAAAGAAGGAAAGGTACATGGCCCTTCATATAAGAGTGCACACACATAAATTAAGGATCTAATTCTTAGGATCATGAAAATCTTTGACAATGCAACCAATTTATTGTCTAATGTGGCTTTAAGGAGACCTCAAATGGAAACACCTTCCTCATCCCAAATAATTGAGAAACCAATCCCTAAAAGCATTACACCTTTGCAACAAGTAGCTCCTCTTATAGAATCTTTTGTGGACTATCCCATAGGTCCTAATGAATTCCTAGATGATTTTGATGTATCTCAATTGATGCATCCACCTACCAGGGTTGTGGTTGAGAGACCATCCAGTGAAAGAAGGTTAATAATTTTTGAAACTAGAGATCAAGTGGTTGATGATAGGAGAGTATTAACTTTCTTTGAGTTCATGCAAGATGATAAATTCATCACCACTAAGGAATTCAAAGATTTTATCCTCAAGAAGAAACGTGAGAAGTTGCAAAACATATTGTAGGGGCAACAAATCACTGATAAAAAGAAGGAAAACATGGCTCGGTTTTGGAAAGAGGTAGATGTTGAAATGGTAGATAGGACACCTCAAAAGGGTAGGGAATTGGTGAAGAGTGGTGGGTGTTTTGTCTTACCAAGAAGGGACATATCCTCTTCTATTGAATTTGATACAATCCGAAGGAAAGAGGGAAATAACCCCATTTTTGCATCTAAGGAGCAAGCATACGCACTTTAATTTGGCTCAGGTTTTAACCCAAGGCATGAGATCGTGGCCATCTGGTCAAATTTTCCTAAGAAAAATAAGCCCAAGGTTATTGATGATACAAGTGATTTGACTAGCAATCTAATTGTTAGAAGATTGGGAAACACAAGTTCTCTATAAGCAACAACACTAACTGTAAATATTGTCATGTTTACACAAGCAACTATGAGAATATTAGAGCGGGCCTAGCCAAGGTTAATGATCAAATTTTAAAGCTACAAGAACAGGTGAATGTCGTCATTGGATTGTTGCCACCACCTCGATTTAGAGTGGAAACTAAAGATGACCAAGAGAAGGCAACCTTGAATATGAATTTGAATCATTTGAAAAAGGAGCTAGTTGAGAGCAAAAGGCAAAAAAGAAAGAAAATTTCTAAGAGGTGATTGATACCATTTTTGGTTAGAGGCTATCATGTATTTTAAGCCATTTAGAAAATACATGGAATGGGTATAATGCAGTTAGTACAACTCGCATTGTCCATGTTGCCTTGAAATCTAGACTCTAGAGTATCTGGGACACTTGGTGTCCAAAAAGACAATTAATGGAGAAGATTGTGGAAAGATAAAAATTTGATTTCCATGCTCCAAATGTGTTAGAATTTTTTTTTGATAATTCATGTTCCATTTAAGATGGTATGATAATTCTTGAAATCTATCAACTTTTCATAAAGAAATCCTTAACAGCTTTTGATGATCTTAAGCATGGAATCATGCCTACAATTTTGTCTGAGGATGGAGGGATAAAAGAATATAAGGTGTGGAAGGAAAAATTTAGCAATATATTATGTCCCATCTTGAATTCTATTTTTCTAGAAGATAGTATGGACACCAAAAAAATGAATTCTACAAGTGTAATAAAGTTTGTTGATGATGCGAAGAAGTGGACAGAGGAAGAATATTCCTCTCATTTGAATCACATTAGAATGATTTTAGTATCTCCTTGGCCTTCAGAGGAAGTATTTGCAACATGGGGGGGGGGGGAGAAGTACACTTAAGTAGCCACGTGCACCTTCCATTTTGTCTCATGATGAAAAATAAAAATATTTCACTCAGAGCTTCTACAACTATTTTGTCCTTTAGTGATGTGATTTTTTTCTTCTACAAAGCAGTTATACTGGTTTTTTCTAATCTTTAGGACAATATTCTCAAATGAAAATATGACATATGTCCATGGCTTTTAGTTTTTTGCTCCCTTATTTCTATAAAAGGGAATTTTGAGCCATTTTGTAAGGATATTGGATTTTTACATAAGTAAACAAAGTTTGTTTTAGGTATGTATTTGCCTAGTATAGGTCTTCCAAGGAAAATTATAGATGTAATTGTCATTTTTGTACATCAATACAAATTCATAATATATGAAAATATTGTGATAATTTCACAATCAATTGTCTCAAAATGTATATGTTGTTACTCTTATGAATAAAATTTGATCAAGGATCATTTTAGTTCATCGTTGATTTTATTACAAATGAATGTTTCTAATATATCTTCTATTCAAGTAATAGATTAAATTGTTGTGTCTAGAATATTGAGAGTTATTACATATTTAAATATTGCTAAGTAGAATTGGTTGTAAATTTTAAAGAATATCATTGTAAGGCAATTATATATGAGCTTTTGTTAGTGTAGGTTTTTATTTATTTATTTTTCCTACACATTATTAAACTTTCTTAGGTTATATTAGAATGGTTAGGATGAGGACATGTGGCATTAACCCACCATTCATATGTGTCACTCACACCCACATTTGGGTAGTTGAATGTCACACCCTCTTTTGGACTTATTTGTCACCTCCCCATAACCATTTGATGTCTTTACCTGAGTAGGCATAACCATGTAATCTAACATTTACAAGTAGGTAAAACCTCCCACCTATTATGGGGAATGAGAGTTATTACTCCTCTTGGAATTATCTGCCATTATTTTGCTATATAAACAACACTCACCCCTCCCCTTGGCAAGCATGATGGAGGGCTAGTTCAGTGCTATGAGAGTGTTGAGTTTATCCATCTCTTTTCTTGCTTTCCTTCAATCATTCTGATCTTGGGTGGTTTCACAACCAAATCTAACATGGTATTAGAGTTGGTTGTGAGATGTGGGTTAGCAGATATCTCAATCCATTCTTGAAAGTAAAGTATGATCTTCTCTTGCATCTAATGATGACCTGGAGAATCAGAAACGCTTGATAGAGATCTCAAGTTTTAGGTGGGGCTTCCTTTCTATTGCATTTTTTCCAGGTATTTTAGAGCTTCCCGAAGACATTTTGAGCTCACCATTGAATTCAATGCAGCCAGAAAAGTCAGAATTGGCTTTTGTTCATCTGAATCGGACATCGGGTGTGAGATTTGTGAAGGGTTGAAGCCGATGTTTTTAAAGAGGTTCTAGAAGGTAGCCGTCAAATCAGTGCATTTTTGGCCCAAATGGACCTCACCATCGTGCTTAGAAGGCATCAAAACCTAAATATCAACTGCCAATTATCAATTTTGAAGAAAGTCATTTTTTGAGGCAATTTTTTTTTAGCAGACAGGACTACGGCCCCACCTGCAAGAGGTACGACACGATTTTTGAAAAAAATAATCATTATTTTTTCTGCGTTGAAAAATAAAACTCATTATTATTATTTAAAAATATTACAAGGCAATTTTTTATTTATAACCAAAAGTCAAAAAACAAAAAATCAAAAAAGGGTACCAATGGTACCTGCAGTACCTCTGTACTAGGAAGTACACCAGCTCATATTTGGCTGCAACAACTTTTTTAAATAGTTGAAATCCCTAAAGGGATTTGGGGTGTGATGTCCCCCCACATAAAAAGCTTTTTTTTTTAAATTAATTAAAAGTTTATTTTTTTATAATTTTTAAAATAAAAATTCAATCCATTCAAAAAGTTTCGCGGCCATCCGTATCCACCGTATTTATGTGCCCTGCCTTGGCCCTCGTGCATTGATATGACAGTTCTGCTAAAGTTAGCAGGGTATTTGGCGGTTTCGCCAGATTTGGTGAAGTTTTAAATTTAGCAGGTGTTGTTCAAATTTGGCGAAGCTTTAAACTGACTAGAGGTTCTACAAGTTTGGTTGTACCTTCAAATTTAGCAGCATTTTTTGGCTGTGACACAGTGTTGACGTTAGCAAATTGTTCAAAAAATTTGACCCTTCACCTTTGAAATTTTACATTTTGCACTTGAACTTCACAAGGCTCGGGCATACGAAGGCCTTTCTGAGTGCAATTTTTTTGATTTGGGGTAAAATTTTGCACTCTTTGCAGTGGTGTGATTGATTTTTTCGTAAGTGATCCCATTTTTCCAGAAATTCAATTTTCTCATCAAATCTGAAGGATAGTCATCATTTTTTTTTAACTTCAAATGGATGTAGCTTTCACATATGACCTCAGATTGAGGCAATTCTTTTTTTGAAAGTAAATATTTTTCTAATCACTACACATTGGTGCTATTTTTAGGTTCTCATTTTGATATTTTATTGTACTTTCAGTAGTTGGGTCCATTTTGGATATTGTAAAACTCTAGAAAACAACTCAGGCATTGTAAACACACTGATTTATAAAGTGTCGAATCATTTTTTGTTGTGGGGGATTCTTGATTGAGTGAAAAGGGGGGGTCTCCCTTTGTTTTTGTGTTTTTGATCTATTCACTTGTGCTCTTCTTTTCCTTCACACATGGATCATTCTAAGGTTCCTTTGCTAACACCTTATAATTATGCAACATGGCATCAACATGCATGGAATGCCTTAATGCAACTTGGGTATACTCCATATGTTGAAAAGAAGGTAGTTGAACCTAAAGATGATAAGGAAAATATAAAATGGATGCTTGAACATACAAAAGCTCTTGGATATCTTCATAGTTTTTTTTCCCTTGATCTTATGTTTCAGATTGAATCTTGTACAAATTCACATGATTCTTGGGAAAAGTTAAAATCTTTGTATGGTACAACAGATGAAGTCAAAGGCTATCAGATTGAAAATGAATTGGTGAGCCTTCATCCAAAGAAATTTAGCAACATCCAAGATTATATTACTAAGTTCAATGATCTAAGAGCACAATGTAAAGCATGTGGTATTGATAAAAAGGACATTCAATTAATCTATAATACATTGAATAAACTTGGTCTTGAATTTGCAACTTTTATTTCTAGCTTTCATACTCACAGACTGACTATGGGATTTGCATATACTATGCCTTCATTTGCATCTTTTTCTGAGATGTTAATGCATGAACAACAAAAGCTTCTTTCTATGGGTCTCATAAAGCCATCACAAACTCAAGCTTTGTTTGTTGGTCAGCCTAAGGGATAGAAAGAATCAAGACAATCTGACAAGAAACAAAAGAAATCTAAGAAAAATTCACACACACAGAACATGCACAAAACAAATCCTCTTCAAAGGATGACTCATTTAAGAAGGATAAGTCTACTTGTTCATATTGCAAGAGGTCCGGACATGAAGAACATTCTTGTTACAAGAAGGATATTGATGAACTGAAACATCTTCTTAAGAAGAATAACATTGATCTACCTTCTAGAATGTCTGAGTCCACTTCTTCTTCTTCACATTCTAAACAGTCGGGATCTAGCAAGGATAAAGGTCATGCAGGCTTTGCATCTGAGTTGAAGAAAAATAAAGGTAAAGCTCTTTGTCCTTCTACAAGTCATGAATCAGGGAAATGACTCCTAGATTCTAGAGCTTCTTATCATATGGCTTCTTCACAGTTTGTGTTCTCTTCTTTTGAGCCTTGTGTTATGCCACCTATTCTAATGGGAAACAACACTTATATGAGTGTAATTGGGAAGGGTTCTATTGATATTGGGGATGGCACCTTCAATGATGTTTTGTGTGTACCTCACTTGATGAATAATATTATTTCCATCTATCAGATCACTCATGGTGGAGCAGGGAAGACTGTGGAATTCACACCTATTTCAGTTATCATCAGAGACTTGGAGAGCAGAGAGATAATTGCTAATGGGATGTTTGATCATGCATCTTGGTTGTATACCTTTTCAGACTTTGCACCTGATGATGATTCTGATCCTTTGATTATTGATCACACTTCTAGTGTGATTTTTGATTTTGAGGAGAAGTTTGGCTATTTGAATCTTGGTATTCTCACATCAGATCCAGTTATTGAGCCTTGCATTCCTTCTCCTCCACTTATTGTTGCTTCTGAAGATACTGGTGTTACTACATTCATGGCTACTTGTGATTCAGTGCAGCAAGATATTCATTGTCTTCCAGATATTGCTACTTCGGATGACTACTTGACAGACATTGCAGGTTTGTTTATGGAGTCTCATGTTTCAGACTTGGGAGACACTATTTGGGACATCCATCTTCTCTTTGATGAAGTTGATTCTTCTTCAGTTGTTGTGGAGGAGCCATTGGATCCTCTTGTTCATTCTCCACATGATCATTCATCACAATTTGACATGATTGTGGAAACTTTTGAGCAGCATTTGGAAGAGGCACCTTTGTCTTCAGAGGAGGTAGTTGAGTCTTTGGATCTTGTTCTACATACATCTCTACTAGGTTCTAGATTGCCATCTTCATCAGTGTGGCCTAGAACACCTGATTTGATGGTGGCAGCTTTCAACATCGACATGGAGATAGATGAGCAGTGTTCAGAGACTTCATACATTTTGAGCCATCTTCCCCTATATTCCTTTCAGTACTAGGAAGACATTCTTCATTCACCTTTGGTTTTGTTTTTTCCTAAGGGGGGGAATGTTGTTTGACGATCATGGACCATTTTCTACATCCAGTTTTGAACATCAACCATTGATACAATTGACTTCTTGATGGAGGGCTACATATTCTTTCTTATCCTTTCTATTTTGGAGGGGACTTATTCCTTGCATGGGATTTTTCTTGTGTTGGGAAACTTGTATTCTTTTCTCTCTTTTGGGGAGGATTTTTGTCCCACTGGGTTTTCTCCTTTTCTCCGGTTGTGAGAGATCATTTTGTACATGGGTACCTAACATGGCCTAGTAGTTGGGACCCATCTTTGTGTCTTTTCACCCACCTGAGCTACTCTTAAGAGGGGGTGTTAGCGTAGGTTTTTATTTATTTAATTTTCCTACACATTATTAAGCTTGCTTAGGTTATATTAGAATGGTTAGGGTGAAGACATGTGGCATTAATCCATCATTCACATGTGTCACTCACACCCACATTTGGGTAGTTGAATGTCACACCCTCTTTTGGACTTATTTGCCACCTCCCCATAACCATTTTATGTTTTTACCTGAGTAGGCATAACCATGTAATCTGGCATTTACCAAGTAGGTAAAACCTCCCACCTATCATGGGGAATGGGAGCTATTACTCCTCTTGGAATTATCTACCATTATTTTTCTATATAAACAACACTCACCCCTCCGCTTGGCAAGCATGATGGAGGGCTAGTTCAATGCTATGGGAGTGTTGAGTTTATCCATCTCTTTTCTTGTTTTCCTTCAATCATTCTGATCTTGGGTGGTTTGACAACCAAATCTAACAGCTTTCACATAAAAAATTTAAGTTCAAAATATAAATTCATTTTTTCTTACTTTGTAACCATAGTTTAAGGCACCAATCTAAGTATGAAGATCAGTTACATGTACATGGTTATTATATTTCAAAGCAATTTCCAAATTATGCAATTTATTCCATAAAGTTTATTTCATGTTCTCAGAGCCAATGAAGCAATAATCACCAATATTCTTATCAATTAGGTTTTATTTGTTTGTAATTCTTGGTATATTGCATGAGAGCATTTATGTTTAAACAGTATCCTGGTATGAATAAAGTATAAATCAAACTGATATTGTTAAGGGTCACCCTCCTAAGTCTTTCAGAACCTGAAGTGCACAGGAGAAAATTATAGTCAATCTCTTGTTCATTGGCCAACATCTTGGTACTTTTGAGCATTATAATTGGCAAATTCTTTTGATAGTTTAGGAATCAGTTAGGATTTAAAACCAAACCAACATATTGACATCTATGTTGGAGACTAGCATATTTTTTTATTCCAGTAACGTTTTTGTGGGTAGAGTCTAAGAAATAATTTTATTAAAAATATTTTGTTGTTTGAAGTCATTATACACATCCATTGATGTATGTAATTCACAATTTATGTGAAACTTGTTAAAATATTTGTTCCCATTTGTGGGTGGTGACTCTGAAAGATCTTCTTACCAATGAAATTGTAAGAATAAAAAGATTATCATCAAACGTAGACAAAAGATCTTTGTTCAACATTGATCCTACAAAAAAGCTAGCTAATGAATTCCAATCTTATAGACAAACTTAGAAATCAAAAGATGTAGGTAAATCTGTTAATCCTTTGGATAGTACTTTTTTGAACACTAAAAGAAGTACTTTGACCATCCCATTATTGTTAGAGTAAAAGGTTGTTTTTACTTAATTATTTAATTAAGTCACTTTTTCTTCCTCTTAAGATAAACTTAGTTTGCATTTTGTCGGCATTTAATAATTATTCTAATTATTAAATGCATTCCTTTAGGGTTTCTCGATCTCCTTTTATAAGGATTGATCTCATTGTATATGTTGCTGTCTGATTAATGAAACTTTAGCTTTCAGAGCACCCTTTTCTTTTTTGTCTCCATCTCTTCCTTTTTGTGACAGGTTATTTGCATGCAGGTAATCTTTGGGGTCTATGAAGTTGGCTTTCACAACTTCTACATGGTATCAGAGCTCCAGACCTGTTGCTTCTTGTTCGACTTCTAAAGGATTTTTCAAGCTTCAAGGGTTTGGGGTTTATTTTTTTGATCCAGGGCACACCTGTTTGATTGGAGCATTTTGAGTCCAAACGGACCTCACCATTGAGTCTGTAGCGGCTCAAAACCCCAAAAATGACTGTTCATTCATCCATTTTGGACACAGTTGATTTAGGAGGCAAAAACCCCAAGGCCATACGGCCCCAAGGCACATTTTTTGAGGCAAAAAATTCAAAAAGCACAAAAAAAGCACTTTTAAAAGTGCTCATAATTCATTTGTGTGGCGTCGCCGCTACTCAGCCAAGCGGCCACTAGCTTGGCGACAACCACCATAGTTCGCAACTAGCTCGCCACCGGTCCGCCATCACCAACCGGCCATCAGCCCGCCACCGGCCAGCCTTCAGTCCGCCGTTGGTTAGCCACCGGCCCACCACCATCTAGAGCACCGCCAGAGCACCACCGGAGTGCCACCAAGACGAGCAAAGCCACCAGGGCTCTTTTTTTAGCAAAATTGGACCTTTTTCACGAAATCGGGTGTACAATGGTCATACGAGCTCAGATTTTTGAAAACAAAATATCGTCGGAAAGCTGATTGGAAGGCAGATCTAGTGGTAGAAGTATTTTTTTTCTGATTTTTCTGTTTTTCTATGTTTTTTTCTAGTCAAAGTTAGAACATCATTTTTGCACTGCACGGGGCATAACTTTTGCGTCTGGACTTTGTTTTCCGCAAATGAATAAGTGTTGGAAAGGTGTTTTGGTGCTCTTTCCAAATATGCAGTATATTTATCAAATAATTTACCAGGTAAATTTTATTCAGCTTTGTGTGTTTTTACACTTTTCTTTATTACTTGGACGTTTTGGCACCTACATGGGTTTTGTTTGCATTGAATGGGTTATATTAATCTGATTTATCGTTGATGAGAGTTTTAATATCTGATCTTTTTATTTGAGTGAGTATCTTGGGTTTTTTTCCTCACCCTTATGTGATCAAGCTAGATAAGGACAACTATGAGTCTTGGCGCCATGGCATCCTAAGACATCTCAAGTGGCTTGGTATTTTGCCTCATTTGTATGGACTCATACCTACACCAGACACATCAAGGATTTTATCAGTATGGGTTATTATTTGAGATCATATTGTAGGGGTTATTGGTTGTAGTGTTGATTTTGACACTTTGTGTGCTTTATCTGACATTCATTGTCCTCGCACACTTTGGCAATGTCTTTGGGAGATTTTTGGAGACTCTAAAATCTCTCCATTCCCAGAGGATCCCGTTGCAGATTGTCTCATCCCTCTTGCAGATGTATATTTCATATCCTATGATAATTGTACTCTAGAGGAGATTGAGTATATCACAATTCTTGCATGTGTCGATGGTTTAGATACTTGTATTCATGTTCCCACTCTTCAGATTGAGACTTCATCAACATCTCCTATTTTTCCTGATTCAGTGCAACAGGGCATCATTCATCTTCCAGACATAGCTACTTTGGTCTCTTATGTTGCAGACATATCTTTCTTGTTTGTGGAGTCTTATATTGTAGATTTGGAGAATTATTTTGATGGCATTCATCTCCTCTACCTTGATAGTTAGGTTATCACTATACGTCCACCATTATCCATGCATTCGAAGGTTGCATTTCAGGATTCTCCACATCAATTTTTATTTGGCATCATATGTTTTAGTTCAGACAGAGAGATTCTTTAGCATCCTATCATGGCACACATCTTGAGATAGATCGGTTCATCACTCTTCACAGGGTTTCTTCCACATTGTCCTTTGGATCCATTTCTTCCCAAGGGGAGGAATATCATTTCCCGCTTCAGGATCTCTTTTTGGATTCTACATCAGGCATCCACCATTGTGGCAGGAGTTTCTTCATTGTGCGGGGGCCTTCTTGTCTCTTTCTATCTCTTGTATGGAGACCATTGTATATGTACTTATATGATAGAATTTTTCTATGGGGGGTTTCATGTAATCCACCTCCTATCCTTATTTCATTAGTGCATTTCATTCTTTTAGTTTCTCTCTTTTGGGGGGGAGTTTTGTTCCCATGAGGTCTTCTCCCTTTTCTCCACTTTACAGAGATTTCATTGTACTTGGGTACCTGACCAGGCCTAGTTGTTGGGACCCTTGTTTTCTTTCTAGCTTGTAGTTGCATTGCTTCCATGCACTTTGTTTGTAGCTACTCCCTAAGTTCATCTTAAGGGGGGGTGTTAGAGTAAAAGGTTGTTTTTACTTAATTATTTAATTAAGTCACGTTTTATTCCTCTTAAGATAAACTTAGTTTGCATTTTGTAGGCATTTAATAATTATTATAATTATTAAATTCATTCCTTTATGGTTTCTTGATCTCCTTTTATAAGGATTCATCTCATTGTATATGTTGCTCTCTGGTTAATGAAACCTTAGCTTTTAGAGCATCCTTTGCTTTTTGTCTCCATCTTTTCCTTTCTATGATAGGTTATTTGCATCCAGGTGATCTTCAGGGTCTATGAGGTTGGCTTTCACAACTTCTACAATTATTGGATAGTGATGCTCAAAGAACTAATACTCTTGATAAATATATGAGAAGTGAGATATTTTGGTCAAATCAAGATGTTTTCATGGTAAAGCTTGAAAAAGAAAGAGAACAAACCTAGAGGGAGTATGACATCAAAGAAGGTGTATATACACAAGTCAATAATCCTAATGTGATTGTGATAGCAGATATTCAAGATAACCCTATGAGTGATCCATCATATTTGGCAAGTAGCTTAGGCCCTACTACTCTAAGTTCTCATATAAAGTTTTTTAGAGATCCATATGCTAATATTTTATAAAAGGCCTCTACATCTAGATCGCATATCCAAACTGAAGGAGAATTACAGAAAGAGGTTAAGGACCTCAAGAAAGAATTGGAAAGAATAAAAGATATTAGAATCATATATGATATGAAAATAAAAATAGATGCTCTTAAATTATCTTATGGATCAATAAATCCATCTATTTCTAGTTCTATTTATCAAGGTCTCCCTTCTAGAACTCTATATTTCCAAAATATCCCTATAATCTTTGTACAAAATACCCTAGTAACAAATATTATCACCTTCATTCTATAACAAAGAATGGTGAAAACTTCTTATGCCCAAATAATTGCCCCAATAAATCAAAACATACCTACAAATAACCCACAGCCTCAAGTGAGTTTACCACAACATTTGGGGGGTTATGAAATTTATTAGCAGTATAATCCATATGTGGGTGGTCAATTAGGTGGACAAATTTTTAACCCACCACTAGCAAAATAATTAGGCTAACCCTCAAACAAACCCAGCTACACGAAACTTCCCAGCAAGAATACCCTTACAATTAGAAAGATATAGACAAATGGACTTTGTTGGTATCCTCGGATACCCAAATTTTTTGCCAAATAATATTAGAAATGTATTATCTAGATTCTCTAGATAATGCATTATCAAGGGAGGATCATCTTAGGGGTAAGTGCAAGAAGTTGGGTCCACAAAGAGGGTAAGTTTTGGCCAATAAAATATTGAAATGAATGAGTACCCATTTTGGTACTCGTTTAGGATTGGGATCTTGAGCCTAAATCTAAATAGGTACACTCATTCTACTTTAGGTACCCATTACAAAATGGGTACACATTTTGAAAAGGTATTTATTAAAAACCAACTATTAATTCGTTTACACCTACAATGTTCACAGCCAGAGAGATCAACCTGAGAAAAATGGCTACCCAATTTTCAAGCAATTTGTACCACCAAATTGTACCTACCACCTCCTCCCTTTGACATACTCAATATTAGCAACCTCCAGGTTAGTATTTGTGCTTTTTTTATTTATATTTAATATTTTTTGTTTATAATTATGGTTTAAAATTTAATTATATAATGTAACATTTAGGGTTTGTAATTTTAAGGTTTATATTTTTGTTTATTTTAATTTTTGTAGTTAGGATGAATTATATAGTTTTAAAATTTTATTTGTAAATATACTCATCAAAATAATGGATACATACAATAAACTAAAACCCTAAACCCTAAATAGTGTCACCTCTCATATTAGCAATAAGGGACTCAAAATTATGAAATGAAATTACCTCATTAGCTTGATTAATCAAATTAATAGTACTAAACACATTCAAAGTATTTGGGACACTAAAAAATATATTTTAAACATTACCATTTAGAAAAAGGGTTAGCAACTAAACTTACATCATCCCAAATTTATATAATACTCATATGCCATTATCAATTATCAAACCTTCATCTAGATGTTTATTATTTGATAATGAGAAACTTCAAGTGTATATTATGAGACCTAATACTTGCAAAAGTCATTGTAGGTGAAGTAAACCTTGAATATACCTTTGTATCTTTATTTTCCCCTTTTTCTAGGAAGATATCACAACACTCATCATCTTCTTGTTCTTCATTTGAATGTGTTCTTTAGTTAAATTATAAAGTAGATTTTTCCTTATATTGAATGTGTTCATTAGTTAAAAATGATTATCACAATTGTAAAAGTAAACCCTTTGTATGAATTAAATCACCACTACCACTTGACCTTGTGGTTGGAGTAAACCTCCCACAAACCTACTTATATCCCAAAATCAAACAACTCTAATATTACTTGTTCTATAATCAATAGATATAGAACCCTTGTTTACATCAAACATGGATTTTATTTGCTAGGCATTAATATGTGACTCATACCTAATCACTATTCTCTACTTTAAATGTTTGAAAAATATTACTCTAAATTTATGATGAAGAGAGGAAATCATACACTCTCCAACCCCCTCTAAATCCTCAACAACTATTGCTAAAACAAAAAAATAAAACCTGTGAATTAACTCCTCAAATTATTTGCAAATGAAACATTATATTGCTTGGTTTAAGAAATCTGATTTTTACATGAATTCCAGTCATCTATGGACTAATAAACATAAAGTAGCATTCTTAAAAACTTCTGATATGCAAAATAAATACATTCAAGAGAAAACTATGCTCAACTATGTGAACTCTGGCAAACTAATTCAACTCCTCGCACCTCAACTCCACCTAAAACTCTTGTAACTTCAACCCAATTATTCTGGAACCTTCACGGACTGTTGTAAATCAATCCAAACCAAAAAATTGAAAAATAAAATTCAAATTTAACTCTTTTTTGTTGATACGGGATAGCCTGTCAACCATGGATGCTCCTGCATCAGACACCCGAGGTAAGTGAAATATTTCATGAGTTGAAGACTCATGCATATTTGAAGACCATATGTTTTCTTTGGATCCACCGTTCTTCCTTATTCTTCTGAAATTTCCTCTTTCTCTTCTTCCAACACTTAGTTGGAACAAGCAACTTCCTTCTCTGACAACTTTGCACTCCATTTCTCTCTCCTCTCATGGACTTGTATCCACTATGTACCATCCTCCTCCTAATACCATACATTCTCCTCTATGCTTTTGTGGGATTCAATCCACCATAAACTGACCACCTCCACCAAATTTCACCTGCAACATCCTCTACAAATTCTATGTCCAAATATGTATTATCCAAATAATAATCAAAACCCACTATACCCTTATACAAATCTGCAATTACTACTCCATGGAAAATAGAAATTTCCATCTGCATACTCTCTTCTTACTTGAAACACTCTTCTAAACTCACCAAAGAAGGTATATAATCATTAAAACTAAATTCAAAATGAAAATTTACCTCATTCGTGTTCGTTGTTCCAACATCTTTTCCCTCATTCTTCGCTGAAATATCATTCTCAACCTCATCAAAGCATTCATCAAAATCTGATTTCACCTCATTACATTTTGAGGCAATCTGCACTCCACCTTCTGTCAACAATTTCCATTCCTTTTCTACCACTGAAATCTTTTCATCTACACAATATCCACTCTCATTTTGATCATAAAAATGAAACATATTATGCATTACCTCTTTCTCTTCAACCTTTTCTTCACCACTGCCTGCTTCCATATCTTCTTCACCTTCACTCTTAGCTACACTTTCATTTTCCATTACTTTCAAGTGATCCAAAGGAAACTCATCATCCTTAATCATTGCTGCACTTTCCTCTTCTTTTCCCTATTTATCCTTTTGAACAAGTATTTCCACATTTTCCTTTTCATCCTTCTTCCCTGCACACAAAATTTCACTTGTAAACATATCAGTACCAAAAGAACAATAAGATTCAACCCTTCCCATTTTATTTTCCTTTCTATCCTTATTATCTGCTACAAATTATTTTTCCACTTCCTCTTGCCTATCTTGCAAAGGATTCAAAACATATTCTTTCCCATCCTTTATGATGCTACATGTATTCTTCCTACCATCATGTAGAGATCTTCAATCATACAACCACAATCTAACCAACAAAACATGGCATATATCCATAGGTACTATATCACATACAATCACATCCTTATATCTACAAATTTTAAAATCAACCACACATTGCTCACTTACCCATATCTAAAAATCTCCTTGCAACCAAGAAATGTAGTATGGGCTAGGATTCTTAATTCTTTTCAATTTCAGCTTGTCTAACATCTCTTCAGATACAATATTATTGGTGCTACCGTTGTCCACAATGACTTTACAACATTTCCCACTCACCTTACACCTTGTTCAGAATAAATTACTCCTTTGTATGGGCTCTTGATTATCTATTTGTGGCTTTAGAAATTATTTCTTCATCACAAAACATTCTCCTGGCTTCCAAGACATTTTGTCAAACACTTTTCCACTCTCTTTGCAACTGCTTCACTCTCTACCCGCAGGTCTTAGTGCAAACTGCCTCACACCAGCGCTTTTGTCTACACGATCAGGAACAACCATCTCTGATACCACTGATGAAGAGAGGAAATCAAACACTCTCCAGCCCCCTTTAAATCCTCAACAACTATTGCTAAAAAAAAAAAAAAAAAACTTGCAAATTATCTCCTCAAATTATTTGTAAATGAAACATTATATTGCTCAGTTTAAGAAATCTAATTTTTACATGAATTTTAGTCATCTATGGACTGATAAATAGCAAGTAACATTCTTACAAAAATTTGATATGCAAAAGAAATACATTCAAGAGAAAACTATGCTCAACTCTATGAACTCTAGTAAACTGGTTCAACTCCCTGCACCTCAACTCCACCTGAAACTCATGTAACTTCAACCCAATTTTTTTGGAACCATCATGGACTGTTGTAAATCAATCCAAACCAAAAAAATGAAAAATAAAATTCAAATTTAACTCCTTTTTGTTGATGCGGGATAGCTTGTCAATCATGGATTCTCCCGCATCAATTTAATGAATGGAAAATAAACTATTAAAAGAACCAAGGAATACACCATAACAATAACATAAGACACCAAATACTACAATAGAAAACCCTTCAAATATGTGAAAATATAAGAAGATTATGATACTTGCATCTCATCACTATTTCTAGCATCAATACATAGAGATAATATCACCAACACTATTAATTGGACTCATTTAAATAGCTTGTGAACTCCTTCAATCTTGTACTCTATTCTTACATCTAATAGAAAACAATACACACACTCCTTTGTTTCCTCAAACAATAATGAGCCCGTACTCATAAAGAGGGAATATTCAGGTGTTTCATTTTCCATGTCATATCATTCCCCATTCATACCTACCATCATAAATGAATGATCACTAAGAATATGAATGGTCACTAGTATTGGAAAAATTAATCCCTTCTATGGAATTAAATCACCACTGCCATTTTCAACCTCTTGATTGGCATAATACTCCCAAAACCTTGCATAGATTCTAAAAATAAGTAGCTATGATATCACAATTCATTTAATCATTGATTGTATAACACTAGTGTATATTAAACATGGATTATCTATGCTAGCTCTTGACAACTCTTTCCTAATAATTTTCCTCTACTTAAAATGTTTATAAGGTACTAGTATATAAAAATGTTAAGAATGATAAAAGAATTAGAAGAAGTATAGAGTATACACCATAACAAGAATACCAAATACCAAATGTTACTAGTGAAAACCATTCAAATGAGTGAAAAACTCCAATAATATTATGCTACTCGCATCTCATCAATATGCTAAAATTATTCTCCATTTTTATCCTTTATAAGTTATTTATTAAGAGTTACAAAAATAAGATTCCAATATAGTTTGGAAGAACTTATTTCGCTAAATTAATGTGTAACTATAGGATCCTATCTCCAATAAAATGGGTGTAATACTTGTGACCAAATAATATACACATTAACTCCAAGATATCATTAAAATATCTAGAAAAAATATTAATTGAGTACTTTTTTAGCCTACTATATTGAGGCACATCCACCTTATCTCTAGACATTATCATATAATTGAAACTTTCCCTTTTTTCCATTAACTTCAACATCATCCTCAAATTTAGGAAATAGGGATAATAGGTATGTACCTAATGATGATCATCATATATATATATATATCCCTCCCAAAGCAACTATTTATTAGGATGAAATTCATGATTAATATATGATGTTAGGATTAATATCTATTTTTGAGCAAAGTTGAAATGAAATTCATACTAATTATCAACCACCAATGGCCCAAAATTTCATGTGATTACTTGATATACCACTAGGGTGTGCATTTTCTACCTTCACATTTTGAAACTCTAAATATCTAGCCATGAAGTAAGTTAAACATTTTCCTTATTTTTGGGCCAAAAAAGCATTCTTGAACAAATTGTGAAATATTTTTTCTACTCCAACATGAGTATGAGATGGTATTTTATGTGCCTCATACATGATTATATGCCTTAATTTTTTATTTTCTATGACATAAATGCATCCCTAATATATTGATAATCTAGTTACATCAAAATAATATCCTCATTTTTCTATTTAAAATTTAGATAAAGTACTAATTTCCTAATAAAATGAATCAAATTTCTACAATTTGAAGCAATCTTATTTGTCAATTCAAATTGTAGACTGGTTATTTTAGGTATATGCTATCATTTTCTTAACTCATTAGGAACATTCTTTTCTTTTTCTTTGATATAAGAGATTTCAATATCAAAATCCTAAAGTAATTATATCCATGTTTGTTGGTATGTGGCGACTGATCATGCTATACTATACACTCTTCATGTATCCCCATTGCGGTCCGAGGCCGGGTTGGGCCTCGGGCAGGGGTTTGGGGGTGGCAAGCCTCGAGAAAATTTGTTTCCCTACTTTTTCTCTTCGTCATCAAAAAAGGAAAAAACCGACTTTGTAGAACCCTAATTTCTAGAAGCTTCTAAAAAGCTTGTTATAAGTGGTTGGGATGAGAGTTGCAGTGTAACATTATTCACGAGATTGTAATATGTTTTGCATTGGATAATAAAATCATTGGATGGCTATGGTTTTGTGGATGTATCCCGGTTTGGGTGAACCAAGTTAAATTCTTTGTGTTATGTTTTTGTTATAATTTTCTATGTCTTTTATTTCTCTGTTTTATTGATCAAATCTGCATTTAACTATTAGATGTCTTCCTTATAACCCTAACAATGTTCACTTGATGTCACATGTGTTCTAATTTTATATGTTTAATTTAATGTATAAAAAATATAGAAATTAGTCCAAATTCATGTACATTTATGTTAAATTTGAATGTGTCTAAATTATGCATTTTAAAAGTGTGTTCAATGTGATTTTTAGTTCAAATTGTACATTATTTAATAATCTCTTTGAAACACTTGTATCAAAATTAATTTTAAATATTTTATATTTAATAAATTAATACATTAAATGCTTCATGTTATGTAATTAGTTTTTTGATATTCTTCTTCTAATTGTTTAACATGCAATGGCCCTTGATAGAGAAAATATCGTTAGGTGATGAGTTTTGAAAGATGATCTTTTATACCCTCGGCCTCAAAACCCCTCACCTCCACACTCTCCATCTCATATTCCCCACCTCAAGACCCCCACCTCCTAACCCCCCACCCATACATTTGATGAGGCTCAATTATGTGCAAACAACAATGAAAATATAAACATTATTCAAGAAAAAAAAAATTAATCAAACATAAGCCTAATATGCCCCCCATCTATCATGGTTTGTATCTTCGATGCAAACTATTGTCGACTATGTTTGATCCATTGATGTGAATTTAGATAGTTTTCACTAATGTAGAGAGGAGAGGAGACAATTTTATGCAGATGGACTATCATATATAGATATCCTAGATCTCCACATTACCAAACAAACCATTTCCCCATATTTCATTGACCCTCATACGAATCTACTCATTCCTCTAAATAAAAAATTAATTTCAATTAGCTAGTGTAGGCACCCTGGGATAGCCGCACATTTTTGGGAGCGATGGTGGATGGTCTTTGATCATCCACCACATGATGATTGTGAGGTGCCCCTTTATTTTTTGAGAAAATTATGGGTAGAGTTTGAGATGGGTTTAAAACCCAATTATTTTGATATGAGGTCATTCAGGGAGTTGGATGTGGCATGCCCCAACATAGACTAGGAGCATGTATCAATCCTAATCTATGTGTTTCGATTCCACCCATTATTTCTCCTCAATCTCCTAGTATTCTGGAACCATTTCAGCACTAGGTAGATATTTTGACATTAGGAGCATTGAGTTAGCTCTCAGGAGATCTCACTGATCAGGCTACCCACATGGAAGCTAAAGTCGGTAGTAGAGAGCATGGAGGATATGGTCCTAGCAACTCCCATGTGCCAGAGCCATATTTTTGTTAGAGTTGCAATCGTCCATGTTATGGCCCTACTCAGGAATCCACTTCAAATGCACATGCACCAAAGGTGGAATCATTTGTGGAATTACTATGTTTTGATGATCGCCCTATATAGGTATGTACATCAATTCACATTTTAATTTGTTTGAAATGTGTAACATTTACATGTATCAAGATTCATGTTTAATTAACATAAATTATATATACTATTAATTTGACGTGTTTGGTGTAGATGTGTGACTTTAGGACATCATCTTGATTAGATCATATTTATTTTACATCGACAACTAACAAGTGAGCACACCTTACACTTGGGTAAAGTAATTTATATATATTGACCCTAGAAAACTACATATGTATAGATCTAGTTCTAATTTAAAGTTGCATCATTTAATTTCTTATTTATATATTTTAATTTATGTCCATATAAGTTAATTTAATTGTACTTATATTTGAAACAATATTGTATCTATGCAGGGAGGTCATGTGATATTCATGATCGACCAACCACAAGGTGTGGCGAGCGCTCTTGAGCCAACATCATTTTTTATGCATGGGCCATCTCTGGTGTGTGTTTTCAAAAGTTATTTAAGTTTGAGATTTACTAAAATTCACTAGATAACCTATTATTTTAAAATTTGAAAATCAAATTAAATTGAATTTATATTTAAATTTAAATATGTATGTTTCATATATATGTATATGCAGGAGTATAGCAGTATCCTGATAGGTGCTATCCAGGCTCTTGGTCAGGGTCATTTTCATGAGTCATCTATGTCGTTTGAGGTCCTAAAATTTACTAAATTTCTTATATAATTTTTAGTTCTTTTAGTTGTATATATATGATTAAAATTATTTTTTATCGCTAATATTTTTTAACCTGATGTTTGTTTTATTTGAATATTTAATTTCATGATTTTATCAGTTAAGTTAAATTAAATCAAAATTTCTTTAACTTTATCTAATTTAAATTTTCTTGAACTCTTCTACAACATGAATCTACATGTCGATCTAGTTCACGTGGAAAAAAGAGGACTCATGATTTTACCGATGGTCCTAACAACTAGGCTAATTTTTTTTATGGACTATATGTACACATACACATGTGTATATGTATATTTTATTTATATATGTGCCACTTGACTATTTATGAATATTTACATTTCACATGTTATTTCATGTCCACTTTTATCTACATATTTTAGTTTATTTCATGAGTTCTATATGATCATTTATATTTATTTATATGTTGACTTTAATATTTTGTAGATACATTTGTGTACATGTTTTATTCTAGACTAGTGCTAAATATCTAACATTTCATGTGGACTTTAATAGTTGATTATGCACTCACATACATTATGTTCATTATGTTGATTAAATTCACACATATATATTTTAGACATTTTCAAGCATGCACTATAAATTCATGTCTAATCAAATTACAATATTTAGATGCCATTGTTGAATAAAGTTTTCAATTTTTTAATTTAAACTATAATTTCATTTGTAACAATTAAATACACGTACCTTGGATAGAAAATAAATAATCTTATGTGTGCCTTATATATCCACATCTTGCATTAATGGCTTGGATTTTTAATGTGTACATATTATAAATTTTAAGTGACTAGGCTCCAATTGAACACATCATTTAAGATGAAGAATTGATTAACTTTCAAAGTTCAATTAAAACACATGGTTAGGTGATTTAACCAATGCTAAACTAAATATTGGTTAAATGTGAGAATTTAATACATTCCTTATAGTTTATCAAAGACATAATAAACTAAGGGCCTAGTTTTAGCTATTTTCCAATTAGCAAATTTATTCCCCGCTAAACAAAAATCTATACAACATATATGCCACTTAATGAAAACTTATCACATCACTTTAATAGGTGTGCTCTCATACCTCTTTTCCAATTATACAATACAAGAACCAATATCTTACTCTTAAAATTTATCTATAGTCATTTTGTTCTTTCATTCATGGCTTGGAAAATAAACAATACAACTTAAAAGAGGACACTTGATCTACCTCACCCTAATACAATGAATATTAATTTAAATAGCTCTAACATTATCAATTTCAAAGAACATGACAACATAACAAATTTTTCACCATGAAGTAGTAAAAGTAGTCTTATTTTGATATTAGGGATTAATGATTATTGATTATGTGAGTAATAACCTTCCATATATGAGATAATCTCACATGACTTATAGAAAAATCAACAATGATATATCAATATTGGATAAATGAAAGTCATCCTTAAATGATGACTTATTAAGATCCCTAAAATATATAGAATCCTTTTTGACACACTTAGTCGGATCCAACTCTAGTGGAATTAACAACTTGGAAATTTATTGACCTCACACCAAGGTCACATATAGAAGGTAAAAAAGAATAAAACAATATATATATATATCAAAGACACAATTTGTACATAAGATAAAATTGGAACAATATAAAATATGATTTATAAGAATTAAAGTTCATACATCGAAGACACATTTAACAAATTGATTTTTAATACAACTATAACATGATGAAACATATGCAAATATAAATACAATTAGCTTGTCCACTTTTAGTTCAAGACCACAAAATTGATATAACATAATTTATATGATGGATTTTTTTACTATGACAATCCTGAAGGGTCAACTTGATGGGAACCTAAAAAATAATGAATGTAAGTAAATTAACTAGATATTTTATGTCATTTAACTCCAACTCATGCGAGAAAATTGTAGAATTTAAATAAATTTAGAAATAAATATCTTAGAAATTCCTTAAGGGGAGTTAAGTGGATGGCATAAGGGGACTTAAGATGGTGAAATTAGGGTAGCTAAGAGGATGAATTAAGGGGAGATACAAGATTCTTGACTCAAACTATGTGTCATGTGAGAAAATTATGAAATGACTTAAGGTGACATAAGAGGACGGATTAAGGGGAGATACACATGAGACTTAAATCGAATTCATGTGAGAAATTTAGCTATAATTAGAAGATTAAATAACAAGGGGGTGAATTAAGGGGTCCTAAGACTCGAATGGCTTAAGGGGAGATACAAGAGACTTGACTCAAATTATGTGTCATGTAAGAAAATTAGTTCTATAATTACGAGATGGCTTAAAAGGGTAAGTAATATAGGATGGCTTAAGGGGAACTAAGAGGATATCACTTAAAGTGACATGCAATCACTTATAAAAAAATTATAAAATGATAATGAATTGAATAACTTTATATTTTGACTATAAATTAAATATATAAAACTATATAGTTACTTGCATTTATTCAATTTTCATTGTAACATTTGTATCCTCTCTTTTTTGTAATGCATTTATGATGAATTTTTTTAATGAAAATTGTTGAATGAACAAGACAACTGAGAATGGGGGTGAATCAATTATATTAGATTAAAATATCAAAACCCTCAACAGTAAACAAATTTGCATGCATTCATTACACCTTTAATATGTTATAATATTTAAACATGAAAAGTAGACAACAGAAGAAAAAAACAACCAACACAAATACACAAGAAAACACCAAAATTACGTGGAAAACCCTGGGAGGGAAAAACCATGGTGGGGATTAGCTCACAATATAATTAATTGCAAAAGAGATACAAAGAGGCTCACTCCCAGAATAGAAAGAAGATAGAATGTTACACATAGCAAAAAAATCTCAATGCAACAGAGAATCCACCACAATAGCTCCAATAACACTCACAGTCTTCAAGAGATCAAGATACCTCCAACTCACTGCATTCAACAATCTTGCATTATAGATCACACTGCATTTCACACTTCTACAATTAATTTCACATCACAACACTCAATTATATTCCACACTTGATCTCGCATCAACTCACCTTGTATTTATACCATCCATAACTTGAAAAAAATCTTCAAGTTGGCTATACACACCTTACATTTTACAAATTCAAAAAATAGGTCAGCACTAAGCATTCCCACAGTGGATAGGAATGAAAGTGGACCAATAAAAAACTTAATTGGGACACAAATCAACTTTTGCATGCCATGTTATGCCTTCATTAATACTTGAACATCTTAAAATGTAGTGTATACACCAGGTTGGTCATTACCCGTGCAAACACCATTACACTTTGAAGTACACGCTTCCTCAAATCCAAGGACAACTTGTGAACCACACACCATGATTCATCATGATATATAATATTCCTCTAACATCCTAAAATCCATCAAATTGCTTTGCAACAACTCGTACCTTCAGAATGTACACAACTTGTACACTCAGACTACACTAGCAAACATTGCAACTCTAAAATCCATCTTTTGGAGCACCAAACCATGAATTCTCTTGACAAAGGAAAGAGATAAACACCATCAACATACCTTTAGAATTGAAATACCAGAAGATAAAATGAGGAGAAACACGGAGCAAGAACATTTCTCCCAAACACCTCTATAAGCAACATTACAAAACTAGTTCACACACTGGTGAACATAACTTCTTATGCACATCGATCCAAAAGCCCAAATTCTAGATTTAGACTATCAACACTTATAACCAACATATTCAAACCACACAAGTAGATATTCAAACCAAAATAAGTGTGAAGCAAAATCAGAACACTTTTGCAACACCCTATTTCCTCTTTTTATCAATTTTCTCAATATCATCGACATCTTTATCAATACCACAACCATAAATAGAAGAATGCAACAAAACAAAGCAGAAATATCTCTCAACCACTACACAATTGACACCAATGACAACACAATATTTTTGACATCAATGACAACACCTTCATACTTGCAACAATCTCCCCCTTTGTCATTGATGGTGACACAAGATGTGAAAAACCATCAAAGAAAATATACAAACCATTCCTGCACTCTCTCCTCGCAAGATTATCTCTATCTCTCCCCCTTTCAAATTTTTATTTTTTACATGATTTACTCTAGAATTTTTCACATGACTTATCTCTCCCCCTTTGACATCAATGGAAAAGGATAAAAAAAATTGCATTGTTTTGCCCCTTTGACAAAGAACCAAGATACTTGCTACTACTCTAAATACTCCTCCTTAGAAATATACACCAACCAAATCAACACCTTTTTCCAAATGACAACACTCACTCCATAGTGCAACAATATCACTACCTACTCCCCTTGATAGGTATCCACAAACATTAGTCCAGATAAAAAATGAATCCATAGATCCAATGGATTGATGCACCTCCATATGCATCTAGTTTAAAGGAGCAACAATAACCCCCAACTTCTCCTGAAAATACTCGAAAGTATCCTTAGGAATAGTCTTAGTGAATATGTTATAAATCTAATCCTTTTTAGGTACATACTCAAGATTCACTTCATTCTCCACGACCTTCTCTCTTAGAAAGTGATATCTGGTTGAAATATGATTTGTCCTTGAATGCATCAAAAGGTTCTTTGAAATATTGATTGCACTTGTATTATCACAGAAGATAAAAATAGGCTCATCATACACCACTTTGGTATCCTTCATTGTTTGCCTCATCCACAATACTTGTGTGTAGCAAGATGTTGTAATGTACTCAACCTCTGCAATAGATAATTAAACTGAATCTTGTTTCTTACTTAGCCATGATACCAATCTGCATCCAAGAAAGAATGCACCACCACTTGTAATTTCATGTCATCCACACAACTATCGCAATCCACATCTATGTAAGCAATCAGTGTGAAATTATTATCCTTAGGATACCACAAGCCATAATCCAAAGTTCCCCAGAAATATTTGAAAATCCTCTTCACCACTACAACATGTGTCTCCTTAGGATCTTCTTGAAATCTAGCCACAAGATAAACTGCATGGATGATATATGGTATTGTAGTAGTTAGGTAGTATTCCACCAATTATAGATCTATACTTGATCTAATCAGCCTTAGGGGATTCATCATCTTTACTCAGTTTGCAACCAGTAACTGTAGGAGTACATACCGGTTTGGATTCATCCATTCCAAACTTCTTCAATATTTCTTTAACATAATTTGATTGTGAAATGAATATGCCTTTTTTTTTTATTGATTTGTAGCCCAATGAAGAAATTAATCTCCCCAAACATAGACATTTCAAACTCTTTTTTCATCTCTTCTGCAAATTTCTTGCACATAGCTTAATTGCCTCCAAAAATTATGTCATTAAGATACACAACTACTATCAAGATTCGATATTCCTCAACCTTAAAGTAAATATTTTGTTTGTTGTGCCTTTATTTAATCCTTGTTGTATCAAATACTTTTCCAAACTTGCATCAATCCATACAATGAATTCTTCAATCTACAAACCATATTAGGTTTATTTGATAACTGAAATCCTTCCAATTTTTCCATATAGACTTCTTCTTTCAACTCTCCATTTAAGAAAACAAACTTCACATCCATCTAATAAACTTTAAAATCCTTGCGTTGTAAATTCCAAGAACATCTTGATTACTTCCATTCTAGCCACATGACCAAATGTCTCCTCAAATTCTATTTCTTCAACTTGCGAGTAACCCTTACACAAAATTCTTTCCTTGTTTCTTACCAATTGTCCATTCTCATTCAGTTTGTTTTTGAATGCCCACTTAGTACCAATTATTTTATTGTTTTAATATAAGTAATTGTAAAACCAATGCAAAAAGGCTCACTGCCAGAATAGGACACACTGTCCAGAAAGGCTCACAACCTAAGCTCACTGTCAGAATAGAAAAAATAAAGAAGATAGAATGTTACATAGAGAACACAATCTCAATGCAATAGAGAATCCACCACAATAGCTCCAATAACACTCACAGTCTTCAAGAGATCAAGATACCTCTAGCTCATTGCATTCAATAATCTTGCATTATAGCTCACACTATATTTCACACTTCTACACTTAATTTTCTATCGCAACACTCGATTATATTCCACACTTCATCTCGCATCAACTCGCCTTGCATTCATACCATCCACAACTTGAAAAACATCTTCAAGCTGGCTATACACACCTTACATTTTACAAATTCAAAACATAGGTTAGCACTAAGTATTCCCACGGTGGATAGGAATGAAATTGGACCAATACAAAACTTAATTGGGACCCAAATCAACTCTTACATGTCACGCTATACCTTCATTAATACTTGAACATCTTTAAATGTAGTGTAAACACCAGGTCGGTCATTACACGTTCAAACACCATTAAACTTTGAAGTACATGCTTCCTAAAATCCAAGGGCAGATTTTAAACCACAAACCATACTTCATCATGATCTATAATATTCCTCTAACATCTTGAAATCCATCAAACTCTTTCACAACAACTCGCACCTTCAGAATGTACACAACTTGTACACTCAAACTACACTGCCAAACATTGCAACTCTAAAATCCATCTTTTGGAGCAGAAAACCATGAATTCTCTTGACAAAGGAAAGAGATCAACACCATAAAAATACCTTTAGAATCGAAATACCTGAAGAGCAACTACGGAGAAACCTGGAGCAAGAACATTTCTCCCAGACACCTCTGTAAGCAACACTGCAAAACCAGTTCACACACTGGTGAACATAACTTCTTCTGCACATCAATCCAAAAGCCCAAATTTTGTATATAGAAACTCAAAACACTTTTAACCAACATATCCAAACCACACAAGCATATCTTCAACCCAGAAGAAATGTGAAGCAAAACCAAAACACTTCTACAACAACTTATTTCCTCTTTTTACCAATTTTCTCAATATCCTGGACATCTTTATCAATACCACAACCATCGAAAAAATAATGCAACAAACCAAAGTAGCAATCTCTCTCAACCACTACACAACTAACACTAATGACAACACAAGCTTTTTGAAATAAATGACAACACCTTCATACTTGCGATAGACAATTGTGGTGGACCTACTAGGAGGGGAAATGCAAAAGTAATGAATATAAGTACAAATTAACTATACA
Source organism: Sequoiadendron giganteum (assembly GCA_007115665.2). Lineage (NCBI taxonomy): Eukaryota > Viridiplantae > Streptophyta > Pinopsida > Cupressales > Cupressaceae > Sequoiadendron > Sequoiadendron giganteum. The sequence goes on from CM021101.1 coordinate 816,231,107, forward strand.
TTTTATGATTCATAACTCCAAGTCATGCATGGAAAGAATAATTTACTTAAAGTTATAAAATTGGATCTTATAAATTCCTTACAAATTCAATTGATGCCTACCATAGGGAAAATTATCTATTATGAGTTGTTGAATGCACAAATAGTGGTCACCAATGTCATCTAGTTGTGGGAGAGCTGAAACAAAATTATTAATTATAATTAGGAAATTACTTAAGGGGATGCAAGAGGGTGGATTTAAGGGTACACAATCTAGGATGACTTAAGGGGATATGCAATAACTTTTTATAAAATGATAATGAATTAATTAGCTTTATATTTTGACTATCAATTAAATGTATAGAACTATATAGTTACCTATATTTATTTAAATTTTGTTGTAACATTTGCATCCTCTCTTTTTTGTAACGAATCTAGTTGTGGGAGACCTTAAACAAAAATGATTAACTGTAATTAGGAAATTACTTAAGGAAATGCAAGAGGATGGATTTAAGGGTACACAATCTATGATGACTTAATGGGACCTAAGAGGATATGACTTAAGGGGATATACAATAAATTCTAAAGTTTTTTATAAAATGACAATGAATCAATTAGCATTATATTTTGACTATCAATTAAATGTATAGAACTATATAGTTACTTGTATTTATTCAAATTTTATTGTAACATTTGTATGCTCTCTTTTTTGTAACACATCTACTTGTGGAAGACTTGAAACAAAAAATGATTAACTATAATTAGGAAATGACTTAAGGGAATGCAAGATGATAGATTTAGGGGCACATAATCTAGGATTTAGGGTAGCTAAGTGTCTAGATTAAGACTAACATAACATGATAGATTAAGGGGAGTTAAGAGAATAAATTAAGGGGAGTTAAGATAATGACTTGAGGGGATGCAAGAGGATGGATTTAGGGTAGCTAAGAGGATGAATTAAGGGGTCCTAAGAGGATGGATTAAGGGGAGTTAAGACAACGACTTAAGGGGGTGTAAGAGGATGGATTTAGGTTATCTAAGATGATGAATTAAGGGGTACTAAGAGGATGAATTAAGGGGAGTTAAGAGAATGACTAAAGTGGATGGGAGAGGATGGATTGAAGGGTACATAATCTAGTATTTAGGGTAGTTAATTGGCTAGATTAAGACTATCATAATATGATGGATTAGGGGGAGTTAAGAGAATGAATTAAGGGGAGTTAAGATAATGACTTAAGGAGATGCAAGAGGATGGACTTAGGGTATCTAAGAGGATGACTTAAGGGGTCCTAAGAGGATGGCTTAAGGGGAGTTAAGACAATCACTTAAGGGGATGCAAGAGGATGGATTTAGGGTAGCTAAGATAATGACTTAAGGGGTCATAACAGGATGGCTTAAGGGGAGTTAAGAGAATGACTTAAGGGGATGCAGGAGGATGGTTTCAGGGTAGCTAAGATGATGACTTAAGGGGTTCTAAGAGGATGGATTAAGGGGAGTTAAGATAATGACTTAATGGGATGAAAGAAGATGGATTTTGGGTAGCTAAGACGATGAATTAGTGGGTCCTAAGAGGATGGATTAAGGGTATATTCAAGAGCCTTGACTCAAATTATGTGTCATGCGATAAAATTAGTTCTATAATTATGAGATGGCTTAAAAGGGTACATAATAAGGTATGAATTAAAGGAACCTAAAAGGATATGACTTAATGGAACATGCAATCAATTCTAATTTTTTAATAAAATTTCAATGAATTAATTAGCTTTATATTTTGACTATCAATTAAATTATAGAACTATATATTTCCCTATATTTATTCAAATTCCACTGTGACATCTACATCCTCTCTTTTTTGTAATGCATCTACTTGTGGGAGACCTGAAACAAAAATGATTGACTATAATTAGGAAATGACTTAAGACTAACATAAGAATATGGACTAGGTGGAGATACACATGTGTCTTGACTCTAAGTTATGTGAGAAATTTTTAACTATAAATAATAGACTATCAATTAAATATATACAACTATACACTTACATGTATTTATTTATATTTTTGTACCATTTGCATCCTCTCCTTTTTGTAATGCATCTACGATTATCTCATGTTCATCCAATGAAAGTGTCCATAACACTTTATTAGCAGGTCTCACTAGATATCTAACTAGTTTTATATTGGTTTCCACAATAAAATATGAGTAATGTATAATCTTCTTGTGTCTTTCATAGTCTTCAAATGCTGGAAAACCATTCTTTATTATTAGATATTTTTGTAGCTAGGTACCAAAAACAATAGAAGAACCAGTTGGATACTCATAGTTATCATCATCCACTCTAGGATGTACCAAATTATATTTTCTCTCAACACATCTATCCAACCAATACTATGTTTCCTCTTTATTACCCTCGGGTGCAATAACATACACATGTCCTGTAAAATAATATTTAATCCAATAAAGAGTGGCATAGAACTCACATATAAACATGCATGCATATAAAATTATATGTATTACAAAATAATATAATAAAAAAATTGAATTCAATTTAATACCTTCTTGTACAAGGTCCAAAACATGATCATAATCATCTATGCAAACGCTTGATTATCTTCTTCAATTGTTGTTCCACGTTGATCATGTGTTTTTGTAGGTGTTAAGGCTCTTTTTTACCATTCTTTGACCCATTCTGTATTTTCACATTCATCCCAATCACCTGCAATACAAAATTGTCAAAAAAATCAAGCTCCCTTCTCCATATTGTCCACGTGTTTTCATTTTAACTCTTAAACAAATGTAATTTTGTTGATCCATTAGTTGTTTCACAATCTTGTCAAGTAAGAATATTTTCTTCTTCAACTAACCAAAAGAAGTGTTGAACTATTGAGTTCTCACTTGTTCTTGTAGATAATTTTGTATTACACCAATCTCAATTGCACGTGCATCTTTGAGTTTTGTTGCATCCTCAAATTTTAGTTTCTCTCTAGCAAGAGCTCTTTTCACACATGCACCGGCTCTATCATGTTCTTTACCATGTCCAACTTCAAAAAAATCCACATGTGTTGGATATTATTTTCCTTGTGAGATCTACATAACCAATAAAACATTCTAGCATTCTTCAATTGTCTCGTACAATTATCCAACCATATGAGATTTTCTCTCATTTGAATTTATCTTTATTTTAAATTTTTATAGAATATATTAAAACAATATTGAATAAATTCTAATGAGTTTAATTGATTATCTCACATAAAATGGTACTCTCATAAAAAAATATATTATATTTTGTACTATCATCTACATGTCTATATATGATATGAACAAATATGACCACCTACACTGAATTGTAATATTGGGATTGGATTTCCTCTTATGGAGCAAGAGTATATTTTTTTGCAAAATCAATGATTGATAATATAGTTCCAATTGGAAATATGATTTTACATGTACGAAATTGACCATCAAGCCATCGAGCATATTGAGAGTGTTTGACATATTTCGGTACAATATTATCTTTAAGTTCTCTAATGAATACATGCACACTAATTTTTATATGATTATCTCACAAAGTTTTCCAATTTTTCTATCCTTTAAAGAATATACACAACATTTTTAATTTTTTTAACATCCACTAATTGTTGTCCAAATTCATGTAAACTACTTTCATGCATACATTCTCCTAACAATGAAAGGTTTCCACATCTATTGAATTATCCATAAATACATGCATTTAAATAAAATAAGTGTCCAAACCTACTATAAAATCTTTGATTGTTTCAGGTGGCATATTATTACCACATTCTTGCATAATTTTGTTAGTATGCAAATGAACCACCAAAAATGAACTAAGGGAAAGAGGATTCCCCAATAGGCCCCTAGGGTTTTCCACCTAGGAGTTGGTTGGTACAATGCCTCTTTCGTGATTAATTATTTTTGGGGTTACATTCAAGATTAGGGGCTTAAAGGTGTGTGGTTTGTGATATGGAATTCCCTAAATGCTATGAACTAAAAATAGAAACTAACTATTAATGTAAAACCTAGAGAGTGTAACTATCTTTGAAAACACGTAATGATATGCAAGTATATGCTAAATGATCTAGAAATTAACATGAAACAAAATAGAAAACTATAAAACTAAATGTGTGAACTTGGAGGCTAAAAAGGGATGGCATGAAGGTCTGGAATCTTGATAAAATTATTGTAGAAGCCAATTCAGACACTTGTGCCAATCTAGGCGACTTAGTCCTAGTTTTGGAAAAACTAGTCCAGAGTCTATTTCTTTCAAAAGGGTATCTAAATCTACAAAAATCTCTGAAACACATGTGTAGTGGGACTAAGTCACCACTAATGGTGACTTAGTCCACTTTTGCTTTTCTGTAAGTCCGAAAGTGGAGTCGGAAGCCCTCAGTCTGCACTTTATGCTTCACCAAGTATCTCATTCTGAAACTTTGATCTTCGACACTGTAAGAGACTTTTAGTAGATGTTTTACCCTAGTCAACAAGAAGGTGTCTTCAACAAGCTTTCAATCCATTCTTCAATGATTTCCAAGCCTCCAAAGTACCTAAATCTACAAACACACAAGGAGAGAAAGAGGAATGTTGATTGTTAGGATATGGGGGTTTTCCTTGGTCAAACCCCTTTTAGATAATTAAATCAAGTGATGAAATAAGATTAAAAATCATGAAATGTTAAGTAATGGACTTAGTACTTTTCCATAAAGATACATCTTGAGTTGTTGCAATAATGGTGAAGATTCAACCCTTGAATACTTCAAGAATATGTCTTGATGACTTATAATACCAAAACCCTAGCTTGCTTGAGAATAATAATGCATGAGAGATTGAGAAGAATGAGTTAGCCAACTAGTTAGGGTGAAAATGAGGAGAAAAACCCTTATTTATACATGTTATGCCCTAATTCCCCAAAAATAACACCTCACAGACCGACCTTAGGGTTTAGGAGACAATATCCCGCCAGATATTAAGAATAAATTTGATTTTTATGCCACATGGGACTAAGTTTCCCAAGGTGGCCACTTAGTCCACCTGGGAAATTTTTAGTGGTTGTGGGGAATTAAGATGTGATTAATGATGTTTGTCGAGATTGTCCTCCAAAACACACTTAGGTTGGACCTGTAAGAGAATTAAGGGGTCGTTTTGTCATAAGAAAGGGTTGATTTAGTGATGACAAGCCTAGGAAAGTGTGAAGATGTGTTACAACACCTTACAACACTTTTAAATAAGGCTTGGAAAGGGGTAAAAAGGGGTTCAAAATCCATAGGAAAGGCCCAAATGAATGTCAAGGCTACACTTTTTTGTGACACATTTAGCCCCCACTTTAGTGAGAGGATGAACTTGCTTCAAACTCACACTAAAGTATCCAAATGGAGATGGTGAAGAATGACAAAGATGAAGGAGGTGGTCAAGCCCCCAGGATTCAAGATTCTAAGTCAAACAAACATACATGCAGGAAGACACATTCAAGGGTGAATGATATGTAGAAAAACAAGATACATGATCATGCAATGACAAGAACTAGAAGGAAGAGAAGAAGGAAAGTGAAAAGAGTTGGATCAAGCTTCGACTGTTTGTCCAGCTAGTTATGGATCAGATCTAGACTGCTTGTCCAAAAAGAGAAGTGTACTCACTTTGGGGTGACACAACTTTTGGTTGTCTGTCAGGTGAGAAGGCCCAAAAGGTGAGAAGCATACACTCATGGCTGGTATGCACTCACACACACACAGGTGGCTATGGGGAAAGTCATGCCACTGGATGGGCTTCCCGCTTAAACCATACCAAAGTTATACCTCCTGATAACTTTGATAAGGTGCCACAAAAGAGAATGATGTTTGATGGTGTAAGGATATGGAATTCCCTAAATGCTATGAATGGAAAATAGAAACTAACTATTAATGTAAAACCTAGAGAATGTAACTATGTTTGAAAACACATAATGATATGCAAGCATATGCTAAATGATCTAGAAATGAACATGAAACAAAACATAAAGCTGGAAAACTAAATGTGTGCACTTGGAGGCTGAAAAGAGATGGAATGAAGGTCTGGAATCCTGACAAAATTGTTGCAGAAGCCGGTTGGGAAACTTGTACCAATCTGGGTTGACTTAGTGTAAGATATGGAAAAACTTGTCTGGAGTTTGCTTCTGTCAAAAGGATATCTAAATCTATAGAAATATTTGAAACACATGTGTAGTGGGACTAAGTCACCACTAATGGAAACTTAGTCCACTTTGGCTTTTCTGTAAGTCCGAAAGTGGATTCTAAAGCCCTCGGTTTGCACTTTTGCTTCTCCAAGTATTTGGTTTTGAAACTTTGATCTTCGACACTGTAAAAGACTTTTAGTGGATGTTTTTCCCTAGTCAACAAGGAGGTGTCCTCAACAAGCTTTCAATCCATTCTTCAATGATTTCCAAGCCTCCAAAGTACCTAAATCTGCAAACACACAAGGAGAGAAAGAGTAATGTTGATTGTTAGGATATGGGGGTTTGCCTTGGTCAAACCCCTTTTAGATAATTAAATCAAGTGATGAAATAAGATAAAAAAGCATGAAATGTGAAGTAATGGACTTAGTACCTTGCCATGAAGATAGATCTTGAGTTACTACAATAATGGTGAAGATTCAGCCCTTGAATACTTTAGAAAGATGTCTTGATGACTTAGAATACCAAAACCCTAGCTTGCTTCAGAAGAGTAGTGGATGAAAGATTGAGAAGAATGAGTTAGCCAACTAGTTAGGGTGAAAAAGAGGAGAAAAATCCTTATTTATACATGTTATACCCTAATTCCCCAAAAATAACACCTCACAGGCCGACCTTAGGGTTTAGGAGACAATATCTCGCCTGATATTAAGAATAAATTTAATTTTTATGCCACATGGGACTAAGTTGCCCAAGGTGGTGACTTAGTCCACCTGGGAAATTTTTAGTGGTTGTTGGGAATTAAGATGTGATTAATGATGTTTGTCAGGATTTTCCTCCAAAACACACTTAGGTTGGACCTGTAAGAGCATTAAGGGGTCATTTTGTCATAAGAAAGGGTTGATTCAATTATGACAAGCCTAGGAAAGTGTGAAGATGTGTTACAACACCTTACAACACTTTGAAATAAGACTTGAATAGGGGTAAAAAGGGGTTCAAAATCCATAGGAAAGGCCCAAATGAATGTTAAGGCTACACTTTTTTGTGACACATTTAGCCCCCACTTTAGTGAGAGGATGAACTTGCTTCAAACTCACACTAAAGTAGCCAAATGGAGATGGTAAAGAATGAAAAATATGAAGGAGGTGGTCAAGCCCCCAAGATTCAAGATTCTAAGTCAAACAGACATACATGCAGGAAGACACATTCAAGGGTGAATGATTTGCAGAAAAACAAGATACACGATCATGCAATGACAAGAACTAGAAAGAAGAGAAGAATAGAAGAATAGAAGTAAAAGGGGGTGGATCAAGCTTCAACCGTTTGTCCAGCTAGTTGTGGATCAAATCTAGGTTGTTTGTCCAAAGAGAAATGTGTACTCACTCTAGGGTGATGAGACTGTTGGTTGTTCGTCGGGTGAGAAGGCCCAAAGAAGTGGTTTAGTGAGAAAGGCATGCCAGTGTGTCGGCTTCTCCCCGTATAATGAGAAATTCATGCCAGTGCGTCGGTTTCCCTTTATACTAACCATACCAAAGTTACCTAACTTGATAACTTTGATAAGGAACCACAAATGCTTTTGTAAATTTTGTTGAATATTATGTGAGGATTTTTTTGAAGGGGTTTTTGCTTAGTTCGTGCAGGGTCTCATCTTAGAGAACATTATGCGTAATGTCTTTAGAGAGGAAAAGTGCAAATGGTCTCACCTTGTTTCTAAGAGAGGACAAGTGCAATGTCTCATCCTGAGAAACATTGTACCTAATGTTTCCAAGAGAGGGAATCACAAGAAAAAGAAAATCACACAATGAAATATGAGTATTGATGTATGCCCCCACTTTAAAGTGGTTGCTAACACCATTATTGTAAGAAATTGCTTTAAAGTAGAAGAAGGAGAAGACATGAGAGCTTACTCGGAAAGCCCTATGCCAAGTAATATGTTTCTGAAAAGCTACGTCATGGAAAGGAAGTATGTCACATGTGAGTCAACTTAATACATGTCCGCATCCCAAGATTGCTCTTATATGTTCATGAAAGGTTAACAACTAGTTGAAAGAGACAAGAACAAGTTACATACGAGGACAAGGCTACATAACCCCATGTGCCCACTTAGTGCAGGACAAGAGTGAGCCGAAAGGATTGATGAAATGCAAGGTAGAGTGAAAATCAGTATCAATTAGAGGAATGAGGTGCCCCCACATAAGGGAGAGTACCAAAATCCTTAAGATGTTGGATTTTACTACTCAAAGTCTTACATGCATTAGTAGAATGACCATGGAATCTGTGATATGCGCAAAAAGAATTCTTGGAATAGAATTTCTTGTGGGTTTTGGGAGGAAGGGAGATCAAGTGATCTTGGAGGAGTCTCAACAAGATACCCTCTTGATCAAAGGTAGAAGGTGTTCCTTTGGTTTGTGACAAAGAAGTTTCTTGCTTAGTACAAGGTGTCATACGTACGCAAGGCACTTTAGATTGTGATATTTTGTACGCTCCTTTAGAGGAGTGTGTAAATTCCAAATCAGTAGTGGGTTGCAGGATGACATTGGCATTAAGCAAGGTTTTCTTTGTTTGGTGTGATTGTTGCACAAAGGATCACTTTTGAGACCACTAGTGTCCATCACTTCAGGATGCACTAGTGTTGAAGGTGGTTTAGAAGAATTTTTTGGGATAGTTTTGATATTGGATGAAGGCTTCATGATTTTAATGAAAGGAAAATAACCAAGACCGTGATTTTTTGTTTGTGTGTTAGGCTTGATAGGGTTGCAGATACCTTGTTCGTTAGCACCACATCCTTTTCCACTATATCCAAATCGTTTCATGAGATCATAATCTTTTCCATAAATATTTTTTAGGACTTTTGGATCGGGTGTTTGTTCGTTGGTTGCTTCTTTGTCTAGAGTGGTTAAGGTGGATGCTTTCGAAGGATCTGTTGAGTCTTGTGTTGACAAGACTGTGTTTCCCTTTTCAAATTCTTTGTTTGTGATCTTGGATTCTCCTAGTAAAGGAGGTGTAAAGTTAAGGAACCCCAATCATCATCTTTTTGTTTTACTGGTTTCACTTGTTTCACTTGTTTGGTAGGTGTTAAGGTGGTGAAGGGTTTGTATTTTTTGTGCTCAAGTTGTAAGACATTGTAAGGTTTAGGATCAGCGTCAAGTGTGTACACTTTGTTATTGTAGATGTACTTCATCTTACGATGAAGAGTGGAAGGCACCCCATTCATTGCATGAATCCATGGCCTGCCTAAAATGATATTATATGAAAGATCATGTGGCATAACATGGATCAGTGTGTCTAATGTGGCCATTCCAACTGTAAGAGGAAAATTGATCATACCAAGTGGTTTTTTTCCTACACTATCAAATCCACTGATAGATAAAGAGGTAGGTTGAATGTTTGATTTATCGATATGCAGCCTATCTAGAAGGTTTACACTACACACATTAACAGCAGAGCCATTGTCAACAAGGTTTCACTTTATCCCTATTCTTTTGTATTGAGATATGATTATGAAAGCTTCAACGTGTTTTTTCACTTCCAAAGGAGGGAGCTCACTTTGGTGGAAAATAATGTTAGTGTTCAAGCCTTGAACCATAGTTTCTATGTCATGTGTTTTCACATTAGAAGGGATAGGAACTTTTTATAGGGATATTTACATCATTTTGTGATAGTGAGGGGAGGCTTGAAGAAGATACCATAATGAGATCTTAGCAGGAGTATTCTTAAGTTGGTCGACAAGATCATACTCCCTAGAAGTGAATTTAATCGAGGGGTAGTAGGTAAGATGGGGTGGGGTAAGGGTGTGGAGGTTGGTTGTTGGGGTCATAGAGCATTTCTAGTGTAATGTGTGTGAGAAATGGTATTATCAGTTGTTGCGACACATTATTCTGAGGAGGATAAAGGATAAGTTTGGGTTTGGTATGAGTTGAAGGTTTGTTTGAAGGAGGATAGAGGATGAGGTCAGGTTGGTTTTGAGTTTGTTTTTTGTGTGAGGGAGGGTACAGGATAAGTTGAGGTTGAATAATATTAATGTCCCCTAGGGAAGGAGATTCTAACATAGGCTCGTCATCTTCTTGTAAGGGCATAATATTATGTTTTTCTTGCATCATGATATCCTCCCTAGGAGGAAAGTTTTTAGGAGAATGACAAACCACATGTTCTTGACAGTCAAGGTTGGTTCTTCCAAAATAAATTCATCACAAGTAGGGGAATGATCAATGATGGGATTATCAATAGTGAGATGAGGAGAGGGGTCTATTTGAGTAACTTGTTTTTCAAAGGTCTCATTCTCTTGTTCCATACTATCTACCCTAGGAGGAGAGCTTGTAATATGGTCACTAGCTTCATCACAAGGAGGAGAGGCATCAAGAGAAGGACCACTATGAGTGTCAAATAGATTGTCCCAAAAGGTAGGAGCATTAGGGAAGGGAGTTTCAAGTGTCTCATGACTTGTAATAGGTATATCTTCTAACACTAAACTATCTTCTTCATGTCTAGAGAATATATTATGAGAAGAAAAGGTTTGATTGTCATGATTGTGTAGATTTACGCCCACATGTCCTATAATGTTTTTCCGAGGGGGGGGAGGAGGATGGAAAGCAAGACTTTCATGATATTCAATGGTTGTGTTTTCTTTCACTAAGATACCTTCATCACCAATGGGAGAGATATCAAGAGAAGAACAATTATGATTATCATGATGAGCAATGCTTGCATCCTCTTATGTCAAATCTTTAGTGGATGATCTAGGTGAGATGAAGTCATCAAGGGCTTCATCTAACATGTCCAAGGCATCACTACTAAAGGGTGTGCTATCGCTAATTTTAAGAATATTGTGAGTGGGTGCATGTGATGTTGTTAGTGTTGTGTTTTCATTTTCTAAATGATTTGATTTAAATGATCTAGGAACTAATGCAGAAAATGAAAATTACAAAAGTCTAATACTAACCACAAGTACCATGAATGCTATGTCTAATGAATTAAATGTAATTTATAAGCTATGCAAACTTAAATGCAATGTAAATACACAAGATGAAAGGTAAATTTTTAGATTTCACACAACATAATGTATTGATTACACTATGCAATGAGCTGAAAATGGAATATTCGAAATGAAAATTGGAATTTAAGCAATGCATGAAATGAGCTAATGTAAGCTAAATATCATGAAATGCATGTCATAGAAACTCAACCAAATGATACAGATAGGTAGGGGCAACAAATAGAAGCCTAAAAATAGGTTTTTCAGCTCTGTAAATGAGGGGTGAAAAGGGACTAAGTCGCCCAAGGTGACGACTTAGTCCTGTTGAGGATTTTTTTAGGATTTTCATTTTTTTTATGGATTATGATGTTTTATGTGTTGTAGAATGCAATACTAACATGCAAATGCAGTTTTTCAATGATCTGCAATGATTTGAGATGCAAAAATGTAACCTATATGCACTTTCACTAATGCAAAGTTTAGAAACCCTAGAATGCAACTTCACTAATGTAACATGCAATGCAAGCTAATTCTAGGATAATGAAGGACTCTAAACCAGAAAGGAATGGTATTCAAAGGTCTGGTTCACCAAAATGAACCACCAAAAATGAACTAAGGGAAAGAGGATTCCCCAATAGGCCCCTAGGGTTTTCCACCTAAGAGTTGATTGGTATAATGCCTCTTTCGCACTTAATTATTTTTGGGGTTATGTTCAATATTAGGGGCTTAAAGGTGTGTGGTGTGTGATATGGAATGCCCTAAATTCTATGAACTAAAAATAGAAACTAACTATTAATGTAAAACCTAGAGAATGCAACTATGTTTGAAAACACATAATGATATGCAAGCATGTGCTAAATGATCTAGAAATGAACATGAAACAAAACATAAAGCTGGAAAACTGAATGTTTGCACCTGGAGGTTGAAAAGGGATGGAATGAAGTTTTGGAATCTTGATAAAATTGTTGCAGAAGCTAGTTGGGACACTTGTGCCAATCTGGGTGACTTAGTCCCAAATCTGGAAAAATTGGTCTGGAGTTTGTTTTTGTCAAAAGGGTATTTGAATCTACAAAAATCTCTGAAACACATGTGCGGTGGGACTCAGTCACCACTAATGGAAACTTAGTCCACTTTGGCTTTTTCACAAGTCTGAAAGTGGAGTCAAAATCCCTCGGTCTGCACTTTCTGCTTCTCCAAGTATTCGGTTCTGAAACTTTGATCTTTGGCACTATAAGAGACGTTTAGAGGATTTTTTCCTTAGTCAGCAAGGAGGCATCTTCAATAAGCTTTCAATCCATTCTTCAATGATTTTGAAGCCTCCAAAGTACCTAAATTTGCAAACACACAAGGAGAGAAAGAGGAATGTTGATTGTTAGGATATGGGGGTTTGCCTTGGTCAAACCCCTTTTAGATAATTAAATCAAGTGATGAAATAAGATAAGAAAGCATGAAATATGAAGTAATGGACTTAGTACCTTTCCATGAAGATAGATCTTGAGTTGTTGCAATAATGGTGAAGATTCAACTCTTGAATACTTCAGAAAGATGTCTTGATGACTTAGAATACCAAAACCCTAGCTTGCTTGAGAAGAGTAGTGGATGAGAGATTGAGAAGAATGAGTTAGCCAGCTAGTTAGGGTGAAAATGAGGAGAAAACCCCTTATTTATACATGTTATGCCCTAATTCCCCAAACATAACACCTCACAGGACGACCTTAGGGTTTAGGAGACAATATCTTGCCAGATATTAAGAATAAATTTGATTTTTATGCCACATGGGACTACATTGCCCAAGGTGGCGACTTAGTCCACTTGGAAAATTTTTAGTGGTTGTCAGGAATTAAGATGTGATTAATGATGTTTTTCGGTATTGTCCTCTAAAACACACTTAGGTTGGACCTATAAGAGCATTAAGGGGTCATTTTGTCATAAGAAAGGGTTGATTTAGTGATGACAAGCCTAGGAAAGTGTGAAGATGTGTTACAACACCTTACAAAACTTTGAAATAAGGCTTGGAAAGGGGTAAAAAGGGGTCCAAAATCCATAGGAAAGACCCAAATGAGTGAAAAGTGTCAAGGCTACATTTTTTTGCGACACGACAAAGTACAATGTATATATCAAAAAATATCATAATAATAATGAAATTGTACATGAGTTAAATTACAACAACAAGATATCCATTATTTATTAATTCTAACATACCAAGTTTTACATTTTTCAAATGATCTTTGACTTATGCTAATATTTGCTAAGATTGAATCATCTAGAAAAAACTTGGATGAGGTTCACGGATTTTTTATCCCACCCTTAATTTTAAAAAATCTCTACTATTAGGTGATACTTTTGTATTATGATGCCAATATTTTTCAATTAAAGATTTGATTTCATTATTCAGTTTCATGTCTAACCTTGGGAGTCTACCACTAAAACTCCAACATTGATTAATTGGATCATTTTCAATACTTTCTCTTCTCTAAGCCACTTTTATCAAAGTTTTAGGAGTTACTTTTATATATATACTAATCTTACTTAACATTCTTTTATTTGAAGTTGATTTATTAACTATAGTAGTTTTTATTACACAGGGCATTGCATTCTTATCTTTAGATCAACTTTTTTTCCTATAGAATCAATACTATTAGCAACACTAGTTATAACTTGTTCTACTGAATCATCTTTCTTTTTTTGTTTTAAAAAATGCCTAATTTTTTTATAACTTCTCGTATTTTCATCAATTGCATCATGAGTTGAGATTGAAATCCTAGCTTTTGTATATAAAAAAACATTCTATGTAATCTATTTTCATGGGTTCTCATTTGTCTCCAAGAAAGTTATCTAAGACATCTCTTTCAATTGTAGAAAAAATATTTTCATTTGTATTCATGCAAGGGATTTCATTTTCATTTTCAACCATATTACAAGGGATTTCATTCTCATTTTCATTCATACAAGATATTTCATTCTTAATTTGTTTTTTCATTGTTTCACTAGTGTAATTGATATCATTATTGGTATATCCAGCTTCATTTAAATAATCAATATCAATATCATCAAAATGTGGGTTTGAAGACATACTTAGATTTGTTTGAATAGTTACATTTTTTATATCATTGAAAGGTGGATTTGAATACATACCCAAAGTTGTTTGCATAGTCACTATTTCAATATCATTGAAAGTTGAATTTGAAGACATAGTTGGGTTTGTCTCTATAATCGTCTTTTCTTCTATATTCACCATTTCCACATCTGCGTCATCTACATGCATCCCATCCTTCATGGTCTCCTCTTCAAGATTCATGGAACTATATGCTTCAATATTTTTTATTTCACAAATCCTTGTTCTTCTATCTCTTTGTGTTTTTGCCTCCATCTCTCTATTTGCTTCAATTTATTGGGGTTTCATTAAATTTCTACATTTTTTTCCTTTGATTTGATCCCATGATTACCAAACCCTCTTGATAAAAAATAAATAATTTTTAACCTAATTTCAAATTGCTAGCTTCTTGGAATTTTGAAATAAAATCATATACGAAGATCCTTTGTTATATAAAATTTGAAGTACAAATAAATATGAAAATACTGAAAAATCCTCTTTTTTTAATTTCTCTTGAGAAAAGTCCTCGTACTTGAATCCACTTCAAAATATTCAACTTGTGATTGTCTCCTTCAAAACATTAAATAAAATATGTCTTGTTAAGAGATTGCACAAGACAAAATTGAATAAAAATAGCAAAAAATATTGTTGTCAGTTCATATGCAGAAAAGGAATGTTGCAGAAAAAAGGTGGTGAGTCAATTTTTTCCAAATTGAAAAAAACAGATATAATAGAAACGGGTACCCGTTTTAAAATGGGTATCCATTTCTATTTTAGAACGAGTACTCATTTCAAAACAAGTACCCGTTTTGTAAAGCAGAAACCCCCAAGCCACTTTTTTCTTGGGTTTTAGGCTCAGGAAAGGTTTGGTAACCCAACCCTTAGCCTTTGACTTGCAACTAAAAAACTAACACAATGTCAAGAGAAATGGCTAACGTTGGTAATATAGTTGATGGGTTTTTCTCAAAATTCATTTATGAAATTAAAACCCATTTTAGACATGTCTAGTTTTCAAATATATTTTTTTTTATGATTGGATTGTGTTTTCTATTTTTCAATTGATTTCTAAGCAAACTAGTCCATAAACTTGAAATATCAGGCTTTTTATTTTTTAATAATTTTTAATCTGTTAATTTTGGTAAAAAAATTATATGACATCAATCATCATACAATTCTCTACAAAATGAAATTTAAAAACTTTACCAATGATTTTTTTAGGTCAAATTATGGTGTCCATACACATTAGTTTTCAAAAACAACAATTAGGGCCAATAAAAAATATTTTAAAACATCCTCATCAATCTTTAGGTTGTTATATATCTTTCTCCAAAAGGAATTAGAAAAATACATTTATTTAGGTCAAATTATGGTGTTTGTACATGTGCATAGTATGGTAAAAAAAAGTGACTTTTAAAAAGTGGTTTTTATACATGCCTATTAAAAATTAATTTCTATCATATGGATATTAGAATAAATTACATATTTGGAAAAAGACTCAAAATACTAAATTTTATATTATTGACTTTTTTTAAAATTCAATGCATAAGTGCTTCAAATTTTCATTCTAGCTATGACAAATTCTGAAAATCAGGGAAAATACCACTTTTTGAGCTTTTTGTGGACCCAACTTCTTGCATCAACCCTTAGAACCTTTGTGAATCTGATTGATGATTTTGAGCTAGATGATGAGGATGTGGTGATGAAATTATTTATGTGGTCTCAAATAGATGATGCAAGGGACTAGTATAGAGGCTTGCCTGATACTAGCATTGGGTCAAGGGATGAATTCAAAAGAATATTCAAGGAACCATATGGTGACAAGACTGGCCCTAGATTCATTATAAATTAATTCAATAGTATCAATAAAGGATACAATGAATTTGTTTTAGATTTTAACACTAGATTCATTAAGGTCATGAATAAAATTTCATAGTACATGAGACCTAGTGAACCTATGTGTTTTGTCCTATATTGTAATTCTTATGGTGCAAACATGGGCTACAAATTAAGGGATAAATATCCTCACTTTTTAAGAGATGATTTTAAAATAGCTATGCACATTGAGAGCAATAGAAAAGCATCTGGAAATGTAAACAAAAGAGATGATGTAAATATATTGCAAAATCCTAAGGGATATCAAGCAAAGGCCCCATCATTTGTGTTAGTGTAGGTTTTTTTAATATTATTTTTCCTACACATTATCAAGCATACCTTAGGTTATAGGAGATGTGGTTCATGTGAGGACACGTGGCATAATCCATCGATTACATGTGTTGCTCCCACTCACACTTGGGTGGTTGAGTTTCACACCCTCTTTTGGCCTTATATGCCACCTCACAAAACCACTCATCTGTCTCTTTTTGAGTAGGTTATGCCACCTATTTGGCATTTTCCAAGTAGGCATAACTCCCACCTAATTTGGTTATTTGGGAGTTATTACCCCTCTTGGAATTATTTGCCCATATTCTACTATATATTCTGCACTCACCTCTCCCTCCTAACTAGTTCAGGTCTAGCTCCTATCTAGTCTAGATGAGTTCATATTAACTCAATCAATTCAAGGGAGAGTTGAGGCATATTGTATCATTTAGTGTGTGATATAACATCATTTTATTATTGCACTATATTCCTGCATTCTATCTCTTGCTGCTCTCGTGTGGAAGGTTTATCTTGGTTTTGTAGGTGATCCTGGGTGCTCGAGTTCATCAATAACTCTTACAATTTGAAGACAAGCTTGTTAAGGTTATGAATACCCTAAAAGACTTAAGTTATAAGGTGGAAAGAAATAAAAAAGGTTTATCCCATGATAAACCTAATTATCAAAAATGGGATGGAATGCCTAAACTGTTTGATCAGTCTTATAATACAAACTGGCATAATGGCAAACCTATTCGAAATAATCAAAGGGTAGTGCCTCACAAAGAAACTCTTGGTCCTTTGAAAATACAACGCAAATCTTTTGAAGGATAACCCTTGGTGCATGGCTTGAAAATTACCTCTCTCCTCAACAATGCATGGTTGCACAATCTTTTCAAGATCATCGTATTCCTTGTGATGATTGTGAAAAATTCATGATGAAAATCATGATGTTAACATGATATCAACCAGACCATGTTCAAAAAATTAAGAATATTCTTTTGATGAAGGATGTTTTGAAATGGGTGTTCATGATAGAAGATGTCAGAATTATAATTACCATTAGTAAAACATTTCTAATAATGAAGAAGAGGAGCATGATGGTGTGCATAATGTTAAGACATATGAATCTGATGTCAAATTGAGAAGACCTTCAAATGAAGAAATCAAAGCATTAATTTTTGTTTTCATTGCTCAAGTAAAAGACAATTACAATCTAAGAAATAGAACAATTAATAATGATCAAAGCATAGTGGAAAGTATCTTTATAAAGGAGAATATAAATGAGGTGAAGGATCGGTTTCCTATCAAGCAGCAAGAAAAGCATGAGGTGAAAAATAAGAACACACAATATAAAGGAAAAAGTATTAAAAAATGTGTAAATCAAATTATGTCCCCTATTGTGAAGGACGAATATGAAAAGATGAAGGTAGAACAATAAAAAGGGATTATCAGGTGTACTCAAGGAATTGAGGTACAAAACAAAGATGAAAAGGTCAATATTCAAGTCTTACCAACAAATCAGAATTATGGCATCCCTAAACACATTTCTACTAGCATGGCTCAATTCTTGTCACACATTAAAGTGTTTGTTCCTTTGCTAGAAATGATGAAGATAGAGGAGCATAAACGGAAAGCATTTCCCCTTATCAATGGTGCAACTATGGTCTTTGATAACAAGAAGAAGGTAGTTACCCTACCTAAAAAGGGTAAGAAATAACTAAATAAAGTGGAACATGAAGTTAACATTCAAATACCTGAGGTGTCTCTAGGCACAACTTTGGCAGACTACCCCACTTAGGTAGATCCCTTTTATGTCACTTTACTGATAAATGATAAATTGATCAAAAATTTCTTGATACATTTTGGAGCATCCACTAATATCATGCCTTTAGCATTCAAGAAAGAGCTAGGATTGCAAGTTAGTAAAGCACATGGTAAATTCTTTGCTATGGATTCCAAGGAAGTTTCGATTTTGGGAATCATGAAGGATGTGCGATTCAGACTTGTTGTTTTCCCTAAAAAGGAATTCATGATGAATGTTACAGTTCTTGACATCCCACCTCAATATGGGATGTTACTATCAAGAAAATGGTATGCAACAGTTGGAGGAAGTGGATTTATCATATGCCATGATCCCTCTCAATGGAAAAAACATGAAATTGAATAGAGAATAATATATGCTACTCTTGTGGAAGATCTACAAACATATGAAGAAGTATGCTTCATTGATACTGATATGGAAAAATTCAAAAATTAAAGATTCTTCATCTCAAAAAGACAAAGTTGCACCAATGGCTCAAGAAGTGAAAGTGTTTAGGAGAATGATTTGTGGTCCATGCATTTTGATGGAGCATTTTCAAAGGAAGTAGCAAGTGTTGAGGTAATTATTATATCACCAAACAGTAAGTCCTACAAGTATGCATTCTCTCTTAAATTTGAATGCGCAAATAATGTTACAAAGTATGAGGCACTAATATTAAGATTGGATATGGCTATCAAACATAATATCGAGAAGATTAAGGTTACAGGGGACTCTGATTTAGTAGTGTCCCAGGTTAGATCCAAATATGTGTCTAAACACAAAAGATTAAAGCAATATAAGGTTGTTGTTTGGGACACCATTGAAATATTTGATATTTTTTCTATAGATTGGATGGAATGGTCTAAATGTGAAATGGAAGATCTTCTTGCCAATATTTCCATTGGACCTAATGACATAAATTTTGTTGGGATATCAAAGGTTCAAGTGAAGACAAGACCTTCTATTCTAGACAATATTTTCCACTAGCAGTTACCCAGTGATGACCAAGATTTACTAAATAATTTACAATGTGTAGATGAATACCATAGCCAGGAGATTGATTTCTAGGTTTTTGTTGAGATACTTGGTGGAAAGGAAACTATTTTTGGGAATTAATTCATTCAATTGAAAACAAAAAAAATCCCAAAAGGGCTTAGTGGATTTGGAAAGGGTCTTTGATAGTGTTGATAAATATGACACAAAACCAGCCCCAACACATAAGCAAGACCTGGAAGAGATAAATTTGGAGACAGATAATGCACCCAAAAAGGTATACATTGGGAAAATGTTGAACCCAAAAATCAGAACCATGCTTATTTCCTTCCTTATGAAATACAAGCAAGTGTTTTCTTGGTCTTATTATGATCTGAAGGCATATAGAGAGGAATTATTCTAGCATGAAGTCCTCTAAAATCTTATGCTAAACCCTTCAGACAAAAGCAAAGACCAATTAATCCTACACTAGCACCTAAGATGCAACAAAAATTAAATAAGCTCAAGGATGGAGGAATCATCAAGCCTATCAGACATTGTACTTGGGTTTCTAACTTGGTGCCAATTAGAAAAATAATGGAGATATTAGACTATGAAGATTTCATAAATCTAAATTTGTCTTCATTAAAGGATAACTACCCATTGCCTAATATGGAGGAAATGTTGTAGAAAGTTATTGGTTGTGAGTTGTTGTCTATGATGGATGGCTTCTTAGGATAGAATTTGGTAAAAATGAAAGAATCGGAGCAGTATAAGACTGCATTTACTACACCATGGGCACCTATGTCTATGTTAGGATTTCATTTGGGTTGACTAACACTAGAGCAACATTCCAAAGAGAAATGGATGTTGCATTCTCAGACCTTATTGATACAATAATGGTAGTTTATCAAGATGACTTAAGTTATTTTTCTAAAAAGGCATAATCTATCATTGCATGCATCTTGAGTAGATATTTTCTAGGGCTCTTGAATTTGGAATATCTCTTAAACCATAAGAAATGTATATTTGGGGTTATAGAAGGAAAGCTCTTAAGCCATATTGTATCAAAAGAAGTAATAAGAATGGACCCAAAGCGTGTTGCAGCAATTAAAAGGATTCCTCAACCTAAAACCATTAAAGGCATTCAATCTTTAATTGGGCGAGTGAACTTTGTTGGGATGTTTGTTGCAAATTTTGTTGAATTAAAATATCCATTTCCAAGATGCTCAAGAAAGGTGAATCCATATCCTAGGGAAAAAAGCCAACCAAGGCTTTCCAAAGTATTAAAAAACCAATCAAACAAGCTCCTATTTTGAAATCTCCATGTTTTTCAATCTTTTTAGTTGTTTTCTTTTGCTTCCTTTTATACTATAGTTGTTGTCTTGCTACAAAAGAATGAAGAAGCATAAGATATAATGGAAAAGTAGGCTTATACTCTAGTAGAAGCAGTGAAGAATTTTAAACCTTATTTGGTAGGGGTTGAAATTGTTGCTTATGTTCCTAATGTTGTTGTCAAAGACATATTCACTCAACAAGAGGAACAAGGAGAAGATGAAGATGGATCAACAAGATCCAAGAGTTTAACATTGATATTTAGATCACAATGCTTATTAGCAGACAAGGATTGGCTAAGCTCGTGGTTGAGTCAAATCTTGAGGTCAATTAGGTAAATTACTTGGAGACAAGCACTCCCCTACAGTCTGCACTAATATCCTTGGTACAACGGTTATTGTGAATTTTTTACAAAATATGACATTAATTGAAGGTATGATTGAAAACCATAAGAGGACATTCAAACTACACTCGATCAATAATATTGTGTTGCAGGGTGAACTATATTGGAGAAATGGAGATGGAATATTCCTCAAGTGTATAGATGAAGCATAGACTATCAAAATTCTAAACTAAATGCATAGTGAAGTATGTGGAGGGCACTTCATAGCCAAGGCTACTTCTCATAAGATTATGAGATCATACTATTGGTGGCCTACTTTGTTTGCTGACACACAAAAGTTGGTAAGAAGATGTGAAGCATGTCAAATATTTTTAGGTAAACTGAAGTATTCTAAAGCTTTACACTTAAGACCTATCTTTGTAGAAGCCCCTTTTTAGCAGTGGTTATTGATTTCATTGGAGAGACTACAAACAAGTCTAGGGGTGGTCATAAATGGATATAAGTAGAAAGAGACTTCTTTACAAAATGGATTGAAGAAATCCCTACCAAAAAATCCACTAGAAAAGTTGTAATGGACTTTATACTAGAGAATATTATTATCAGATTTGGAGTGCCTATCAAAATAATTACAGACAATGCAATGTGTTTCAAATCTGAGGAATTTACAAGTTTTTGTCTTCAATATGGGATAAGTCTTTCTTATTCATCCCCTTATCATCCACAGGGAAATGGACAAGCAAAATCAAGTAGAAAAAGCTTGATGAAGATCATAAAAAGGATGATAGGAAAACACAAAAAATTATTGGGATTCAAAGCTTAGATTAGCACTTTGGGCTGACAAGGTGACTATTAAGAAAGTCACTAATAAGTCTCCATATGAACTAGTGTATGGGTTGGATGGTAAAATTCCTATCAGCAACTTGATACCCATCTATAAATTTATTTAGGATAATACTGAAGATGTTTGTGATACCATAGCAAGTAGAATAAATCAACTCACAGAGTTAAATGAAACAAGAAGAATGGCACAATAGAAAATGTCAAGCAGTAGCAATAGGTGAAGTATCTCTTTAACAAGAAAGCAATAGTCGGGAAGTTTGACATAAGTGATATGGTTCTTTTGTGGAATGCATGATCTCAGTATAAAGGGAAACATGGAAAATTTGATGCCCTTTGGGTTGGACCTTATCTTGTTTCTGACAACCATGGTGAAGATTCTTACTTTCTGCAATGTTTGAATGGTGAATTTTTGGAATTCATAATGCATGGATAATTCCTAAAACCCTATTTTTCTTGAAATAGATATTTTTCCATGCACAATGTACCATATGTATTCTTTGTATTGGTTTTTTATTGATTTTTGTGGTCTACTTCTCAGAATTTTGGATTGTCACATTACTTCTCTATAGCAATCATCCCCAACAAGATCCACTAGTGGTACTTATTAAAATTTTGCATCTTATCTTGTTCAAATGCCTCTAAAATCTGCTAAATAGTCATATTTGTAAGGCTTTCTATGAAATTGCATTAGGGTTTTGAAGAAACCTTGAACCCTTGCGAAGTCCTTACACTTTTGTTATAATTTTGTGTTGACCACCTGCTCTAGTTGTTTGATCCCTTAGGTTACATATTCAAGGCCCACTCCATGTTTTGACCGCCCCACTTTACCTAAGCATTGGTTAAGCCCATTCCTCATATGTGCTTTTAAAATATTGCTTAACCTTTTATGTTTTATCAAGCCCCACAAGACACGTGGAATTATTTCACACACTTCCTTCGCTTCGCGAGCACTTTTCATTTTATCTTTATCTTCCTACAAGATTGCAAAATGACTTTCCTCCTCCTATCATTGCTGACATGTATGGATCTTCTGCTAATCAAATCTTAAGTTTTGTATTCCTCAGTTTTTTTTGAATGGTAACCTTCCTTTTGGTTCCTGGTAACAAGTTGTTTCACGATGCCTTTTCAATCATATGTTACCATGCCCCTTTCCTAGTAACCTAGCTTGTCTCATTTGTTGCATGTACTTTAAAACCTTCTAAGTTATGTGAATGTGAACCCGTCAGATGGTCCCACATTAGTCCTAGTCAGTGCCAAGTTTCAACTTTCAATTGAATCCTACTAGCTATAACCTTTGAGGAAGCTTTTGGTCTTAACATTTCCTTTCCGTGAACCCCAGAAAAGTATTTCTTTTGTAGCCTTAAGTTGAGTTTTCACCACATCATATTAATCATAAGCTTTCATTCCTTTTCACACAAGTTTCTTCTATCGCAGAAGTTGTTTTCTTTTGGTTCTAGTGAGCTCCCAAAATTGTGCCACATGTCTTTCATTGTTTCTTTGTTTAATTTCATGGAGTGTTCTTCTTCACAAAAGTGATTTCCCAAGTTCCTTTTGCCTCTGTGAAGCCTCAAAATTGTGACACATGTCCAAAGGTTGCAGTAACAAAGAAAATATATTCTTTTCGCTGAAGCATTTTCAAATCTTCGCGATAACCATAGATCTTGTTGTAGGAGCACCACTCTAGTGATGTTTTTACGACTCATTTTGATGTTAAGATTCCTAGTTGAGTTGGTGAAGGTCTTAAGGGGGTCCATTGGTATCATATCCAATGGTCTAGGTTGTTTAAATAGGCCTAGAAATTCAAATTTTGATTTTCTTTCCAAAATGCAAATTTGAATCTCCTAGGAGATTTTGGCTTGTTGAAGGGTTAGGTTTGTTCTTCAGCCTTAGTTTTGGGTTTGTTGAGTCCAATAAGGACTTGGAAAACCATGAAAGACCATGTAGGTAATTTTTACTTGTTTTTCTTCAATCCTAGGTTGCAAAAAGGGCATATTTTTCAAGCTTGTTACATTAGACATTAGGATTTGAAGGAAAAGACATTTGTATTCGTTTTGTAATTGTTATTAATGATCATTCACATTGAAGAAATGAGAAGGAACGCCTCAAGGTGTGGAGGCAATTTTTATGAAAATACCCTATTTTTTCACCATTTATGACAGTTTTCTACAAAATCACATATACGGCCTTCTACGAAACAGTGACAAGTCTGTGAGTGGATGGGAAGTTAGAGCTTTTTCTGGAGAGTCTTATGCTTTTGGATTTGTACAATTTCATGGTGTTTTGTTTGATAAACAAGAAAAATCTTGTTGACTGCCCTATCACAAAGCTAGGGTTTCCAACAAGACAAAAAAATCATTTATGTTTGCACTAGTGAAAATTCATGAAATTTGGTGAAAACCTTCTTCAAGTTGTTGGTCAAGTTTCTACCAAAGGAAAATTGACAAATCAATCATATGTTTAAGTTATGCAAGTCTGTATGTGTTCACTGTCCAAAAAGATTGTCAAAATCTTAGGTCTTTGAGGGTTTAATGAAATCATATTTGTTTGAGTTCACCATAGAAAAGTGGAGGTTTGATGAGACCTTGTGGAGTGTGTTGAAGATTTAAAGAGTGATAGTTGATACAAGTACCCCAATTAGTTATCTCTTGAGGGTTTGAGCCTAGAGAGAAAGGCTTGTAGGAAAGCTTGCAAGGTAGGGTTTGAGACACCTTCAAAAGAGTCAATAGAATCTAAAACATTTGTTCGTGTCCTTGTTTATCCTCTGCATCAAATCATCTAATCGATGGCCCAAATTTAAAAATGGAAAATGACTATCATTGGTCACACCCTTAAGCATGTGAAGGCATTGGTGGCGGATTTGATCTATATCTACCTAATTTTTTATTAAATTGGCTTCATTACATGCATTAGAATCATTCAAAGCATAAAAGCAAAGATTGCAAAGCGAATTTGTTGTGATTTGTAGGTGTACAAAGGTTTTCTACAAAGTTAGAGGGTTTATGGCAAGTGAGAAAATAGTAAGTTAATTCACACCTTCTCTATTGTATTTTGGTATAAAAGGGAAAAGTTTTTGGTTTGCCAAGCAAATTAGGGTTTTAAAAGGAAGTATATTGTTCAAATTTTAAGGAAATCTTCCTGACGGTCCAAAAACCCTAGGCCCTAGTTTTATATCCACAAAACCCTAACCCTATGAGAAATGGTTGGAATTTCAAGAGAAGTTAAGAGGGGGTTGGATGACGACATAATGACTCAATTGCCTAGATCCTAGAAAAGACCTAGGTTTGGTTAGGGTTCATGAATTTTGGTGGATAGGGTGATGGATAAAAATGATTGTTGTCGAGATGCAATCATCATTATCCATGTGGCTACACACTTTTCAAATATTGTTTCAGGAAGTGTATAGCAGATCGACTAATCTGTAATATCTGGAGATTGAGAGTGGTGAGATTGATATGCCCTAATGTCTTCCTAAATGTTGAATTAAATAGATTCATTGCTAGGGCATACAACCCAAACACCAAAACTATTGTCAGTGGGAAGGGTGTTCCTTTAATAACCCTAGACAAGAGTTCCATCTGCGATGTTTTCAACTTGGACAAGAATGCTATGTTGCCCATTGATTTAGGGGCATTAATCAGGGAATACTAGAGGCTAAGAGACAACTATAGAGTAAAATGGTTTCCATGTTTTAGACCAAGAGGGGAAAATAGGGAATTGAAGAGTTTTGCTAGCAAAGACCTTGAGCCCTTTAATTATGATATCTTTGAGGACTATTTTGTGAAGACATTTTGCTTTGTGTAGGTATTAGGCATGGATTGTGACACCTAGATGCTAGTAAACATGATGGTGTTGGTTGTTGACATCCAGAGTAGGGATGTCAATAGACCTTATGATTATGTAGCCTTTGTTTCAAATGGAGTTCACAAATCCATGTGTGTTATCAAGGAGAATGAAAGCATTGTACACTTCAAGTGGTATTCCATGTTATGCCACATTTTGTTGTATGGTGGAAGAAAGATATGGTCCTTTCACATGCAGATCAGAGCTTTTAATGCTCAAAAAAGGATGCTCCCAATACAAGAATGGACATGTATTTTGGACAACAATTGTGATGCAGCAAATTACAATATTTTTGAAGCATATTTTGTCAGTGATCTCTTCAAAAATCTAGGCCATAGATTTGATTGGGGATTATGAGAGGAGGTAAAAATATTTTTGAGACCATAAGAGCTTCAACCTGAATTAGGTTTTGACCATAATTGGGGAGATTGGTTCTTTTATTCAAATGCTATAGTTATTAGAATTTATGGCTCCCCAATGGCACCTCATTTCCTGCCTAAATTTGTTCTTGATAGAATTGCATACTTGGAGATTGTATGGTAATTAAATGAGTCAGACAAGACTCATTTTAAGAATTATAAAAAGCATGCGATATTCTCTTAATTTTAGGTCATAGCTAGAAGGGTTAGATTTACTTCTAAGCAAGCTACTACCCTATAGAATGAGGGTAGATAAGATAATAAAATGTGATCCTAAGTATTTTATTCATGATGCTAGGACTAAATATAAGCTTGCTTTATTCATTCATGATTATGATCCACTTGAGGATTTAATAAGATATTGTTCTTTGGTAGAGGAAGATGCCCAAAGGAGAGAGCAATGGCTCAAGATTCAGATTATGGGGGAAAGAAGGGGTAAACCCTTCATATAAGTGTGCACACACAAAAATGTAGGATCTAATTCTTAGGATCATGACAATCCTTGACAATGCAACCAATTTACAAGCTAATATGCCTTTAAGGATACCCCAGAGGGATACACCTACTTCATCATCCCAAATAATTGAGCAACCAATCCCTAAAAGCATTACACCTTTGCAATAGGTAGCTCCTACAAAATCTTTGGTGGACTATCCCATAGGTCCTTATGAATTTCTAGATTATTATGATGTAGCTCAAGTGATGCATCCTCCTACTAGGGTTGTGGTTGAGAGATCATCTAGTGAAAGAAGGTTAATAAATTTTGAAATTGGAGATCAAGTGGTTGATGATGTGAGAGCATTAGCTTGCTCTGAGTTCATGAAGGATGATAAATTAATCACCACTAAGGAATTCAAATATTTTATCCTTAGGAAGAAAGGTGAGGAGTTGCATATTACACTGCAAGGGTAGCAACTCACTGATGAAAAGAAGGAAATCATTGTCCAATTTTGGAAAGTGTTAGATACTAAAATGGCAAACATGACACCTCAAAAGGGCAGGGAATTGGTGAAGAGTGGTGGGTGTTTGCTCTTACTAGGATGGGACATATCATCTAATGTTGCATTTGGTACAATCTGGAGGCAAGAGGGAAATGACCCAATTTTGGAATCTTAGGAGGAAGTAGATGCACTTTACTTTGGCTCAAGTTTTGACCCAAGGCATGAGACCTTGGCCATCTAGTCAATTTTTCCTGAGACGAACAAGCCCAAAGTTATTATGATACAAGTGAGTTGACTGGAAATCTAATTGTAAGAAGATTGGGAGACACAAGTGCTCTACAGGAAACAACAGTAACTATAAATATAGTCATGTTTACATAAGCAATTGTGAGAAGATTAGAAACAAACCTAGCTAAAGTTAATGCTCAAAATTTAAAGCTGCAAGAACAGGTGAATTTTTCTCTGGATTACTGCCACCACCTCAATTTGGAGTGGAAATTAAAGATGACCAAGAGAAGGCAGCCTTGAATATGAAGCTGAATAATTTGAAAAAGGAGCTAGTTGAGAGAAAAAGGGCATAAAAGAGAAAAATTCTCAAAGGTGGTTGATAGCATTTTTGGTCATAAGCAATCATGCATTTTAAGCCACTTAGAAAATGCATGGAATGGGTATAATGCAATTAGTACACCTCGCATTGTCCATGTTGCCTTGAAAACCAAACTCCAAAGTATATGGGACACTTGGTGTCGAAATAGGCGATTAGTGGAGAAAATGGTGGAAAGAGCAAATTTTGATTTCTATGCTCCAAATATGTTAGAAGTTGTTTTTGATAATTCATGTTCCATTGAAGATAGTATATGATAATGCTTGAAAGCTATCAACTTGCCATAGAGAAATCCTTAGAAGCTTTTAAAAGATTATCTTAAGCATTGAATCATGCGTACAATTTTTTATGAGGATGGAGGGATAAAAGAATATAAGGTATGGAGGGCAAAATTTAGCAATATATTATCTCCCATCTTGGATTCTATTTTTGTAGAAGATACTATAGATACAAGCAAAATGAATGTAGCTCTAGATAGTTTGGTAAAATTGGAGACAAGTTTAATAAAGTTTGTTGTTGATGCGAAGAAGTGGGTTGAGGAAAAGTATTCCTCTTATTTGATTCCCATCAAAATGATTTTAGCATCTCCTTGGCCTTCAGAGGAAGTATTTGTAGGATGGGTGGAAAAGGACAACTAAGCAAACACATGCACCTTCCATTTTGTCTCATGATGAAAATAAAAAATATTACGTCTAGTGGCTTCTACAACTATTTGTCCTTTAGTAATGTGCTTTTTGTCCTTTACAAAGCAATTATACGAGTTATTGTCTGGTCTTTAGGACAAGATTGTCAGATGAAAATGTGACATTTGTCCATGGCTTTTAGCTTGTTGCTCTCTTGTCTCTATAAAGAGAATTCCAAGCCATTTTTAAGGATCTAGGATTTTTGTAAGCAAAAGAAGTTTGTTTTAGGTTTGTATTTGTCTAGTCTAGGTCTTCCAACAAAAACTACAAATGTAATTGTCATTTTTGTACATCAATACAAATTCAAAATATATGAACACGTTGTGATAATTTCACAATCAATTGTCTCCAAATTTCTATGTTGTTACTCTTATGAATAAAATTTGATCAAAGATCATTTTAGTTTATCATTGCTTTTATTACAAATGAATGTTTCTCATATAGCTTCTATTCAGGTAATAGATTAAAATGTTGTATCTAGAATATTGAGAGTTCTAATGTATTTAGGGATTGCTAAGTAGAATTGGTTGTAAATTTTAACAAATATCATTGTAAAGCAATTATATATAAGCTTTCATAGAATTTGTTTTAAGTTGCTCAAAAGATTAATTGCATTTTTGTTTTACTTTGTGGCCCAGGTTTAAGGCACCAATCTAAGTATGAATACTAGTTACATGCCCATGGTCATTTTATTTCAAATCAATTTCCAAATTATGTTGTAATTTATTCTCTAAAGTTTATTTCATATTCTCAAAGCCAATGAAGCAATAGTCTCCAAGAATCTTGCCAATTAAGTCTGATCTATTTGTTCTCTTTGAAACATTTCATGAGAATATTTTTGTTTACACAATATCCTAGTATGAATAAAGTGTAAATCTATCTGATATTGTTAAGGATCGCCCTCCTAGGTCTTGCAAAACCTAAAGCACAGAGAAGAAAATTGTAGAATCAATCTCTTGTTTGTTGGCCAACCTCTTGAAACCTTTGAGCATAAGAATTGGCAAATTCTTTAGATAGTTTACGAATCAATTAGTATTTAAAACCAAACCAACAAACCCCAAAATCAAAGACAATAGCAACAACAACAAAAAAACTAAAAGATGTAAGCTTCTCAATAGGCAAGAAAATCTCGCTAACATCCATTTTCAAATCTAGGAAAACAATCCATAACCATTAGTCATGCCTTGTACTTCTCAAACTCATCCATAAAATTGACTATGCTATCCTAGACACATAGAAGACAAAGAAAAACCAAAATTCATCTCAAAACCAAGTGGGTTATAGCTATTAGGTTGCATTCTCCACTAAGTGGACCTCCTAGAGAGTGGGGTATGAGATTGTTCACTTTCTTGTGGTGCTCTAGGTCACTATAACTCTCTATGAACAATCTCCTCATCAAATTCATGTTGAATTCATGTGGAGTCCTTTACAAAAAGCAAACTACTAGGTACATTCAAATAAGAATAATAAAGCATGCTTCATAAATTCATTATGGGAGCAAGTAAAGCATCAACTCTGACAAAGCACTTGCCTAAAGAAAAGAACTTGATTTGCATTGAGGATGACAAAGTCATTACCTTGAGTCACTCAAGGAAGGCAAAAGAATATGCACATATCTAAACAGAGTCGATATATTGTATTTGAGCCACTCTTGAAAGCCCATAATCAACAAATTAGCTGGTTACAAAAATTAAATGTTGGATTTCTCAATTAATTTGGCGTTTCCTCCTTTCGGAGTGTAATCCCATTCCAGCTACATTTTTGGTATGATTCACAATTTAACATATGTTTAATAGAATACACTATTCAATTAAAAAATAAATAAAAGTGTTTTAGCTAATTTTGCATTTATTAGTTTATCTAAGGTGGGCCCAAAAATGGCATCTTGAACATTACTAGAATTGTCTATAGAAGGAGCCTTAGTCTGACTCGTCTTAATGATGATGACATGGATTACTCAAGATGGTGTAAAAATCTTCAAATAGTTTTCTGCAAAAATCTGTTTTAACAAAAATGAGAGATTTTCAATGAATATAAAGCCTTCAAATTTAAACCTGAATAAAGGTGTATAATTTTCAGAGATGTCGCACCTTCAGGATGTCACCCAGACTGAATGTGTTCCTGCCGTAACATGCAAAGATTTTAAGTGCTGACAATAGATACTCTAGGTTCAACATCAAATGTAGTTGTCAATTCATGCATACACTAGCAAACATGCCTCTGTTTCTATGTTAATGTTCGTGGTTATTTGGCAACGACTAAACTGATAAACACTCCAAATGTTCCATTAGACATTAGAATCCTACTGAATATTTTGCAATTGTACTTTAATATTTTTATATTGTACATTCCATCTATATATTGTTATTAAATGTTCTAAATTCCATAGTTAGAAAAAATCTGCTTTGTTCTGCGTGTATGGAAAACAACAATGAAACCTGAGAATTTTCATGATGAGGCTTTCAGCAGACACACTTCATGTCTGCAACTCTGCACAAACACTAATTAATTTGGTGAACCAAAAAGAATAAAAAACAGCAATGAAAGACAGCTTTACATCTTCAGCACAACAGAAAAACAATAGACATCTAAGCTACAACCGTGAAGGTTTCATATCAAATCGTAATTAAATAAAGTCCATGTCACCTATTAAAACGTCCAAAACCAGTGCATTTGATGGGTGTTGGCTTTGGCTTTCCCAAGAATAATGGGGTCAATAATGATTGGTAGTCAGATTATGCATTGTGATTTGTTGGAGACATAAATAGATTTAATGCTAGCCAAATCACAATTTCGGTACTCTGAAAATTCTTTTTTAAATGCATGTACTCAATGACCAAGCATTCCATCAATGGTCAAATGCATCCATGAGATATAACTGTATTCATAGCAACTTCTGTCTTTTTCTCAAATACAAATTGTTGACTTAATAATGACTATAATAAAATAAATGACAGATCAAAGCACTATATCTAGTTTAAGGAAACCAATAAAAATACCATTTTTTGTATCATTCTCCAACTTGCCTTGGAGATAAAGATAACAGATTTTTACCATCTAAACATTTCCAACCTCTACATCGAAAATTCAAACACATAAATAAAAGACCTGAGGGATGGCGTTTCTCATTAGTATCTATTTATTGTATAGCTATGGTTGGAATTGATTGTAACCACCCAACATCATCTAAGTAGGAATGAGAACTTGATAATGAAGACCGCATAGAATCTCACATATCTATCAGCTGGGTTGATGATTTGTCTTATCTTTCTCTACCTTCAAAGGATAACCTGCACGATAACCCCTCAAAAGCAACCGATTAGTATCACAATCTCTGAATAGTAGAGGTAGAATTTTTCAGAAAGATATCATCAAAAATACATATTTTGAACTTAAAAGGATATGGACAAGATGGAAGTTTTCAAAAAGATACCATCAAAGGCACATATTTTCAACTCAAAAGGATATATAGACAAAACCTGGTAATATAGATTAGATCTCATGTTGAATCTTGCTTGGTCACTCTGCAAGTTTTTTCCTTACTAAACCTTTAAAGAAATCAAAGCTGCATCACAAGATATTGTTAGCATCAGTGGTCTGGTCTTGATTTAAATCAGTACATCTCATGACGAGGTGTTGAAGTAAATCTAAGGAACAAAACAAATTCAAAGTAAAACTATTTAGGGAAAAATAAAGACTTAATGCACAAATTTATGAATAAACATAGCAGAATCTCACCAACCTGTGTACAAATTAAGTTTGTTGTGCTTCCATAAAATGCAAGTTCATTACATTTTATAGAGTACAATAGAAGATGAGAATGACAATTCAGTCTTTGGAAATTGAGATATTTCTCCAAAAAAATCTTGTGAAAATTAGGAATAATGCAAGAAACAAAGTGTGGAATATATGAAGATATTTATCTAGGAAATAAATAAATAATCTGCCTAAGTAAACTTAATTCTGTAAGGTATAATAAAGTAGTAATTACACAACATCCAAGCTTAATTTCCTAAAAGGTATAATAAATTATTAATTACACTATCATCCTTCCTTAAAACACAATTGAGGAGAACGATGATGGGTTCCAGCAACTAGGCAAAGTAAATAGTCTCAAAACGAATGCTGAAGTAGGTCGCACTGCATTGAACAAATGGATCTCCCTTTCAGAAGAAATATAATAAAGTAGTAATTACACAACATCCAAGCTTAATTTCCTAAAAGGTATAATAAATTATTAATTACACTATCATCCTTCCTTAAAACACAATTGAGGAGAACGATGATGGGTTCCAGCAACTAGGCAAAGTAAATAGTCTCAAAACGAATGCTGAAGTAGGTCGCACTGCATTGAACAAATGGATCTCCCTTTCAGAAGAAATAACCCCCTATTGTATATTTGTCGAATTCCCACTTCACCAATAGAATGGAGGCAAGATGTAGATTTTTGGAAATGTCCAACTTCATATTTCCCCATGCTTATACTGAAATGTGATTGGATTTGATCACTAAACTTACATACAACTACAGGATGAGTCATTATGAAATCACGTAGAGGTGAGAGGGAGAACAAGAGGGATGCAAGAGAGTTGTCATCCAAAAAAGGTAATGAAGCTAGACTTATGTACACTCATTACATCTAAAGAAGGTGATTAAGTTATAAAAGAGCCATCATCAAAGAGGAGAACAATGTTCTCGCTGTTATCAAGATCCCAAAGGTGAGATTCTACAAATAGATGCGAGATGTCATGTAAGTATGTATCCTAATGAGATGAATCCTATAAATATGTAAGAATTTGTTGATGAGAATCATCATAAGTATTTGGAGAAACCATGATTTATGTAGAAGCAACAGGAGGAAGAATCTATGTAGTAGTGCTCACAACTTGTGATGAAGAAAGGTCAACTGAGGAGTCATCACAAGTAGATGGAGGTTCTAATGGATCTCCACACAACTGCCGAAGAGTG
Organism: Sequoiadendron giganteum; assembly: GCA_007115665.2. Taxonomy (NCBI): domain Eukaryota; kingdom Viridiplantae; phylum Streptophyta; class Pinopsida; order Cupressales; family Cupressaceae; genus Sequoiadendron; species Sequoiadendron giganteum. The sequence continues at coordinate 816,264,190 of CM021101.1, forward strand.
GACAAAGCAGTAAAAGGGCAGTCTAACTGATTTACATGATGTAAGAACATCTCAGAAATAGTGAGACATAGAAGTTCACAAACTTTGTCATTGTTGTTAAACCATTCACTCTTATGTACAATATAACTTGGCTCAGGACTGAGCCCAAGTAGATAAGGTAAGAGAATAAAATATGCAACAATTTTCTACCCAGTCGCACCAATGCTAATATAATAGTTCTGGTTATTTAGAATAACTAATTTTATTTTTTTAAGTTACAATTACAATCCATGATGGAAACCTCCTTCTCCCCCTTCCCCTCCAAAAAATGTGCCTTTTGGCACTTTATATGTAGTGCATTTATAATATGGGGCCCAAATCACACATTTGTCTAGAGCATGGTAATTTTACACAATTTCAGAAAAAGAGCAAAGAATAATTTAAATCCAATAACATAATTGGATTCTCTGTGAAAAATTAGCTCAGGTCAAAAAAGGGCATGATAATCCAAGTTATGGTTCAAAAGTTATGCTCTGTAGAATTTTTCTCTCTTGGGAAGCAAAGAGTCACAAACGCATGGGATGATAGTAGGTTGTTGTGCTGATATCATCAAGATGAAAAGATGCTGACTGTGCAGTCCTGTTAACAAGGCAGAAAGTTGTGCTGTACAGACCTGCAGGCCTAGATGTTGACATGGTAGTGCACATGTTATATCATTGGCATGATGTGGCACTACAGACATGTCTGTGACATGGCAATGCCAACATGTAGAGTGGCATTGTTGTTGTGTCTGTTGACATGGCACTGTTGATGTGTCTACTGACAGTGGTACTGTTGACGTGGCAATGATGACTTGTCAGGTGATGTGGCAATGTTGATATGTCAGCTTGCATGGCACTACTAGTGTGTCAACTGATGTGGTGTTGTTGACACCTCTTTGTTGACTATGCATGCTAATTGTGCAGGTACTATAGCTAGCATGGCAAATGGCACCTACATGGCAGCTGATTATAGAGGCCATATAAGGACATGGCAAGTGATGTGTCATTGATATGTTAGCTAACTGCGCAAGCCATACAGAAGGCATGGATAGTGTTTATGTGATAGCTGACTGGACTGTTGATAATATTCTCAAAGAATGTGCTGCTAACAGAATATTCTGGCAACTAACTAGCAGAGGAATACTCCAGCTGAATATCTTGTCAAATGGGTTAAAGGTGGAGCACTGCACATTTATCTTCAAAAATTATATGATAAGGATGTTCATACACAGAATAGAGACCAAAAAAATAGAGGACTGGTCAAACTTGTAAAAATTCAATCATTTGACAAGCAATCTATAACTTATTGGCTGCTATGGACGTAATGGTAAGTTCAAAATTATTCCAAGCCACTTCCAGGTGAAGTTACCTACAAAAAAATTACAAATATCAAGCAACCTTCAACCCTTGTTAGTTTGGCCTCTAGGTGTCTGATTTGGACAAAAATGAAAGGCAAATCCAACTTTCTTGGATATTCTAGACAAATTGGTGGAATTCATTTCTCTACTAAAGGCTTCCTATAGAAATTGGTTTCAAGAAAAAACAACTATTTCAGAAACTCTATACAATTTATGGCATGTGTTGAAAATGTCTAAGGAATGAAACAGACTTAAAAGAAAAATTACCTAGTACAAAATTAAAGAGTTACAGACACAAAATGATAATGAATAGAGAATAATCTTATTCAGCAAATTGTGTACAAACTGAGCTTGTTGTGCTTCCAATAAGAGATGAGGATGGCAGCTCAATCTCCAGAAATGGGAAGATTTCCACAAAGCAGTCTTCTGAAAATTAGAAATAAAGCATGGAATATCCAGTGATTTACAAGGATGTATCCCTCTTCCTCTCCCCCTCCCCCTCCACCAAAAAAACTGGTTGTTTCAAGGATGGGATGTCCCCAAGATTTGGGGATAGGGACCAAATGTCATTTCCTTAACCCTCCACTGCCTATAGGGCAGAATGTCCCTAGGGATGTCTCATCCTACAAGGGTGGCAAGGGGACCAAACACATAGCTAGAAGACATCATAGCAAACCAAAACGGAAAGAAACAAAGAAGCCATCACCAATATGAGCTCAACTACAACCCCTGAGATGGAGCTACAACACTGTTCAGCTAGGAGATATCTTTCAATCTCGAAACTGAAGTTGACTTAGAGGATTTTCATCCTCAAAGCCCAAGGAGATCACTCTGCATTTCGGCAGCACTTCATGATATTAAAATCAGCATATCCAAATGAGAGCACTGAGGGCATATAAATAGCTTTTGAGACCCAAAAGTTTGAATTCTTTTTCCCTCCAAAATGGGATGCCACATTTGGGGAATAAAATACTTTATAAAAAACTCTTAATATCTTCACTTTGGCGTCCACCCTAGTCTATGCATAAAATTTACTTTTAAAATACTTAAGTCTTCCATTTTGGTGTCCAAGCTCAAGTCCCCTTTTTTAAAACAACTTTAAGTTATTCATCCTAGGCATGGAGGTCAAAAAGGTGACTTTAACTTAGTAAAATAAACTTAAGTTGCAAACCTTTCCATTTTCGAACTCCAAAGATGGTGGAGAAGCCAACTACTACCAACACCAAGATGCCAACCACTACAACTACCACCACTGCCAAAAATAGTAACCTTGTACTAAACTGTTGCCAAGACCACTGCTAGAAATAGTACTTACTAAAAATAGCATACTGCTAAAAATAGCAAGTGTATCCAATCTCAAAATAAGCACATTTTGAGATGCAACTGTGACTTACTAAAAATAGACACTGCTAAAAATAGCAATGACAGCCCACCAAAGATCTCAGAAAACCCAAAAAGACCTATAAACCCCTTTGGAAAACTCCTGCAACAACCTCCTAAAAAGCTGACAAGAAACCTCCAAGAATCTTAGAAACCCTAAAAACGCCCCCGAGTAGCCTACGTGACTCAGAAAATAGGCTAACAGCCACTAAACAGTATAGGGCTAAAAAGGGGACATTAAAATCCTCCCTCCCTGAGATTGCTTGTCCACAAGCAATCGCAAGCCATGCACTGATTGATTCTAAATGAAACTCAACATGACTTCAAAATCCCAAATAAATCTAAGGAATCCGTAGCTCCCCCAACTGGGAACACTGTTCTGCTGGGTGTCTACAAATGTAATCTCTTGAAGATCCCCTGTAAGAAGAGCAATCAATCTCAACAAGATCTCAGTCAACTCCTTGAAGAATTTCTCCCCACAATCAACACCCTATGGCATAGGTAAAGTTGAGAAAGTTAATGCTAACTTCCTCATTCTCAACTTATAGCCTACGTGACTCCGAAAATAGGCTAACAGCCACTAAACAGTATAGGGCTAAAAAGGGGACACTACAATCCTCCCTCCCTGAGATTGCTTGTCCACAAGCAATCGCAAGCCATGCACTGATTGATTCTAAATGAAACTCAACATGACTCCAAGATCCCAAATAAATCTAAGGAATCCGTAGCTCCCCCAACTAGGAACACTGTTCTGCTGGGTGTCTACAAATGTAATCTCTTAAAGATCCCCTGTAAGAAGAGCAATCAATCTCAACAAGATCTCAGTCAACTCCTTGGAGAATTGCTCCCCACAATCAACACCCTGTGGCATAGGTAAAGTTGAGAAATTTAATGCTAACTTCCTCATTCTCAACTTCTTGCACTTCATAATCAAAGACATAACTGAAAATTAATCGGTTGCCCCAATCATGAGTACAAGTGAATGGGTTAAAGAAACAACTAATTGGTGCTTGAACATTCCTCTCACACTAATTTTGATTGCTCAATTTCAACAACCCCTTCATTTGAGGCCACAAGTCAATCCTACAAAAGGGTTGAGTGGACTAAAGACATGCATATCTGTAGCTCTCCAAGTCAGAAATGGTCAACTTGAGGTCTGATTTTTGAAAACTCAGCACCCAACACAAGAAACAGTTGCTGCAATACTGAAAAACATCAGCTAGAATGATACATCTACTCATGTGCATAGCTGTGAAAGTCCTCTCGAGTGTCACCAACTCGCCATAGAGGCATTCTTTGCTCAAAGTCTCTCTCCAATCCATTGGTGGGGACATCAATGGACTCCTAAGATGGCTGCAAAAAGAGGTAACAGCAACAATTTGTCCATGCATACGATCTTGGACACGAAAAAGCTCTCATCAATCTATTTGTAGATGGGTGTAATCAGCTTAATTAATTAATTAGCAAATAGAATAAATAAAATAAAAGAATAATGTTTTGTTGGGAATTAGTCCTTGTCATTAGTTAGTACTCAAGTAGTTGCCGACGGTTGGTATCCTCAACTGACGTCAGCCAACTATTTATAGTGCCGAGTGTGTTGTAATCAAAGACTAGCACAGATGTGATGAATTGTAATACTGCAGCCCTATGAATAATAATCTAAAACACCTTTTTGTGCAATTGTTTTGTCAATGATTTCTATGCTTTCAATGTTATTCTGCAATTTAGTTTACTCTGTAACACAAGTAGCACTCAATGAGTAAACATTTGGCGTCGTTGCCTAAGCATACCTAGGGAAATCACTCGACGATAAGATGGCAACGTAATGGGTTGACCGGCGTAAGAGCCTATGCAAACTGATGAAGAAAGGGAAGACGATTTGACACAAAATTTGGTGAATCTGTGGGATATATCCCTAACAGACTACGTACGGAGGGAAGCTCTCTGGCTAGAGATCCCTTGGGCAGTTATTTGGGATAGATTGCAAGTGAACGACAAGGTCGATTATCTCCTCAACCGTCTGCCAAGACTGTTGGCCCCCCATTTCATCATCTTGCAGGACCTTCGGGCGGAGAGTGACCAAGAACACCGAAGGCAACAAATATTGCAGCAGTACAAAGAACAAACCAAACGGGAAGAGGAGGAATGAGACACTAGCCGGAGACGTACTCCCGACAACCAATGATCGCGTGAACAACCTTTAATGCCCATACAGCCTAACAAAGACAAGAACCGAATACCAATCGGGCACGAAACTCAAGAGGAGAAGGTTCGGCGATCACTCAAACTACAGGAGCAAGAAAACTAACGACGAAGACTACAACAAATTGATAAAGAATTCAATGAAGACCTAACTGAAATAAACCAAAGTATTAGAAGAGCATGTGAAAATCTTGATGAAATAGATCAATCTATTGGAAAAGCACATCAAAATTTTGTTGAGGGAAGGGACGAAGGACCCTTCAGCACTCCGTACATAGAAAGATACAAAATCAGTGAAAATGAAAATGAATTAAGTGAAGAACTCGATAGCAACATCCGACGCATTCGGGAGTTGTCCATATCGGACGACGACGAAGGGCTGAGGACTGAAAGATCTGAACCTAAGACCCCAAGGCAGAGGGAGTACCAGAGTGAACCCTAGGAGACTCGAGGTGTCGAGGACACTGATGAAAGATGTGGAAGAGACTCATACGTGACCAAGAGTGCAAGTGACGCACCAAGACGTAGCGAGAAAACCAGCCCAGTCAGGTCCAACACACAAGGAGGGCATCGAGGAAGGATGTTGACTTTGCCAGCCAAGTGGCAAAAGCTGCCGAAATTTATAGGGAACGAGTTAGAAGATCCAGTAAGGCATTGAAAAACATGCGAGACAATTTGGGTAGCCAACGAACAGGATGATCCAGACTATTGGATGAAAGCATTTCCAGCAATGCTGAGAGACAGCGCCATCGACTGGTACATGGAACTGGACCAGATAAATAGGGCATCATGGAGATTACTCAAAAAGGCATTCCAAGACGAGTTCAAACTCGTGAGGGATGACAATGAGATTGTAGTGGAAATCTACAATATGAAGCAGAGGAAGCACAAGAGTGTGTGTACCTATAATCGAACAATTAAAGATTTCTTGGGGAAACTGGAGGATCAGTTGGCCAATGGGCTAAAGAAAAGGTGGTTCATCAAGGGCTTGCTTCCGTCATTAAGAAAGAAAATTAAAGTTGTGCCTCCGTCGTCGTACGCTGAAGCGTGCAATGGATATAGAGAGAGAAAATAAAACATCCTGAGGGAAAAGGAAGACGGACAACAAGGAGAGTACGGAAAATCGCGATGGAGAGTCAAAAACAGTGCAAGCACTCCAAAAGGATATGCTAAGGATGATGAAAAAATTAAAGGTTGATAAGGAGAGCACAAAGGAGGCAAGGGAACTATGGTGTACGGATTGCAATGGGGAAGGCCACACGAAATAAAATTGTCCGAAGAAGTTATTCTGCGATATCTACCAAGTGATGGGACATTTCGTCAAGGAATGTCTATACAACTTAAAAGCCAGAAGTGCACAAGTACTCTTTGCTCAAGGTGAACCATCGACACCGTTGAACACACCATCAAAATCCCAAAACACTTCCAACATGTCCCCTAGAGGGTACCGAAATAACCGAAGGAGCAACAATAGTACCCCGTGAAGCAAGATACAATACGATGGCAAAGGCCCATGATCCAATGTCAGAAGTGCAGCGAATAGGGCCACTTCGCCAAGGACTGCCAGAATGGTCAAGGTTCGGGAGGAAGATTGTGTTATGGAGGAAGAAATCCTAGGAGTCCTGAAGGAAGCATACAAAGGACTGGTTGAAGGACACATGGGTCCAGATGCCACAGCAAGAAAAGTTTTATTGGCAAGCCTCTGGTGGCCAACAGTACACACTAATGCACAGGAGTGGGTGGTAGGATGCAACACCTACCAGAGGGTTGGTAAACCACTGAAGAGAGACTTCATGCCACTCTTCTCGTCGCAGCCTCAAGAGCTTTTTGAACGGTGGGGGCTCAACTTCATCAGGCCACTGAAGGTCAGCCAACTGCACCGATGCCAATACATTGTCGTCACCACGAAGTACTTAATGAAATGGGTGGAGGCTCGCACTATCAGACAACACTGCAATCAATACCGCTAGATTCATGTACGATCAAATTGTCACAAGGTAAGGGATACCTATTCAGATTACGAGTGATCAAGGAGGTCACTTTGAGAATCATGTCATACGACTGATGACAACAGAGTTTAAGATCCTACACAATCTTTCCAGCCTATACTATCCAAGAGCAAACGGACAAGCGAAGTCAACTAACAAAATACTTGTATAAGTCATCAACAAATCTTGTGGCATTGAAGAGGCAAATTGGGAAGAACGACTACCAGTCATACTATGGGCGAACCGTACGACCTACAAAGTAACAACCGGTCATACACCCTTGCAGCTGATGTATGGGCAAGAATCTCTAGTACCGACGGAGTACCTAGTGCCGAGCTTAAGAATTGCAATGGAAAATAGATTGGGTGATACGAAGAGTTTGAACGAAAGGTTATTCCAGTTGAACAAATTGGATGAACGACGAGTGTTGGCTCAGTGGGCGACAGAGGTGCATCAAAACCGGCGGAATTTTTGGCACGACAAACATCTTTGATGGGAAAACTTCCAACCAGGGCAGTTAGTGTTGAAATACAACGGTCGTAACGAACTCAAGTTGGGTAAGTTTAAAATTAGGTGGTTGGGACCATTTCGGATCCACGAAATTGGAGAAAACAGAGCAATTAAATTAGCAAGACCAGACGGCACTGTACTAAAGGATTCAGTGAATGGGTCAAAGTTGAAAATCTACAAGGAAAGAAGTTAACCTATGCAAATAAATATGTTGGAATACGCAACCAGAGAGGATTGGTCGATGCAGAAGGAGGAAGCCACCACAAAATAGGATTGGGGTATGGGAGGCAACGGATACGTTGTAGAAGAAGACTAGGCCAACAAAAACAAGACCATTGAAGAAAGGTTGGCAACTAAGAAAGTTGAAGGTATTGCAGTACCTCGAGTGCACAAGCATCTAACGAATGCAGTGTTCGGAACACCCACCCTGTGGCAACGGATGGGGGGGCACTGGAGTTACCAGGCCCCATATGAAGGTATAAAGAGAGGGTAACTCGCCAAGGAATTGGATGCAGATGCTCAAAAAGAGAAAGAAGAGCAAATGGCGAAGGAACGAAGGGAGAGCCAACCAAGTGACATCGACGAAGAGGACGAAGAATTGTGGAGCGATGAATAGTGGAATGCATATGCCGAAAAGATTGGCCCATGCTTGAAGACCGTAATAATGACTGAAGACATGTTTGTGTCACACGTCAATGGATACATGGAAGACTTGTTGAAGCAAATGAGAATGGATAGAAAGAAGGTGCCGAAGGTCACGAGGTCGCAACGACAGATGCATTGTGGAGAGTGATACCAAATCCAATCGGGCCACCGACAGTGGAAGGAGAGGATGTAACGTGGTAACAACAGTAGCGCGGAAGATATGTAGACGACAGCTTTAAAGGTATCGTTCCTGCTTCTTTACTTGATAAATGGTTTGATGTAAAGTATATGGGAACGTGTTGTGAGGAAGAATGCTACAAGAGGGCTCTATACAAATGCAAGTGGCACTACGCCTCAGAACTACAAGTAAGGAAAGGTGAAGAAATCAAAGGAACGAAAAGAAAAGTGGAGAGGGGAGAGAGAAGATGAGAAAAGGGAGAAAAAATGAAAAATAAAGAGAGAGGAGAGAGAAAGTGGAGAAAATAATAAAGGAGAGATAAAAGTTGGAAAAAGAAAAGAAGCAAAGAAAAAAATTGAATATTACAAAGGTAGTGAAGTGGAGAAAAGTAGAAAAAATTAAAAAATTGGAAAATTGGATAAATAAAGGCGGGATTAAAAAATTAAAAGGAGATAAAGGCAAAGACGTGAAGAAATTGAGAAGGCAAGGAATAAAAGTGAAAAAAGCAGTGGAATGGAAACACATATCAAAAGTGACTAAGTCACACAAAACACTAAGGGAATCACACGCCAAGAATTTCATTAAGCATACCGTACACTGTATGGTCAAAGCCTATATACCAAAGGGAAAAAATATCAAGCACGACAAAACGCCAAAAGGCAACAAAGTCGTACGAAGAAATGAAAGTTTGAGCGTACGAAACCAAAAAGTCGTACAACATAAAGAGAGGCGACACAGTATACAAGATGTGTGAATTTTGGAAGGAGCCAGTGAACGAAGGAAGTCAAGGACCGTACAAAATTTCAAAGTAGAATTTACCATATGGAATTTGGAACTAGAGATTGCCATATGAAATCCCAAATCAAAGAAATCCATATGCCATAAACAAAACGCTGTACGAACCCAAGGAGTAAAGAATATATGAATCTTCCAAATTAAAAAGACCGTACGGTGGCAAGATAAAAGTTTCCAAAGGGTCGTGTGAGGGAACAGCTTGAAGGAGACCATACAGAGATATCACTTGAAGGTCGTACTAGGCAGCAAAAAAGGGGAAGCCGTACTAAATATCCAAGAAAGTGTCGTACTATCTATCGAGTGGAGCAAACAAAGAGTTGTACCAAACATCGACTTGGACAAAGTAAAGCATCAATAGTACAAAACCTACAAAGTTGTACCAATCATCAACCCCAATCATCAAAAGGTCGTACGAAATAATCAAAGGCAAGTCGTACCACTCAGAACACAAGTCGTACCATCCATCGAGCAAGTTATATCACGTCATAGCCAGATAAAAAGTGCCAAACCATGCCAAGTCCAGATAAATATTGTCGTACTAGACATCGATTGCAGCCAAGGAATTTCACGCCAAGTTCGGAAAAGAATAACTATCGTACCAAAAGTTGATTGGGGTTTTAAAATATTCAGAAAAGTCCTTTTCAAGCATTGTCGTTCTCACAAGTGGAGGAAAATGGATGCCAACACGAGTGCAAAAGGGAAGTAGATAATAATCAAAGCCAAGGTTGCGGGAGGCAAGACAAATAAAGGAAAAGCGGACAACGTGACAACAGATCCGCCAACTTGGGAGAGTCTTATATACATGGAGTGCAAAACATGGTGGCAAGAGACCGCACCAAACTATCCCATCAAGCGAGCACTTATACTGGCACAAGTTGACAAGGTAGCTCAATGCCCTTCTTTAATGCCAGGGATTTTGAAAATTATCTGAAGCACATTGCAACGAACTACAACCAACATGCTCACCGAAGCACAATCGAGTATGAGAGTTTCCCAGTTATAGTTGCTTTTTAGTTTTTACCCAACAAATTTTAGGCAAGTTTTTGGCATACTGGCGTCTGGGCAGGTGGTTGCCAAACCCACATCAAAAATGACGGTGCAGCAAAAAGAAATGATAATTAAACGTATTTGCAGGCCCAATATAACTGCAAAAGAATAGGAAACAATTTGGAACTCAAGAGCTCGGGGGTTGAGGAAACATATGTTGGTGAATGCTAACTAGAAGTGTATCATGGACCTCATAAAGTGCAAATTGACAGGAGCCAACCGAGCCTTCGATATAGCAACCTGGATGGTTGACTATATGTTCGAACTCAGTGCAGGGTGGGTGCACAATTGGGCACTATACCTGTCGAAGAGGATCAGGGAATTTCTAGAATGCAAGCACAAGGCATTCTACATGACCCGAAACCTCATAGCCCTATTCCTAGATGCAGTCTACGATCAGGTGCCAGAGGGAAAGATGGAGAGACTACAGTCGACGAGTGACTATGACCATTCCTAGTTGACGGTTTTCAAGTGGACAACTTTGGACGCTGGAGGTACAGCAGAGGAACCAAATACAGTAAGGAGGAAGAGGAAGCAAGCAAGCAGTGAAGACTATGAACAATTAACGCTTTCCTCGTCTGCCGCCAGCACCTCACCGGTAGGCGTCTATTCAGTAGACGTCAACCCCGGTGGTGGCACCAGCCGAGCAGGATTTAGGGGAAGAAGTCGCCGAGGGTGGAGCAGTCAAAGGCGCACCAGCAAGAGAACAACGAGAGTTTCCCGAAGGTGTTGCACCAACAGAACAATATGAGTCGGTTGGAGGAGAGGTAGTGGCCGAAGAAGGAATGGTTGAGGACACAACACTGACCGAAGGAGAGGCAACGGTCGACGGAGGAGTGGCTGAGGACACGGCACTAGGTAGCATGATGGGCGAGACTGACGCAATGAAATCACCAAGAGGGACACCACATGTAGACGGATGGTTGAGGCAAATGGGGACTCATATCTGGGAGGAAAACATTTCTCCCACACGCTCGTCGGGTCTGATGGAGATGGAGGTAGAGAGAGAGGTTGCACCAGCCAGAAGCACTCAACCGACAAGAGCAGCGGAGAGCACACAGTCGATGGTAGCCAAGCCAATCATCGAGCAATCGATTGTCGAGCAGCCAGTAGTTGGGGGTGGGAGAGATGGCACAACAAGTGATACACATTATGTCAGATGAGGAACCTCACATTACACCAAAGACATACGTACTTGCAACGACAAGTACCACTGGGGAGTCCAGGGATACTAATACAACCTTGTCGGAGGGGATTGATGTGATAATCCCCAAGCCAGACTAAGAAGATCCAATAGGCACGATTGAGAGATACATCCACAGCTTGGAGCCTATCGTGCTCGTAATACAGGAGGTGTCAAATATTGCAAAAACATTACACCAAAACTACTCTCCCATAGTAGAGCGCGAGGCATGGCGGATCATATAGTTCATGAGCTCGAAGAGTGGTAAAGAGTTCAATCGTATATTTATAGGTGATTGGCTAGCCACATAAACACCAGAGATGATGGCAACTTGGTTCCCCAAGAGGCCAACCTTCCATGGGAAAGATGATAAGCTAGTGGCACAGCTCTTTGAAATGGAGACAACATACAGGACACTATTCTTAGCGTGCAAGAATTATGAGGTGCACTTGGACAAAATGACTAGCAAAGCAAAACAGGCCATCGCCCTCTCCCACCAGCTCCAGACCAAGGAAGAATCCTTAGAGGAGGAACTTCAACAGCAAACTCACCTTTTGGAAGAGGAGAAAATGAAGGTGATTGCTCAAAAGGTAGCAGTTTTGGATAAGGACAAGACAATAAAAAGAACTCGATGAGGAGATGGCCAGGCAGTTGGAAGCGAAGGATAAGGAACTGAAAAAGGACAACAAACACCTGAAGGAGGTCGTGCACCTGGTGAAGACTACACGAGAGGAGCTGAAGGCCACTCGTCACCTACAACAGTGTATTGAGGAGGTGTATCGACTGCGACAACTGACCACTCGGGAAGCCACTTCATCGGTCCCCTAGCTGCCAGAAACATCCTCTCAACCCTCCTCTCACTTAATTTCTTGTAAAGGTCTCCCAGTTTTTGTATTACTCGTCAAGGAAGATGACTTTTTCCTAAAGGGGAGATGATGTAATTAGCTTAATTAGTTAATTAGCAAATAGAATAAATAAAATAAAAGAATAATGTTTTATCGAGAATTAGTCCTCGTCATTAGTTAGTACTTAGGTAATTGTCAATGGTTGGTATCCTCAACCGATGTCGACCAACTATTTATAGTGTCGAGTGCGTTGTAATCAAGGACTAGCACAGATGTGATGAATTGTAACACTGCAGCCCTACGAATAATAATCTGAAACACCTTTTTGTGCAATCATTTTGTCAATGATTTCTATACTTTCAATGTTATTCTTCAATTTAGTTTACTTTGTAACACAAGTAGCACTCGACAAGTAAACAATGGGCAATCGTAATCACAAAATGGCCGGTAAGAGAAGGAACAGCATTATAAAATCTGAAAATTTGATCCTTATCCCTCCAAGGATCTTCCCTATCATCCCCAATAAGCTCCATCAATCCTTGTTGAGGATTTCAAGCATGGATACTCAATCAAGAATGATCTCTAGCACACCTGGAAAGATAAACATCACAACTCCAAATGCCATCTAAAACAAAATGCACATCCAAGAAATTAGTGACTTCTTTGGTAAACCCATGTAGTCCATCCATGTAAACTCCAACAACTTTCCTTGCTACTGTTCTGGAACTTCCAGCAGCTACCAAACCATGTTTTAATAACACCTTAATGTCTAAGATGTTGAAATCACCATGGTCCAACACTCCCCATGTGGGAACTTCATCCTCAACCCCACTTATGCATTCTTTATCAAGCAACCATGGAAGATTACCAATCACCAAGTTTGACACGTCCTCATGATTTGATCTCAAATCATTAATAAGTTGGGAACCACACTCTATCTCATGCTTGGAAACTTCCCCAAATGTCTCATCTTCCATCACAAAGAGTGGATTATCATTAATTGACTCTGCACCCATTTTGAAGAGAGGATTAACAAACATTTGAAATCCATTCCCTTTCTCTTGCTCAAATCCAACTTGTTGATCCAAATCTTCTGATTTTTTAGGGAATCTCTCTAAGTCAAACTCCTCTTTAAGACTATCAAGCTCATCAATTACTTGCTTGATTTATTCAGCTCTTTGTTCATTCTCTTGTTCCCTGGAAAGCTTGGTATTGGCTAGCTGATCTTCTACCTCCATTAGTGCCATCCGAGTATTTTCTAATATGTCTTTTATCAAAACTAGCTTAAGAGACGGCTCATCAACCTTTCTATTCCTTTCTTTGAATGCACTAATAGGCTCCTTTACAAATTCGATGGCTTTATCTCGATCTCTAATCAAGTGCAAGTACTTTTCTTTCACTGTTTCCAAAGAGTCTTTGATAAGATGCAAATTTGAAGAAGTAACTCTTCCCTCAACACCATTCTGCATGAGGTTTTCAAGGATCTTGTGAGTGTTGTCCAACTTGGTGAGGACCTGAATCTCCTTCTCAATGGTGACCAAGAGTTGATTCTTCAATTCACATAACTCCCCAGGTCTTTGTTCAACCAAGTAACTTGGTTCTCCATGTAACCAAGTTTTGGAAATATCTTCATTGCTAGGAGCCATATGATCTTCTAAATATACTTCCTCCTGTTACATCCCACCCTAGATACTTAAAAACACTTTTTACTTTTTGCAATTATGACAAATGAATGATCCAAATTTTGATTGAATAATGCATGACATGATGAGATCTTCTGTGATTGAGTTTTGTTTGAGCAATGAGAATTATGCCATTATGTATGAGCTATGATTTATTTCAAAAGGAATAAATTGTGTTTTGACACCCTAGAAAAAGAAAAATTTATTTTCAGTAAATGCATAGATAGAGAATATGCAATGGAGATTTTATGATATTTAGATATCAAACTAATTTTCGTTTGTTTGGAGTTTGATGCAGGGTAGTGTTGTGACCTATTTCACACATCGCCCCATCGCAGATGGGGACCCCCAAGTTTGGTTCCGCCCTCTGCGCAACGTCTTTGAGAATCTTGAATTTGGATAAAATTTTGAAAGTCAGTCTGGCTAAGTTGAGACTTTGAACTCGTTTTTGGACCTTAACGTCATCGAAGTGCTTAGAAGACCCGGTGGACGAAGATCGCCATTGCTTTCGGTCGTTTCTGACACTTCCTTTTTTTTAGGGAATCTGCTTTTTTGCTTTTTGCTTTTTTGATTTTTGGCATTTTTAGGCCATTCCGGAGTCCCTATTTTTTAGGGATGCTTTTTGCTTTTTCTATTTTTGGAAAGTTTCTTTTGGAAAGTTTCTATTTTGGGAAAAAGTTTCTATTTTTGGATCCCACAGAGCAGAAAATCAATATGTCTTCGGAAAACGAGAAAATCAAGGCAAAATGTAAAAAGTTTGAAATTTGCAAGGAATTTTTGAAAAATGTCCAAGTCTGAGAATGGCGCCATCAAGAGAGGAATGGCATGGAAGAGTCAAGGTCCGCCCTACCTTTGGCATGCCAAAGGTAGGCATTGGCAAGAAATTCATCAAGTCCGCCATGGCATGAGGAAGCCAAAGTCCGCCCAAGATGATAGGGAGAGGCGCATGGCACAAAGAGGCTGAAGTCCGCCATAGGCATGAAGGTTGCCAAGTCCGCCCTTGGCACAAGGAACTCAAAGTCCGCCCAGCAAGGTAAGAAGTGCGCCATATGAAAAACGGCATAAAATTCATGAAGTCCGCCCCTAGTAAAATTGGCATAAAATTCATGAAGTCCGCCTAGCCTAAGGAAAATGGCACAAAAGGTTCAAAGTCCGCCCTTAAGAGAAATGGCATGAAAAACACAAAGTCCGCCCCCAAGAAGTGTGGAGAAGGGTAAAACATGAAGGGGGTGCGCTCCAAGATGTTTGGAAAGGGGTGAAATTGCAAGATAATTCATTAAAAATTGAATTAAATGATGGAAACAAGTGAAATTTTCCGTTGGACAAGGCACAAATAAAATTCGCCATGGCAAGGAAAATCTAAGACCAATGGATGATAAAATACGCCATAGGCAGGGAATTATAAGACATTCGCCTAATTCTTGAAGAGAAAATTAGTCTAAGGCATGAAAAACGAAGAAATGTCTAGAAGAAGAAGAGGTTTTGGCCGGCGTAAAAATCACGCCCCAGCACAACGGAGTGAAATTTTTTGGCACAAAATGAAGAGTGCTTGGCAGAGCAAACATGAAGTCCGCCCCTCTCAGCTTGGAAAATTCCTAAGCGCTAGTAAAAAAATGGCAAAATGGCAGAGGTCTCCAGGTTCGCCCAACCCAGAAGATGAATCATTTGGCTAAAATAAAAATGTCCAGAGAGGTCAAAACTCCGCCTAGAGAACTAAAATTTGGCAGATGAGCTATTGAGCACATTTTGGCTAGGCAGACAATTTAAAAAAGAGATATTTTGCCTCTGACGAACGAAATTAGCCATGTATCAAGATTGAACGGGTTGGAATTTAATATTTTAATATTTTTAATTATTTCCCTGACACTTAGGAAATTTTAATTAAAAATTCAAAAATCCGGAGATTATTTGAAAGATTAAACTAGTCTGCCTTAGATAAGTTTAAACTTTGCCACGTTCGGAGGATTTAAAACGCGTTGGAAAAATAATTTTAGACAATTGAGAAAATTTTCAGCAGAGATGGCACAAAGACGAAAGTTAGAAACTTGCCTCGATAACTGAAAGTAAAATTAGAAGTTTGCTAATCCGAGGAGAAAACGTTTCTAAAAATTGGAAGAAAATCAAAAGAAAGAAAGCAATGCCTTGAGGAAAATCGCACTTCTCAGCCATAAAATGAGTTTCAGCAACTCATTTCTTCACAAATTCCGGCTGAGAAGCAATTATCTCTCTCGAATCTTCAGGAAAACATTCTCGAAGGAGAAGTTTGTGAGAATAACATCATTGTGAGAATCGAGATAGCATTCTCTTATTGAAAGACGTGATTTTTGAGAGAAGTAATTTATTTCTTGGCTGAAATCGTACTTCCAGCATAGTGGCGCACTTCTTCTGGCAGATTTCTTTGAATTTTTAAATTCATTTACAGCCACAACGTGATCTTTGAGGTTTGGAAGTTAATCGACAACGCATTTGCGCTGTGTTTCTATCTTCTACTTCGTTTCCGGCACAAATTTCATTCATGATAGGCGAATTTAATTACTTTCAGCTTGCTTTTTGACAGAAATTTTAATTTAATAAGGCTGAAAGTGCGATTTTGTCTAGGCTATACCCCGAAACTCATTAATTCTTAAATGATATTGTATTAATGTTAAGTATCTTGTGCTTGCAGGCTGCCGATCGATCAAAGCGAAATATCCAGGCAGGCACAGATGAAGTTTGCAAGTAAAGGATCGCAGCCAGAGACCAGAATAAAGTCTAAGTGGAAAAATGTCTCAGACACTGATCTTGGCCACATCGATCTCGTGGAATTTAAAAAGAGGATATATGGACACAACGGACCCTTACCAACGCCTGCAGCTAGAAGGATAGTGAGAAACGGCATATTTCAAGCTGCCGGATTCCAGCCTGCACTTTGCTGTGCTGAACTGATGGTGGAGTGTGCACTTCACTATGATGCTGAGTCAAGGCGGATTGTGGCGCCTGATGGGAGAGTGTTGGCACATCTGACAGAGGTGGCCATTCAGGAAGCCTTCGGCATTCCGGCATATCCTAAAACTGTCTACAAGACCAAGGAAGATGCTCAGAAGCTATATGACAAAAATCCTGATCTTTGTGCCGCCAACCTTAACAAATTTTGGCTGGACAAGCCTAGACCGTCCTTTAAGAAGATGCCCAAGAAGTTGATGCGCACGGACTTCAAGGAGGACTATGGAGATATTATTATCTTGCTGAACAGAGTGGCAGGCAGTCCCTCGGGAGCACCCTTTGAGCCATGGATGTATTACTTCATTGAGGACCTCACAGAAGGTGTCAAAATGTTTAACTGGGCTAGGATGATAAGCAATAATCTTCACCACCAGCTTATCAATCTAGAGAAGACCAAAACGTTTCATATGGGTTCTTACGTCGTCTATATGTTGGCCAGAACTTACAGATATGCAGGCTTGATCTGCAAAGGCACAGTTGGCAGTAAGGAGAACGAGCTAAAACCTTATGACTGTTACCCACAACTCCAGCTGAGGGAGAAGGCGCATTTTAGACGAGCCCACGACGCGTTCCTGATGTACATCACCAGGATACTCCAGGGAGGGACGCATCAGCGGCTGACACATGAAGCCAAAAGCCTAATCGGTAAATACGGGTCTTGGTTTATCCAGTATCCAAGATTTACGTATATCAGAATTCAAGGATTCACTGGAAGCCCGTACCGTCTGCCCATCTTCCCCACGAATAAGATGGTCTTGCTCGAAGTGTTGAGGCAGTTAGAAGATTTTCAGGGTCTTCAAAGAGCAAAGCAAAAGGCGGCAGTTACTTTTCCCTTCTTTATAGGGAACATGCTGGAGTCGTGTCCGTCATCACAGGCAGCTGACAGTGCCAGAATCGAGATACAGCATTACCCTTTCTCTCCATATCCGGCCAGAAATCACTACGACCCCCATCACCACATCAAAATGGTGGATGGAAGGAGGTACAAGCATAGGGTCGAACTGGAGGACTATTGGGCAAATGCTGCGGATGAATTTGAGGTCAGACGGAGGATGTGGTCCAGATTACCTCTCAGCTTGATCAGGGCAACTGAATTTTGTCACGTGCCAGATCAGTTGGAAGAGGACGAGAATCAGACACAACCGCGCTTCGATGAGAATTCAGCTTTGCCCGCTGTCCAGTGGTCAGAAGCAGAGCATGCTGACTTGAACGTCTTGATGAGGCCTGTCATCAAGTTTACTCAGTGGTGGGTGGATCAACGAGTTCAAGAATTAAGGCGCCAGAAGATAACCCTGACCTATGATATGCTAAGCGAGGCGGAGTCTTATTCTTCCAATGCGGGAGCATCACAGGACCTCCCAGTGATAGAGGCCACCACATCTAGGAAAAGAAAAGAAATAGCTGCAGGCAAAGAGCCGGTCCAAAAACAGGTAAAGATGAAACCTTCTCAATCGGCCGCCTCTAGAAATATTGAGGAGATACTGGCTACCGCCGATGCTTCACTAGCAGATATGAGGGATCCTTCTCCGATTCCTGAAAACAACGCGGAGCTCCAGCCATATGAGGATGCGCCACCTTCTCCCACGGGAACCGAAATATTGGAGTCGGATGACGACAATGTGGGCACACAAGATGAGGATTTTCAGGAAGGGATGATTTCAGCCCTTAGGGGAATTGTAGACGTTCCTGATAGAGAAGGCGTGCCAGAAGAAGACGGTGTTGAGCAGCTTACGATACCGGATTGGCTGAAGGAGAGGCTAAAGGTACAAGTGCCGGCAGATGAGCCAGAAGAGGATGATACGGCAGACTTTTTGGCCAGATTGTCTCAAACTGTGCCCAAAAAGTCGGCAAAGAAATTCTCCAGCATACATAGAGACGAGGCCGGCAACAGGACAGTGCAAATCGCCGTGCCTACAGTGGACAAGCCACGGGAGGATATGGCTCCACAGGATTACGCCATCACGACCATTGACTTGGGTCCAACCACTAAGGGCCAAGAAATGGAAGATTTGGACAATTCTGTGTCCGCCATCAAATCAAGGTTAGCGAAGGAGGTAGCCAGAAGGAAGGAGTGCCAATTAGAGATTGAGCGCTTAAGGGAATATATTCAGCACTTGATCAAGCCACTTGATCAGGACACTACGGCAGCTCCTCTACTTCCGAACTCTTCGCAGGAGGCCATTAAAGAAATTGAAGAAAACAGGCTCACGGTTCAGGAGGCCAAAGAATGGATAGCCGTAAAGGGGACTGAAGCTGAGACATTTGTGGAGCGGCTAACTTTGGTTTATGGCCAGGCCACTGCCTTGCTTTCTAGGTTCGCTTCTTTGGCAGAAGTATGGGACAGCCTTCCAGACGTGCAGGATAGAATAATCCCTTGCCTTAGGATTCTGAAAGGAGTTCCTAAGCAAGAATTGATAGAGGGAGGCGTCATCGCAGCGGGAGCAGCCTATGACTTCCACTCTTGGTATTGGATCTTGACGGCACGAGGTGTAGTCTTGGAGAGGGTTAAGATTGACGGCATCAGACTGGAGGAACAGGTCAAAGAAGTTCAGGCCAAAATCCTCAACATAATTGCCGATGTCCTGGATAAAGAGGCACTGCGAGAGAATGACCTGCAGTTGGAAGTTTTGAAGAAAAGTGTCCAGGAAAATATCTTCTACATCACTGGGCCCATCTTGAGGCAGGACTGGGCCAAATTGGCGAACTTCTTGAGCATCAGAGAATCCTTTGAGAAGACGGAACCAGAGTGGGAGGAGACCTTCGCCAGATGCGCCGAGAGCATCGATGGTCTTGAATTCAGAATCGGCATGCTTCCACAGGTTACCATGGACGAGGTTGCCTCGATCGTGTCCAGATTCGGCGAATACACGGCAGCTCGAGAGGATCGGGATACAGTCCCTTGAAAATAGCTCCTATTGCCAACTCATTGCTGTTCATTGCCAGTTAACTGAAGTTATTTTGGGAAACCCTAATTAGGGTTTCGTTTGTTAAATCTTGACCGTCGGCTCATTTTTAATCTGAGCCATTTATTCCATTTATGAAATTCTATATAAACTCATTGGCCCTCATTTGTAATGTGTGAAGTGAGTAATAAAAGATTGTTGCGACGAAACTATTTCCGTTTATAAAAGCTCTTGTGCATGATTTGCTAAGAACAACTTTTATTTTCAAGTAGTATGCAAGGTTGAATATTTCTCCTTCAACACTTAGAGTAGAATTAGAATAGCATTTCATTACATGTTGGTTAGATGAATGATAGATTTGATCGCAGTGGCGGATAAAATTTTGCTCATACTTTTGTCAAGTGGATGATTTGCATTTGACGTGTAAAGTTAGTCTGAGCCATTAAAATCGTGGATGCTTAACTTCTGTTTGTTTCAATTACCGATTCAAATATGAAAATTCTTATCACTTCCGTTGAAGATTGCACCTGCTTCGCGTAGTTGTCCAAAGGTGGCGAAACGAAGTGTGGTTACCCATTTTGTCTACTCACTGCTGTCTCTAGAATTCTTAGGCGTAGTTTTAGATCTCTAAACCCTCATCCTTTTTTTTATTTTTTTTGGAAAATCTGAAGATACCCATCAAAAGAGCCTTCAAGGATAAAACCGTCTAAGTTTTCAACCCGCAAAAGAGAATTTCATGCAAGTCCCCTTGTGATTACCAGCAATCACAACGCCCACTGGCCTTATCCACATGTCAAGACCTGACCAAAGAAACCTTGGAGTTATTGTATTGCCTACTGGATTTTTGCAAGCACTTTTCAAGAGAGGATAAGAGTGTCCTTTGGGCATTTTTATTCTGTGTTCGGTGGCGTACTCAAAACACACACCAACAGGTAGCACGTACCGCAATCTCTGAAGGAGGGAAAGTATCATCTGAGTAGAGAGGTAGTGTTGGAATGCTTTGGAATTGTCATCTGAGCTAGGGTTTGGTCAAAAGGATCTAGGAACCCTAGAAGAGTGTAATAGGAGTTTTGTGTTGTGGTAAGTCTTTTGTTTGACTTTTGGATGTGGTTTCGTTGTAAGTGGTTTTAGGGTTTCAAAACCAATTGTTCCTACTTTCTAACTGTCATAGAAATTAAACCAAGTAAGCATTTATGCACATGTCAGAGGAACCTGCATACACCACTGCGGGTATACGCATATGGACACAGGCGCATGATGGTAGGCGAATTTACGAACCTATGATCATGCATATGCGCATACGCATATTGAGGCATACAAGCCTGAACATGTGCATGGACGACTATTCAGTTTAATTTATTCCCTTCTTGACGGGAAACCTATTTTTGCATATGAACTCGTTGGTAAGATCATACTACCTTTTGAGTTTGATAATCTTGCCAGTTGGCCTTACTAAATATTTATAGTGCCATTATTAATATTTCTTCAGGCAAAGTATAACAATGATGCATGATATCGCCTGGAGGCATTTAATTAAATAATCGAATACCTTCTTAAGGTTTGAAAGACCAATGTTTAAATATAGAAGTATTTAAGTGATTATATTTCTAAAGTGAATATTTTATTGAAAATTCAAAAGAGGAAGTTATATTGGTTGCTGCCAATTTGTTGAGGAAATGATTCAAATATTTAAAATATATATAATGATAACTCACACATTTAAAAAGAAGAAGTGGGGCCACCTTGGGTTGGCGAATGAGTTGTACCTTTACGATTTTTATTTAAAAACTAATATTGCCACATTTTTAGATGTTGGCTAAAATTTAGCTAAGGCAGTTTCTTATTTCTTGTATATTGGTGGTGTAGAAGTGAAGGAAATCGAGCATAGCTTATCTGCCACTCTTAAACTCGTTCTTTGGATTTAATTACTATGACATATCTAAGTTCGAACTCTTTATTGTGAAGGAAGTTGAGAAATTTTAGGAGGAAGTTATGATAACCACCTTGCTACCATTTGAATTGTTTAGTCATTGTTTCCTTGGCAAAAGGAAATGCATAATCTTGGAGGGGAAAGAAAGAAGATTTGAGGGTCTTTGTTGAGAGGAGGAGAGGGGTCAATGTTGAGAATAGAAGAACTATTCTAAGCAAGAGTTTCTTTTTAAAAGAGGAAGAATCCTGGTTTCTACAGCAGAAGCTAAGTCTGAGCTGAGAAAATACTAGAAGTTCTTGCTTCCAGATTGCTCATTTTCAGAATTATCAGTTTTAGAATTTTATACCAGGCACGTAGTACTCCCTGAGTAATTTATTTATGGAATATAAGTGCCTTCTTGATACAAGAAAAGTCTATGTGAATATTGCAGCATGTGTTTCATTTTTTCAACAGATATGACTGTTTTGCTCATAATCTGTTTGTACAGTATGCTTTGTTAGTTTTTAGGATCAGAATTAATATAAAGCATAAAATGCAACACATGAACAATAAACACAGCAGTTTTACCCTGGGAAAATCCTCCTACTTGAGGGAGAAAAACCCAGCAAAGAATATCTCTTATATATCAAATAAAAGGAGCAGAAATTTGCTTACAACTCAGACCCAACACAAGGCCAAATAATAGCACCTCTCCTAGATGCAAAGATACACATGAATATGATTCTCCTTGAATTAGATCTGCTGCTAACGAATGATGATCTGCTGCTGAAGGAAGAACTTCTGCTCTGTAGAAATGTGAATTATGATGAATGAACTTGATGATAAATGAATGAACACCACCTTGTATATATACCAAACTAGGCAACCTTTCATCTAGGTCGGCCTCTTTGATTTAAATAACAAATATAAAATATCATTTGTTAACAAGGCCGACCTGCCTTGTTAATTATTTATTATCTTAATTTTTACTTAGGAGGAAAATAGCTCTCTAGGCTACCAAACACTAACACTCCCTCTTAGCTAGGGAGATATTTTCCAGATATCTACATCATGGTGTCTCTCAACATGACGTCCACAATGGCTACACCCATTTGTGGAAAGCTCAAAGGTTCATCACGGAGTCTCTCAACGTGATGTCGTCATGGAGTCTCTCAACATGACATCCACCATGGCTACTCCCATGTGTGGAAAGAAACACATGTACAAGTGTCCATCACGAAGTCTCTCAACATGACGTCCACCATGGCTACTCCCATGTGTGGAAAGAAACACAAGTACAAAGGTCCATCACGGAGTCTCTCAACATGAGGTCATCATGGAGTCTATCAACATGACGTCTCATCTCAATCTCAGAGATGAACAAAGGCTCACACCTCATATTTCTCCATCTTAGAGAAATATACACTACAAGGGCTTTCACCTCATACTTCTCCATCTCAGAGAAATATACACTACAAGGGCTTTCACCTCATATTTCTCCGTCTCAGAGAAATATATACTATAACAAATCTTCATAATGATGTGACTCCCTCTAAAGCTCCAAATACTTGCATCAATCTCCTGACCTCCTCATCCAAGGTTGCCTCTGTTGGTTTGTCAAACTCCCTCTGAATGTCATTTCCTCCTCTCTGAAGAAACTAATCACAAGTGAAGTTATGTGCCACCAACTCAGTCCCATGGCTGCAAGCTATGTCTCCATTCTTCAGCATGCGTGACTTCCTCACGGGATGCATCGAGCTCTTCCTTCCTTGAATGCAATCTCTCATCATCCTCATGCTCCTCGGTCCATTCTGAAAGCATTTTAGAGAGATTACTAGTAGCTCATAGAATCAAACTACCCCAAAGAGAAATATCCAGACCAATGCTACATAAAAAAATTATTCAAGTTATAAGCATAAAATACTTATCTCTTTATTGATTCTGATAAATGCTACTGCACTCAATATAATTCACTACTCTTGCGCTCAGATCAGTCCACAACCTTCCTTCTATAGGTTCACGGCTTGATCACAGGCCCATGTCCCAGTATTAACAGTGACCCAATAATACATCAACATTGAGATTTGTAGTGGTGGCTGGGTAAATTTGAATATGGTCTTTGACCATTCAAATTTATCGATGCACTCCAACAATCTTCAACGGCATACACGAGTTGCCAGAGATTTCTCATATGTCTCTTCAATAGCCAATCGAACCCATAACAATGTATCAATGTAACTCATTCTGATCAACAATTATCATACCTAGATATAAGTGTTCCAATCTGTGATAAGACACTGAAATATAATGTCTGTGAATATTCAGTTACTTATTCAACACTGCCAGAACGGCATGAAGACCAAGAGGCCCGATGACGTATAATGTTGTCATTAGTGGCCAGTGACGGTATTTCTCATCTTCGTTAGATGTAGCAATGTGATAACCCGTGAATTCCTCATTCGCTTATTCCCACTTGTCTCATTCGCAAATCTTCATTCACACGACCCATTGCTTTTGCCGCCCAAGTCAACCGATCCCATGCCAAACAAACACGGCAACAAAATCGATAGAAACCCTGGCAATATAAAAGACTCTCAACTCTCCTCTGCTCTGTAGAATTCATCGCTTGAATCTCCCGCTCTGAATTCTTCTATAAAGACGCAAGCCAAAGAATACGAATCGACATTGTCAAAGAATGACAATTTCCTTCTTGCTGGTAACTTAATTTGATCCAAAGAAGAATATGGCAATATCAATAAGATGCGGCACTTAGATATAATCCTCAGCCAATATTAATTTAATTCTTTCTGAAGATTCATGAACCCGTAATAGTGCTAAATTGAAATATTGGCTCTTTCAAAAAAACTATTACCATATTTCATATTAAGGCAGCTCAAGGAAATATCAACTCAGCCTTGGAGAATCTGCCTCCCATTAGTAATTTCCACGAATCTGCTCTAGAAGGAAATACACAGTTTTTTGAATTGCTACGATTCAAGGAAAGATACAGAGCTATTTAATCCTCTAATTCTTGCTTTCTCTTAAATACGAATTCAACTCCTCTCCTCCAGAAACAGCTATTTAGTGAGCTCATTAAGCATCGACTATCTTGAAAGGGACTGCAAATGATTGAGCAACACACACCGGATGAAATATGCCTTGGATCGTGCAACTCCCTCATATTGAAGTTTCGGCTATCAATGGTCTCAACAATATTGACCTTCGGCCACAATGACAACAGGCTTAATAAAAGCAAGCCCAATCTCAGCCCCCATATCTGCCATTCTATTATGAGTCAAATTGCTTAGTCAATTCTGAACAGATCTTTTCTTAGACCCACTCTAATACCATGTTAGTTTTTAGGATCAGAATTAACATAAAGCAGAAAATGCAACACATGAACAATAAACGCAGCACTTTTACCCTAGGAAAACCCTCCTACTCGAGGGAGAAAAACCCAGCAAAGAATATCTCTTATATATCAAATAAAAGGAGCAGAAATTTGCTTACAACTCAGACCCCAACACAAGGCCAAATAATAGCACCTCTCCTAGATGCAAAGATACACATGAATATGATTCTTCTTGAATTAGATCTGCTACTAACGAATGATGATCTATTGCTAAAGGGAGAACTTCTGCTCTGTAGAAATGTGAATTATGATGAATGAACTTGATGATAAATGAATGAACACCACCTTGTATATATACCAAACTAGGCAACCTTTCATCTAGGTCGGCCTCTTTGATTTAAATATAAAATATAAAATATCATTTGTTAACAAGGCCGACCTGCCTTGATAATTATTTATTATCTTAATTCTTACTTAGGAGGAAAATAGCTCGCTAAGCTACCAAACATTAACATGCTTGAGGTTGGAAGTAGTTTATTATGTCTTTATTAGACGAATCTTTAGCTACAACTTCTTGGCACTAACCACCATATGGGTTATGCTAGAAAGAGCTTTCGTGGACCGAACTTGTAGCTTGCATTTGATTTGCCAATGTTTCTTTTTCTAGCATAAAATGTCAAGAAATCAAGAGGGTTAGCATGAGCTTAACCAAGAACAATGATATTATAAGGAATGACAAGAATCAAATATTAGATTGAACATGCAATTGTTTAGACAATGTATGAATGAGATTTTCAATTAAAGAAAAATGAAAGAACTATTTGCTACTTGATGTAAGAATAAATTCTTGGTTTATGTTTGCATGCTACTAGGTATCTTGTCATGCATGCCATATAGATGGTCAGCATGTGTTAAGTGTGATATGAACACAAAAATTGTTTAGAAGTTTTGAAATGGGTTTTGTTTTGCTTTCTTGGTTTATGAAACCTTGTTAATTGCTCTATTAGGAGTGTTTGTTCTAAGTTGAAAACTGTCAGTCATGGAAGCTTAAAGGGTTTCTTAAAACCCTAGTTTAATGTATAATGGTCACACATGGCAGGTAGCCAAGAAAAGTGTGTTTTGTTTGTAAAGCCTAAATTAGGTCATGAGAGTTTGCCCTAGGACATGTGTCCTTCGTAAGAGTAAAGGGCGGAGAGAAAGTCTCTTGAAAGCCCTAGACTAGAAGAGTTTTCCAAGTCGAGCAAGGTGGGTGAGTCTGTACAGGAGTACAAAACTATGGCCATAGTAGGTGCAGGTGTCACTGACTGCACTTTAGTACTCACAATAACCCAGATACCTAACTAACCAGAGTTGCCAGCTTAGTAGGAAGGTATCCTTAGTAGCATGGCAAAGTTAGTTAGGTAGGGTTTACCACCAGAACTCAGATGGCACTACTTGAGGGTTTCCAACATTGTCTTTTCTAAGAAGGGAAGGACCCCTTCTAGATAGGAAGGTGTGCGGGGGACCGCACGAGTCCGTGGTTGGCGGAAAAGCACTTAGATGATACTTTCCCTCACATGCAAATGGTGAGCAAAGTCTTGGAAGATGCAAAATCCAAATAACCTCTAACTCTTGTTATAGTACTTGAATTTATGAATTCAGTTTTGTTCATGTTCTTAAGTAGAATACTATCTTACTTGTTACTATGGCAGCAATTGTTTGCATCTTACTATGTTGTTTTTCAAAGAAAAAAAAATGCTCTAGTTGAGTGAGATATCTTAGCTGATTTTAAGTTCAAAGTAATGTGGATGTTACACCTCCTCACTATCACTTTGATCAAAAGTCATGTAGCCCCCAACTCAAGCAATGAGTCACTACTAATTGCTAATTTAAAATCCTCATCAGGTTTCGTTTCATCATGCTCCTCTACTAGATTCTCTGAGAAGTTGAACCAATATTCTTTATTTATAGAAGATTCCCACTCAAAATCTAGATTGCCGTCACCGGAATGACCAATAGGTGTTGTTTTGAAAATTTTAGTAGCATCAAACTCTTCATTAGTGGCTGCAACCTTC
The DNA here is from genome assembly GCA_007115665.2 of Sequoiadendron giganteum. Taxonomy (NCBI): domain Eukaryota; kingdom Viridiplantae; phylum Streptophyta; class Pinopsida; order Cupressales; family Cupressaceae; genus Sequoiadendron; species Sequoiadendron giganteum. The sequence continues at coordinate 816,291,223 of CM021101.1, forward strand.
TCAAAGAAATTATTTTGGAGCTTCGCCATACAAGCTTCTTCATTAAAGGCATCTCCTTCAACAGCAATCTCATGGCTCACATTGTGCTCTAAGTTTTGAACATCATCTGGGTCAAACGGAAATCATCCCACGTAGGATCTTCATTATGCTTAAATGCCAATACACTTGGATCCCATGTGCTAAAGGGCTGATTGCTCGGCTCAAGGAAAATGTGATCACTATACTCCTCATGATCGAATGTCCTATGAATAAGTCACTCTTCAACTCCCCGATACTAGCATCATGATAGTCATTCACCTCCATCTCTTGCAATATCAAATCAGTCCTAACCAAACCTCTTTGTTCACCACATGTTGGACTTTCTAGAATGCCATCATATGCATGAACCACATCCAGCTCAACGTCATCCAAGCCACCATTTGATTCCTTGCCAAGACAAGGTAAGGGTGATGAAGCAATGCTAGGTTCTCCTAGAGGAATAACCAACGAACTCATACCTCCTTGAAACTGATCCATCATGGAAGGTTTGACAATTTCCATGGCAGTATCTTCCTCAAACTTCATGTGCTCTTCATTCACAGTTTCGATAGGTGACTTTTCTTCAATCTTGTTGTCATCTTGAAGTGTCATGTGCTCTTCACTTGTAGCTTCATTTTCTATAACTTAGAGTTCCATCATCAATGCATGTTGACTGATTTTTGTCTTCCTCAAGCTTACTTGTTGGCTGCAAACCACAACCAAGTACATCCTCTTTCTCTGACCCTTCTTCATTGGCAAGTTCTAATTTTCCTTTCATTGTTCTTCTATTGTATTTAAACAAACTCATTTTTCCAAATCTCAATATTACCACAACACCCAAGAAAGAATCAAAAGAAACCAAGTTTCTAAACCCGTCAGGCATGCTTTGAGACTTTTTAAAGAGTTGGGTAGCCTCTTGTTCATAACTCTTCTTAATCTAATTTTCAACTTTGCTGAAATTCATTGTCATAACTCTGAGTTTTACTGATCTTCCAACAGGGTGGCAGGAACTTTGGCTCTAATACCATTGTAATAACTCACCCTTAATTTTTCCAAAACTTCACCCATTAGCGTTAGCCAAAAATGTAATGATAAGCAACTGAATAAACAACCCTTCACTTTCTGATAACCCAAATCTTAGTGTGGGCAAGGTGAGAGCATACGGTGGAAAGGGGATCTTGCATTACATGGAAAGAACAAGCTAACAGAAAGTAAACACCTTCCACTTTCTTAACACCTAGATCCCGATGCGGGCAAGGTGAGAGCATATGATGAGAAGGCTTACAATTGAATTCTTCTATGCTACCACTTCTTCAGTGGGGTGAGTAGAGAAATCCAAATGCATGAAAGTAAACATCCTCTTATTCAATGGGAAGTACAAGAAAGGAAACAGCACTTAGCGGTAAGCCGACCAACCTCCGCTTGTTCAACGAGCATAACAAGAAAAAAAAGGGAAACTCAACCACTTATTTAGCAGGAGTAATAAATAACATGAAGTAAAGCTCAACCACTTATTCAACAGGAACAACCACTTGTTCAATGGGATAAGTATCAAATGCAAACACAAGAGCATTCACCAACGATACTATCATTGGTGTTACAATGAGCTCAACATAATCATATCAGATCATTATATACTGCTGATAAGTGAGGTAAATGGCAGAAATGTGCGGTATAACACCCTCCCAAAATGATACAATGAAGAATGAGAACACCCCCTTCAAACTAGAACAAGTATACCTCAAGATAGTGCTACTGGAGGTCAATAGAAGGTCATGCAAGCCACTGCAACAGGTCTGATGCACTTGGACAGCGGTCTGATATGCACGAACAGCAAGTCTAAAACCCCAACCAACCACCTTCAAACGAGCATAGCTCTTCTGCTACTTAGTAGAAACTCACCAAACCACTTGCAAAGGTCAATGCAAGCCTAGGCATCCAAGATAGGATAGTTAGCAGCCCCCAACTGGTGAAGACAGCAGCAAACACACTTCAAACTCCCCAAAAAGATGGTGCGGCCTCCCTAGATGGGGCGACCAGCATTAAAAAATCAAACTCTTCACCATAACATTTGATTTTCAGCAAGAAGGGGGGCACCCAATGTTGCAGGTTCTCTTGCATCAATACTCACAAAATAATACGAAGTCCTCCAACCTGCAAGTGCAACCATATGGTAAGGCCTAGGGCAGAAAATAGACAACCAGCAAATTGAAATCATCTAAATCACTTCCAAAAGTGCCTTCAAACACTGCTACAAGAGTTAGCACACCAAAACATAGCTAGAAGACATTATGGAAAACGAAAACAGAAAGAAACAAAGAAGCCATCACCAGTATGAGCTCAACTGCAACCCCTAAGATGGAGCTACAACAGTGTTCAGCTACGAGATATCTTTCAATCTCGAAACTGAAGTTGACTTAGAGGGTTTTCATCCTCAAAGCCCAAGGAGATCACTCTACATTTCAGCAACACTTCGTTACATCAAAACCAGCGTATTCAAATGAGAGTACTGAGGGCATGTAAATAGCTTTTGAGACCCAGAAGTTTGAATTCGTTTTCCCTCCAAAATGGGACGCAATAATCATATCTTCATTGACCTTCAATTGACTCTCCAAATATTGAGACTCATTGGGCCTATGATTAAGCTCATCTTCATACACTGAATTTTTTTTATTTGTCTTCATAATCATACACCTCCAAATTAGCTTCCTCTATCAAAGGGTCACCATCAAGGTTACCATGATCTTCCTCAACAGCTGATCTAGAAAGTGTATGAACAACTATGACCTCCTTAACTACCAAGTGATCCTCCATATCTTGCAACGTCAAATCAGTCTTATCCAAACCTCTTTGTTCACCACATACTGAAATTTCTAAATTTCCATCATATGTATGAACAACATCCATCTCAAAGACACCCAAACCACAATTTGATTCCTTGCCAAGATGAGGTAAGGGTGATGAAGCAATGCTAAACTCAATTAGAGGAATATCAAATGAACTCCTAACTTCTTGTAGCTGATCTAACATGGCTGGTTTGACAATCTCCATGGCGTTATTTTCTTCCATCTGCATGTGCTCTTCATTTGTAGCTTCAATAGGTGACTCTCCTTCACCAACTTGATGAAAATGCTCAACATTAGGATGAGGGTCAAACTCAACAAGTTCACTAAACCTTTTATTATAATCAGCTCCATGCATTAATGAATTAGATTTGTGTTCAAGATCATCATCAAGCTTTCCAAAATTAGCTTCTTCCATAGCATCCACATGGCTTATATTGTGCTTTGATATTGATCATCATCAGAGTCAAAAGGAAATTCATCCCATGTAGGTTCCTCATTATACTTAGGTGCCAACACACCCAGATCCAAGTGCTAAAAGGTTGATTGCTTCGTTTAAGAAAAATGTGATCACAATACTCTTCATGAATGGTTGCCTCTGTGAATAGATCATTCTCCAACTTCCTAGTACTAGCATCATTATAGTCATGCCCTTCCATAGGCTTGGATTGAGGTACAAACCAAACACCATATATTTCATCATCGTTGAAATTAAACATAGGACCATCATCATCAGCAGATTTGAAGACATCATCTTAATTACCCTCAACATGCTCTTCTTCTTAAAGTACATTATTGAACTCATCATAAACATCAGCTCTACTAGAATCATCTAGGAAGTCATTAGTCTTTGAATCATCACTAGATGAATCCGAATTAAGATTCAAGGTTGTTGTCGTGTCTTTTTTGTCAAACAAATCCTCATTATCACTAGTTACATGCACATCCAAGAGGTTGTTCTGGGGCTCTAGCGCACATTCCTCATATGTCAAGGCATCTTCTCCATCCAAATGTTTAGGTTTTGCAACAATCCCTAAATATGACTTTTTAATGTCAGGGTCCTTCATTAGTATGACCAATTCCTGCATCAACTCAAATATAGACTTATTTGTAGTCATCTTTTAGTTTTGCTTCTAACAATTGTCAAAGAGAGGCACGAAAATAGACATGCAGGTGTTGGTCATCAACATGCAAAATAGATGGGAATCACTGAAACTGATAAATGCTACTAAAACTCTGACATGCAACTGAAGGACTATAGCAAAGTTAGAACTCCAACAGGCTGGCAGGAAAACTAGCCTTGATACTACTATAATAACCACCCCTTTTTTTTGAAACTATTTGTTGTTTGTGATGTTTTGCTGATCTGTTTTGGTTTGTCTTTGTTTCACATGTTTTCATCAATGCATTGCATACATAGGAAATATTGCATAGAAGGGAAAATACCAAGAAATAGCATTTCTTTTCACATTGTACCATAACATAGCATAATGGCAAATGATTACAATTAAAATCAGACTCAATGAAAGATGTCTCAGACCTGGCAATAATGGTTATCAGACCTGATAATAGTCTCGCATGGGCAGCAAATTACATGCAACTCCTTGTGAGAGTCACCAAATGATTAAACTATCAATCCACGACACTCTCCTTCATTTGGGCCAACAAATAGATATGAAAAGACACCACGAACTCTTTGTAGCAGACCCAGAAAGAAGTTGTCTGACTAAGAATGGTCTGAAAATGCTAACCCAGGAAATGTACGGCCCCTAGCAGGGGCGACCAGCTCCCAAAAATCAAGACTTCAACAATAGATTTGAACCAATGCTTGAAATGGGGTGCTCAAACAAGAGTAATCCAATGAATCAATACCTAGAAAGATTGGCCAAGCATGCACGGAGTTACCAATGGATTTCACCTTCAGACACTATCAAAAAGAGAATTTTCAGAATTCTAGAAATGCAAATCAGACCTCTGAAATTGCTCCTAAACACCTCCAAAATGAAGCCAAGGCTCACGCACGCCAAAACCTTCAAACCCACATCAATAAACCAAGAAGATCTTCATCATTCCTCTTCGAAAATGATTGAAATCAGAACTCTGTTAGCACCCAATGTGATCCCTAAAGTAGAATCACTCCTATCCGGCTAGGGTGGATCTTTCACCACCAAAACCAGTTCCAAACAGTGAGGGTTTTTGTCCTCAACTCGTAGCAATAGAACCTTGGAACCATTCCAGCAACATCCCGTTATGTTGCCAAATGATAGATACCCAAATGAGAGCCAAAATGTTGCTTTATAGAAGTGAGAGGGAAATTAGGGCAGCTTAATTTGAAATATTTTCCCTCCAAAACTCCCACACCCCCCTCATGAGCCTCTTTTATTTTATTTAAAAATCCTGATATCTCCCTAGGGTGACATCCACCTTTTGAAGCTTAATATTTAGCCTTTTTAAAAACAACTTTAATCAACTAGGCATGACATGGTACTTTTTGATGACCCCAAGACCCTCACTTATAAAGTGACTATAAAAATAACTTAAGTGACGGAAAAATACAAACATTATTTAAATCAACCTTAGACTCACCAACGCCCAATCAAGAAATATACGTTGCTAGAGTAACATAGGCCTGGACTAGTTGCCAAAAAAAACTCTTAATATAAATAGCCATTGCTAAAAATAGTAAGTACTCCTAAACATGAAACGAGCACAAAATTGAGATATGTTGAGACTTACTATAAATAGTAAGTACTAAAATTGGTCATTGCTAAAAATTGAAAGTCCTACCAGAAAGCACCGAAAACCACCATAGAGCCCATACTGGCTCTAAGTCCCCTAACCAACACCACTTAGCCTATGAGAACTCTAGAATAGACTAATGGAACTCTCCAACTAATTAGGTGCAAGAAGGGGACATTACACAAAGAAATTGTGAGATATATTTACTTAACAAATCAATGAACATGTTGAACATGCAATGGAAATGTATGAACAAATGCAAAAGCAACATTACACAATTGGAAGAGATAAGACATAGAAAAATAAAGCTCTTCTATTTGTCATGAACATGATATGATAGATAAGAACACAATGATGGACCTTGAGACTAAACTATTTTACTCCCATGGACCAAGTCCTGAGATTTTATAGCAATAGGAATATGTTAAAGAAGGGGTATTTTGTATGTCTTTGCATCTACCTTCATTGAATTGAGGAGTTCAAGAGAATATAACTGCAATGGATTATAAAATGACAGGTTTCAAAAATCATTCATCTTCCAACCTTTTCAACTTCTTTGGTCATTGTTATATAAGGAAGGTGGAATGTCGTTAAATGACATGGATCTTCTCAAGTATGATACTTGTCAAGTAGTGCTTGTGGATCCCAACATATTATCAAAGTTTGCAAGCTGCAAGGTTGTTTGTTGTGTGATGTAAAAATTCAGCTTTGAATAATGCAATTTGTGTAAATTTGTCTTAGAAAAGTGTGAACCCAACTGAAATGACCCCCTTACAAGTTTTTTTCAATTTTTAACAACAATGTCACTCGTCAACGTTAGCAAATCCAAACCAACACAGAAATGTAACCCTACACCAAGATCCCAATGACGGGCGAGGTGTGAGCATATGGCGTTGGGGATCGTTAGATTGGAAACTGAATGTTGGAATTACAAAACATGCAACTCAACCACTTATTCAGCAGGAGTAGAGTGACGGCTCAATCGATCAGCAAATGAGAATCCAGTACGGAAAGTAAAGACGGCGAGGCTTGTCTCTTCCACCAAACAATGGGAATGAAATGCTTATGCAAGAAAAGTAAATAAGGTGGCAAGCCAGCCTCTTTCCACTAAAAGTGGGAATACAATAGAGAATTTGCAAAAGTATTAAGGGTTGACCAGTACTACTGAATCAGCATTACAATGTGAAAGAGAATCCTGCAAGAGCCAAGTATTATAGATATTCAAAGTGTTGCAAATGATATAGAATGTTTCTCCAACTCCAAAGAGACTCACAAACATGAAAATGAAGCCAAAAACTCCAACTACTACAATCTGATATAACAGACCAGCAAACTGAAAAACACACACCAGCAACTAACAAACTCACTAAAATACTCCTAACTCGTTCAAAACTCCTCCAAATCACGTGAAATAAAAGACAATAAGCTCTAAGAGCAATGGCGACCAAGATAGGACCAATTAATTGTTGCAAACACCTCTCAATGATGAAACACAAATTCCAATGCATAGATAGGCATGGTATGGCCTTCAAGAGGGGCGACCTTGCGAGATAAAATCAAGGACATCACTACAAAATCTGGAAACCAGCAGAGAGTGACACCTAGGCCATAGCAAGAGAATGAGACGCTGCCCAAAACCAACAAAAAATCGCCTAAAGAGTTACGAGTGAAAAACACCTACAGCCACACCCCAAAACAGCAACTTGTAAACTGTAAAAACATACCAAAAGACATCAGAAAACTTCGAATAACTCCATTACAATGAACTCAATCTGTTTTTCAGTGTAAAGAACAGCCTTCTCACTTAGCTAGTTGCTATCTTTCAAGCAAAAAACTAAGTACAAGCTAGGAGGTATGCATTCCTCGAAGCAATTCACTCTCCATTTCGGCAACACTCCGTTATATTTTCTCATAGATGAAAAGAATGAAGCCAACACTCATATTTATAAGTTTTCTCCACCAATTCAAATTTGTTTCCCTCCAATTAGGGCGCCCAAAGTGAAAGTCAAATTCACCTTTCAATCTTCATTTGCATTTCATTTATTCCCTCTTCTCCAAGTCGTCCAAATACATGAGGGAGATAATACTTTATTAAAATGCAAAATACCTCATACAGTAGGCGTCCAAATATTTAAGTGAAATGACTTTATAACTTGCAAATACTTTCTCCAAGCTAGGCATCCATTTTACTTTAGCCCAAATTCTACTTTATTAAAACATTACTTGCAACTTAAATATTCCCCTTATAAAGTCGTCCACTTCTGCATAGGAAATATTTTTCACTTAAACAATATTTCATCAAATTAGGCGTCCCCAAGCCTTAGCCAAAAATTCACTTAAAATGTTATTTTCATCAAATATCAAACTTGCCAAAATAATCACCTCAAAAGTTGGAGACCAATTGAAAATACTGCCCTACCAAAAATAGCCATAATACCAAGTTGTTGAAACACTACCAAAAATAGCACCAAGGGTGTTGGAGACCAAACTGCTCAAATTGACCTGTCAGATATAGCCACTGAACTGAACTGCAAAAACCCTGCTAAAAATAGCACTGCTAAAAATAGAACTTACGAAAAAATAGCATACTTCTAAAAATAGTAAGTTGTTTAAAACTCATTTTAACCACAATCCGAGCAGCTGTCGTACTTACTAAAAATAGTCAGTCCGGAAAAGCCCTCGGTTGCAATTGCATGTCACACCATTGTGAAGCTCTCTAAAAACCCAAAAAGAATCCAAAATCCAAATTGCAAAACTCCAACATGCAAGCCCTCGAATTCACAAAAAAACCCTCCAAGCAGCTGGAACCCCTAATTTTGCCTCTGACTAGCCTACGGGCATCCGAGGATAGGCTATCAATCACTAGAAAGTGTAGTGCTAAAAATGGGGACATTACACCAACCCAAAGATGCTTGTGCATGGATCAATTAAAGGTAACACAAAGGCATAATTATTGGTTGATGTATAGCTTGTGCCCATCCTTATCAGTTAACAAATAATTAATTTTTTTTATTGTGACCCAAGTGTAGTGCAATTCAACAGCTAAAATTACTAGAATTAACTAATAATGACTAGATATGCCATCATTTCCTTTTATCAATTTCAAATCTGTTTGCAAGTTATGTTTTTCTTATTCTAATTATTGAATCAATTTTGTATCATGGGACACAATGCAAAAGTGGGGGCTATGAGAAGTCAAAACAGTGGGCATTTCAGGACAAGATTGCATCATGAACATAAAAATGTTTCCAAAAGTTACAACTAAATTACCCATGAAAACTCTTCTAAAGGTGGCAAGTATAAATATGAAAGATAGCAAACCTATTTCCATCTGGATGAAGCTCATATTTATTGTTCTCATCATCAGTTGCCAGTAAATATCCAGATGAAGTTAAACCCTACATCACACACAAGTGCTCAAGTAAAATTTAAAAGCATTACACCCTTATGTTAACAAGTTAAAACATTATACAATACAAGATCAACCCACAACATACCTTAACTGTAACAAAAACATTTGATGGATCAAGGTTCTGCTGATGTCTTTCCTCCAGCAACACCCTTTGTCCGCTGGAAATAAAACTCTTGTCACTTCTCATCAAAGAAAACAATAATTCTACTATAAAAAGAAAAGAAGCTCTTCCCCATCCCAAGTGTTCCCAATGAGCCTCAAAATTATTATAAAAACGGAATTTTCCAAGATTTACATATAAAAAACAAAGAATGCATTATTAACATTGAAGAAGTTTAGTAAACCACTAGAAGACCTCTCAAGCAAGTAAACAAAACTAAAAAAATGTGGTCAATACAATTTAAAAGAATCTCATGCAAGTAGCTAAGGTGTCTTTATCCATTTGACAAAAGCCAACCATAATACCTAAAGCTTTGATGTTGTTAAGAAAGGATTTTAGCTCCCAAAAACAGGAGACCTAGAGCTTGGGACAAACTGATTGTGTAATATGTGATAACATTAGCAGTTATAGGCTCTAATAGCAATGCAAAAAAAGTAAAAACAAGGGCAAGTTGCTGATTTTGCAATTCAAGAAAGTCCACAATTCATCACTCACAAGATCATCTTAGAAAAAATACAAGAATACAAAGGTTTGAGCTTGGTATAACCTTTTGGAGATGAATATATGAACCGATTGTGTAGCATGTGATCACATTAGTGGCTATAGCAAAGTTAAAAAGTAATGTTAAATTGATGCCTTCGCAATTCAAGAAAGCACACAATTATATTGCCCAAAAGATCATCTTAGACAAAATATGAAGAAAAAATAAGTGAAAACACCATAAAACTATTCCAAAAAGTAATTCTGAGCAAAAGATTTAGAAAATGGTCATTGACAAAGATCAAAATTCAATAAACAAGGCACCTAATTACAAGTATGTGTGGGCTATTTACATTTTATATTAGAATTGAATTATAAAAAAGACAACTAATTCCAAACCTAAACAAATCTAGATATGGTTATATACTGGACCCATCACTAAGGAGTAGCTTCCAGTAGAGAGACTTGAAATGTTAGAAATTGTAAAAACAACAAAGTCGAATCCATACAACTCCTGAACGCCCTATTATTCAGCAATAATGCAACAATGCAACAACAACAAAAAAATCATATTTTCTATCTTGCATAGGTGCACATTTGCATGTGTCACATTGTAAATAGCAGTCAAACCACTTAGATTGATATTCACCCGACCAATCATTGCAATTGACAAATAAAAGTAATTCACTATTTGCTAACTCTTAGTGAGACTAATAACTGAGTTCTAGACTAGTCATTAAATAAAAAGACAGGATCTGCAAGGCAAGGTTAAATCACACTAAGAAAATCATGGTATGGCCTCGCTGTATGTGCATTATATTTATCTCAAAATTCAGAATATAAACATGAGCATGTAAATGTCTAACCGACAACCAGTGCAAATATGCCTTAAAATTACAAGACAAATACCTGTGCAACCACTTGTCATAGTACTTGCTCTCAAGGGTTGAAAAACCTACACACATGATCAATAACACAGTAAAACAATTTATTCTGTGGTTTTCAAAGTTGCCTTCAAGTTATGTCATATTCCATTACAGACATTTGAACTGCAGTCCTAGAAAAGATTCCTACAAAATATGTTTTGCCATATTTGTAAAAGATAATAGAATACAAATTGCCTACTGCATAGTCTTCTTGCCTGTGAATAAATAACCAGCAACTGCATCGTTCTTTTTATCAGTAAAAAGTAATATTATATAATTTATAAAAAGATAATCCAGGCTTAAGATTGCATCATGCCCTGGTGCATGTAAACTTCTTAGTAGGCAGATGAACATGACAGGTGCAAGCATATATTGCAAAAAGGTATTTGCAAACAGAAAGGTAGAACTTTTAAACAGAGATTAAATATCACATAAAAACAAATATTTGTGGTAGAATAACAGTCCTAATTGTAAGAAGGAAAAAGCATTATCTACCCACAAAGGCACAAACAGCTAAACAGTGACAAGTCCTAATCGTAAGTAGAATAATAGTCCTAATTGTAAGACAGAATAACAAAAACATAATCTATCTGCAAAACAGCCAACCAGCAACAAGTATAAAAGCATCAAGGTTACAGCCAATTACAGATGTAATGCCTCGAAGAACCTGTTCCTTGCCTCATTTCAGTGTAGAATGCAACAAACTGCTGGTAGAACTCAAGCCAACATAAGACAGTGCTCTGGCTGAATTGTAGATGTAGCGTGCAGGTTAGACGGAAACAACTTGCCAGTGATGGCCCTCAATCTACAAACTGAGAAGCCATGAATTGTAACAGGTGTCTCTAAAAAAAAAAATTGTTTCAATATTTATTTGAAATGACAAACAGTCAGCCTCCAACTCTAACTCCATATGCATCCTCTCAGTTTGCAAGGTTGTATTTACAACAATTAACGGTTTCAATTATTTTGTCTGATTTAATTCAAACTATGCAATAGATTGATTCTACTGTAATGCCTAAAACTTTTTCCCATATACTGATTGCTTACAAGAATGGAAATCTAATATCAATTTATCATGCACAATATTTTCATTTCTGAAGGTATGTTAGATAGGAGTTGTGGGTGATCCATAAACTAGGGAGGATATTCCTGACATTATCACCAGCTTACATTAGGAAGGAGTTAGAATATGAGAACAATAAATGAATGAAGTTAATGAATTAGAATGAACATATAACATGAAATCAGAAAAATATTGACAACTATTAAAAGGAGACAAAGAGAGGTCAATGTGAAGAAACCCCTTGTGGGTACAAACTAAAAACTCCACCAAAAGTGTGAGATACCTCACTTATGTAATCAACAATGGCACTGTTATAGTTGATCAAAATCCTTAGAATCACTCGAGAGCTTGAAAAGACCCTTACAAGACCAAACATAACCCTTTCAACAATTCTTCAGTCCTCTACTACAAATTTCATCAACATGAGCTAAAACACTCACAAATGCTCCCAAATACAAGAGATAAAAGTCTAAAATGACTCCCAATGATCCATAGCAGTGCTTTATGTGTGAATTAAACATGGTAAGAAAATACCCCCTCGATTAAACAGGTTTTTAGAAAAAGCTAGACAAAAAATTAAAAAATATTAAAACCAAGATGTACAGAAAGAAAATAGAACAATACAATTTGAGCTAAACTTGTGATGATACTATGTATGATGAAGTTTGGATGTACCTTGTCTGAGGAAAGTATCTAAGAGAATCTCAAATCTTACAAAAAAAGCTGCTAGAAGCTCTTCCCTCCTTATCAAATGTGAAAGACTTGTAAGGTCTTTTAGTAATGCATTCAAACATGTTGTAGGTTTCTCATTATCTAGATTCAATCCAATGCCTGCATCATTACAGTAGCATTAAACCTTCTCAAACATTTGAGACAACATAGTTACAACCACAAAGTTTAAAAACTGAGAGCATAAAGTCGAACAAATATTAAAGATTATGAATGATGTTGTAGGATATAATGAATGGGGAGAAATTGTCCAAAATCTATCTAAGAAGCACTTCACTAAGCATACTCAAAACCACAGGTATTATGTATTTAATGGAGAAAATTTCAAAAGCATTATTTACAATTTTGAAAGGAATAAACTGTAAACTGTAAAGACATTTATTTAATTTTGGGTATATCACAAACTATGAATTAAACACTACTACTAACCAATTGTGACGTTGAATCTTTTGGAACTGTAGGTAGAAGTACAAAGGACGCCTCCAACCTTTAAGCCATTTGCATAAATATCATTGGGCCATTTGATCCTCACATTGGGAAACGGTGCACACTGCAGAATTAATTGCACTGGCTATTACTTGACTTCCTAAAACAAATGGCCATCGTCATAACTATTAAGAGATCATTTTGATCAAGAATATACTAAGTTACTAACAAGAATAAGACCAGTAATAAAATTGCTTCTTTAATTAAGTGAAATTCAGTTCATATCCTTGTCATAAATCTACAAAATACACAATTTATTAGCAACAAAGAAACATGGATATGTTCAATACAATATTAACAGAATTTCTCAAACAACCGATATATTGGCCCTTGACCTTTTTAATAGGAAAAATCTTTAAAATGACATCAATGTGGTAAATGCCAAAATTTCTATTGCCTAGACTCTAATCAAGCTTCCATAGTACAGAACAAATGCCACTGCACAACAGGGCCTTCATATAGATTCAACCTGCAGTAAGATTCCAGGAAGATAAGCTAGATCTAGAAATGCAAATATCCTTGGCTTTAATAATTATGTAATCTTGAAGTAGACATGTTTCTCTATACGAATCTTTTGAAGAATGTGCTCACTCTTAATGATGCACTGCCAAAAAAAATTCCATCATCCAATAGTGGCTCCATGATATATAGAACAAATTAATTCATATTGTTATAAAGTTATTTTTGACTTGAGCTATATGTTATAGAGCAACTGTGACTTGTAAAAGCCACTTATGAAGAACAAATTTGTCGTTATAACAAGAAATGATGGAAGAAATGTGTCATGGTAAAAGATGAATAAACATATTCATAAAAAGAGACTGAAATATCTATAGAAGAGTTTGAATTTGTGGTGTATCATTCACAACTTTGAATTAATGATCCTTATTACTTATATACAAAGCCCATAGGTGTAGCACCTAGTTTAATATTTATTTGTTGTATGAGTAATGGAATGCAATAGAGAGTGGTTGCTTAAAATTTTTGGAATGTTGGTAAATCCATATTTAGGGTTTTGCCATGGGACCCTGTTGTTCAGCTGGATGATATTATTTTTTATTTTTCCCCTAAGAGGATAGAAATTTGTGGTTTACCACCTCATGTGTGGTTTATTCTGCTTCAGTTGCTTAAACCCTTTGGGGAGTTCATAACAGTTGAGGATACTAAACCTTCATCACCTCAACATCTTCGTACCCATTAATCTAAACAACTCAACATCCCAATGGTTAATAAAGCTTGTCTTACTAATAAAAGTATGTTGATTGATGAATGCCTTACGAGAAAGGCTTTTCCTAATCCTTCATTGACTGGCTTAGTCCAAAGCTCCACTTGAATGGCTGATAAGGTTCTCAAAAGGTCCTCTGCCAAGAAACCTAAGCTTAATACTGCTCCTCAAGAAATTGATGGTCCTTGTCTCCTAGACCTATGGCATGTGAAGAAAATGTTCATGACTCTCTGGCCCTTGCATGCCTAAATGAAGGCAGTTACAAACAAGTCAAACTACCCCTCCTTCCCCCACCCTTCCCTCCCACAGTTTTGAAAACTTGTTTAGGGGGAAGGGAGGTCCTCCTAACTAGATTGCTCCTCCCTCTCTTGTATTTTATGAAGATTGTGAGCTGGAATGTCAGAGGGCTGGAAGCTTATGAAAGGAAGCATGCTGCTAGATCATTATGTAAGTAAACAAAATTCTTGAATATTCTGTTTCTAAAAAAGGTTAAATCTATGGGGTTCAATTTAGAAAATGCCTTAAAGTTTGTTTGGCCTGATTCTATTTCTGTTGCTTCTGAGCATGCTAATGGGAAAGGGATATCTGTCATTTTTCTGAATAGCAAGTTAGCTGGATATATTGTTGGGAAAGGATTCTCTCTCCTTGTTCCAGGATTGTTCAAGTTAACATGTCTATTAATAGGAAATATTTTGTTATGTATTCCGTTTATGAACCTGATGACTACAAGGAGAGTTCAAATCTCTAGATGTGGATGTGTTCTAATTTACCTACAGTTCCTTAAGTATTTGGAGGGGACTTTAATATGATTGAGAACAAAGAAGTTAAAGTGGGGAGATTGACGTTTTCCTAGAGAGGTAATGAGTTATTTTTTGTCCAGCTTTAAAAGAAGGTTAAATTTGTTCGACCCAATGTACAGTAGTAAAAAAAATAGTAAAAGTATTTGGTTTTCTTGGTCTAATATATAAAAAGGGAATAAAGGAGTTTTCTGCACATTGGACAAATTCAGTTTGCCTTATTTTTCTGATAAGAATGTGGTAAATATGTGTCCTTTTCCATTATTTGACCATAATCTTCTGGAATGTTCTAAAATGTGAAAAGGGAATAAAAGAGTGTTCTAGAATTGTTTGGGTTAAGATGTCTATTAATGGAAAATATTTTGGTGTACATTTTGTTTTATACACCTAATGACTTCAAGGACAGGTTGGATCTCTAGATGTGGATGTGTTCTAATTTACATACGGTCCATTGAAATTTTAGAGGGTAATTTAATATGATTAAACAAAGAAGAAAAAGTGGGGGAGAATGAAGTTTGCCTGAAAAGGTAATGAGTTGTTTTTTTGTCCAATTGTAAAATAAGGTTTAATTTGTTTGACCTAATGTGTGGCAGTAAAAAAGTTAGTAAAAGTATTTCGTTTTCTTGGTCTAATATGCAGAAAGGGAAATAAAGAAGTGTTCTGCAGAATACTATTCTGACAGGATTTTTTCAGTTTCCCTCATTTTGCTGACAAGAATGTGGCAAATGTGTGTCCTTTTCCATTATCCAACCATCATCTTCTGGAATGTTCTTTCAATCCTGGTCTTCCTATTACTCAAGCTAAATCTTCTTTTCAAGGGCTCTTTAACTGGATACTTCATTGCTGAGGGATAAGTCAAGCCGTAATGGTGTACAAAGCCTATGGAATATTTGTTAGGCTAGGGGTAGAGGTAAGTCTAAAATTTCTAACTAGCCTTAAGGTAGGGCTGTGGGGCCTATTAGAGATTTTTTAAGATTTGTTGTAAGGATCTAGCTAGGAGGAGGGTTGCCTGTTTTAGGGATGTTCCGGCTAGTTTGTTTGTTGTTGAGGAAAGGCTTCAAAATTACCCTTGTAATGGTCTTCTTCAAGTTGAGGTTGCCAATCAAAAGCAAAAATTAAGGTGTGGCAATGTGTTTAGGGCTAACAAAGCTAAAGTTATGTCAAAGTTGAATTGGCTTAAGGTGGGTGATAAAGGCTTAAAAAAAAATCAATTATTTAAGGGTTAAGTTTGTAAGGGAGAGAATTCTTGGTATAAGAGTTAATGATTGTGTTATTGAGGATGAGGATCATGTCAAAAATGCATTTTAAAGCTTTTATCAAGAACTTTCTACATCTACTAGCTTTGACTCTGAAACTATCAAGAATAGAGATATTATAAAAAATATTCTGCCTATGTTATATGATGAATGCAATTTATATGTTATCAGCTAACTACGAACATGTTGCTCTAAGTTGGATGCAGGAAAGGTTCGAACCCTCCAGTGGGGGCGGGAGAGTATCACCCAGGAGAGGAGGTAGGTATCGGAACCATTGGTATATCTATCTGAGTTGACACACACACTCATGAGCATAGGATAGGGGAACCTTGTTGAGTTAGTCTGAGTTTTGTGTCGGTAAGTGCTAAGCCTAAGTTGATAGCTTCTTGGTTGATAGGAAAGATAGGTTTGGTTGTCTTTTAACCTTCCTTGATTGTTTAGCCAATTTGAGCTACAGTTTTAAAACTCTTGTGATTGAGCATATGTTATTTATTGTGTACTTAAGAATATATATATGGATACGTATATATATAATATATATATATAATATATATGTATATATACAGTGGCGCATATATACGTACGTATGTAGGTATGAGCATATGTATATACATAGTACATATGTGGGCACTCGAATGGATATATATATATATACAATATATATATGCATTATTGTATTTAACTGATTGTTATGTATGTATACATTAATATACATATATTTGCGTATATGTAATATATATATATATATATTGGTGATAGTTTTTGGTTATCGGAAAACAGGTTTTGAAGGATTCTTGAAACCTTGTACAAAACAAAAGGTAGCACGAAAGATAAGACAAGGAAGCTGCCCCAAAAGACAAAAAGTTAATTAAACCACAATCAACCGACCATCAAACCAACAACAACAAAGCAACAGACACAAAAAGAACAGAGCAACGACTAGAGAAGATCTTTTAAAATCCTTATTGCCTCCATATCTTTAATGATGACCTTGTTGTGCATCTACACGACCTTTTTAACATCCTGCATCGAGTCGACAATGCCTTTTTTGGTTTTGCTATGAGTACGCACACTCAGCCCTGCCCCAAGATCATTTACCTACTTCCCCTTTTCATTATCCACACCCATAGCATGTTCCCCCTATTTAGGAAGAAGGGGCTTACCAATCCAATCCTTAACTTTCTCATCTAAGAGCACCAGACCCTCCGTCGTAGTCTCAAGATAGTCCTTGTTGAGATTAACCAAAGTATAGAGATCCCGACAAACTTTCAGAAAGTTCTTCTCAAGGGCAGCAATTCTAGGGTCGTGATCCATTTTCAGCCTAGCAAAGTCCTCCGCCATTTGGTTAAGAGTAGAATTCATGTTCTTAACCATACTAAAGACCGAATTCAACTCCCTAGTGCCTCTCAAAGTAGAAATATCGCACCTTGCAATCGTGTCACACTTACCATGCAGATTCTCCACTTCTTGAAGGAGCCACATAAACTAATTGAAAAAGACACCCGAACCCTCCTTCGCCAAGCTAGAGGCTTGATTAATATCTAGCAATTCCTAGTTCAAATCAATCCCATGTTGAGAGCTCCCAGGGATCTCTTCACCAACATTACTAGCGGAGGGAACGAACTGCTCTTTACCTTTGCCCTCAGAGAACGAGACAACAGGGAACGCATCCAAATCAACAAAATTATCAGAACCCTTAACCTTCCCCACAGCAGGGGCCTTGTTTGTCTCACCACTCGCCTTTACTCCTTCTGCTACATCCAAAAAGGGCTCCTCAACACCTTGGAAAAGAGCATCCCGCACACTAGCAAACCCCAATCTCGCACTTTTCCTCCCACCAGAAGCATTACCATCCTTATTTCCCTCCTTTGCTCCACCAAAGATTTTGCGTTTCACACCCGAAGGGGAGGACACTGACTCCATCTTAGAAACCCAACCACCTTTCCCAGCCTTTGAAGAACTTTTACTCTTAGCTGCAACCTATTGTCCAACTCCAAATCAATATGATAGCCATCAGACCAGGCAAGTGAGTCCTCCTTATCACCAGACTTCAGCTCACCTTCAACTTCCTCCACCTCAACCGAATCCTCACCAATGTTATAGTTTGAATCCTTGGACTTACGAGCTCTACTAGGAACAAGGGTTTCAATGACATATCTAGACTTCGTTCCACAATTAAAAGCATCAACCCTTCGTGTAGAAAAGGGTTATTGGAATTCTTTCTAAAATCCAGAATATCCTTCTCTAAAGACGAGAGCAGATAGAATGGGAAGGAAACAAACTTACCATGACAGAAATGGTTCAGTAGCATAAAGTGATGCCCATAAATGGCGGAGAATCTCCCATCCAAAGTGTAGTAGCGCATGAGAGCCATTGCCAGATCCCCCCAAATGGGTTTAACGGAGATCCTGTCATAGCCCCCACACGGCAACCGCTTGATAGTTATATATATATTGATGTTATTTAAATGTACGATGGCAGCCCTATTATAAGGCATGAAATGCCACACGATGCATGCTAAGGTGGCAGCAAAGCCACGCAAAAGGCAATAAGTTATAACTATTTTATAGAGTTGTTGCAAGGCGTGAGATTTAAACACCATATCATGCAATAAATAAATGTTAATCTGCCACGCCTTTTTGGAAGCATTTGATTGAGTAAAAGTGCATTATGCAGCCCACGTATGGGGCAAATGAATAAGTATTTGAGTTGCTTTTGTACTAGCTTTTCAACATGCCATTTGAAAGACTTTTTCAGCTATGTTTTAAACTGCCAGCAAAT
The DNA here is from genome assembly GCA_007115665.2 of Sequoiadendron giganteum. Taxonomy (NCBI): domain Eukaryota; kingdom Viridiplantae; phylum Streptophyta; class Pinopsida; order Cupressales; family Cupressaceae; genus Sequoiadendron; species Sequoiadendron giganteum. The sequence continues at coordinate 816,310,138 of CM021101.1, forward strand.
AGAAAAGGTTGTGCCCAGCAAACCAAGTCGATTTGGAAGGAGATAAGAGTTGTTTTGAAATTCATTTTGCAACTGCATTTTGCACAACTAATTCCCACGGCTAGCAAGATATTTGAATTGTGGCAGCATTATGCTTGCATAGTCAACTAGTGAAATCCCATGCCCAGTGTAAATGTAATCAAATCTTTGTCAAATAGGATCCTAAACAATCTAAGAATAAACTAAGGTCTGAAATTTTGTGTGAGAAATTCTAAGTCAAAAACGATTTTTAGATTTCTCCTCTTTATGCCGAATGTGCTGATTGCAGAACATTAACAAATTTCGATGTTTGCATATCAAGAGTGGAACCACCTTTTGTATGTAAGGAGACCCGCCTCCAAGGGATGCGTCTCTTGAGAGGACGTGTCTCCACACGTGGAGAGAGGACGTGTCTCCACACGTGGAGACACGTCCGCTCAAGGGACGTGTCCCTTTGGACGCGCGGGCTTCTCTTACAACCGATAATCATTTGGTTAAACAAACTTGACACATATACCCCCTCACACATGGCGGATATATATTATATGAATTCCGAATTTTATTCAATACGAATTTTGAACATCATTTATTTAATTTCAATTTTATACATGCTTTTATAAAATTCGATTTTACTTATTTCTAGAAATATTAAATATGAAGAACAATTGATCTTATATAAACGATGATGATGCTTATAGCAATCATCGTCTATATTTGACCTAAGCTACCATTCATCAACACTCCCTCTTAGCTAGGGAAAATATTTCAAATCAAATAAGTGGAGATATCACCTTCACACGTGATATCGAAGATATGATATGTTTTCTCAATGTTGTCAAGTCACATGACATCCTTCATAACACATCTTCATTATGGTATGTGCACTAACATCAAGTCACATGATGTCTACCATAATTCATGGCATATCCACGGATATAAATATCCACCATGATTATCTCTTAAGGATCACAATGATCTTCAGATGATATCAAGTCCCATGATATCCATCAAAGTGTCCAAGAGATACTATCATGACATGTCCACAGATATCAAGTCACATGATATCTATCATGATAGTTTATCATTGTAGAGTCGTCACTTTACAATGTCAAATACAAGTGTTCATTATTAGAAAGATCGTCACCTTTCAATAATGTACACAGGGGGAGTAGGCCCATAAGGTCATGGAGTCACACACATGACAAAAGAGTTTACACATTAAACATCTTTATATATTAGTACAATTTATAAACAATTTGTATTTCAAACATAAATAACAAATTACATTTCAACCATACCAAGTTTCTTCTGAAGTGCTCTACCTTGATTCGGGAGAGAGGCTTGGTGAGAATGTCTGCAGTTTGATCATTTGTACTAATATACTCCAACTGGATCACTTTCCTTTCCACCATATCTCTTACATAATGATAGGGGATCTCAATGTGCTTAGATCTATCATGAAAGACAGGATTTACAAAGAGTTTGATGCAACTCTAATTATCACAATGAATAATTGTAGGATTCAAGGGCTCACCAAAGAGTACCACAAGCAATTTACGAAGCCAAACTGCTTCTCTTGCTCCCATTGAGGCTGCAATGTATTCAGCTTATGTTGAGCTCTGTGCAACTGAAGATTGTTTTCTGCAAATCCAGGAGATCATAGCCGATCCTAAACTGAAGCAACATCCTGATGTGCTTTTCCGATCGGTTACACTTCGAGCCCAATCTGAATCAGAGTACCCATGTAGCTCTAGTTGATCATTCTTGTAAAGAAGACCATATCCAATAGTGCCTTGAAGATATCTCAAAATATGTTTCACAGCCATTAAGTGAATTTCCTTTGGCTCACACATGAACTGGCTGAGAACATTCACTGCATAGCAAATATCAAGTCTGGTGTTAACCAAATACATCAAGGATCCAATCATCTGTCTGTAAAGGGTTGGATCTGCACACTTGGATTCTGCTGCTGCTTCTTTCAATTTGTGAAGGTTGGTTTTCATAGGTGTAGACATCGGTCTACAGTCCAACATTCCAAATCTCTTCAGAATATCAATAGTATACTTCCCTTGGTTTAGTATAATGCCCTCTGATTTCTGCCATACTTCTAAACTTAGGAAGTAGTGTAGAATGCCCAAGTCTTTCATGTCAAATTCAGAAATTAGATCATGCTTCCCTTGAGCAATGAGGTGATCTTCTCCTGTTATCAGCAGGTCATCAACATATAAAATAATTATTAGCATATCACCTTTGATTACCTTGAAGTAGAGATTGGAGTCAGCATCATTCTTTGAAAATCCTAATCCCAAGAGATAGTTGTCAATTCTTTCATACCAGACCTTGGGAGCCTATTTAAGTCCATAGAGGGCTTTCTTCAGTCTGCATACATGTGAGTCAAATTTATGTATCACAAAGCCTTCAGGCTGTTCCAGATAGACTTCCTCTTCAATGGTTCCATTCAGGAAGGCAGTTTTCATATCCATTTGATGGATCTTCCAGCCTTTAGCTACTGCAATGGCTAACACTGCTCTCACTGATGTGTAACGGGCAACAGGTGCAAATGTTTCTTCATAATCAATGCCTTACTTTTGAGAAAAGCCTCTAGCCACAAAACTTGCTTTATGTTTTTCTATACTGCCATCAGCAGCATGCTTGATTTTGAAGAGCCATTTGGAAGAGACAACAGATTTCTCTTTCGGTCTAGGTACTATATCCCATACATCATTCTTTAGAATAGACTAATATTCTTCTATCATTGCATCCTTCCATGCTTGGTGTTGGAAAGCTTCTGTAACACTGACAGGTTTTGAGTCTATGATGTTGTTCATTAGAACTACATAGCTAGAGAAACGTTTGGGTCTTATTCTCTCCCTGAACATTCCTTTGGGTGCTGCATGATCCTCGGCTTCTTTGATCATCTTTCTTGCCCAAAGTGGTCTCTTCTTGCCGTTGTCAGTTGTATTCTCATCTGAAGTAGAAGGAAGTTCATGTGGCATTTCCTCAGGGTGCTCCCTCTGAATCTCAAGAGCAGGTTCTATTTCAGGTACTCTCGGGGAATAGGTTTTTGTCTCACTAGAACTTCTTGCCCTTTTGAATGCAATGTCTTCTTCAAAGATGACATCTTTGCTCAATTCAATTTGTTTTTGCCCGGGTATGAATATCCTGTAGGCCTTGGAGGTTTCACTATAACCCACAAATACTCCCTTCTTTCCAGAAGGTTCTAGTTTGAATCTCTTCTCTTTGGGCACATGAATATAGACAGGACAACCAAAAATCCTAAAATGACTAATGTCAGGTTTTAAACCGTTAAAGGCTTCTTCAGAAGTTTTGTTATCAAGATGAGAATGAGGACATTTGTTCTGAATATAGACAGCAGTCCTAAAGGCTTCTACCTAGAAAGAGGTTTCAATGTTTTGGTCCAGCAACATTGCCTTAGCAGCTTCCACAATGGTTCTATTTTTTCTTTCAGCAACCCCATTCTGTTGAGGGTTGTAGGCAACTGTGAACTCCCTCTTAATTCCAACACTCATGCAAAATTCTTTAAAAATTTCAAAGGTGTATTCTTTCCCATTGTCTGTCCTTAAGGTTTTTATTTTCTTTCTGGATAAGTTTTCAGTGAGGGCTTTAAACTCTTTGAACCTTTTGAGGATTTCTATTGACTCTTTACACTTAAGGAAATAGATCCAGGTTTTCCTAGAGAAGTCATCTACAAATATGACATAGAAATCCTACTTTAGAGGGTACAGACATGGGTCCACATAAGTCTGAGTGAACCAGTTCTAACACATTTAGGGTTTTGCTCAAACTATTGGGAAAGGACCCCTTTGTATTCTTTCCTAAGGCACAACCTTTGCAAGTTCCTTCATGAGATGGTTTTAACTTAGGTAAGCCTGTAACAAGTTTTTCTACAGAAGGTAGGGCACGGAAATGAAGGTGTCCTAATCTTCTATGCCAAATCTCATTTGAATCAAAGGTGTCATGGGTAAGGGCTTGTTTAACTTCAGTGCATAGTTTGTAGAGGTACCCTTGTCTTACACCTATGGTTTGGGCTTTCTTGATGATTGAGTTCTTAGGCCATGCTAAAACTTTCCCATCCATAAAGGTAACTCTATATCCATTGTCTTCAAGGGCAGAGATGGATATTAGATTCCTCTTAATTCCAGGTACAAATAAGACTCCAGTAAGTTGAAAAGAGAGACCAGATTTTAGTTTGATGGAGCAAGTTCCAACCCCTTTTACAAGTTGTGCAGAATCATCCCCAATAGTTACTACTTCATCAGACCTTTCAATCATAGTGTCCAAGTGTTCTCTAAATCCTGTGATGTGTCTAGAAGAACCACTATCAATTACCCAGTTGTGGGTGTTGTTAGATGTTTGGCTAGATAAGGTTGAATAGAACACAAAGTTCTCAGATTCATGATTTGAATTTGTCTTTCCTACTTTGGCAAATGATGCTTGTTGCTTTGATCTATCAGGGCACTTTTTTGCATAGTGACCATATTGATCACATCTAAAGCATTGCACTTGAGAGATATCTTTCTTCTTAGAAGATCCCTTTCCATTGGGATTTCTCTTTCTTTTAAAAGATCCTCTCTTGTAGGAGTTTTTCTTGTTCCTTTTATTAGTTGTTGTGTTGAGTACATGAATGTCTTCATCCATGTTCTTCTGTTTATTTTCCTTAGTGGAAAGTCTTGTTTCCTCTTGAAGGCAGTTAGTTCTCAGACTATCAAACTTGGGGAGTTTAGATCTCGCATTTATTCCTTGAACAAATGACTCCCATGAGTTGAGTAGCCTCCTAGTGCAATTAGGGTTAACTCTTTGCTATCAATCTGATATCCAATTGTGGATAATTGATCCCTTAATTCAGTGATCCTCATGAAGTATGCATTAATTGACTCTCCTTTGTTTATTTGGGCATTGTTGATTTGCCTCTTTAATGCAAGAGTCCTACTGGTGTTGTTGATTTCATAGGTACTCTCAAGAGATTTGAACATATGATATGCAGTTTCATGTTTTGCTAAGATAGGCACTATATGATCCCTAACTGCATCTACTAGGATTTTCATGGCTCTTTCATTGTTTTTCAATCCATTGAGTTTTCTCAGGTTCAGCCTCTGGTTCCCTTTTATTTTCTCTCACAAGTGAGTCTAGTTTATTCTCTTTAAGGATCATCATGATTCTAAATTTCCATGATGTAAAGTTGTCTGCTCCTGCAAGACGATCTTCAAATCTAATCACACTTGACATTATGAAGAATGTGATGTGAATTCGATTTTAGAAAATACGAATTTTCTTGAGCAATCTGATATTTAGATTTGATTTGGATTCACACAACGTGGCTCTGATACCATGTAAATGTAATCAAATCTTTGTCAAATAGGATCCTAAACAATCTAAGAATAAACTAAGGTCTGAAATTTTGTGTGAGAAATTATAAGTCAAAAACTATTTTCAGATTTCTCCTCTTTATGCCGAATGTACTGATTGCAGAATATGAATAAATTTTGATGTTTGCATATCAAGAGTGGAACCACCTTTTGTATGTAAGGAGACCCGCCTCCAAGGGATGCGTCTCTTGAGAGGACGTGTCTCCACTCCGCTCAAGGGACGTGTCCCTTTGGGCCCGCGGGCTTCTCTTACAACCGATAATCATTCGGTTAAACAAACTTGACACATATACCCCCTCACACATGGCGGATATATATTATATGAATTCCGAATTTTATTCAATGCGAATTTTGAACATCATTTATTTAATTTCGATTTTATACATGCTTTATAAAATTCGATTTTACTTATTTCTAGAAATATTAAATATGAAGAGAAATTGATCTTATATAAACGATGATGATGCTTATAACAATCATCGTTTATATCTAACCTAAGATACCATTCATCAACACCTGGCATAGATTTTAAGTGGTGGCAGTTTTGGGAGAGCTATTCGAGGCCAAATAGTAGCTGATTTCTATTATTAGAAACCCATTGTTTTTATAAATAGAGAGCAGCTACATAGTATTTTGCTGCCCATTCATTTTGATAATCTGAGTTTGTGCATTCATAAAATTGTGAGGGGAGTTACTTGTGAGCCAAGACTATTTGCAATTTGTCATTAGAGTGAGGAAAGGCTGTGAGATTTAGCTGAGCATTGTTTAGTAGCTGTAGATATCATTTTAGAAGCAAAGTGGGGAGTTGGAAATTGAGGAGGCATGTAATGTCCCCTTTTTCACGAGCATCAGAGTTGGGGGATTAGCCTATTTTCCTGACCCTCATAGGCTAATAGTTCTTGATAGAGGGTTTCTTGGATGGGCACTTGGTCGTCATTTTGCAGTGTGGATCTCCGAAGTATGGTGGCAAGGTGAATTGTAGCGTTTGGCACGATACTTGTGCTTAAATTTATGATACTCACCTTTAATTTCGCCATCCTTGGCCTAAGGACCATGTGTCTTCAAAAGGACGGGGTCACTTTATATTTTTCAGTTACTATTCATTGTTAAAGTGAAAAAAGAAATAACTTAAGTGAATAGTGCTCACTTTAATGAATAGTGTTTTTTAATGCAAAAACTTATAAATAGAAGGAAAAGTTCGACCCTCTTCATGAATTGATCATTTTAGCTTGTTGAAACTTGGGAGTTGGCTTTGGAGGAAGGAGGGTAGGGTTTCCTGATTTCTTGTAGTGGGTAAGCCTGGTGGGGCTTAGTTCTTCGTTTTTGAGTTGCTTGAGGGTGTGAAATACCACCTTAAAGTTGTTGGTCAATTTTTGGTGACTTCTTTTGGAGATACAAGTTGCTGTTCGCAGTTTATTTGAGTCATTTTCAAAGGGGTTTGGACTGCCATAGACTCCATTCACATTTGCACGAGAGTTGTTCGCTTGTGGAGCATTTTGGGATTGTTTTTTCGAAGCTACAGCCAGCTACATTTTTTGAGGGTTTTAATCAACACATATTAAAAGAAACGCCTCTTCTAAGAGGCTGCTATCTTTCCTAAAGGGGGCGCCCTTATCCTAGAAGGCTTGCCAATCCGGATTTTGGTGGGAGAAGTTCGTCTTCCAAAAGTTGTGTGCACTTCTTTGGGGGCAGGTAATGTAGCAAGTCACCATTCACAGTGATGTTTGGCTATAAGTTAAAATATGGTTTATGAAATACTTAGTTTTGAATCTAATGAAAACTATATGTTGTAAGCATCTTATTTTGTAATGAAGAAATTATATTTGGCCTCTAAATTGAGCAATGTACTCAAGTTGTTTCAGTAGCTTAGATTATTTGAAGCTTTCATTGTATGCATATGCTCTTTAGTACCATTTTAGTGTTATTAGTAAACAAACTCAGGAGCACAAAGAAGGCAAACACAAACTGAAACAAAATCAAATCTACAAACATAGTGAAAAACGAATCAGCAGAGTGTCGAACCACCACAGTGAATGATTTTAGTTTGTTGAAACTTGGGAGTTGGCTTTGGAGGAAGGAGGCTAGGGTTTCCTGATTTCTTATAGTGGGTTAAGCCTGGTGGGGCTTAGTTCTTCGTTTTTGAACTGTTTGAGGGTGTGAAATACCACCTTAAAGTTGCTGGTCAGTTTTTGGTGGCTTCATTTTGGAGACACAAGTTGCTGTGTGCAGATTTTTTCGAGCATTTTCTAAGAGGGTTTTGGCAGCCATAGTCTCTATTGATGTTTATACAGGAGTTGTTCACTTTTGAGATGTTTTTGGAGCTGTTTTGGAAAGCTACAGCCGACCGCACTTTAATGAGGGTTTGTATCAGCCAAGGAAAAAGAAACGCCTATCTTGAGTGGCTGCCATCTTTCCTAAAGGGAGCACCCTTATCCTAGAAGTCATCCCATGCTAGTTTTTGGTGGGAGAAGTTCGTTATTTGAAATTTGTGTGCACTTCTTTGGGGGCAGGTACTGTAGCAAGTCACTATTCACAGTGCTTGTATGGCTGTAAGTAAAAATTATGGCATAAGATGTATCTTTTAAAATCTGATGTAAACCAACTATTTTATATGATCTATTATGTAATAAAGAAAGCATTTGTGGCTCTTAAATTGAGTAATTACTTCAGTTATTTTCAGTAGATTAGGTTATTAGAAGTTTTTCATTGTTTGCATATGCTTCATGGTACCATTTTAACATAATTGGCAAACAAACTCAAAGCAAGAAAGAAGGAATTAAACTGAAACAAAAATCAGACCTACGAAACACAGTGGAAACGAATCAGCAGAGTGTCGGTACACTACAAGGCAGCAAACCAAAGGAGAGCCATCGTGCAGATTTGAGCAAGGATTAGCAGGATTCCAAGTCGAGCTATTTTAATCCAAGCATGATTAAAATATATCTTTTTCCTTCTTGGTTTAATTCTTATTCTAAGTTTTACTATTGTTTGAAATTGCTTGTGCTATCATTGTGTGCATATTATTGTTATTAGAAAGTATGTGAGTGCATATACAAATGGCTAGATTATCTATGCATAGAGCTACTTTAGAAATACAAAGAGATAAGTTCAATTAAGGAATTTGATGAGCATAATAAGTTAGTTATCTTAAATAACATTTTTAGATTATGATGCAATACATGGTTTTAAGCATTATTTATGAATATATTTGAGAGAAAGAAAGTTTCGTTGGAAGGATAAATCTCTTTACAGCTGTGTGAAACCCAAAGCACCAACTCGTTAGAATAACATAGCAAGACAAGCTAAGTAGGGTTTAATATGATATTATTCAATTAATACAAGTATTGTATTTAAAATGTTTGAATGAGTTTATATTGTTTTTCAACAAGAGGGTTGAACATGTATTAGAAGTAAATACGTCCTCATTATTTTTTGAATGATATTATCTTATATACTTTGACCAAGAGTCTATATTATTACCTATTCATGGTAATTTAACCTTAAAGGGAGGACTTTACATTCTCGACAAAACCCAAGCCATAATGCGAGGAGATTTTAAGGTGCAGAAGCACAGACCCCTCTCAAGTAGAAAATGTTCTCCAGATTGGATATGAACTTATCATATATTTAAACATGTTAATATATGTGTCATATTAAAGGAAAAGATATATGATTGTCTATGTACATGCAAACGTAGGTACCTTATATAAATTATGCAAAGGATAACTTGGAAGGAAACCGTGAAGAATCTGGAGATTGGTCGAATGGTTTATAGTTGAGTTATCATAAATTAAACCATAGCAGCGAAAATCGTTTGGGGAAAAAATCGGCAAACCAAAAAATCAGGATTTTTTGAAAAATCGGGGAAAAAATCGGATTTGAAAAAAAAAATTGTAGAAAAATAGATAAAACCTACTCTTTTTTTTAACATTTTCATGAAATTTTTGAAAATAACGACTAGCGCGAACATATTAGTAACAAAAAAACACGTGTTTTCTGGATTTTTTCACGCTTTTTAGGGTTCCGGATTTTCCACTTTTTTTAATGATTTTTTTGACTTTTAAATCATGATTTAAACGTGATTTTCAACAAGTTTTTTGCAAGGTCAACAGAACCCAAAAAATCGGGATTTTTTGGAGGAAAAAATTGGGAACCTTGCAGATTTATGCTTCTATGAGTTAAACAACTTAATATGTTGACTTATTATTGGACATTACTTTGATTATAAGATTTAATATTGAATCAAATCAAATGATATTTAATGTCATGAATAACCAAATTGGTTATGGCATCCTCGAAAGACAGAGCCATATTAGGTATGACAACAAAGAGTCTGAAACTTAATAAGAAGTAATTTTCAATTCAAGCTTAATACTAGATTATTATACATATGGACATATTGTCAGAGCTTTAGATTGAGACCAGATGTGTCTAGTCAATGACATTGTGTCATCAGTAATAATTAACTATGCATATGATTAAAACTAAGGACTTGAGTAAGAGGCAGTTGCCTAGACCCTAAATGTTGCAAGAATGTAGCTTGTGTACTCTAGTCAGAAGAAGATAACCATTCAAGTTGGTTATCGACTTAGTAAAAAAGAACTTGAATAAGAGGCAGTTGCCAGTCCCAGATTGTTACAAGGACGTAACAGGGTATTCAAGAGATTTGAGTCAAACCTATTTGGTCGATTAATTAAACATTGTGTGTCATTAATTTTGAAAGAGAACTTGTTTATGATAGTTAACCTTGGTGGCAAACCAAGAGAAGAGTTAACCACAGGTCAATAGAGTTTCCAAGTCGAGTAGGGTGGGTGAACTTACGACACCGCTTCTTAGAAAGTGGATTGATTAAATATATCAAAACTTTGGTCAAAGCAAGTGTAAAAAGTCACTGCTTCCACTTTGTCAGTTCACTGTGTTTCGGGTTTGGATAGCTGGTCAGAAGTGTCATGCATGGTTGGAGGGTATCCATAGTTGTAAATTTGTACTTGTTGTGTAAGACACAACACCAAATACTCGGATGTGCATTACTAGAGATTTCCATACCAAACTCTTCGTTGAAGGGTAGGGCCACTTCCAGTTCGGAAGGTTTGCGGGGGACCACTATGTCCATGGTTGGAGGAAAAGTGCTTGGGTGATGCTCTCCCTCTTGGAGATGGCAGCCAAGACTTGTGAAACACAAGAAGTGTGATCCAAATGAGGACACCTTTGTAGGAGTTGAGAAAATACAACACCACAAACCCCGAAGATCACCTGCATGCAAATAACCTGTCACAAAAGAAGAGATGGAGACAAACAAGCAAGGGTTCTCTGAAAACTGAAAATGTATATATCAGAGAGAATGAGAGAATGAATTGATATGAAATACAATGGGATCAATCCTTATAAAAAGGAGATCATGCAAACCTTAATAAAACCCTAATAGGAAAAACCCTAATAGAAGCCCTAATAGGAAAACATTTAATAATTAATATAATTATTAAATGTCACTTTATGCAAACTAACGTGAAATCTTAAGAAGGGAATAAAGGTAACTTAATCAACATAATTAAGTTAAGACCTTTACTCTAACACCCCCCCTTAAGATGAGCAACAAGTGCAGCTACAAACAAATGCAGAAAAGCAAAGGTAACTACAATGCAAGAAGGCAAACATGGGTCTCGGCAACTAGGCCAGATCAGGTACCCAAATACAACCAAATCTCTATAAAATGGAGAAATAGAGAAAACCTCATGGGAAAAAGCTCTACTCCAAAAAGAGAAGAAGAAAGCCAAGAAGAGACATCACTGAAGCAGAAGAAGCTGCAAACAACTGTCGAAAGATGACTGCTATGGTGCTGAAGAACCTCCGCTGAAGATAGGATGATCAGGAACAAGAAGACAATAATCTGCATAAATGCCCATACGACACTACTCGAATCAAATGGCAAACAAAGGCAAACACCCGGAACGAAGATACAGATGGCACAAGAACCAATAGTCTGAAACACTGATCAACTGAGAATGGAAGATTCCTTCCAAGGCGAAACCAAGGAAGCATTAGCACAAATAGTATAATACCCCCCCATAATGGTGAACTGGGAGCCTGACAGATCAACTGAAATAGTGTGAAACACCCTGTAGTGTATGAAGGAGAAGAAACAACATTTGAAAGTGCACAAGAAAGCACCTACAACTGAAAAATGGTGTGCAAAACAAAGCACACATGCATGAGGCTAGAATCATATGATCCACTGTCGTCGTAGAGGGACACTCACCAGACAAGGATGTGATGGCAAAACAAAGGCAAACTACACAACCCCTCATGGCACTTTATAATATCAGTGCGAATACAAAATATGGCACAACCTTATGTGCAAAATCCCCAAAAGATGCATGGACAATAGTGTGGCACTTTATCTCAGTGCGTTTACATAAAAGATAGCTTACAAATGATGCTCAAAATGTCCTTAAAGGACAAAATGCTGGAAATACATGAAGAACAGCCAAAAACGAAGCATCCCATACAAACAAAATGTTTCCAAGAGCAAATATGTCCAGGTAATCCACTAGAATGTGAAAACACAAATAACTGAATAAAATATACCTGGAGTGAAATCTGGAAAAATAGCATGGATGAAACTGAAGAGCTCGGAAATACGGTTCCAACGCCGCTGAGATTGCAAAAAAGGAGAAACTGATCAAAAGTTATGAACTTGAGACTGAAAATAGCCCCTTTGTCTTCAACTGGCTGTAGAATGCACCAACGGAAAAAATATGTGATGAGACCCACACCACTGGAAAAATGAGAAAACCAGCTTTCCGACGATATCTCGTTTGCCAAAAAACGATATCATATGCCCAAGTTATGGCCTCCGAAATAAATCAGCTCCAAAGAGGGAAAAAACCAGTGTTGGGTTAAATTTGACGGTCATACGGCCGTCGCAGAAAAAACATTGTGTTAAATTTGACGACCAAATGGCCGTCACCGTAAAAGTGCGATTGGACTTATTTGGAAAAAAAATGTTTTTTGTAGGCCGCGGCCTGGCAGGTACCACCGTTGGCGGAGTGTCGGACCGCCGGTCGGCAGAAGGCCGCCGACAGTCGACAGTACACCGACCGGCGTACCGCATGGCCTGCAGGCCTACGGATGCAAGTACCTGCAGGTACCCTCGTACCGGGTCGGCAAGCCCTTAAACTACGAAAAATTTTGGCCAAAAATAAAGTGTTTGTTTTTCTTGATTTTTTTTTTTAAATCTAAAAATATATAGGAATTTTCCGAAAAATAAAATGACGGAAAATAAAACGGAAATTTTTTTATCAGCAAATGGACGGCCGTACGGTCGAATTGTAAAAAAAATTTGCCTCAGATTTCGACTTTGTCCAAAAAGGACGAATGGACAGTTGATTTAAGAGTTTTGGACCGCTACGAACGCAATGGCAATGTCCGTTTGAACTGAAAATGCTTCAAAAATGCAGGTGTGCCCTAGATCAAGAAAACAAGCCCTAAACCCTTGAAGCTCCAAGAATCTTCACAACAAGAACAGGAAGTAGCAGGTGTGGAGCTCTGATACCATGTAGGAGTTGAGAAAATACAACACCACAAACCCCGAAGATCACCTGCATGCAAATAACCTGTCACAAAAGAAGAGATGGAGACAAACAAGCAAGGGTTCTCTGAAAACTGAAAATGTATATATCAAAGAGAATGAGAGAATGAATTGATATGAAATACAATGGGATCAATCCTTATAAAAAGGAGATCATGCAAACCCTAATAAAACCCTAATAGGAAAAACCCTAATAGAAGCCCTAATAAAATAACATTTAATAATTAATATAATTATTAAACGTCACATTATGCAAACTAACATGAAATCTTAAGAAAGGAATAAAGGTAACTTAATCAACATAATTAAGTTAAGTCCTTTACTCTAACAACCTTGACCTTGAACTCTTATAAGATATGAAATTGTAAATATGTATGACCATAACTCAATTGTAATATGTATTTGAAAAGATGAGTTTCATTTACTTGGAATTATGTAATGTTATTTCATTTATGCAATGACATCTGAAAATTATTTATGCCATGTGCAATTATGTTATTGAAAAGGAAAAATATCATTTGGAAACTTGAGTTATTCTAAGTTAAAACTTAGGTGAAAACTGTTGAGTAAACTTTGGGTATGTTACAAGTGGACACTACTGTAATTTTTTTCTTTCTGTTTTTCCTACAACCATACAGTAAGCATTGCCCCTCATGAGAATTTGCTAGTAGAGAATACATGTATCCATGATAACTACATTAAGTAAAAATGAGCAATGACCATCAAAGGTATCTAAACAGCCACAAATGTCATATAGCATTATAATTATCTATGTGTATTTTTAACGACTACTACTTCTCATCTTGCTTCAAATATCACATTTCCACAAGTATCATGAGTCTGTAGTTGTACAAGCTGCTACAGATCAAACTTTGGTAATTATCTTCTTGTACGTTTGTATCTGATACATTTTTCTTTTATTAAGGTTATTGATAGATACAATGCCACTTCCATGAATGGCATACAAATCTTATACCAGTGAAAATATTTTGAGGCCAAAAAAATATCAGGCTACTTCAGGGCTACTGGATATTTGATATTTCAGTGAAACTATCTCAGGGTCATTGACAAGCAACACAACACTTTATGCATAAAATTTCTGTGTATATATAAGCAAAACATGAAGAAAAGAGGCAGAACCACCTTTGCTTCACAAACTGTCTCAATTGCTTCAATCACTGCAAGAGAAACAACATATTGAAGAAGTGGCAATACACGACCATTCTCCATTGCTAGGGTAAAGGAAAACATCATGCAGCCCACAGGAGATTCCCACAAATTGTTTACACGACCTGTTCTTGAATTTGGACCATATCAAAAGAAATTACATTCAAATAATAGATCAAAACAGTTAGAATCAATTTACTTAGTTTCTTCCAGTTCAGAATCCATACCTTTGCCCTGAAACTGGGTATCTGCCACACATGCAGTGCCAAGAGGAAAAGCATGGAAGTTTCTGCTCAGGATCAAAAATTAGACTATTTATGATTCAGGAGCATGCATAGTAATACACCAACTTGCCAAACATACATGTTTACAGGCATACCAATCCTTGGTTTATAAATTCTAACTATGTTAGGTTCACATGACAACTGATTTGCAAGGACCATTCACATAACACTACATGATGCATAGCCACAAGGCAAGAAATGTTTATATTGGCATTCATATTTCTCACAGAATAAGCAAGTGCTACACAATAGCCCAAATAAAAACCAAACGTAAGGACAGTCTGGAATACTATACTCACTGAGAAAGCAAGGTGTGAGTCGAAGGCAAACGTGGGGACCAAATAAGAAGCCTTCCAAACTGGCTTGTTGAGAGATTATTCATGTACAAGTCTATGTCAAATAACTCATGATAAGATGTTATGTGTTGCAGAGACCTTGCTGTTATGACTACCTCTGTGTTGGGAAGTTTCAAGCCATTCTCTCGTTTGAATGCTTCAATGTACGCTGACTCAACAGAAGAGTCTGCATGTGCAATCATGAGAGAAATGGAATTTTCTGCATATCACAACATCATGATTGGGGTTATTAATTTTTAGTCCTTTATGAATAAGCGTTATAGGATACAAAACATTTATACGAGAAAAAAACCAATATGGTAATTTGTAGTATCCTCTTTAACAAACTCTTTTCTGAAATCTGGTCTTATATATACAATATTCTTCCAGAAATCATCTAAGTCAAATACAGAAGGTTCTGCATGTGAAATAAGGTGAGAAATATAACTCCCTATGTCACAGAAATTCGTGATAGGGATTATGAAAAAGAATTACAGTGCACAAATCATACATCTATTCAAACAAACCAATACAATAATTTGTAGCAATCTCTTCAACAAACTCTTTCCCAAAATTTGGCCTTAAATATACAATATTTTTGAAATCATATAAGTCAATATGAACATGTGGAGATGGAAATGTAAGAATAAGTTTCCAGAAAGGCAAGTCGCTAAAGTTTCTAGGTATACTAACCAGGATGGCAAGGTATTATACTATTATGGATTGAGACTCCAGACACAATAGCATCTACTTGTGTTTTTTTTAGTAAAACATACCTCATCTAGAGACTTCTTGAGGAAATTCAGCCATAACCAGGATAGCTGAGGCATCCCTTAATCAACACATGGATGGGTGGGGTGTTAACCAGAATGAGACAGCCACATACATCCTGAGCTTTACCCTAACAGCTGGGAACTGAAAATAGATGCCTCTTACCAGATGACGTTGTGGGTAATTCTTCTTGAGTTCAGGTTTACAGAACATTTGGTGATTAACAAGGAGAAAGCAAAGGAACTGAGTTATCTAGCTCAGTTGGACTTCGCATTAAATACATTAATATTTAATTTACAATATAAAAATAACACTGGACTTGGATCTATTATTCTACGTTAAAAGCTAGCGCTAAGCACAAAAAACAAAGTATCATCCCAACGGCTTACCATTTGGGTATACCTTAAATAACCTCTCATTAGAAAAATCAATTCCAGTAAATAAACATTTTGATTAAATTGCTTCCTAAATTAATTGGCATTGATGGTAAAATAAAAGCAATAACTTCTTATGTTCCAAACAAAATGTACAATACACTCCAGGCTACAGTTTAACAGCAAGCATCTAGCATAGAGGGAAAAAATATCAAGCTTATACTACAAAAAAAAAATATTATATTATTAGTTTATTAAAATCACTTTGTTTAAAGTTCTAAAAAGGAAGAACAGACTTTCAAACTCTTACAGTGGACCTTGAGAACCTGAAGCAAACGGAACAAAGAAGAAATGTACATCCACCTGCTGAAGAAACATTTTCACATGGAGATTCATAACTTGATTTCTCCAGTTGTATCTGTCTTCTACTGCATCCTTCTTTCGGAGATGAGGAATCCTCTCCTTGACAGGCTTCTGTATCGCAAGTGCTCTCCAGAAAACCATCATTGGATCCTAAGAGTCCTGAAGCAATGCCATTGCCTCTGTTGCATAAATGCATATCGATTGCAGGTTTCTTTCTAATTTCCATTCTTCTATCACCTTTCCAAAAGCTTTCACAAAGGTTAAACTTCCAAGGCCAAGTGAAGAACAAGGTTGCTGTCTCTTTCCAAACTAATAATGATACAGAAAGTAGAGGGGAAACATGCACAATTTGTGCAGAGACCCTGATCCAGTTAAAACTCAATAACCTATCTCCTCTGCATGAAAGGTTACTCTTGAGAGCCCAGCTGCAGAAAACCAGCAAAAATATTAGTTTTAAACAATCATTGAGTTCTAAAAGACAACTTCACACAAATGCAAAATATATCTTCACATAGAAAAAAAAAACCTTCAATAATCCTAATCTATGTAATAAATAAACCAGGACACAACTCAAGATGTGCCATACAATTGTATGCAGCAAGAGTTGGGTAAGAGGTAAATCATACTATGTGCCATCCACAACTAGAAATCCAATCAGGATCTAGCAAAGAATGGTCTTTGCGATTCCAATAACTTGTATCTAACCAAAAGGTATCACCAAATTAAACAAAAGTAAAAGGGACAACTTATGAGGATCGATATTATATGTTCATCTATATTATGACAGGATATTTTCAATCCCTTGACCTGTGATTCATGATTAATTACAGCATTTATTCCTTAACCCATTGGTGAAGGTGATGGTCAGTGAAGAGATTACCTATATTGCCTCAAACGTAGGATGTCATCCTGCTGCAGAATTGCATATGGAAATGGTCAGGGTGTTGCTTCTGCAACCTCGCTATGCCATGCTGATTTCTGATTTGGAGGGCCATATGCAGCTTGGCCCCAGGCAGTGGATTGTTTTAACTTTTGGCTTATGTTCTGTTTAGGTACTGTGATGGTGACCTCTTGGCCACTTGATTACTTGAAATTTTGGGAGTTTACATCATGGCAGTTTATTGTATTGGGATTAAGAATCTTCTTAACCTGTTAAATATTTTAGATGCAGCAATAGTATAGGTTTTATATTATTATTACTGTTATTATTTTTATTGATTTTTTCAAAATAGTTGGAATAGGTGGAATCTCACAATGGGCTATCTAGTGGTACTTATTTATTGGAGAGTCTTATGCTGCTGCTTGTTGGAAATCTGACAGACTGCTGTAGATTTTTGTTTTATTTCTTAAAATAATGTTTTCGCTTGTTTTTTTTTCAAATTAATAATTTAATTCCCTATAAAATCAAACCGATCTTCTAAACAATATGAGGACAAGAAAATCATGAGATAATAATTAAAAATATCTTCTCTGTCAGGAAAATATGTTAAACATACCATAAACAAATCAGAAACAAACCATCTATTTCTAACAAGAGGACCACAACTTGCCTTGCCCCATCTATTGATACCTTGGGAACAACCGCTTTCAAACCTCATAAATAAGAAATCCAAATTATTGAATATATAACAACATCATGAAATGAATATTCATTATAACATCTAGCTACAAATATTTAATGTCAAAGTTCATAAAAAATATTCTGGGACCAATATAAGTAGCTTCAAAACTCAGTCGTCCTTGGCAATCAGAAACCTAGGAGAATTTGCTAATAGCCTAAAAGTAAGACAAACCATCTCTAGTGATGATAGAGCAATTTGCTGTTGTAATCAGACTAAAACTAACTATATTTTGTAGAAACATCACTACCACCGATGCTTTGAGATTGATGTGTCTACAAAGGAAATGACAATCAACATACCCCAAATAGCTAGCTAATAGCAAATAAACAAATGATAGCAATCAAAATTTGATAAAGGCATCGTTATTTAGCGAAGACTCAAGATGGGTGATGTCATTAAAAATATTCACCTACCACAATATTAATCAACTCACATTTCGTTCAACAAATGTCAAATGCCACAATAAAAGGAGGCAAGTCTTATTTAACACAGATAAAAAGTTTACACAAAATTCTGTTGGCATATTCTAGTTAAAAACTTAAAATATATTAAAGAATAACGCTACTTAATCAAGCTTGTCGAGATGACTTAACAAGAAATGTCAAATCTAATATGTAGATAATTTGCAAAAGGTGAGAAGGGTCATCAATGAAATAAAGCGTTGAATTCTAAAGTCTCCTGGGAAACGCACTGACTCTTAATTGTGAAACATTAAACTTAACTTTGCCAGCAACGAAATCAAACTGGCCCCAAGAGGAAGTATTTTTAGCATTCAAAATTCATTCCCTGGGCTGACACCAAATCAGGTAGAACAAACCCCTTGAAAAGTCTGCTGCGGTAAAACTATTGAACTTTTAATTGTTTGCAGGACTAAAATGATTCCTCTTGCAACTATGGATGGTCCCAAGATCATGGAGATCCCCTGGTCTAGAATTTTTCTGCAGACTAGCGTTGCTTAGGGTATGATTGAACCAAGAGCCTCTGCCAGCCCGAAGTCATAATTATTGATAATCATGAGTTGTGATCTAATGGTGTTGGGAGACACTTGGAGGACCACGCCCCAAGGCTCAAATCTCTCGCACAGTTCACTACAATATGGCAGCCCAGGGAAATATAATGAGATTGTATTTTCTAACGAGCATGGGGTCCATTGAAGCACAATCCTTGTTTACAAATCTTAAGATGGTGGTCCAAGCTTACCCCAGACCATAATTAAAGGCGGTTATAACCTGACGCACAAACGACCAAGAAAAACAAAAGTATCTTCGTCAATTCGTTAGGCCAAAAAGGGCAATGTTTATCAAGGGAACATGCAACTTCATTCTCAAATACAGTGATCAGGAAAATTGGGGAGCAATAAAACCAATGATTAATTGTATTGTGTGAAGAAGGCCCTCAGAAGAATGAAACAATCGAGTGAAGTGAATTACCCACAAAGCAGTGGTGGATCACAAAGTATCAGTCTCTACTATTTGTTGCCAGGACCCAATTTGCACTCAATTTGAAAATATACACTTCAAAAGCAACGGCAATGTAAATATGTTCCTAACTATTCCATTAATTACACGGATGAAAATTGCAGTAAGAAATGCATACCTGGTACAATAGTTTTTCAGCCCCAGCATTGGAAAGAATCCCTAAACTAATTGCTTTGCATGATTGGTTGTTAACATCGATGGAATTCAACAACTCCAACAAACAGAATTGAAAGCAACGTATAAAGAATTTAGATAGTTTGAATTTTGCTTTCATCTCATTCAAACCCAAATTTTGAAAAAAAACAAATTAATTTCGTTTCTTTTAAATGAAAGGCATTATGTTTACCCTTTCTCTATTGTACATACGTCCGACTTGGCATCCAGGACACGTGTCATGTGGAAAATAAAGCCCGAAAGGTTGTAAGATACAGGAACGTTTGGTAGCTTAAGATCGACGTCCTTCGATCTACCCTTGATCATTAGTTGGTAAGCTTTTTTTTTAAGCTTTCAAGTTCAAATAATGTTTGGTAAGCTTTTTTTAAGTTCAAATAATGTTTGAAAAGTTTTTTTTATATTGATCAAAGTTAAATTATAAATGAAGAAAAAAATAGCAGTTCAAAAGGAAATTAGGAAGAAAGGGAGAAACATTTCAAAGAAATACAATGAACGGTCTTAAGAGCAATGAAACAATAATTGATTAACAAACTTAAATGAAGAGCTTCTACTAAAAAACATCCAAACTAAAAAGCAACAACAATAATTACAGTCCAATATAAACATTGTTGACCCAAACATACAACCTACAAGTAATCAACAAGAGAATACTCTTGAAAACTATAGCTAATGCACAAATTATAATTGTAATCTAAATAGACTTTGAAGTTGTTTAGAACATCTAATGTCCTCTTCATGGATCTACAAACAATTGGTGTTTAATCTCCTCCAAAAGCTTGTTGTATTTAGCATCTTCTTTCAACTAAGTACATAAAAAGATAAATTGTAACATGATGTCAAAGTAAAACTTTAGCATTTCTACTTCGTGATGAATAATCTCATTAGAAAACATAGCGAAACATCTAGATTTTTATATATAAAGCAAAATTTTATGTCTCATAGTATCAAAAACCATATTTTTATGAAACCCAATACCCAAAATAGCTTCTTTCCAATCCAACACATGATCAAATATAGCAAGGAAATGATCAAATATAAAATTTCACTTTTTTGTCCCTAAACAATCCCAAAAAATATGTTTTAAACTTTCAACACACTAACAATAAGGACATTTGGATGGCTAAACTTTCAAAGATTTCAATCTATCTCCTAAATGAAGCTTATGGTGTAGGATTTTCCAAGCCAAAATTTGAGCATTTGCCTCTACTTTAGACCTCCAAATTTGAGTGCTCAAATACTTCCACTTCTTTTCTTGAAACCTTGAACTCCATTTTGTGTTAAGTCTTGGATTTAGTTTCATATTTGGAAGGGGTTTAAGATAGATCTTATTTAAAGAGAAACAAAAGAACTAGTATTTATCAAGTCATTGACAATCTTTCAAGATATTACATTGCAAAGGCATACAAAGTTTCATAAAAAGATCCATAGGAACTAATGACTTAATGAAAATCGCAAACCCCTTAGACTTGTTTAAACAATATGCATTTTTGGAGTTTTCTCAGTTAGCCCAATCAAGCGAGTTGAAATCTCAAATATCACCAAACTGATGTACACCCTTTTTTAATAGATAATAAGTTTGTTTAGGAAAAGTAACATCAAGTGGTTGCCCATGGTATTGAACACGTTTGTTCCACCAAATAGAGGAAGACACAAAATTGAAAACATGTTGCAAGGAATCCTTCTTCCAATTTAGAAAATTTGTTTATGTCCCCCAAAAAAATATTATTTGGTTATTGGAATTGTCTCATTTTATAAAAATCAATGTAGTAAAGTACTTTCAATTGGTGTATATTTACATTATCTATGAATAAATCCATTAAATTTCTTAATGTAAGTGGTAATTGTATATAGGAATATCAATTATATATAATAGCTTTATAAAGAGTAAAAGATAAATATTAAATTTAAAGATGGTCATGTAGTTTGATATGTACTATCCAAATTTTAGAAAGACTATATCACATAAAAGGGGGATATTTTGGACAAGCTATCAAAAATATACAATTAATTTATGATTGTTAGTAAATGGATTGGCCCTTATTAAAATACATCATTTGTCAACTTCATAGCCCAGAAAATAAGGTCAATGTTACTAATAGCAAGGAAAGATGACAATTTCATTTGTGGCGTTCCTCAAAAATTTTATAGAGGTGCAGCTCCCTCAAAGGTTACAACTAACCATTTCAAAATACAATTTTAACTAGAAAACGGGAAAGGTGAACTAACACTGATCCATAAATATGACATCAATGCGACGAACTGAAGAACTATTAGCTTCCTCGCACAAAGACCAGAAATACCAATAGCGAACAAAATAGGTTTTTAAAGAACTGATTTTAATTTTTAAAGAGCAAATATAACATCATGGGCTTATCATTCACAAAGGATAAAACCCCAAATATTGTTCCAACCAACAGACTAGACCAATATAAATATCACATTCACGATCCAGAGTTTACAAACAATGAATAATTTGAAATTAAAATTCAGTTCATAATGTTCCTCCTTCATTCCATTACATCATAATGCAATCTGGAAAAAGAATTCAGACCCTTTCTAAGTCTTAAGATCACAAGTTTATAGTTCCCTAGTCTTGGATCTTCGTCATTAATGTAACTAAGGGAGAGGACTCGATGGTGGGTAGGGTAACTTTGAGCAAGGGGTCCACGTCATCAACATCTGAGTCGGCATAATTTTTTTTTTTTCACGTCCCTTGACCTTCAAGCTGGCAATCTCCAATTTTCTTTTGGGGGAAATTTGAGCACGTTTTCTGATGTTTTGGGGGGCGCTTTCCAAAACCTGCCAAAAATGTCTAAAAATTTGGTGTATACTTATCATGGATATTTGTATGACCGATGGTTATTTGGTGCCACGCTAATACTAGCTCATTACACTCCTAGTAAATGCGCATTAACTGCCACCCATTCCTCCATTGTCGGTCTTAACGCCTACCACCTTGGCATGCATTTCATTTGCTTGGTCTTGCTTTGGGTTCACGAAATATCCATTGATGAACACTTTATTCATTTTGAGAGGTTGCATTCAAAACCAGCTCTGGTTAGGATGGACATCGACGATGGTGAGGCCATGGGCGAATGGTGGTGATGCATTTTTTGAGCTTTTTGTGTTTTTCAACACCACATTCAGATTAAGGAAACTATTTAACTTATTTCTACATAGGTGAGGTTGTGTTCCAACCTCACATAGGTAGTAACTATGCATTGTAAGATTTTTCTAGTTTCTTCTTACAATTTTTTGTCTTTTAAATAGCTTCCGTCAAGTTGTAATAATTTCCTCGTCTAATGAAGCTTTGTTGCAGCTTATTTATGGTCGCTTCTGTGTATATATATCTATATAGCGATATATATATACATGTATATGTATATATACATATACATATCTGTATACAAATATATACACACAAGAACGACAAGAAAAATTATTTTTCCAGCAATAATGCACCTATATGATGGCCAATTGTGTGCATATGTGAGTATACAGATATATATGCATATATAAGGCCGACTATGTGTATACACAAATATATATGAATGTATATGTATATATATGCATATATCTGTGTATACACACATAAATGGCGAGCAAATGTAAATTTGTAGCAATAATGCAGCTATATTATGGTGAACTATGTGTATATGTGAGTATACAGATATATTTATGCATATATATGGCCGACTATGTGTATATGTGTGTATACATAGATATATATGCATATAAATATATATATATATATATATATATATATGTGTATACACACATATACACATAGTCCGCCATAATATAGTCTTTTGTTTTCATTTTATACCTCTGTAATTTGTATATGTATAGTGGTAGTATTGGAGGTTATTCTACTCTTCACTATGAATAGATTCTTGTAGGTAAAATATGGTTGACTATGTATATATTCAAATAAATACACACACACACACACACACATATGTGTGTGTGTGTACATATATACACACAGTTGGTCATTTACTATTGGTTAAGGGTTTGTTGCACCTATATTTTTTATCGACTGTGTATATACATAGACATACCATTCATGGGTTTGTACAACTTGACTGTTAAGGGTTTCGTGCACCTATGTTTTTGCCGACTGTTTCCACCGTTGTTGTGTACCCCTCGCTCAAGAATTCCTGACGCCTATCATCTACTCTTCCCTGTCCATCATCTATGCCTACATGGTGGAGTTTTGGGGAATAGTTCATATCCATTTATAGGATTTTCGTAGTCAATTTACTAATCATTTTAGTTTTTTAATTGATTAATCATTTATAGGATTTTCCAAGTCAAATTAGTAATCATTTTAGTTTTTTAATTGAGTAAACATTTTAATATTATTAATAACATATATTTATATAATATTGATCAACTTAATATTATAATAAACATTAAAATATTATGTATGTACGTATACACACATACATACATACATAATTATTTATGTATGTATGTGTGTGTATATGATACATACACATACATACTTACATATTATGTCATTTGTATATATGTATGTATAGTAGACACACATGCATACATAGTACCACAATATGTTTGTATGTTTGTATACTATACATACATACATGTATGGAAATATGTCAGTTAATATACATACATACATACATAGTTTATACACACATACATACATGTATGTGTGTATACTATACATAGATACAATAATACATATGGCAGTTCATATCTATGGTTGTATGAAGGTCATCCAGTTAGCCATACTAAGGCATTTATATGTAACACACATACATTACTTTACTATGATGAATGTATGTATTTGTTGAAACCAATCACACATACATACATACATACTTTGTCCAAAAAGATAGGTGCATGTCACCCTCAACTATGGAGTGTATGATAATGTTCTAATACTGCCATTAAATATATAAAAGTTGCAGGTTTACAAATACATATGGCAGATATATAGAAATTGATGTTTCGTATAGCCTTGTTCATTTACATTTATATGAATTCGATGCATAATTTTATTTATATTCAATTACATTCACAAGTGTGAAAAAGTTTGATTTATAATTTATATTGTTTGATTTCTATCAATTAGCATTGGGGAAGTGATATTTAAACATGCATTTCTTTTCTCATTGCAAAAATTCCCTTGTTCATTTGGAATCAACTCAATTAGATGCATGGTTAGTTTTTTCATCTATTACACTCAATTCTCCCTAAAGAATTGTTGAATACAAACACAATTAACAATAGTCATATGTATGGTTTGTTTTTTCTTCAACTCTATTAGATGCATTGTTAGTTTGTTCTTTAATTACCATATAATGTTGCATGTGTGTGTGTGTGTATATATATGTACATATGTATATGTATGTACATATGCATAGTTTTTTTAAGGGAAATGGACCGTTGGTGGGTAGGGAAATGTTGATAGTATTTGCTATGGATTGCTTATTTCATCCTTTGCAATCAACTCTATTAGATGCATGGTTAGTTTTCTCTTCAATCACACTCACTCTTACAAGTATGAAATTGTTGTTTCAGTTTGTGTCTTTCAATTATTTATAAGAGTATGTTTTCTTGATGTCATACTATAACATGCAATTTTTGTTTCATTGCAAACATGCCCTTCATCACCTCAAGATATAAGAGTTACAATTGTGGACATATGTTGAAAGAAGTCTAATATGCCCAATATATACCAAGCTACTATTCAAGATGGCATGAATGGTTTCTTTGTATATCTTGAACAAATAAGACTTCTTCCAATTTATATCCCTTTTAATCTAATTACAAAATAAGGGCTCATTCCTATTAACTTAAGACACCTCAATCTTACATGTATAACATAAGACCCTTGTTCATTTGCAATCAACTCAACCTACATTTTTAATTGCATTGCACAAAGACCCTTTTTCATTTCCAATCACCGGAATTAGATGCATGGTTAGTTTGTTCATCGGTTACACTCAATCTTACATGTATGAATTTGTTCTTACACTTTGTATCATTGTTTGAGATGTATATGTATATGCATGCATATGCATATGTATATGTATATGTATATGTATATGTATATGTATATGTATATGCATATGCATTGTATACATATATGCATACATATACATATGCAATTGTATATATATATGCATATGTACATGTATATGTATATATGCATATGCAAAAAAAAAAGTTGTTTTAGATGCAGAGTGGAGCGAATGGAAGGAATGATGCATAAGCATAAGCAACAGCAGCAGCAGCATTACACTCTCCATAAAAAATGCATTGTACCTTCCATTCATTACACTCTCTATCCAAAATGCATTACAGATGCATATATATATTTACATATACATATGAATATGCATATATATATTTATATATACATATGAATATGCATATATATATATATATATATATATATATATATATATATATATATATATATATATATATATATATATGCATATACATATAAGCATATGTGCATTCAACCTAATTAGATGTATGATTTGTTTGTTGTTCAATTAAAGTGGTTGTAAATATCGGCCCATCTCCCTTACAACTAACTATGATGATTGTTGACTCCTACTTATGTTATAACTATTTCTCAAACAGATACTGAAATATAACTTCATACAGCATTATCAAATTTATATATAACTTCAAACAACACTATGGTATAGATGCATGGTTAGTTTGTTTATCAATTACACTCAATCTTACATGTCTGAATTTGTTATTACACTTTGTATCATTGTTTGATTTATGCCAATTATAATTGGGGATGTGATAGTATAACATGCATTTTTTCATTCCTTGCACAAAGAGCCTTGTTCATTTGCAATCAACTCAAATAGATGCATGGTTAGTTTTTACACCAATTGCACTCAATCTTACATGTTTGAATTTGTTGTTACTGTTACCAGATTTTACTTACAGCTCAATCAAGTAGAGCTTGTTGATTTTAAACGGAGAAAAGGGTACATTTTTAATCTTTCTTTCATTACATTCAATTGCATAAATGAAATAATCTAAAATATTACATTTTATAAATTACTACATCCATACATATGCATGTAACAGAAGAAGGATTTACACAAGTCTTTTTCTGAACAAGAATAGTAATCTTTATTGGATGTAGAAATGTACATTGTCTCACACAAGTCATGAGACGGACCTTACTTGATTCAATGCAAATGAAGAAAAGCATATACATGGATAAGTAACAGATGAAAGTAAATGTGCATGTAAAGAGAGTAACTAGTCATTGCCTGAGAATGACCAGTTTTGATTGTGTCATCTTGTCTTGTTGCTGCCTCGAGTTGCTTGTGCCCTTCCTAGCTCTGTACTAGCTTTGTATGGCTCCTAGTCCTGCATCTGGAAAAACCAATGGTATTAGAGCATGCTCTAAGCAATGAAAGGTTTCAAACTATACATGAACAAACACCTATGCACATATATATTGATCTTCAAATGTATTAAACAAGTAATGCATACTTTAGGTGTCCTGGAGAACCATCAAGTCATCAAACACACCTAAAACATGCACATGTTTTTTCTAACTTGTTTGCTTCATGTGCAGATATAGGAAATGTTATGTTGTTGTTTTAATTAATTCAATGTCAGCATGTGGGTTAAATATGGCTCTCACAAGGGTTGAATTCAACATGATTGTAGTTGCCTCGACCAGATACTTATCATTCATATTAGTGAATTGAGGAATTCATTATTACAAACAATCAATATTTGTTCAATACAACTTCAATGAGTAAAATAAATGATGATGGACTAATGGAGGATCCAAGTTCACAACAATGAATTACAAGATCAAAGACATAAAGTTCCAACAGTTATATAACATAATGAGCTGTCACAAGTTTTTAATACAGTCATGATATTAAATTTTCCCTTTGTCATTACGACAATCATAAAATCTAGGCACAAAGACATTGGAGCTTTCATAATTAGGGTAATGTACAATTTCATGAAACAAGTATGAAAATGACAGATATAAGAGTTTCAAATGACAGTTCACAAATGATCCTTCACAAATGACAGTTCACAAATGATCCTTCACAAATGACAACCTATTCAATATCCATGAAGGAAGGTGGGGAGTCAATCCTCAAACATGGTGGCAGTCATAAAGTGTGATATGACTATGTTGATATTTATTTTGTCTTGAAAAGTATTGTGGGGTTATGTGTTGAGCAGTCCTAAAGAGGATTTGTAGTGAAAGGATAAGTATTCTTAATAGTGACAGTTGCACAAAGATAACATCATTAACAATAAAGACACACAACTAGTGATATTGTTTTGGCAAATTCATATGGAACAAGAGAAATCACATCCATAAAGGATGGCTCAAAGTGCAAAATGATAGTTATGGAAGTAGTTTCATATGATAAGCAGAAAGAGAGTGACAAAGTTTTCATCCAAGGGTAGTTTCTTTCATAAAAGACATTGCCAGTGAGAGAAAATTCAGTCACAGGCACTAAGCACATATTGAAGACAATAAAACTTAATACATTATAGATTTAGCAAAAGGATAGCAGGTTACTATCACTACATAAATGACAAGGAACTCTCACAATCTTACTCTATGTAGCATAAAAAAGACATTGAATCAATAGCAGTTTTGTGTTACATAATTAATATTATAATGACAGAGCCATAAGAGGAACACCATTGTGATAGTGTCTTTGCATGAAAATTCAAGAGTTAACAGTAAAGATTGAAACAGTTAACTATCAGGAACTCATAATAGTCATACCCTCAAATAAACATAAGGCAGAGTTTGTGGTTCAGTCTTTTGGGGAGTAGTACAACAATATCAGACTATGTAACTAGCCTCATAAGGTAGATAGCATGGAAATGCATGGTGGCAGCATAGGGTCATGTCTCAAAGTTTGAGAGTCATCATCTAAAAGGGAATGACACTATATAATAAGTAATCATCATAATCATTATGGCAGTGGAGTTTAAAGAGGCATTTTAAGCAAAACATGGGTATTTTAAGTAGTCAAGTAGTCCATAAACAACTAAAGAGGATAATCAATATCAAGTAAAGGGACTACAACTTTTGTTGCACAGGCCATTAAAGAGGAAAAAATCCATGTTACACTTGTTAGTTTTATGATTAGATAATTCAATACTGAAAGTAATAAAAAAAAATGCAGCACATAAGACAATAGACACAACAAGATACCTTGGGAAAACCCTCTTAACTCGAGGGGAAAAACCCAACAAATATATCTCTCATATATTTAGGAATAAGACCATAAGTCTACTTACAACTTGGGCCCAACACAAGGCTGAATTTGATACAATAAATAATAGCACCTCTCCTAGATGCGAATATACAACATGAATGTATTTCCCTTTGAAATTGATCTGCTACTACAAAATAATGATTTTCTACTCAAGATGTTCATTTGTTGCACAAGTTCGAACTTCTTCAAGGAATGAGAATATGATGAATGAACTTGAATAATGAACAATGAAGCGCCATCGAGTATATATACTAAGTGAAGAGGAGGACGTGACCCTTCAAAACAAGTCGACCCACATAGAGGAATGCGACCCTTCATAAAATCACATCCCAATGAAAAATTATGTCTCTTTTTAAATCGCGTCCAAGGAGCATGAGGTCGGCTTTATCAAAAATTACATCTCTTTATTAATTTGTGTCTCTTCAATGATTAAATATAATTGACATAAATCATGCCTCTTCATCAAATCAAAATCTCTAAAAATTAAATAGCCATAGGCTATTATTTAATTTATCATCATGTAAGGAGATTGGCTAGAAGGATACGCCTGACGTTGTTATGAACATCAACACTCCCTCTCAGCTAGGAAGGATACTTCTAGTTGCATAAGACATGCCACCTCATCGTGATGTCAAACACCATGGCTACACCCATGTGTGGAACAGAGCTTATCACTTCATCGTGATAACATATCACCTCATCATGATATCAACCATCATGGCTACACCCATGTATAGTATGTACAAGTGCTCATCACTCTACATGATATTTTCACCTCATTGTGACATTCACCATGGCTCTCTTAGAGGGTGAAAACACAAGTACAAGAAAATCATCACAGACTCTCTCATGTGATGTTGTCATGGAGTCGCACACATGACATCCACCATGGCCCTCCCAGAGGGTGGAAACAAGGGCTTTCACCTCAAATCTCAAAGAGAAATGCATTAACAAGGGCTTACACCTCAAATCTCTCTCAAAGAGAAATGCATTAAAGAGGATCACTGATACTGAGACTCCTTCTCAGCTAGGGCTTGATTCTCCACCATACTAAGCTTATATCAAAAGTACACAAACTTTATCCTGGAGAGTGGCTTGGTGAGAATGTCTGTCGTTTGCTCATCAGTGTTGATATACCTAAAATTAATTGCTTTCCTCAATACCATATCCCTGATATAATGGTATTTGATATCAACATGTTTAGTTTTGTCATAAAACATAGGATTGATAGAAGGCTTCACATGGCTCTGGTTATCACAATGAATGATAGTAGGCTCCATTGATTGTCCAAACAATCCTATAAGGAGATTACGAAGCCACACTGCTTTTCGAGCTACCACACAAGTTGCACTCCTTAAGCTTTTGAAAGTTGGTTTCCATGGATTTGCAATCCATCAGACCAAATCTCTTCAATATGGAAATCTTGACTCGAAATAATCCCATCTGACTTCTACCAAGCATTTTTCTTCAGATTCAGTAGATTCTACAGAGATTCAAGGTTGTCCTCATCGACCTCATCCCAGATCACACTATTCTGAATAGGTTTGCAGAGCTACCAATATCAAATCCAGATGACTGTTTTGTGCAATTCTTATCTCAACAGCTGAAGAGGTCTTTCAAGGATTTACCAATTGGCCTTTCAATACTGCAACATTCACTTCTTCTCAGTGAGTCACATAGCTCCCTCTTGATCCTTGCCTCAAATATTGCAAAGAAGACTTCTAGAAGTGAACTCCCTCTAGCCACCAACTCAGTCCCATGGTTGCAAGTTGTGACTTCACGCTTGATCATTTCTTTGGTCGACATGACTTCCTCACAAGATGCCTCAAGATTTTCATAACTAAGCAATCTCTCATCACCTTCTTGCTCCTAGATTTGTCCTGGAAGAATTTTAGAGAGATATTACAAACAATTTATCCAAAGCAATACCAAGATTAGAATCATACAAGGTTCACTATCTTAGGTTATAGCATGAATGCATAAGAATTTATGAACAATATTAAAACATGAATAAATAAATCAACCTATAAGAGAAATATATCAGAAGATCATAATGAAGGGATAAAGAAACTTTTATTTATTGAATTCTGATATAACTCTTTCTTCCATCTTTTACTCCTCTTGAGAGTGCTAAACTCAACACAACAAAAGATAATTTGCACAACTATAGATTTCTTGAATGCATTATGAAGTTAGCATATTTAGCATAGAACCAGGCCCCTCAAGGTACCATCACAGTTCATGCACAAGAGAATGGTATCAAAGTGATCATCCTATCACAATGAAAAAATAGTTCTCTTTTTCATCTCAGAGTCACACTTAAAGACCTACACAACTGACATGAAACAGTTTGAAATGAAATAATGGTAACTTCAAGGATCTTATGTTAGAGATCACCTATTCAAAAGAAACCATGACCTTTTACAAATCACAATAAAAATTATTGCAGATCTGCACAACTCAACAGACTGAATTTTACCCTAGATTTCAAAAGTATAAACAAAAAGAATACTTATCTTGATCTGCCTTCAAGGAAATAATTTATAGATTAAGAATCTTTTTGAATTCTTCCAATTGATAGGCCACGACATCTTCAGGAGATATGTTGCAGGCATATATACCTTCTCAATTCTCCATCTATCGGCCTTTTCAAATATAACTTGATTAAATTTGACTGTGAGAACTTATGCGCCAAGGATGATGAAAACTTCAATGAGATTGAATACTTCCCCCACCCAGCAAGGATGAGCCCTGACACATCCTACGAAGCTGAAATTTCATGAAGGCAACATGAATATCATTCTAGAAGGCACAAGCTCAAAATCGGGATATTAGAATGCCCGAAACCCAAACTATTCTCCATCGATGGTCTAGAAAATCTTAGCGGCAAGAATCTTATCTACGACAAGCTCCTTGCTAATCCTGTTACCCTGGGAAAACCCTCCTAACTCGAGGGGAAAAACCCAACAAATATATCTCTCATATATTTAGGAATAAGAGCAGAAGTCTATTTACAATGCAGGCCCAACACAAGGCTGAATTTGATACAATAAATAATAGCACCTCTCCTAGATGTGAATATACAACATGAATTTATTTCCATTTGAAATCGATCTATTTCACAAGTGTGAACTTCTTCAAGGAATGTGAATATGATGAATGAACTTGAATAATGAACAATGAAGTGCCATCGAGTATATATACTAAGTGAAGAGGAGGACGTGACCCTTCAAAACAAGTCGACACACATAGAGGAATCAGACCCTTCATAAAATCACATCCCAATGAAGAAGTATGTCTCTTTGTAAATCACGTCCAAGGAGCATGAGGTCAACCTTATCAAATATTACATCTCTTCATTAATTTGTGCCTCTTCAATGATTAAATATAATTGACATAAATCGTGCCTCTTCATCAAATCAGAATCTCTATAAATTAAATAGTCATAGGCTATAATTTAATTTATCATCATGCAAGGAGATTGGCTGAAAGGATACGCCTAACATTGTTATGAACATCAACAACACTCATGTTTTTTTTTCTCCCAAAAGGGTATCAACAAGGAAATTGAAAGGTGGACAGTGCTAAAGACCATTCATAATATTATAGAAAATGACATACCTATATACAGATAATGGATATGCAAGGCACCCAGAGACTTTAGAGTTATCAAAGGGGAAGATCATTGTACGTAGTAGTCATTGTACACTAGAGAAATAGTGATATGAGGAAATCCATCTCAAAGCTTTGGACAGTAATGAGAATGGAGATAATAGTGAGCTCTTTCCATTGCCAAAAACTTGTAAAATTGAAACCCTCATTATACCTGGAAATGGAGGACATGGATTTTGAAAAACCCAAATGGTTTTCTTACGGAATAGCCATAAAGATGATGGAGGAGCCTTTTATTTACAAATGAAAACATGAAACATTACCATCATTTCTCTTCAAGAGAAAAATGTTTTCTTCGTGCTAAGATGAACACATACAGAAAGACAAGAGGAGGGTTCTAGAGTGAAAAGAGAAAAAGTGATTATTATCATAGTAAAAATGAAAATACCCATATTTTTAAATCAACTGAAATGCATTAGCCTATGGAGAGGTCAAACCCTCGGCCATGATGTGGGTCAAAGCCCTCAAATACTTGTAAGGAGAAAAAAATGAAGATTTAAGCCATTTAATTGAGGCCACGCTCAAAGTAAAATCTCAAAGTCAAAAAAGACAGGGGGAAACAAGTTACTTACAAAATGAGCAGAGGTTCTTATGTAGTTGCAAGAAGTGTGAATCCAACTCAGGAACAGGTGTTAGTTACCTATGGAGGCAAAAGTGAATACAAAGTTTTTTTTTACAAGCAAGCTCTCAAATTCATGTAGGAGTAGGTATGGCCGCAGCCATAAGAGTAGATGACACTCTGTATTTTGCAAATAATAGAGTAGCATATAAAGGAAATACCATTTTCTTCAATAAAAATGCATGAATTGACGGAAGAAAGCAATGAGGTATAATATACTCTTGTTTTTGTAAAGATGGCACGGTTTCAAGCATTTACCTCGAGCTTTTCTTTGTTGTTTTGCTCAGAAAGTCTACATCAGGATCTCCATGAATGAAGCTTGAAGTAAACCCCATGGTGGCCAGAAGAAAACAATAGAAAAATGGACATTCAGAATGAGTGAGGAAATCTACATAGGTTGCAGCCATAGAAGGCCAATATGAGCAAAAATAGAAGTAATTTCTCAAAATTTCTTCAAAAAAATTACTTACTAGTATGCCTCTATGGAGAAAACAATAGTTTCTGTGAGAAATTTCTCCTGTAAGTTGCAAAAAACCCATAGTAGGAGCGTATGGCAGAGAAAGGAAACCCTGGTGGCAGCGTAGCTTCTTCAAGAAGCTTCTTACAAAATGAATAAATGGAGCTACTTTCTTTTTGTTTAGGGTTTGATACCCTAATACACATGGTCGATGAGATTGGCACTTTGCCATTTTATTTTATTAAATCAAATGAACAACTAATGCCTCGTAGATTTTGTCTTCATACCTTGTGTATTTCATACACTTTATGGCTTAGCAACATGGGTTTTGATTTGGGTATGACTAAGTCATATTTCTTTTGACTTAGTAAAATCCTCTTATTTTTGTACATAGCCAATACATGGAGGGTTTATATTTATTTTTGCATTCATTATATGATGTGTAATATTTACCTAAGTGATTATTCATAAATCACTTAGGAGCATATGTGAATATGACTAATTCATAAGGAGGGATGGAGATATGAATGGCTTTTATGTGCATGCTAGAATATTGGAGATTGTTTTCATTTATTAGCTTTGGAGGGTATCTTGGGAGGTTGAACTAGCTTGCAAACATGTGTCACGAATGTTGGAGCTATCTTTGATTCATTTCTGAGTTTTGGAGGGAATCTTGGAATTTTTAAGTTGTCATCATGTTTGCATGGTCAAACTTGACCATTTCAACATTTTTGAGCTCTTTTGGATGAGATCTAGGGGCTAGATTTTAGGCATGATGGTTGCATCCGACCCAAGGAGGTTGAAGAATCCTTGTTTGGTGGAGATTTTATACTTAGTATCTTTTTCTACTCATTATGGAGTTAGTTCTTGAGTTGTACTTTTTTTCCTTGTGACTTTTACAGTCCTTTGTCAGACTTTACATATTTTTGTAACTCATTTTTTACATGAATTCGGAAAGGACCTTGAATATCAATACTTGAAGCTTTTTGCCCTCTTATTCTTGCAGAGTTGTGTGTTATCAAAGTGATTCATAAAATCACATGTGAGGTATTTTAACCTCCTTGTAATTTTGTCTCACATTTTATGCCTTTTTTGCAAAAAAATAAATTGAGATTGTGAAAATAACCTTTCCCTTCTAAAAGATAAGTGAATTTTAGCCTTTTTTAAAAATATTTATGCATAAAACTTATTGAAATAAGTTGTGTAAGTGTTTTGTTTCATTCATTGAAAAGCAAGTGTCTATCCTCTGAAGTTTTCAAGTCTTTATCAGTTATGTGTATCACCATAGGAAGTACTATCTACCACTTATAGTTTTATTCATTTTTAGCAAATCCTTCTCCCATTTCCTTACGAAAGATCAGTAGTTTAGGTGATATCCAAGCTAGGAAGTTGGCCTTCTCCAGAGGTTCTTTTCCATTTTTAGGTGACCCACAGCCTGGAAAAGTTCCCATGTTCCTCTAAAGTATCAAGTTCTGAAACTTGATAAGGGTGCAACTTTATGAGACAACAGTTACACTTTGTATCAATGTTTGGGTTTTGTCAATTATAATTGGCGATGTGATAGTATAACATGCATTTTTTCTTTCCTTGCACAAAGAGCCTTGTTCATTTGAAATCAACTCAAATAGATGCATGGTTAGTTTGTACATCAATTACACTCAATCTTACATGTCTGAATTTGTTGTTACACTTTGTATCATTGTTTGATTTATGTCAATTATAATTGGGGATGTGATAGTATAACATGCATTTTTTCTTTCCTTGCACAAAGAGCCTTGTTCATTTGCAATCAACTCAAATAGATGCATGGTTAGTTTGTACATCAATTAAACTCAGTCTTACATGTCTCAATTTGTTGCTACACTTTGTATCATTGTTTTATAATTGGGGATGTGATAGTATAACATGTATTTTTTCTTTCCTTGCACAAAGAGCCTTGTTCATTTGAAATCAACTCAAATAGATGCATGGTTAGTTTGTACATAAATTACACTCAATCTTACATGTCTCAATTTGTTGTTACACTTTATATCATTGTTTTATTTGTGTCAATTATAATTGGGGATGTGATAGTATAACATGCATTTTTTTATTCCTTGCGCAAACACCCTTGGTCATTTGCAATCAACTCAAATAGATGCATTCTTAGTTTGTTCATCAATTACACTCAATCTTACATGTCTCAATTTTTTGTTACACTTTGTATCATTGTTTGATATGTATATGTATATGTATATGTATATGCATATGTATATGCATATTCATATTTCTATATGTATATGGATATGAAGTTATATATACATTTGATAATGTTGTATAAGAAAGTGTTATGTTGTATGAAGTTATATTTCAGTATGTTATTTGATAAATGGTATTACATAAGTAGGAGTCAACATATGCATATGCATATTCATATATGTTGCATATGCATGTGATGCTTATTTATATGGATATGAAGTTATATCTACATTTGATAATGTTGTATAAGAAAGTGTTATGTTGTATGAAGTTATATTTCAGTATGTTGTTTGATTAATGGTATTAACATAAGTAGGAGTCAACATATGCATATGTATGTGCATAAACATATGCATATATGTATATGCATATATATGTATATGTTGACTCCTACTTATGTTCATACCATTTATCAAACATACTAAAAATTTTGAATTTATATATAACTTCAAACAACACTATGATATAAATATTTCCAGCCCTTTTTGATACAACATACTGAAACTTATAAATAACATCAAACAACAGTATGATACAACATTATAATACATATATGTGCACAGTTAGATAGATACATATGTTTCCTATAGCCTAGTTCATTTTCATTCAACTTAATTACATGTATAGATAGAGAAGTTTCCTATAGTTGTGTATGTTAATATATATATATACAGAAAACTATTATAGAGATAGATACATACATACGTTTCCTATAGGCTTATTCATTTACATTCCACATAATTAGATGTATACCTTGTTGGCTAATCAATTACAATAACTCAAACAGTCGGTGGAAGTAACATGATGGAACATGTTGTTTCTATTCAATTCATACTGTTGTTCCAAGTTACAAACATTCAAAACAAAAAATTTCAAACATCATTTCAAATCCATCAAAACCTTCAAAAAAAAATAGTTGCAACTAAACATTCAAATCAATCAAAAAAGCTAGGAAAACTAAAATTTGATGTCATGTTATCTTGTGAGTTGGATGTGGCCTATGATGAAGAAGGACTCCAATATTGAATAGGTTGGATTACGCTTGGGGTAGGTGAGGGTTGGTTTGACTTTGAACAAGGACTCCAACTCTGAAATGGTTGGGAAATGGCAGGGCTAGGTGACCATGTACAGGACTGTGAAAGTGAAGGGCTCCAAGTTTGAAATGTTTGGTTGCTAGTTTGGGTAGGTGATGGACAACATTGGGGGCATTGTATAGAAATTAAATCTATGAATATCCTATGTCAATCAAGCAAGGGATTTAAAGGGTTTTTGAGTCACCTCTCCCTTGCAGTATTTGCTCATGCCTTCTCCAAATCTTTTTCCCTTTTTACAGCTTCCTTTTCTCTCCTTTGCTCCTCCCTTTTTTTGTCCTTCTCCTTCTTTTGTAGCTCCTTTTCAGCCTTTTCTGCTATTTGTTGCTTTTCCTTTTCAATTCTCATAAGATCCTTCACCTTCAATTCTACAATCCTTTTTATCTTGTGCTCTGCAAGTTGTTGCTTCTTCCTCAATTTTAGTTCTTCTAGTTCCTTTTTTTCCCTCTTGCTCACTTAGCAGGGCCATGTAGTCATCGATAGTTAGGATTTGGGGTCCTCTTTCAAATTTGATCCCATGGTTGACTACCTTATTAGTCTTGTATTTCACTACATGAACTGGTAGCTTCAAGAATTGTGAGATGCATGAAGTTGGCTGGCCTCCCAATGGCTCAATCAAATCAACATTATTTGTTTGTGGCACCTCAATATTTATAGCATCCAATCCAACTCCTAAAATTCTCACTGTCACTCTCTCCCCAATCAGCATAGAAATGTACTAACATATTTGGACCCATGTTGTGCAGTGGAGATGGAATTGTAAGACTTTGGTCTTCCTCCACATGCATATCTATACCAAGATTAGCAGCCCCATCTAACAGCCAAGAGGGCTGCTCGGGTGGACTTGGTAGGGAGATAAATATGTCTCCCTGACTATTTTGGTCTCTCAATACTGCTGCTTCAAGTGGTTCTTTGGAATCTGAAACAACAAATTCAAACATGTAAGTTTTAGAGTAATTGAAGAACAAACTAACCATGCTTAAAATTGACTTGATTGGAAAAAAATATGGGTAATTACAGAACATACTAACCATGCATCCCATTTTTATATTCTCCAACTTCTATAGTTCCATCATTACACTCACCCTCATTTACTGCCAAACCATTGTTGGATAGGCTTAGAATGTTTGCATCAATTGATGCTTCCTTGGGGACAACAAACTGGAAAGTCTCGCTAACCCTCATGTCCTTCTCCAAAGAATTTAGATCAAAGGGCCAAATACATGTCCTCTTGAAGCTAGTCATTATGTTTGAAACAGTCAATGACTTTTGAAAAGCTAGGCTACCAAGTGTAGCCAATTCCGCCCTTCTTATCTCCAAATTTGGATGTCGAATACTCCAAGTTGTTCTTTCCTTTTTGAAGTTAGACTTGAAAGATGAGAAAACACTCACATCAAGAGGCTGCAACTTGTGTGATGTGTGGGTCGGTAGGGTGAGAAAGTCACTTCCAAGCTCCCTTGCTTGGGTAATGGTAGAGAAGGCTACATGGTTACCATGGCCATCAAATATCAAGAGGTGTCTATGGTTGGGCGAGCAACCCCCAAGTACTTGCATAGAAAATAACTTGAGCCATTTGATAAAAATATCTTTGGTCATCCATGCATGAGGTTGAACAGCCATCAATTCCCCTGCCTCACATTTGGCTATGTAGTTTTGCACTCTTTTTTTTGCTTTTGAATAAATAAAAACGTAGAAGTTTCTAACCTCCAGCATTGACACACGCTAGAATAGTGATCTACTCTCGACTCTTTGGGATAATGTAAGCAACACTTATGTTGCCTTTGTTGGCAAGCACCTTCATATTTCTATTTTGGCTAGCTTGCAGCCTTGTCTCATCATAGTTCCAAATCCTCTGTGGTCCATAATTCCTTGTTGCATATGCCTTCTCCAAAGTTTCGTAGAAAGAACTTACAACTGTTGGCCTAATATTTATAACACGGTCTTTATCTTGTCTTTGGGTTGTTCTCAAGCACAGATCGGGATGCCTTATTTTGAATCTTGTCCACCAAGACTTGCCAAGAAGCCCATTCTTAAATGGAGTATTCCTTGTTTCGCATATTTGGGCCACTTCTATTTTCAGATTTACAATCTCGAAACCATGGCCAACAACAACCATCTCCTTGCACCAATCAATGATCAATGACTCTTCCTCCTTAGTTAGGACTGTTGGGAGCCCTTTCCTTCTACATGTGGTCACACCACCCAACCAATTTGACAATATTGTGGTAGGAATACCCCACTTTTTTGTTGCACCTCTAGTTGACCACCCGTGGTCTTCGACATCTTCAAGAGCACAGTCCATGTCAACCTGGGTCCAATCCTGCCTCGGTGCAACCTTTTTGGTTGGTATAGCTAGGTTAGCTTAGAGTATAGATTTGGTTGGCTACTCCACAATAATTTCTACCTTCTCCTCACTAATTGGTTCTTCACTTGGCTGGTGAACAAGAATGACAATGTCCTCATCATCGCTATGAGGTAGATGCACACCTCTCTTGAGTGCAAGCATAGTTGTCCACCTCTACTTTGGTATAGGTCTCATTGTTATGGGTCATCTGGTATTTGTTGTCATTGTTTTATTCCTCTACATTGAACTGAGACAGTGATTAGTAAACAACATACACTTATAACTATTACAATGAAGATAATGATACCAACTGAAACAACAAATGCATACATGTAATATTGAGTAATTGGAGAACAAACTTACCATGCATTTAATTGAGTTGATTTCAAATGATGAATGGTATGTGTGCAATAAAACAAGCAATGCATGGTATACTATTATATCACCAATTGTACCTCTTATAAACATTTCGGTGATCATGTTAAACACTTCCTCATACAACATTATGATATGATTATATATAAACTTGAAACAATAGTATGATAAAAATGACACAACATTATGATACAAATTTATAAGAACCTGAAACAACAGTATGATACAAATATGTATATCTTCAAACAAAATAAGGACACAGGAAAGGGTTAGAAATATTTCTATCATACTGTTGTTTCAAGTTGTGTAAATGTTTCTTAATGTTGTTTCAGAAATGGTTACCATACAATCACTTTAATTCAAGAACAAACAAAGCATACATCTAATTAAGTTGAATGTAAATGAAGAAGGGTATAGGAAACTTATGTATTTATCTATCTCTGCAATAAATATTTGAACACATCATTAGCGTAGGGTATCTTTGAGCTAGGGGGTCCACTTCATCTAATTAAGTTGATGGTGGGTAGGGTAACTTTGAGCG
Source organism: Sequoiadendron giganteum (assembly GCA_007115665.2). NCBI lineage: Eukaryota > Viridiplantae > Streptophyta > Pinopsida > Cupressales > Cupressaceae > Sequoiadendron > Sequoiadendron giganteum. The sequence continues at coordinate 816,350,317 of CM021101.1, forward strand.
AGGGGTCCACACCATCAACGTCTGGGTCAGCTTATTTTTTTATGCCACATCCATTGACTGTCGAGCTGGAAGTATGTAACTTTTAATTTATCTATAGGAAACTTACGTATTTATCTATCTATACAATATATATGTGTGTGTGTATATATGTATATCTATCTATCTTACTGTTGTTTCAAGTTATTTATGCTCTTTCATAAATGGTTATAACATAAGTAGGAGTCATATGCTATCACAGTTGGTTGTAAGGGAGAGGGGTCAGTTAAATTGAAGAACAAACAAAACATAAACAAAAGGGAGAGGAGTTATGTGTGGGCATAGGAGTCAATCGTGGGTATAGATTTGGACATATGACATACGGTGGGTATTTTATGTGACAACCTGGTATACGAAACACGTATACACTGTATGTCAATTTAATTGAAGAACAAACAAAGAAACGAAGGAGATTTTTTTCCCTACAGAGAATGCAGTGAAGTGGTATAAAGTTCATGGCATTTACCATGAAATAAAAATTCATGAAATTTTCCTTGAAATTAAGATTCATGGCATTCTCCATGAAATTAAAATTCATGGTGTTTGCCAATAATTTATAAGTCATGGTATTTTCCAAGGATTTTATACCAGTTCAAATTGAATGCGCTATAGGGAAAGAGTGTTATGATGCGACGTATACGTCGACGTGTGCATATACATACATGCATATGTACATTCAACCTAACTAGATGTATGCTTTGTTTGTTGTTCAATTAAAGTGATTGTAAATATCGTCCCCTCTCCCTTACACCTAACTGTGATGATGGTTGACTCCTACTTATGTTATAACCATTTATCAAACAACATACTAAATTATAACTTCATACAACATATAAATTGGAAATAAATATAATCTGATATACATATATTTATACCTTTTGTTTATATATTTAAAAATATATGTGTGTGTGTGATGCCTTTTAATTTTTTTCAGTAAGCTAAGTAGGAGTTAGCCATTATCACAATTGGCTATAAGGGATAGGGGCCGATATTTACAGTCACTTTAACTAAACAACAAACAAAGCATGCATCTAATTAGGTTGAATGTAAATGAAGAAGGATATGGGTGACATACATATCCATCTATCCCTGTAGTATATATATATATATATATATAATTTGCAGAGATAGATAGATACGTAAATTGAATGTAAATGAACAAGGCTATAAGTAATTTACGTATCTATGTATCTATCTGTATATATATGTATCACAATGTTGTATCAAAAAGGGTTGGATAAATTTGAACCATATTGTTGATGAACTATACAGTATTATATAAATTTTAGTATGCATAGATGGATAAATGCATAAGTTTAATGAAAATGAATAGGGTTATATATAAATTTCAATATATACATATATATAAACTTGTATATATTGCAGATATAGATAAATGTGTAAGTTTCTTCATTTTATATATAAACCTATATATATTGCAGATATAGATAAATGTGTAAGTTTTAGAGACAAATAGACAGGGTTATAGGAAACATATGTAAATATGTATTTGTGCAATATATATATTGTTGGCGTAAGAACTAACACCTCTGGAGTGTGAGTTTGTACGGACAGCTATGCACACTACGTAATGAGTGCTCTTCAAATTAGGAGGGGAAGCTCCCTCGTTGTGCTGGAATGCATGAAATAGAAAACTAAACTAATGTCCTATCTTTTTGTTCTCAGCTAGTAGAGGCACAAGGTTAAGAAAACCTAGAACGTTGCAGCTAAGTATTTTCTGGTTTCGTAGATCATCTAACTACAACTAAGCTAACTTCTTTAAATCTATCCAGTTTCCTCAAGAAACAGAGCATGAGGAAATGGAGCAGGAATGTATTGTACGATAAACTCCAGGTGCGGGCTCACAACATGAAGGCAAGGTAGGCGCAACTATTTGCTAATCCGGGAAGAAGTTTATTAAAACAAACAAATGAACGGTAAACCTGGTACAACTTCACAACATGAAGGCAAGGTAGGCGCAACTATTTGCTTGGCTGAATGAGTCTACTATAACACACATCATACGATAAGCTTTGAGTACAGTTTCGCAACATGAAGGCAAGGCAGGCGCAACTATTTGCTCTTCTGAATAGGCTTAAAATCAACAAAACAAAAGGTAAGCAACTGGGACAATAGATTGTATAGACGCAACACGCATGCAATAACGATCAAACCAGCAACCCCATTTAACTAAGGTCGAATAAAAACCATAAAAATAACATGAAGACAAGGTAGGCGCAACAATTTATTATGACAGCAATTACTCTTTGAACAGATACAATAATAGCAATACTACAGGCAAGGTAGGCGCAGCATGTATGCTATCAAGCAAAAGTTAAATTACAAATGAGCTTAAAGCTCTTATTTATAGACTTCAAGGTGTAGGCAACCCTAAAATCACCTTGAGTCAACTAAAGTCTTGCAATGCATGCAAGATCTTATTCCTAAACCCTAATTGAATGAAACTATACAGTTAACTGGGAAACTATCATCAGTTAACTGAAACATCTAATCTAAATGGACAAGGTGCAACATGCACGTCCTTATTGAAAGCAAGTCAACTAGAATGCTATCATCAGTTGACTGAAAGATCTAATCTAATCTCCAAGTATATGTAGATGTTTCCAAGAAAGACATGCATGCAATGTATAACAGCAAGTTAACTCGGAAAGAAGCCTCGAGTTAACTACTTCTGATGACTCATCATTGTAAACAACTACATGATCTAACTGAAAATCTACTCCAAGTTTATCATCTCCTCCAGGAATTTATCAATAGTATCATCATCTGGCACTTTGACGCTGTCCACGATGATTAACTGCTTGTCCAACTCTTTGTCTCCATCTCGGATCTCCCTCTAACTATCTCTAACCTCTGTGGTCACCTTTTTGAAACTGATAGTCAGCATTGTAAACTCCTCCATCTTGGATGCCTCTGGCCCTCCACATAGGTTATCACGAACTAATTCTTCGAACTCAGCTTGAACTGCCTCTAACTCGGCGTAGGTACCATCCTCATGCTGATAATGACATGGGATCTGAGTGATGTACTCGCTGATGAAATGAAGAGCTGCAATAACCTTTTCCTGAATCATGCTCATCTTAGCAGAAATCCTGTCATATGTCTCCACCCTGCAAAGATATAATTCTCTCCAAGTGAAGACCTTCTTTAGATCTCCATCTGCTTCAATGGTGTCATAGATTCCTGCAAGCTGTGATATCAAAATCAAGTCCTTCGGCTTATGCTCGGCTATGCAAATCTCGAGCTCCTGAATTCTCTGGCGAAGACTATGTGCATCAACCCTCAACTGATATAGCTCTATGAGGAGGTGTCGACCAGCAATGATAAAGTCTTCAATCCAAGTATCCAGTAGCTTTCCTCGATTAACCAAGTGTTGAATCTTTTGCTGTTCTGCGACGGTTTCTCGAAGTTGTGGAAGTAAAGGTGCTTGACCCTCATTGCCATGAAGCAAACCCGAGATGTACCTATGAAGTTGTCTGATTTCAGCCTTGAGAACTGCCTTATCCTCACCATCTTCCATGATGTGCTCCTCTAGATTACTCGCGACGACTCTGAATAGATTCACGTCGGTGTGTCAAGTATTCTTACCCAGATTAGTTTTGACGAAGGTAAAATCACCAACATCAACTTCATCCAAGTATTTGTCTTTTGGAGGAGTAGCAACCTCTATGACGATCTCTGCCTCAAGATTCTTCTCAATATTTATCTGCTTTCTGGCCCTCTTATTCAACCTGTTCTGATAGGGCTCACCAAACTCAGACAAATCAAGATTATATGAAGGCATACGCCTCTCCCTCTCCAATGACTTCTCAAGCCAAGATGAATAAGGAATACTGTCCTCTTGAGGTGGAGTCGTTTCTACTATATTAGCTGCTGGAAAATCCACTAGTATGCAAGTCTCATGTATCGAAATCTCAAGCTCCGAATCAATATCTATGGGAGATGAGTGCACCGAAAAAGGTGAACCTGGAGATGACAACCCGGCCTCAGTCTGAATAACTGGTTCTGATGAAATAACTGGCTCTAGAAGTACTGTCTCTGTAACTGGAAGTGTTGGCTCCTTCTCAACTAGAAATGTTGGCTCCTTCTCAACCTGTTTCCTTTTGGCGATGCTTTTTCCTTTTGAATTAATTCCCATCTTAACCCCTTCAGGCGGCCTCATAGTAACCTTGACTCGAGGTTTAGCTCTAGAAGTAGAAGGTAAAGAAGAAACTACCATTGCTGGCGGCTCTGTAACTGGGATCACCCTTCGCTTCCGCTTGCTCTCAAGGAAGTACATGGTGGTTTTGATAACAGACCTGGATAAGTCTTTCACTGAAGTGTTCAATGGAACATACCAATCAGGTTGGCGAAGTGGCTGGCGAGCAACTTGGTCTCTAATGAATGAATGAAGTAGTATCTCGCCATCATCATCAGACAAACCTTCCACATCCTCTGATAAGAAATCAGCAATCTGTGGAACAGTAAGCCTACAATAATGACGACGGCGCACCTCAAATTCATCCTCACAATTGACCCAAAAGTCCTCAAGCGCTGCCGAATGTGAAACATTTCGCTCCAACCTTGCTGAATAATGACCCAACGGATCATAGGCACGCTTCTGAGGAAAACACCCAAGCTGAAGTTTCTCTAACTCGTGTGCCATTAACTTGCAATCAGCAGCTGTTTTGCATTTGTAAATACCTAACTCAAACGAAAGGTGAAAGCTGGCTTATGTCGATTGCGAAGAAAAGTGTGAACCTCATGTGCCTGTCTCATGAACTCCATGAAAAGAACCTTATCCGATGGGTACCTTGGTAGCATCAGAGGCTCTCCTGTATATCCATATACACGAATATATGTGAAAGTAGGAAATTGGATAAACCAATCCGCCCAACTCTCCATTGCTGATTGTGCCTCGTAGAAATCCTCACATGCATCTCGTTATCTAAATTTCTGACTATTCTCATAAGAAAGTGATCATTCACTGCTGTAAAGTCCTGTTCAGCTTTCGAAAACTCCAACTGAGGGTAGTATTCGTACACTCGCTGAACACCCAGAACTCCATCGGTCTTTAATAATTTAAAGCTGCCTTGAAATGCAACTAAGTAAACCAGAAAAGTTACCATATGGAATTCGTGAATCTTTAGGAACTTTGTAATCTGCTGGTGAAGACACTCGTTGATAAACATGGCCCAGTCAAATGTTTCTTTTTTATCAATAACTCGTGAGATGAGGTAGAACATCCATGTTCGGAAAACGCTTGCGTCTTCAGAACCTGCTAACCGGTTAAGGAAAGTTATCAAAATAGCAATCTCGTCCTTGAAATCCCCACGTGCAATCTTCCTTGGCATGTTGGTTTTCTGAATTTTCAACCACCGTTGAGCTACTTTCTTCTGTGATCTATCCTTGTCCTCCTCCCATATTCTGTCACAATCTGAAATGGATACAGCGAAATGATCTGAACGTGGAGGAATAGAAAAACATTTTTCTACATCCCTCGGCTTCAGGCTACAAATAATCCTTCCATCTGTCGATCTGATTTGTCTGGTAGATGAGTCATAATGCTTGACACAAGCAAGTACGAACTCAAGATCAAAGACTGAGATAGGAATGGACGCCACTGCAAATATCCCTGAACGTTCAAGATTTTTGATTGTAGTACTGCTGATACCCTCCAATGAGTTCAGATTGACGATGGGAAAAACATGACTTAAGTCGGTATCGGTAGTTTTCAGAAAGTTATGAAGAAAGACTTGTTTGGCCTTATAATCTATGGGATTATACTGCATTCTGAAAAACTAGACTTTTGACTGTAAAGTCGGGTATGTTTGGACAACTTTGGAAAAACTGAAAAAGCTCGAGGATAGGCTAAAAATAGCAAGGGGAAGTGAATTTTTTCGGACAAATTCTAAGATATGGGTTTTGTGCAGAATCAAATTCTAATGCAACCCAGAATGTTAGAATTTCGAAAATTTGTGATTTAGGCTTGCATGCAAAAGGTTTTCGGTTGAGATTTGAACTGGCAGTTAGGGGCACTGGGGGCAATTTTTCCCGCAAAAATCTGGAACATGGGTTTTGTGTAAAAATGGATCCTAAAACAACCCTGATCAACAGATTTGTGAAAAAACGTGATTTAGGCCCACATGCAAAGAGAATTCTGGAAAAAAGCACAGTGCTTCTAGAAAAGAGGCAGCGGGGCAATTTTCACAAAATAATCTAAGACATGGGTATTGTTGTTGATGCTGAAATATTCAAACCCAGATGATGCTTTTCTGAAAAATCTGCCATTTTCTTTGACATGCGAAGAAAACCTAAGACGAGAATAGAAGAAAGTAAGACAGAAGAACAGAAGTTTTAATTTTTTTTTGTTTTCTCTCTTCTTCTGTAAAAATTCACCTATGCTTGAAGTAGAACTGATAACACCTGCATGCAAAATAGAAACCAAGTCTGAAATAATCTTCCCTTGAACAATCTGAATTTGTAGCTATGAAGAATACTAAAATCTGACACCTGTAGCACCTGCAGATCAATTTTATGCTCAAGAAAGATGTTTCTTGTCAACTTTGATGAAGAATAATGGACGCCATTAGCAAAATATATAGCAAAATATCTTCTAAGGCATGTGAAATGCATGTCAAGCATTGGAAATGGCGCTTGAAGTACAACTGGTGCTTCAAAACTCACGCATGGCCTATATTTGGCTTCAAACTCAGTTAACTGATGCATGCAAACTAGTTTTTGCCAGTTATGACTAAAAATAGGTAAAATAGAAGTCGACATGCAAAGACTTTAACTCAAGATCTAAATTTGGTAAATTGAAAACTCTCTTCATGCGCACTTCTACTTTTGAATTTCAAAAAAGTCAACCTTTGACTTTAGGCGTCCTTCCTTACTTAGACATTTTTTGAAAATTTAGAATCTAAAACCTCAAACGAAGCTCATGTTCGATCACTGATTCTGGTTGACTGTCACGTCGGATCAACTGGCTGACAATCTCGATGAAGAGCAGGACCAAATCTGACAAGAAGATTCCTTGAGGTGGCAATTCAAAATTCAACCATCTGAGGCTTCAAAAAGATGGGCGCCCCTGGCCTCCAGGGGCGCTTTTGACCTCAGTGTTAGAATATTTTCAAGCATTTTCATCATTTTCACTGATAACTTGACCATATTTCACTTGACGTTTCCCGGTATTTGACAAAACTTCAGAACACGCCGACTGGCTCACTGCGGAGCAGACTGAATTCTGAGCAAAGGCTCCTGATGAACACTTTGTATAAAAACATCATTTAACCTTCCTAAATCATGGGCGCCCCTGGCCTCCAGGGGCGCTTTTCCCAACCAATGTCATCCATTGCTGCAACTGGCAAAAATTACTCAACTTCCGACTGCGGATTGCCAAGACATCTTCTGAACTGGCTGAGACAGGGAACGGAAAGCTGAACCTGACACGAACGAGATGAGTATCTAAAATCATCAAACAGATTTCATTAAAGGTCTTGAAACCTTGGGCGCCCCTGGCCTCCAAGGGAGCTTTTGTCCTTTCTGAATAAGTTCTGATCAAGTCTAGAACCTCAAGTTTGACCACTGATGGCGGTAACTCAGATTCACCTGCTGACAGATGCGTCGCGGAGCTGGACCAAAAATAAAAACAAACTTCCTGGGTGTCACTTGATCAAAAGACTTCATTTGAATCTTCCAAAAGATGGGCGCCCCTGGCCTCCAGGGGCGCTTTTTCTCTTCAAAGTCATCTACTTTGTATTTCCCTCGTTCTGTACTGAATTTACGTTTTCAAGCGTTTTACTCCTCCGTCGGACTGGCTGGCTAGCTCATTGCGAAGCTATCAGGAAACTGAAGAAATCATCTTGGTAGAAAATCTCACAAAAAGTTGAATACAGCTTCCATAATGATGGGCGCCCCTAGCTGAGAGTGGCGCTTTTGACCTCCAGACTTAGAATATTTTCAATCCAGACTTAGCCAATTTCACAATACTTTTACCTCGTTAAAAATCTCCTCCGTCAAATAGCATAATTTTCAACATCTTTCATTGTAGAGTATTCTTCTTTGAGTTTCAGGCTTAGATATTAACACCTGGTACTGGCCAACTGCCATTAATGACCTTAGAGGTCCTAACTTTTCTCCTAAAAAAGTTATAACTACCCACCAGCCTTAAACTGACTTTTAACTGAAACTGACTTCACCATTGTGATCGTGATGTGAAATAAGCCAATCAAAATTAATTTCAGCTAATTCTGACAAGTTCTTATTTTTTAGGGTTTCGGGCTAAAAATAGACTTTAGAAACCCTAATTTTCAAAATTTTCAAATTTTGCCAGTATCTTCCTGGCATCACACTGACTAAAAGCCCATACTTTATTTGCCCAAAAACTGAGTTTTGACCCCACTTTTACAAGGTTTAGACTATTTTAAGCAAAATGCCTTAATGAAGCAAAAATTTCGGTTTGGGTACAACATATATATATATATATATATATATATATATATATATATATATATATATGTATGTATATGTATCAAAATGTTGTATTGGAAAGGGTTGGAAATATTTCAACCACAACATAAAGCTTAAAGGGAGAGTGGTCGATGACATCATAAAGTATGGGTATGAAAATTAACAAGGTATCGATTCATTTAAATGTAAATGGAGAAGGCAGTTTCACATTCAGTAAATGGAATGCAATTTGTATTATTGGTAAGGAAGGTATTGAGACTTTCCATAGAAGTTGAAGGAGGAGACTGCATCGATTTGGAGGAGGTCATCGTCACTCAGGAATATGCAGCAAAAAGTGAGAAATTTGAATTTCTTCAGTAGTAACTTGCATCACACAACTGAGGATTGGTTGGATAAATAGGTTAGAAGAATTTGAATTGGTAGCAAGTGGATTAAATTGAATTATGGGAGGGAATTTGATTTGCATTCAATGGATTAATGGTAAAAGTGATTGCTTCATGGGTACGTAGGATTTGTTGTTGGTGATTTGAAATGATTAATATTTTTTTGAATTCTAATTAGTTTTCTAAAAAAATTAAGATTATTGTTTTTTATGTTCATTTATAAATAATAGTCTAATAAATAAGTGTTTTAATGAAAAATTGCAATGCATAGTGAGCCTGAGAGTTCATTTTTTTCAATTTTGCAAGAAAATTTAGAAAAAGATTGGTTAATATGGACACCCGGGAACCAGTAGTTTGTAAAAAGAAGATGAGAAATGGAACATGTTGAAATGTATTTTGTTCAAATATATTTGGAATTAAAGTAGTTGGCAATGTCTTGTGTACATGTCAACTCACTTTGAGTGCATGCCAACTCACTTTTAATGCAATAAGACTTCTATTTGGGATAAAAATATATCCCTTTACAACAACCTTTTATTGGGAAGGTGGGAAATATTATTTATATTGTGGAAATAAGATTATCGTAATGCATTCACTTAATATTGTGAAGGTGGCAAATAAATGTCAACTTGTATTCACCTACTATTGAGAAGGTGGCAATAAAAAACTCTACCTATGATAGGACATATTTTGAATTTAATATGAATCTATCATATCATATTTAAAAGCATATTTGAAATTTTTATTGGCATAAAAATTGCCCAACGGTGGGCCCCAGGTTGTCCATATCTATACCCACGATCGATGTCTCACCCATGATCGGGTCTTCTCCATTACCATCTTGTCAAATGTTTGTTTCATAATCTTCCCCAAATTTAGAGTAACTAACATCCAAAAAGCATTAATGACTATTTTTAAAATAGTCATGATTACAGTACTCTCTCCAAGTTGATTTTGACAAGCAATCAAAATATTGTGGTCTACATTCCAACCTCGTGGCCTTACATACATGTGAGCGGCATGCAAAATGTAGAATTTTCATTTAATACAAATATCCCTCTTCTACGATTATATTCATGTGAACTAGTTCAACAAGGCTACAACTTGAAAATACAACTTGCTAACCTGGGAATTTAATGAAACTATGTCACATCAATAACCATTATTATTAAATTTTAGGGTATAATCACTGTCTTTGCAAACGTTAACCATTCCCAATAAAATCTTAGGTAGCGATCTACAACCATGACAATTTATTTCCATAAATTGAGAAAAAATCACAGTCATTCTTGACATTCTGATTTTAGCACTCAAAAATGTTGAGCATTGCGAGCGATGCCTCTTCAAAGAGTGACTTCCACAAGGTTGAAGTTGTGGATACAACTGATTCAAAATGTTGGTGATAGACCAGCTGAGAGATGTGTTCCTTACCCATAGTGATTTCGAAGAAGGTGTGATTAGGAATCTATTATTGGGGAAAACTTCTTGAATCAAGCCCATGTGCATAATTCCAAACTCTTGGAGTGTTTCATATACAATGTGATTCACACCTCTAGCAAGCAAGGCTAGGTAATGTGGGCAGTAGAGTGTTTGGTTAGGCCAGAGTGTTTGGTGAGAGTGAGAGCAACTATAAGAGGTCTAAGTGCATTTCCAAGAGTTGGCCTGGTAGGTGATGCTATCTACATCATGACAACACTTCAACATGACATCACTAAAGAATTTGTGGCTCTCCTTAGTGTTAGGATCGAGTGAAATGACATGGGAATGTTCACTCGCTTCGTAGAATCCAATGAGAACATGTTCTCCTTAGCCTAGATTGAGTGTATGCAAGAAGTAATTAAGGGGATACTCATCATGGTCTTCATCCTTTGCATTTAGAAGAATATAATAGAACCTTTCTTATTTTTTACTGTAAACATGACAAATGTAAAGACGCATGTATATATGAATATATTTAGAAGTTTATATTTTGATAATATGTGTTTACTTCTTTTGTGTGTATACATTGCCTTTTCCTATAATTGTAATGAGCTTCGGTTTATGCTGTTTAGCAACTTTATATTTCCATTGACTATTATGAATGGTTTTCCTTTTGAAATAGTTGTTCATATTGTAGCGTAGCTCAAATACCACTTTTAAAATGATATCAAGCTCCAGATAAGTTTTGAGTACGTTGTCGGAGTCTGCTGAGGTTGTGAAAACTTTTGACTTTACCACCTCCCAATCTTTTGCTTAACTTTCCTACGCACATTCCCTTAATATTGGTCAATGAAAAGGTTTTTGAAACCCTGTCAGGAAACGATAAAGGTTTCAAAACCTTTGGGAAATTCCAACGTAAGACACCTTTCAAGTTTTTAGAGCGGATATGGAAACCCTGTCGAAACCCAACAAAACTTCCAAAACTCAAGTATTTTCACAAAGATATTGATCCAAAAAGTAGTTATGATAACCTCATTAGACTCCAACAAGGTTCTTGAAACCCAAGGTAAGATCGACAACTTAGAATTTTTTTGAATAAGCACGTATGAATTTAGGCATGTGACCAAAATCGAGATAACAATGATATAATTATTTTAAATAAGATATGTCTTAATATTTGAAGGGAAATTTTGAATTGATAACCCTCACAAAAAAAAAATGTTTTTGATAGGGTTGAGTATCAAATTTAGAGTTTTCTTAGTGTGTATCTTAAGGGATTCAAAAAACCTTAACTAATTTAGGCCTAATATATTGATGTAAATAATTAAATATTCACTTACAATAAATTGTATTGAGTATCGAGCAAAAAAAGAAATTATATTGAGATTGTAAATGTAAATGAAAGAAAAATAGTGAAAATGGCTTTTAGCACTTATTTGTTAATTTTAGGTAGTCACTGAAGGATGATCAATTGTAGAATATATTTTACGACTATAATAAAATATCTACTGTTGAATTAATATTGTATCAATTTTCACAAGCTTTCTTAGGGACTTTACTTTTGGACATGTTTGAATTTAAAAATATATCAAGGCATTGTCAAGGCGTAGATTTGTCCTCTACTCTTTTTCTTACTAGTATCCATGTGTTTTCACTTTCACTCGTATCTAAAACTCAATGATTCTAATAAGAATATTTGGGTTCTACTATAGGAAAAGGAAAATCCTTTTGACTTACTTGATAGCAATAAAGCCTCGTTAGATGGTGAACTAATGTGTAGTATTCAAGATGCAAATGTTAGTGCAAGTTGTGAAACTTTATGCAATGCAAATGATATGTGGTATTCAAATATTTCTAATCATATACTAATGACCTGGGACTTGTTCTTATATACAAGATCCTTAGTGCTTAATTTGAAGTATTTGGCACATAAGGCAATAATTAATAATCAAACTATTTGAAAGAGTTGGTTTAAGGAAGAGGGAAAATATATTCTTATTAAGAGAAGGCTAAGGGGATAGTTCTAAGGGATAGGTTCACACCTATGGTGAAGTCTAGGGTATATTAATGATTGCAAAAATGATTGGTCTATAATCATTTAGGATTGGGATGAGCTAGTTATTTATAAGTTTTGAGTTTTAAATTGGCTCATGTGAAAATAGGATAAGTTGAGAATTAGGGAATTGCATTAATGAAAATATGAAAAGAAAGTGTATAAAAAGAGAGTACAAGGGAAATATATCCACTTTTCTCCTCTACACTTTGCCTTTGACATGCATTGAGCCACATGAATTGTACTTGCTAAAGTAATGTTTTGGGTGAAAATTATGTAATCAACTTTTCAATAGATTACACAACCTAGATTTCAGCCACAGTTATGTGAGATATAATCTCTGCTCTCAGAAAGGGGAGGCGCCCTCCTTACTGCTAATAGAAGCTATAGTAAAACTAATTAAGTACTTAAAAATGTACACTACACTTACGAAATGGGGGGTGTGTTACATTCATGCTTCTTTCTTTTTTCAGAGAAGATGTTTACAATGCTTCACGATTTGAAAGTTCTAGATCTAATAATTGAAACATGACAGAAAGAAGTAATGCCAATATATCTATCTTGTCAAAGCAAAGCGTAGAGATACCAAGTGTAATTTATAATAAAAAATTAAAAGAAAAGGGAAAGCTTACGAAGGCACAAAGTCGTTCCGTAGCTTTTTCAATGTTGCATCTGCAAAAGATGTATCATTTTTCGCATTAGAAGCACAAAGTCTTCTTAGATGCAACAATTCCTCGAACAACATGAATGATTACAAGCACAAAGTCTTGTAGATCTTTCAACCAAAGTATCCACACATAAAAGTAAATCCAAATAATAGATGCAACACAAAGTTTACATAAACTACTTGAAGGCCTTCGAATATTGTTCGCTAATCACCACCAATCTTACTCAAATCCAAAGAGAATGATTCCAACACAAATTCTAGCATGCAACTTCCTTCTTTATTGATTAAATTCAGTTTCACAAAATCGAACACAAAGTTTCAATGCTTGTTTCAAAAGGGCAACACTTTGTTGCAAAATTTTGAAAGGTAAAAATTATAATAGAGATCACTCATATATATAGAAGAGAGGGAAGAGCTAATCTAGGAAATTAATGGAGTAAAGTTAGGGAATTAGATGAGCAAAAATAGGGAACCCTAAATTTGACTTTTTCTCTGTGGAATTACATCTCATATTTTCGGTATAATTACACTTTACAAAATGACATTTAAGATGTTGAAAACTATTTACAAAATGCATATGGGAATGCACCAAAATATTCAACGCTGGAAGATCATGAGTCGTCATAGTTCCTTGCTTGGGCGCGGAAGTCTTCATATTTCTTCTTGGTCTCCTGCATGAATTTGTCATCTAGACCAACGGTGTAATCCAAAATGGTGTGAATCCTCGTGACTGATCTCCTAGCGGATGAAAGAACCTTTTTGCACCTGTCAAGATGCATATGAAGGTTATCGAGGGTGAGCCTGATATCACAAAGATCATTTATAGAGGCATCATAAAACTCTGCACTCTCTACTTGACTCATGACGGCTTCTTTGAAGGTCTATGATAGTTCTGTGTCCGGAAGGAAGATGCGGTTTTCTTCGAGAAGCTTGCTTGGAAACTCTTTAACTCTTTTTTCCAGAATAATCTGGTGTTCTTCTACATCTTCCTAAACTTGGTGGAGATCTTCTGTAAGAGATTTGATCATCTGAATACGATGCTTCAATGATTCTCTTACTTCAACATATTTTTCCTTGTCGGGAATAATCCTGGCCTCCACCAGTTTACTGGGCTTTACCTATTTCATTTCTAACCATGACAACAAGCACTTTTCCATTTATTTGAGCTCTTAGGAAATAACAACCTCTTCTTTATCCAACTCCCATTTGAGTTGAGCTATCTACGTAGCCTTCTCATTTGTGGCAATTATAATTTGAGAACCGTGTTCTACAACTTTTTTTATGAAGTCATATAACGCTTTACCTTTGGAGAGAAATCTCTCAGCCTTCCTGATAGCTTGGTCCTCAGGGCTTACCATTGCCAATGGTTGTGCATTATTGGAAGATCCAACAAGCTTTCTAACAATAGCGACATAATGCTCTACCCTTTGTTTGTATAAGTCACGAGCTTGCTCCATTTTGTCCAGTCTCCCTGCCAGTATATTTAAAGTCACTTGTGCATCTGCCTTGGTGCTTTCATTAGTAACTTTTCCAAGTTGGACTCTTGTTACTGTATAGTCCTCCATATTAACATCTCCTTCCTCTTGAGGTGGAATGTCAATCTCTACATATTTCTAACCTGCTTTGTCAACCTGAAGCCGTGAATATACTTTCACCTTCTTCTTACCCTTGGCCTTTGGAGGGGCTATCTCTTCAAGATCGAGCTCTTCTAGAGAAATCATTTGCTTCTTTCACTTTGATACTTGAGATACCAACCACAAGGAAAGAGAGGAGGTAAAATATTCTTGATTGACTATCAATTATTTTGTTACCGCCATTTCTGAAGGAAGGACGGGTATGGAAACAATTGGTGAAGTATTTGTCATTACTATTCTAGAAACCTACACATTGACCTGATTCTGCAGAGAGTCACTCATAAATCTATTAAACTCGGCTTCTGAATTAAGATCATATGATGGCGAAGACAAGCTAGGAATAGATGATAGAG
Source organism: Sequoiadendron giganteum (assembly GCA_007115665.2). NCBI lineage: Eukaryota > Viridiplantae > Streptophyta > Pinopsida > Cupressales > Cupressaceae > Sequoiadendron > Sequoiadendron giganteum. The sequence continues at coordinate 816,365,334 of CM021101.1, forward strand.
AACCTAATAAAATGTCAACCATTTGAATACTCGTTACTGAAGGAGTATCTAGTATGGTTGACACTTCAGGGAGTGGTGTTGTGTTCACTGTGGGTACGACAGATGTGGGAATAGGCAACGTGGAAAGAGGTGGTAGAGGATTGTTTGGAATGACGAATGTACGAGGAACGCTTGAAATTACAAGTGATGATGATTGGGGAAAATCTTCAGCTACATGCTCGGGCAGAGACATAAATTTTTCTTCATCATGCCTGAGTTCCTGTTGATCACTCTCTTGATCCTCTTTTTATTTCTCACCTCCTTGGTCACTTTCAGGCTCATGTTCATCTTCGGAAAGTTCTTCCTCATTAGAGTTTGTTTCTTCTGAATCTCCATCTTCAGGAGATTGATCACTTGTACTTTCCTCTTCACCAGAATCCATCTCTTCAAAAATAGCTTCCTTTCCCTTTGAGTGAGATGGTTCAGATTCCGTAGTTTCCTCCTCATGAATAGCTTGAGCATTCTTCTTGTCGATAGTAAATTTGATCCTAGGACCCTTTCTGGAGGAAGTGGGAATAGCCGAAGATTTATCTTTGTTGTGGGATTCTTGTTGTAGATTGTCTTGTGCTCTAGACTCTTCTCCTTCAAACTCTGTTCTAAAAGTATTCATCTAAAAACCATGCTTGTGTAACCATTCAACAATGTTAGCCAAAATTGGGGCCAACCTCTCTCTGATGGAAACACTCTCCTTCCTTGATCATTGAATTGCAGGCAAGGTTTTCTTGAATATTTGTCATTCATCGTAAGTAGCATTCAGGACGTCGCCAAGATCTGTGAAATCTTCTGGCAGGTCAACAATACCAAGATCCCTGATCTACTGAATATTCAATCTGCACCAATCCATCTTATGAACAACCACTTCATCCCCACAATCGGCCCAAATGTCCAAAAAGTGATATCCATGTTTATGCCCCTTTTTAGCCACTTTCTGACATCTCGGTAATCAAAATCAATTTTGCGTTTGTAGGTCCTAATCGTCATGATTTGTATCTTGGCATAGACTAATTTTTCCTTCTGCACACTCTTGATGGTATACCTATCGATTGTCATTGGGAACTTAAAACCAGGTTTATGAATCCTTCGACGTTCCTTGTGAACTGAAATCAGTTGCCTGCATAACTCCATCAAAATCCACTTGTCTAAAGGATATCTGGTCAACATGTAAGGGCAGCTAGTGTAGCATCCTACCCTTATGTAAGTAAAATTCAGGAATTGAAGATATATGCATCTGACCTTACTCACCACTTTGTAGACCTCATCAGATACTCTCTTTTTCTCAAAAGTTGGGTCAAAACTAAAAATCAAAGGCGCGAAGAAAGCGTCAGTGACTCTCCTAAAATGATGATGAATTTCCTTTATTTCCACTTGTTAGAAGTAATTGTACACAAGTGTAGAAATTTGGTTCCCTTTTGTAGATAATCTTGGGAACTATTTCATCACGGTTGTAGCATACACCAAATATGATGTCATGTAACACTTCAAGGTGGACAACACATTAATCAACTGTTTATGAATTGTATCACTGATCTGCTTGCCCCAGTCAACGTGATCCTTCTGCCTTCTTATGATTCGAATGTACTTGTACATCCAATTGTGAAAATGGGATGTTTCTGGAAGCCCCTTCACTCTGCTCAAAAGTATTATCATATCTTTGATGTCTTCCTTGAAGTCAACTCGAGGAAGTCCCTTCGGCCATCTAAAAATAGTATGCCTAGGTTCCTTCAACCATTGATTGTTTATTGGGTACTTAGCCTTGTTTGGGTTTGAGTCATAGACCTCCTACGTTGATTGTACTAAAATTTTAACGTACTTCTCCATTTATGGGACTTTGAAAACTATATCAAAGAAGTTTGGATCTAGTCTCAAAACCTCATGTCCAGAATAATTAATGACACTTTTGCTTTCCCAGATATAGTGAGATGCAACTTGAAGGACAAAATCTATGTCATGTGTCACAGTTGGGAATGTAGAAACAAGATGTAGATTACTGTGCATGATAGCTTTTAGAGAGTCTTTGAGAGGCTTTTGTTCGATCCTTTTCATGAAGTCAAGAAGGTCTTGATGGCCAACCTTTGTGTCTTTGATCTCATCAACTTTCAAAATCACTACCGTTGGCGGGTAAACACCTTGGTACTTGTATTTCATCTTTCCTTCATCTTTTGAAGACGAGGGAGGCATCTTAGCTGTCATTTGAGATTACTTCAGCTTCAATTAGGAAAGGATCCCTTGACGAGATCAATCACTGCTCTGCAAATAAGAATCAATAATTTGTTAGCTAAAAAGTAGCATTGGTATGAACAAAGCAAGGAGAGATGTTGATCAAGCATGATGTAAGTGATGAAGCACGTAAAATGAGGTGAGGAATGGTTGAGAAGTGGTTCGGAGCGAAACTAGACAGTTTGGAAGTGTTTTTGGTTAAGTGTAGGAAAAAGTGCAAGGGCACTGAAAATCGGCACCCTTACACTTAGAGGATTTTTTTTCAAGTGCAATGGCGCTGAAAAAGTGTGCCATTGCACTTAGACTTAGTGATTTTTTTGTGAAAGAATGTCAGGGTGCACTTTTTCAGCGCCTTGACACTTTGCTCATGAAAGAGCAATTTTGTAAGGGTGAGCAAAAAATGATGCCTTGGGTATGAAGAGATGAAATTTTTCCAAGGAGAGAATGAGATCATGAAACATGGTGAATGATATGGATTCCATTTTTTTTAAAAACGGATATCTCTAAGTTTTGCAAAAAACGTTTCTACCTCAATACGCATGAGAAAAGAATAAAAACAAATCTAAGAATCGAGGGAAGGACGTTTTTTGAAGAAACACAAAAATGGAAAGGAAGAACATGTTTCTGAAAGAGGGCACATATGGAGCATGAAGAATGTGAAGGAAAACGTGTGTGAGAGAAAACGTGATTTGGAGAAAGAACTATCTCAAAAAATGAAAACCCTGAACGTATGACAAGGAGAAGAAAAGAAAACATGATTTCAAGAAAAGAGATAATGGAAAGGAGAATAAAAATGTACTTGGAAAACTGAGGAGAAAGAAATCAAAGCTTGAAAGAATTCCCTCTCTTCAAAAACGTGTTTTGCAGCAAAGAGTTTAGTCGACCAGCAAGAAGAGAGGTGGAAAACAAAATAAAAGTGAAATTAAAAGAACAAGAATCACTTTTAAGTGATCTAGAGATGTTTAAAACTAACTCAATTCAACCCCTTAAATTAGGCATGAAGAATGGCACTTTCAATGAAAAGTGCAAATGGGTTCAAAAAGGGTGCCCTAGGTAAAAATGACTAAGTTATAAAGTGAAGTGCAAGGGCACACTTTTTCAACGCCTTTGCACTTAAGTCAAAAATCACTAAAGTGCAAGGGCGTTGAAAAAGTGTGCCCTTGCACTTTCAATACTTAGTCATATTTCCAAAGTGAAAGAGGGCGCACTTTTTCAAGCCAACTGCACTTTTTACTAGTTTGCTAAGTCTTGACAGTGAAGGCTCGCGAAGGTACTCATTTTGAAGGTCTTCATGAGGTGAACGTGGGGAGATGCTCAGATTGACTACCTAAGTCTTTGGAATTCATTTTGAGGTGGATTGAAAATTGCCTCATTTTACGTGCTTGAACATCACGAACCTAGGAAACAAACAAGTTTCGTAGGGGGGTTATTCGTGGAACAAGCACTGCTAGTTTCCACGATAACATAATGAAAGTAGTAAGTGAAATAATAAAATATATTTAAGGAATTATTATAAGATTATGTCTCATGATTTATTTTTGTTTTGGTAAAGCAACTCCCTCAAACCTACACACAAAAATCATTGGTAGAATTTGTAAAAACTACATCAATACATAATTGTAATAATTAACATTTGCATTTTGCTAAGTATGAAATTAAAATGCAAAAGGTATAATGTGTTGAGTTTGTCTAGAATGAATTCATGAAGATGTGACAAATTTGGCAAAAATTAAACTCAAATATCAAGGGAACAACCCCTATAGGTAATGTGTATTATCCAAATGCTTTATGTGCTTCATCAAGATACCTACAACAATAACCAAGGTGACTACCATCTCAAACAAGAAATCTATCATTATCTATCATGTCAATGCACAAGATATAAGATCCCATCCAAAGAGATGCCACACTAAATGTCACATAGAAGCATAATTCCTAACTCAAACTAATATCCAAACAACACTAAATTCAACGACAACAAATATGTATAATTAGCTAATTAATAAATAATCACCATAGATGGAATGGAAACCACAACTAGATGCTAACACATAAAACTAACCATACCTCAAAAACCAAGGTTTACTCATATAACGATTAAAACATATGCCATCAACATATCCAACCCAATCAATAATGATAAGTCAACTATCCCAAAACTCTTGTTGCATGGGTAATGTCAAATCTGAAAATGATCAAGGAATCTATAGATCCACCAACAACACTCACATAGAAGGTGTAGAAAATATCATTAATAAGTCCCCTAACCCAGTTGGTTTAAACTCAACTTTGATGGTTCAGTAAAAGGGAACTTGGGTCAAGTGGGTGGGGGTGGTATCCTAAGGGATCATAGGGGCTCGATGATCTTTGCTTCTGCTATCAACTTGGGCATCCAATCATCAAACAGTACTGAGGTGGTTGTCTCTTACCATGGCATCCAACTAATAAAATGAACCAATAAAAATATGGTATGCTAAAAGGGAAAGAGGATTCCCCTTCACTAGGCCCTTAGGGTTTTTCACCTAGGAGCTCAAGAATGGAAGAATGACTCTCTTTCACCTAATGATATACCTTTTTGGTGATTGAATTCAAGGTATTAAGGGTTGTGAGGTGTGTGTGAATGTGTCTAAGTGAAATAAACTAAAAATATAATGATTTATTATTGTTGAACTATTGAAATGCAAAGTGTTGGAAAACACAATGTTGTATGCAAACATGTACAAAATGATCTAAGAATGTACACTAAACTAAACAAAAATGAGAGAGATAGAATGTGTGCACCTAGAATTTGAAGAAGGATCTATGGAGGTCTAGAATGCTGATGAAAATTTTGTAGAAGATGAGAGGGACACTTGTGGCAATCTAGGCGACCTAGTCCTAGATTTGAGAAAACTGGTCTGGAGCCCGTTTCTACCAAATGGGTGTCTAAATATGCAAAAATCACAGAAAGGCCTATCCAGTGGGACTAGGTCACCATTTTTGGCAACTTAGTCCTCTTCGGGATTTATGGGGTTTCCTGGGGGGAAACAAAAGCCCTCAGTTTGCATAGGTCGGTTCTTCATAGTTGTCCGCTTTTGAAACTCTGATATTCGAGCCTGAAAGTGAATTTTGGTGAGTGTTTGGACTTTACAAGAAAAGAGAGGTCTTCAAAAAGTCTTAAAATCCTTCAATGATCTTCAATTTACCTAAATTTGCAAACACACAAGGAGAGAGAGAGAGAGAGAGAGAGAGAGAGAGAGAGAGAGAGAGAGAGAGAGAGTGATTGTTAGGGATTAGGGGTTTGCCTTCGTCAAACCACTTTTAGGTAACTAAACCAAAATGAATAAAAATAATCTAATGAAACATGAAACATGAAGTAATGGAGTAAGTTACCTTGCCATGATGAGAGATATTGTGTTCTTGCAGCAATCAACCCTTGAATGCTTCAGAAAATATGTCTTGTTGACTTGGAATGCTCAAACCCTAGCTTGCTTTAGAAGAAGGAGAGATGTGAGATGAGAGGAGTCTGAGTTGAGTGGTGCATCATGATTAATTAGAATTTTGAGGCTTATTTATACAATTTGTGCCTTATTTTTCTTGAAATAACACCACACAAGCCGACCTTAGGGTTTTAGAGACAAAATCTCGAAAGAATTTTAAGTTAAATTTGGATTTTATGCCACATGGGACTAGGTTGCCCAAGGTGGCAAACTAGTCCACCTAGGCAATTTGATTAGTTTTCGGGGATTAAATTATTATTATTATTGCTTGTCAGGATTGTCTCATGAAAACACACTAAGATAGGACTTATATGTGTATTAAGGGGTCATTTTAGCATAATAAAGGGTTGATTTAGCAATGAAAATCCTAGGAGAGTGTGAAAATGTTTTACAACACTTTGGCACAAGGCTTGGAAAGGGGTAAAAAAAGGTCCAAAATCCATAGGCAAGGGCCCAAATGAGCGAAAAGTGTCAAAGGCTACACTTTTTGACGACACACTAAACAAAAAGGATTAACTAAAGTGATTATTGAAGGTGACTTTAAAAATTTAATCATGATGCTACATGGGAAAGCCACTCCCATCTGGTCTCTCTGAGATCACATTGAGGAATCGCATACTGATATGATGAGTTTTGAGTAGACTAAATTAATGCAGGTTTTCTATGAAGGTAATATATCTGTGGATTTGATGGAAAATTTAGGGTCCTTTTTCCAAACTACCTAAGTTTGAAATTATATGAATTGGCTTTCAAAGCACATGAGATCCTCAATTATTAATGAAGCATAATTTATTTTTGCCTCCAATGTCAGAGACGGATATGGAAATATCCCAAGTGTGTAGGCTCACACATAACCCCCAATTGCTTCAACAATTACGATATATTCCTACTCTTAGTTAATTATGGTAAAAAAAAAATTACACCTTGCCTCTCCTTTGTGTGACACTAGTTTCAGAAACCTCCATTTGTTGGTTTTCCTTTGCTATATTATGTCACTACTCTATCTTCTATGGGTGGAGAATTGGTTCAGGAGGAGCCAAACAATTGTGAGATTCTGAAGAATGACCAAGAAATTTAATCTATATTTTAGAAGGGCAATCTTGCCTCCTAAATTGAGGTGATGAGAATCTATGACTCATCCCTTTCGATCGAGTTTGCTAATTATTGGAACGATGGCTTAGTTGATGTTAGAAGCCTCTCTTTTTTAGTTACTATTGAGACTATTTCGACTACTATTGATCTTCCCCTTGAAGGTGCTAACTTCCCTAAAGAACCTAAGGGGGACTACCAAAAATACATGGAAAAATTATTGAAGAGGGGACAATAGATCAATCATATGTATAATGGGTTTAATAGAGAGGACCTCTTGGGAGTTTGGTAGAAAATTGCATAAGTGATTATGAGGTATGTAACTCTTGAGGTCAGTACAAAAGGTTCCATTCTCAAATTTTTCCTACACTTAATCATTTTAGGCATGAGATACAAATGGATTTCACTTTTTGGATTCATTCTTCATTGGAACAATCTATAAAAATTATTCTTAACAAAGGTAAATCCATGCCTCTCAACCAGGGCTTAATATACCACCTCTACTAGTTTCATTTGGCCCTCACCCTAGTTCACTCCTTGCTCTCGTGCATTACTAATCCCTCCCTCATCCATGTGGGATTGAATTCTAACAGCGTTGTTAAAAAAACTAACATTCCTTCCTCAGTTGTTAAAAACACCCCCTCCCCTCAAGTAGGGAAACTCGGTCTAACCCCCTTCGCTTCTCTAAAGGTAAATCTCTAATGGTTGATTTCCTTGTTTCCTTAGGTAATAAAACAATTTATTTTGTGGACCCCCTCATATTTCTATCTTTGATGATGATTCTAGGTCTACTTGATCCTATTTATGTGTTTGCTAGTTGGTAGTCTTTTTGTTTAGTGCTTTTTTATTTTATTTTATGTTGTCTCACTCCTTGTGAGACTCCTCTCTTTTACCTCTATGGTTGGTTTGTAATGGGTTCATGTCATTCCCTCTTTATCTTATCAAAACAAATATCATTAATACCATATAGTACTAAGCAATATCTATAAATATATGCAAAACCTTTTAAAAAACACTACAACACAACTCTCGCCACTAATCTTCATAGCTCCCCCAAATTCTCAACAATCAACAAAAAAGAGATCAAAGAACCTCCACTTTATCACTAAAAAAATGTACAATAACAACACATTACCACAAACATAGTGATCACAATAGCTCTACATAAACCTCAATGCCAATGTCATGTGAACATGAACATCCAAGAAAAAGCACAAGACCAAAGAGATAACTTGAAAATAAAACATGTAGCATGCCATTCTAAAAGAACCTCTAAATGCTCAAGATGTGACAAGTATGATCTTAAAAAAACCCCAAAAAGAAAAGGCTTATCAACATCCAACTAACCAAGATGTAAGCCTCTCAAAATGAAAGGAGGATCAAACCAAATAATATGTTCCCAAAACCAAGGGAATAAGCCCAAAACCATCATCTACACTCCTCAAATTAGTGTAAAACTCATTCTCATGAGAAGACAAAGGAATAAAAAACACATGTTACATAATTCTCAAGTAAGCCCTCTAGAATTGAAATCCATATCTCAAGACTCATTCCCATGAGAAAATAAAGCATGAAATTGAAGAAAAAGGTGGGAAATACATATTATATGATTCACCATCAGGACCAAGAGTTGGGAATGCGAATGATTGTTCAAGATACATAATCCACCATGACTAACTCCAAGAGAAATATCCTATATATGTCCATGTTGAAATCATATCCAACCTAAGTGTATGCTCCTTGATCTTCCTATTAAAAATTCATCAAAGAGTAACCATATCAACAAATGTCTCTAAACTCAAGAGAACTCTAGCCTCACCTAATTCTCCAAGTATCCATGAGAACCTAAAATTAATCAATCCATATTAGGCTCCAAATGCAACACCACACTCTCATGAAGATCCCAATAACGTGACTAATGTGATTAATAACAAGAGTAATATCTAGATCACTATCAAAGATCCACTTGTATGTCTAAAAAATCTAGGAACACATCATAACAACATGATCTACGTCTCCTCAAATAAAGATCATATGTCCCAAATGAACATATTTTCTGCTAAGAGCACCTGTATCATGTTAAGACTCTAAGGTGCAATCAAGAGTACACCATGGCATTATAACATCCATCCTATAAATAAGGATCATTTGTCAAACTAACAAACTATATGTCAACCAGATATTCCAAGAACCCTCCAGGGCGCCAAGATGTCAACATCTCTAAGTCACACATAGATAACCATCTCATGTCAATAGAAATTAAGATGTCAACTAACTCTCACTGTATACAAAAATAGGATCTAAGAGCTCCTTGATGACACCAACAACCACTACAAAATATCATCCATCACCAATTGATGAATCCATATCAATGCCAAAGATCTTACTAAATTGTAATACTAAGATACAAATGGAATCGTGATAAATGTATCCAAATGAAGATCATCCATAGTCCCAACATAATCAAATAACTCAACATTAATAAATCCCAAAGAGTAAAGTAAAACCACAAACTTCAAACAAAGAAGATACAAACCACCAAAACATCATTGCCAAAAGCTCCCACTGAACTATGTAAGAAATTTATCCACTAAATAATGGTAAACATCTCCTAAATTAATATCATACATGGCCCCAATCAATCAAACAATTCAACTACAACATCAAGATCTCCCAAATGAAAAAGTAAAACTAATATCTCCAAACCAAGTAGATATACCACCCCTTATAATCAATAATTAATCCAACATGCCAATAATGCATCTACATAAATTATAACCATGAAATGTAAATGTACCCAAGAGTACAAGGAACCTCCATGACACCATGATCATTGCCAAATACAGTTACATCAAACTCTCATCAAGTTTCACACATCTACACCTTATAGTTAACAAGTCTAGGTCCCATAACATAACTGTATTGGATAACACCACTCTCTTAATGGTAACCAAACCAATGAACCAAGTGACCAAACTAGGCAACCCAAACATAATTTATATTGGCACTAAAATATATAAGAGCTCATACATGACCAACAACCACTATAGAGAGTCGTCCATCACCAAATGATGAATCCCCATCACTAGAAAATATCCCATTAAGTTATGATATTGAGATACACATGGAATTGTGATAACTATATCCAAAATGAAGATCATCTATAGCCCCAACATAGTCAAAGAACTCAACACCAAGAGCTCCAAAAGAGTAAAGTTAAACTATGATCTCTAAACTAGAAAATAAAACACCACCAAAACATCATTACCAAAATATCTCGCTAAACTATGTAAGCAAGCTATCCATGACATCATGATAACCATATCATAAATTAATATCATTCATGGCCTCAACCAATCTAAAAATTTAACTACAACATCAAGAGATCCCAAAGGGAAAAGTAAAATTGTGATCTCCAAACCAAGAAGATATACCACCACCTATAATCAAGAGTTAATCCAACACCACAAAAATGCATCTAAATAAATGATCATGACATGCCAATGTATCTAATGGTACAAGGAACCTCCATGACACCATGACCACCTCCAAATATACTTGCATCAAACTCCCACTAAGTCTCACATGTTTGTACCATGTAGTCAACAAGTCTAGGTCTAGTAACACAACTATAATGGGTAACACCATCTCTCTACCTCATAATATTAACAAAACCAATCGACCAAGTGACAAAACTAGGCCACCCAAACATAATCTACATCCACACTAAAATATTTATGGATATAGATGACCCAATTTTAGTTATATATGCAACTTGTAAGTATAGACAACCTACAACGTTGCACAAGTTGTAGATCTCATAATGCAACATAAAAATTCAATAACACATTAATAACCATGTCAAAAAATTATAATTAGAGATAAATATGTAATTTTTATATGACTCAAACACCAACCAATTCTAGATTCTATTTGCCATAAACTCACAAATTACCATAGTCAAAGGAAAGAATAAATAGCTAAAACAAAAATGTGTGAATAAATCACATAGCAACATTTGTCAAGATTATCTACTATATAGTGCTTAAAAAGATATTTATATTGACTATAATAAGTCAAAAATTAGACACCATATTCATAAGATATGACCTATCCAAGAAAGGAAAGAAAAATTAGCTTCAATCTGGAATATTTTGTCTAAACAACAAAATCAAGAAAACCATTAATACCACAATAGAGTGGTCAAAACTATATTTCTATTGACTATAAAAAGTTAAAAAAAAAGACTCCAAATGTGAAATTTATGGCCTTACAAAATTGCTCCATTAGGTAAATTTCAAAAACAATGGTGGCAAGTTTATGGTTGGTGGGTGATGATGGAACATCAACAATGAGTTTGGGTGACACCACTGATGACTAGGGGTTGGCCCGACAATGTGATTAAGGCTAAGCCTAGTTGGCAATGGTTGTTGATCCCCCATATGATCAAGGGCTAGCACACCAAGACCTTGCAGTCTATTTTTATCTAGGAGGTCTCTAGAATTTGTGTTAATCCAAAACCCTCAAAATGAGCCCAAATAGAAAACCCATTTTCCAAATATCCATCAAACCCTAGATTTCCAACAACCCAATACTATAAAACACCTATAATCTTAAAAATTCCTCCATCATTTTATTTCAAATCCATGGATTCAACTATGCACAAAAATTGAATCCTTCCACGGGTTAACAATACTAGGGAGATCTCCCATAACCTAAAAACCATGTTCTAATACCAAATGAAGGGAAATTTACACTATTTCCATATAACTTGCAAGAGAAAAAATATACTAACAGGTATTCAAAATCCAAAATGCAAAAGAATGAACAAACATACCGTCAAAATTACGCAATATATACCTTGATAAAACCCTCGTAAGGGAAAAACCCATACTCCAAAAGCATCCACATTGAATGCATTATCTCATGAACAAAGATTAAAATACACTTACAAAGTCTCCATCAACACCTATAAAACATCAAGCTCTCTACATACACTCCATGTGAACAAGAAAATGAGAATGATGTAACCACACATCTCAATCCATGCTTCCTCTCCTCACATATGCAACCTACAAGAGATTCCTAATCAACCTTAATAAAAATATTATGATATCCAACCTTAACTACTAATGTCCTTTCTTTTATAGAAATAAGTTTACACAAAAAACTGCCAAGTTGTATTGCATACACCATGAGCTTCCAAAACCATGTCCCCTCTTGTTTATTTTGTGGTACTAAATTTTCCCTTCATGTTACTAAATTTTCTCAATATTAAATATTTTCCCAATGTGCAAACCCACGTTAAATATGTATCACAATGTTGCATACAACATATAAAGTAGCACCAAGAATGTCTAACCAATGTAATGCATCCAAGACTAGATCTGCTAGGTGCACCATAAGTAATACTACTTTTTACATTATAACATTATGAAAATTGAACAACACATATTTTCCCAATAAAATTACTTGGTTCTTTTTTCCTTCTAATGCATGTCTTGGTGAAAATTGGGGTTCCTTAGACTTTACCCAATTTCTAGGAGAGTATAAGTTTAATATCTCTCACTTTGGCATCCCAAATATCTATGCTAAACCTTTTAAATCAAAATATCTTCATAGGATAAATTATAAACAATCTTCTTCTTCTAATCTATATTACTACACAACACATATAGACTATACCATTAATGGGTTCCCCCCTCCTTTCTTAGAGTTGTAATCTTATTGCGTTGTGGGTTTTAGTTTGTTACTAAAAGTGGATATAAAGGTAATGGTGTGGGATACAAGAAATAATGAATTAATATCCCTATAGAGCCTTGTTTACTAGGTCTTGTTTACTAGTATCCTCGCCCTTATCGATCATAATATCACCATTTCGTTAATGTGGCCATGATTCCCACACCATCTTCTTCTTATTCTTTATCACTAATACATCCTTATCTTATAGAACAAACTTCTAATCTACATACACCAGTCCTAGATATCTTCTCTAGTGGAGAAGCTTTATCTAAATATCTTGTTGTATATTCACATATGCCTTTGTAAACCGAACCATGAAGTGAGGAAGAAGAGATAAGATTGGAGAGCAAAGAAAAATAAGATAAATCAAAAGATCAAGATGAAATTTTAGGAAACACTTAGGCTAAGCTATCAAGTACTCCAAGATACAAGCCTTTTTGAATTTAAGGAGTTCTAAAGGGATAGATAGTCATTGTACTCATTAACATTGGTGCCACACACTTCATAGATGAAGGTCTAATGGTATACCAAGGGATCAACATAGAAGACGTTGAGGGCTCCAATGTAATGGTGATTAATGGTTTTTCCATCCAATGCACCAAAAATATTTCCCAGCTAAAGCTAACCTTAGGAGTATATTATGTAAAGGATGACTTCTATGTTGACAACATAAGAGACACATACATGGTTTTTGGTATTCAATGGTTGCATTCATTTAGAGAGATCACACAAATTTTCGAAACCATGGAATTGAAGTTTCAATCAAAAGGAAAGGAATTATTTCTTTGTGGGATGATAAATCGACTACCTAAGATTATATTTGCAAAGATGTTGGAGAGTACTTTCAACCATGGACAAGCAAATTGGGTAGTGTAGTGTGTAATATCTACAAATATCTACAAACAACTCTCTTGAGAGCTATAAAATGTACCATATAGATATACATAAGCTTTCAAACAAGCACAAAAAATATTTTATCATCATTGCTCCAAGCAAGTCATGTGACATGTTTTTGAGCATGTTATTGAGTTGGAGGGAGGAGAAAACTCCTTTATCACCACTCCTTACAACCATCCTCAAAGGTATAATGATGAAATTGAAAAAACAATAAAGCAACTTCTAGACATGAGAAGCACTCATCCTATTTTGAGCCCTTTTGCCTCCTTTGTAGTCCTTGTGCAAAATAAGGATAGCACAATGAGAATGTGCATCAACTATAGAGCTCTAAATAAGAAGGATATCGAAAATTAATAATTGATTCCTAGAATTGATAGATGAACTCCATGGATTCATTTATTTCTCAAAGATAAACCTCAAATTGAATTACCATCAAATATCTAGATTTGAGAGGGCATCCATAAAATGGCCTTTAAATGCCACTATGAATTTCTAGTATGATCCAACTACATTCTAATCATGCATAAACCAATTGTTTGTTCATAAATTAAGGAAATTGTTCCTTGTCTTCTTCAATAACATTCTCATCTACAACAAGTCCTTGGAAGAGAACTTAAGGCACATTGATGAGGTGTTTGAAATTTTAGAAACTCAAACTCTGTTTGCTAAAGAGTTTAAACGCAAATTTGCAATGACAAATATTTTATATATGGCGAACATCATTAATGTTTAGGGAGTGAAATATTCCGAGCCAATTTTTTTTTGTTTTTTCCAATTACAAATTACAAACCAATGCACTCGTTAAGGTTAGCAGCTAAACCAAAACGTTGCTAAAGCAACTCTAACCAGGATGTACACCAGGATCCCGATGTGGGCAAGGTGTGAGCATTGGTCAGAGGATCTTAATCAAAATGCTTATGCAAGAACTCTAACCAAGAATGGCACTGATGATGGCGAGCATATGGTCAGAAGGTCTTCTACACTAAGTACTGAAAGGGAACTTGACACCAAGTATGTGCTACCCAATCCAGTATGGAGTTGAGGCGACCATATGGCGGAGTGTAAGAAATTACAATGCTTGAAAGAAATAACTGAGATGCTGAAAGTACTCAACACCCAGAATGTGCTTTCTAACCCAGAGTGGGAAAGGAGCTACCATAGGGCGGAGGTAAAGGAAATACTATTGCAATTACTGAACGGACAAAGCCTTTAATGATTTCCTAACACCAATCCAAGAAGGAGAATGCAGATTTCTTCAAATCTGTTATGACAGACCTGCACTTTAAATTATATAACCAGCATGCCTGTAACCCACTAAATTGCTCATATATCACTCAAAACTGATCCCAATGACCTCAAATTTGATGCAATAGACCTTCAAAAAGATGGCGCCTAGTTTAGTAATAAGAAATGGCAACTGAAAGTGGTTATTAATTACTGGCACGAATCCCAAGACACCCCAAGAAAGTACGGCCTTCAAGGAATGACGAATTTGCTTTATAAAATCATAAACTTCATATTAAAATCTGCAAATATTCATGAAGGGTCGCCTCCAACAGGGAAACACAATGAGACAATACCCAGAACGATTCTTTTTGTATTTTTTGACTTATGAATAAAAAGACAATCTGCTGTAATGAAAATGCAACTCCAAAATTTCACTAAAATGCAAATAAGCTGATCTACAAAACCACTCAATGAATAACAATGCAGAAATCCACTACAAATCACTCAACACTAAACTACTTCACCACTAGTCGCTATCTTTCAAGCGAGAAGCAATGCCAAGCTAGGAGGCTTTCATTCCTCAAAGCAATCCCAAAGCCAATCCGGCAACATAACATTTCTGTAGACAAAAGATGCTGAAAAGAGAACCAAAGGCTTCCTTTTATAATTTGTTGTTGACCTTCTCGAAACCCTAATCTTCTTTTCAGAGTCAAACCCTAATCCTCCAAATAGATGGCGTCCCTTTCTTCAAAGCTTCAATTTTGACTCTTTTAATTGAATGCCTCACTTAATATTGGCCTCCAATCTTAAGGCTTTAATTCAACCTTAATAATTATAAAATTAACTCAATGATGGCGCCACCCTTAAAGACCACCTTTTAAAACAACATTAAGTCAATAGACTAGGCCAAGGGGTAATATAACATTAAAATATAATGTTATTTAAGTGAAATGAACTTATCTCTCTGAAACTGCATCCCGAAGCCAGAAT
Organism: Sequoiadendron giganteum; assembly: GCA_007115665.2. Classification (NCBI taxonomy): domain Eukaryota; kingdom Viridiplantae; phylum Streptophyta; class Pinopsida; order Cupressales; family Cupressaceae; genus Sequoiadendron; species Sequoiadendron giganteum. The sequence continues at coordinate 816,381,014 of CM021101.1, forward strand.
CTGAATAAACCAAATGAGTCGACTAAAGAGGAAAGTCAACTGTGCCGAGACCAAGAGGGCCACTGCCAGAAATAGAATTTACTAAAAATAGTAAATTCGTGAAGGTGCTCGAAATGCCAAGAAAAACATACCACTGCGTAGCTCTCTGGAAACCCAGAAAGAATCCGCCATTAAAACACCTAACCTCGAGCAAAAGCATCCTCCAAAACGCGAAACCCTAATTTTGCCACTGACTAGCCGACAGCACACTGGAAAAAGGCTATCAATCACTAAAAAGTAAAGTGCCAAAAACAGGGACATTATAGGGAGTGTGGGCGAACATGAAGAAGATCAAAGCCATTGTGTAGTGATCCCTGCATAGGACTTTATCATAATTACCAAGATTTTTAGGCCTTTGTAGTTACTTCCAAAGATTTGTTAAGGGGTTCTCTTAAGCCTTTATGTGGACTAAGGAAACACAACAAACTTTTTGTAAGCTAAAGGAGGTAATAAGCTCATATCCAGTGCTAGCAACTACATCTATTTTTTTCCTTCCCTTATTTTGGAATGTAATGCATTGAGAGAGGGGATTGGAGTCATGTTCATGAAAAACAAGCACCCATTACGCCATTACAACTACATAGACAAATAACCATGTTAAACTACATAGATGTAACTTTGCTCCAAAGTGCAACACTCTCTTTCCCATCTTATGAAGCCCTTTCCCAAAGTTGGTCTCCAATCTGCTAGCAATAAAGGATTGTTATCCTCTCCTTCGTTACCCAATTAGATAGACTAATTGTTCACTATTCTAACATTAAAATCACCAATTAAAACTATTTCTCCTAAAGTACGAAAAATATATTTTTTTAATGCAACATACAAGTCTTCACTGTCTAGATTTCTCTTCTTGTAAAACTTTGACTTTTTGGACCAAAGTAACAAACAACCAACCTAATTGTTACCTCATTGTCTATTATTTTCAGCCATATGAACTACTTATTTGGGTTCTCTTTTTCTATTTCTATTCCACTCTACATTTCTCTTATTAGGATTGTGATCCCTACATACCCTTTCCCTATTTTAGCGCATTCATTCCAAATTGTCTAAAGCTTTGCATCCATCATGCTCATACGTTTTTGTAGAAATAATAATGTTTTTCCCTTATACTATGAACCCCAACCCCAAACCTCTCCTCCATGAATAGCCTCTTCAATTATAATTAACCATGTGTAAATAATCTCATGGAACCTCAAATCCCTATTTCTTATGCAATAGTCACTCATTGACTTGAGTTTTCCCATTTTTCATCCAGCCCACTTTGATGCATTTCTTATTGATTTCACTTTCTCCTACTTTATCCTTCACACTTATTGTTCTACAATCATCTAAATATATATATGAGTGCCTTTAAGCAAACTTTATTCTTTAAGATTGTAATTTTGTCTTTTATACTTCTTAAGGCAACTTAACATGTTGGTTGAATACAACCTGTCTTTTTCAATTTGTCCTTAAAGAAACTTGCTAAAATATCAATTTTTTTAAGGATATCAATTCTCGTGAGCTCTTTTGCCAAGAGGTTGGGATGCAAGTTAACACCAACAAAACCAAAGTCGTGATTTTCTCTTTGAAAAGGAAGAAACAACAGGTTAATTTCATTTTTGAGGGCAACTCGAGGTGGTGGAAGAACACAAGTATTTGGATATTGATTTTCACGATAGGCTCAATTGGGAGACAAGTAGAATGAAATGGATTCAAGGTGGAGGGCATCTTACTTACTACAAAACAAATGTAGGAAAGTAAAATTATGGGACTGGAAAACCAAGAAAACCCTTTTTGGTTTGTTGGTTGTGAAACTTGGGGGGGTAGCATGTCAAACCACAAGTGGAGGCAAGTTGAAAGAATTCAAGAGCACTTAATCACTACTAGTATCAAAGTCAAATCTTCAGTTCCCTACAAGATTCTTTTGGTTGAAGCTGGTATGTTCCTATTGGAAGCATCAACAATAATTCGATTAATAAGTTACTTAAAAAAAATTGAAAACATGGATCCACATCACTAACCCAAAATGGTTGTTGAGGAAGAACTAAACCGTAGAAAGAAGACTTGGATGAAGCAAAATAGCAAGTGGATGAACAAATGGGACATTAAGCTCCATGAATGCCCCAACACTAATGATGAGATAAAAAAGTGTGCTAAAAAAAATTTGACTATTATATGGACAAAGTAAGCTTGTTGTAAAAGGGCGCATTATATCAAAGAGTTCAACCCCATGTGGAAGCACGATGAGAAAGATTATCTAAGGATTACAATTAAAGCCAAGGCTAGGCTTCTAGTTGCTTAGCTAAGGACTAGATCTCACCATCTTAGATGTGGCTAGGTAGGTGGGATGTCCCCAAAAAACGTTGGGAACAAATAACTTGTATTTTCTACAACAAAAGGGTTGTTGAGATTAAATGGCACTTTATCCTCAAATGTATTGCTTATGAAGACATTTGTATCCAATATGAAGACAATTTGAAAGTGGATAATCTAAATGAGCTTTTTAAGGAGACAAGGCTCCTCAAAACTATTGGCTTCTTGATCAAAATCCATAATAGGAGGTTTGACGTTGAAAGGAACTTGAAAATGGTTAAAGATTTGATGCTCAAACCCATAGGCTAATGGTCTCATGGACATCATCAAAAAACAATCATTCATTCAAAAAATATTGGCATGGATATCCAATTAAAATTTTCTAGGAATGGCTTCATGTCTAGAATATAATCATTTGCTTTGTTTCTAACATTATAGCTACTACTTCTAAGTTTTGTACTATCTAATTTATGTTTTAAATTTTAAAAAACAAGCTACTAGGCATCAAACACAAGCACTTTCCATATATTGACCCTGAAGCAATACAACACATTTCCACTTAAAAATTCAATGCACACAAATGTATGGATATGTCTTAGAATGTACTTTTGATTGTATTTATTAATTAAATGAAAACAAAATTCTCTTGTATTATGACTTTTTCTTCGGACATAATAGACAATGACCAAATGTGCAAAGCAAGTACGCTTTCCTATAATTTGAAGTGTGCATAGAGTTGCTAAAAATCTTGAGCTGGATGATCCTTAAGTTTATTCACTTGTTCTATACTCCTACATGGCAATGGAAAATAGGGTGGTCAATTTCAAAACTTTACAAATGAGTGCTGATTTTTAAAATGTTAATGATTGCTGCCCATGGGTGGAGACCCAGACATAATTAGTTTGCGGATGTCTCATACAAGGGAGCACAGCTCAATTCCCAGTCCCAACACTCATTTTTCTTATAATTAAAAAAAAAAAAATTAAAACAACTAAAGATATCAAGTTTCCACAATTCATCATGCTGTTCAAATTTAGTTTCTGGTTTTGATTGTGTAAAAAAAAATTTATATCCACATTTTGGATCACACTCCGTGATCCATCATCAAGATGAAAGAGAGCCTAAGAGAGAAATGATGATGGATCACAGTGTGTGATCCAAAACGTCGATATAAAAAAAAATTTACACAATCAAAATTAAAAATAACTTTTAATTGATACTAAGAAATGCAGAATATGTGGCTCTGCCACAAACCAATAGAACAGGAACACACTAGCATAAGACAGTTTACAATCGGGTTACAATTTGAAGGGCAGCAAAGCCAAACAAACAAATAGGGAAAAAGAAAAGAAAAACTAAAATACCAGGCAAATTGAAAAATTTAACTCCCTCATCTTATAAATCAACTCTAATAATCTACTTAACTTCTCTCATTGTTTGATTGTCTCCCAAGGAGAGTTTGATCTTGCTGAAATTTATTGTTAAGGACCTAGTTGGCCAAACACTCAACATGGTAGAACTTGACTCAAGAAATCCTGCCAAAAGCCTCGCTTCCTCGATTTTGATAGCCAAAACCCAATCGTTAATAGCCCATTTCTTCAAAGCACGAGATGTGAGTTTCCTTCCACACAAACAGCATTGATACAGACGAGAAGAACCCAATATACGCCACAACAGTGAGCAGTTAGATCTGCAAGCGAGGCCCAAGTTTAATGCCAGGATGTCTACATAGGCCTATTTTGTAGACTTCTGCCGCTTCATATACCTTTCATAAAGACATTTCTGATCCGGCAAAGGGCTGAAGGTGCCAAAAATATTCGGATTACCTGGGTGCTCCGAACCTGTAACTGCGTAAGGCATCTTTGCCTACAGTTGAACCATTGCCACGAGGCATACAATTATCACACTTATTCTATTTAATAGTTACCTGTTGAAGTATCCATTGGACCCTAGCCAATTGGATTTTAATACAAACCCATTTATTCAATGAACCTGTGAGAATGAAAAGGCACAAACTAAATAAAGATGATTATCAGTTGTGTTGCAACGTTTTGTGTTTTCAGAGCTAAGTATATGCAATAAAATCTGTACAAAGATTTATTGGCATTTTTCAGTTAGATTCATTACTATCTCTGCAAATATGGCCTTATCTCCTCACCCTGGCAATTTTAAACACAACTGAAATTGAAATTTTCGACATGCATGAACTAGTTAAAAGGGAAAATAAAATAAAAATAGCTTCCATGCATAGGTTTACAGAAACTGTAGACTTTTATATGGATTAAAAATGAATTTATCTTTAAATGTAATCCCATGATTACAAGAGTTGCTTTCATGCATATCAACAACCATCTTCAGCTGCTGGGAGGGACGGTTTTGGAAAAGCAAGCTGGGTAGAACAGTTTACCGCTCGCATAGCAGAGAGAACTATGCTCTTGTCAAATTATATGATTCTCAAAAAAGGATCGAACACTTCCTGGAAAGGTGTTATCACGTTCCAACTACACCACAGCAGTATCATTCATTAGCCTTCTGGAATGGAGATGACAGACTCTTTGCTCATTGCAGAAAAATGGAAGCCGATAGAGAAATCAAGTATAATACAAGATATTAATATACAAAAGTTGAAGCTTCCCGTGGTGTAATCTTGCAATCACCTGAAACAATAAATCGAAGTATATTCAGCATCCTGATAAACTTTATGCTACAAATAAAGGAAATAAACCCATGAATTCTACCTTAATCTTAAACTGGGGAACTTTTGAAGCATTGTATTCCATAGAAAAGCTTGGATGGTAGGAAAACTGCCTTTTTCAACAACCACTATCAAGAGTTTGGGTAGAAGTTAAGTCGGTCAAAACAGATTCCCCGCTTGAAGACCTTGTCTTCTTTAAAGCTTCAAAACAAGGAGAAAAAAAATCATGTTCAAGAGCCTGATCTGCATCTATCCTTTGTCTAGGATTTACACACAAACACTTATCAACAAGGTCATAGAGCGATGTTGGAATACTATCAAGGAACTCAGGCCTTTTAGTATTGTTCTTGCACCACTCTTCTATTGAAACATTCCTAGACTCAGCTTTATAGAGATCCTGCAATCATTGCCAACAGTTTCAGGAAGAACTTGCTTGGAAATCGGTAACTTTTATTCAAAATAGGAAGCACAGCTTTGCAATCATAATATAATGCATTAGCAATTTTTACTATTTACTATCACATAAATTATAAATATATACCACAGGCAAAGAGCTCTCCCTATCGTGTAGCTTAGCTATCTCCCAGATTTCTTCCTTGCCCCTAATTTTTGCAATGTCTCTGACAGCTCTGCAATTTAGTAAGGCGTAGATTTACTAAAAGGGTCACAGAAGAAATGAGAATCAAATAGTCAATGGCACTGTTTTTGGAGTCTTGTTGATATAGAAACCATTGCTTGAACAAACAATTCAAAATTACTACATACTGATCAGGGCTGCCTGCTTGGAATGGAATTTTCCCAGCCATAAGATAGAGCAAGGTTACACCAGCTGACCAGATATCAAGCTTGCAACCCTGGTGTAAAGATCTCAATAAAACCTGGCAATAAGGTAATCAATGTTGAGCTACAAGATGCTTTCAAGTAGAGCATGTACAGATTCTAGAACAGGAAGGCTTCCAAAGAAATGATATTCACTTCAGCAACAATATCATTACCTCTGGAGCTCGATAACCCCTTGTCCCAACACATGGACCATCTCTTTTAAACTTTTGACTGTCTGAAAAGAAACAAGGTACCAGTTAAAATTTATAAAATTTCCTCAAATTTTATAGCATTGAAATTCTGCATTTCTTGTCAATTTTTCTTCTCAACACAATAAATAAATAAATGTGATGCAAAAAGCATTTTACATTTAAATCACATACAAATATAAAACAAAGCAGTAAATGTCAAATGACCTTTGTTCTTTGCAATATCATTGAAGCCATATGTGCCTGCAGCGAGTTTTGGCTGAAATGGCATAGGAGAGACATGGACAATGCTGCCATTCTCTCTTTTAAATCTATCCTGTGGTGCAGCTACCCGTTTTCGTTGAGAAACAGGAATCAACGGTGCTTGCTGTTCCGGGCTCTGCTGTGCTAGGTGTATCAAGTTGAGCAGCTCCTTCCTACCTTGGCTGGGTAAGGGCTCCCTTCTGTTGCCCCCAGAAGGTGTGCGTCCACTTGTCATGTCTTTTGATGCTGACTAAATTGGCGCATGGTAAAAACCAGGAGATTAATAGCACAAATAGGAGAAACTTAGTTATGCATAAAGATAATCAAACTCCATCTAATAGTCTATTTTTTGACATAGCTTATCAATGCATATGCAATAAAAGCAAAGATACCTTACACAAATGCAGACCAGAAACTTTTGCAGCTGCTCTCTCTCCGAACTTGATTTTGTGGTTTGCATTCATTGTATCTGGAGAAAGATTACTTTGTGCTCTGTGATTATTGGAATCATGTTGTCTTGCCTCAGTTGTCTGTCCTCTCTTTTTTGAATTGATAGCATTGCAAGATGGCTTGACGTAATCCTGCCTTGTTTGTTTTGCTTGATTAGTTGTATCTGCAGCTGCAATTAAGGCTTTATGTCGGATGTTAGGGATATCTCTCCTGCCACTATAGAAAGGTGGCTTGTGAGCAGCAGCAGCCACCATACTTCTCTTATCATTGGGAGGCATCTTAGGTTTAGCTGTACATAAACAACAATGTATGTGATAATATCAGTGATTTTTCAATCTATATTTTTACTCAAACTAAATAAATTTTAAATGGATTTAATCAGACACTATCAGATATGGTGGTTGGACAAGATCTTACTTCTTCCAGCATTTGGATCATACTGATCCTGCAAAAAAGTGAAACATTGAAAGCATGAGAATGTAATTACAGTATTAAGAGCTTCATATATCTTTCTCTTTGATTATTTCAATTTGTCAGCTTAAGACACGCATCCATAATCAGTGAACACATACACCATTGCTTTGTATTTTGTGAAGTTTTTATTACAACTATACATATCTTTTATAAGACAAGTGTATATTATACCCCACACCCCACAATATCTTGTAAGAGGATATTGTATTATTGTGCACCTGCACCCTGTGCAATCTAATCTCCCACAATGGCACAATCAAATAAAATTGTAACAAAAAATAAACTCTTAAATTCCACTTCAATTAGTACATAAATTTGCAAAATGCAATATCACTATCGCACAATATGAATTAGCTTTCAATGCTTTCCCCAACGAAGAGAGCAACTTGGGAAACCTAAATCTTAATGAGGCAGGTGAAGCATATCCAAGACAACCTAGAGAAGATGACATAATCAAAGAGAATGTAGGAATGTGACTATTACTTATGCCTTTCTTCAATTGGATCTATTGATAGCATTGTGGATCTTCCATACTTAATTGAAGGCCTCTCCTGGTGCTAAACACTTTATCTGTTGAGGAATGCAGTAAAAGAGGGAGGAGCCTTCAAAGATGAGTGGCATAGAAACATAATTAAACAAGCAGTGAAGAAATCTCTTTCAAAAAAGATGATAGAGGTGTTGCTAAACTCGGATAAAATGGGCCATAGGTCCAAGAGAGCATTGAATTCCTTAAGGCAACTAGTGATGGGCAACATCTTTTCCTTCAATGAATCTGCAATCTTGGAAGAAAGCATCTTGCTTCTATAAAAGAAGCAATTCTACCAAATTCTCTCAAGCCAGCTGAGAGGTAGGCAATGTTGAGATGCCCATACTGCTGAATCTCAGGTAAGCCTTCTACCAAATTCTCTTGAGCCAGCTAAGAGGTAGGCAATTTTGAGATGCCCATACCACTGATGCCAAAGAGTGCTAATAGATGAACTCTTCATAGCCATTGCATGCTCCTAAAAATCTCTAGTATCAACCAATCGATACAAACCATGATCTTCGAGCTCAACTACCACAATTTTCTTGGACTCCTTATCAACAATTTGACACTTGTGTGAGCTGAAAATGATATCCAATTACGGACAATGTCACATAATCTAACTCACCGAGAGCAGATTGAGCTCCATGCCCGACACATAGTATACATTGAGAAATATTAAATTTTTCCTACCAAATGTGATCTAAATGTTGCCCTTGCCAACAACTATATACTCTTTGCCACCACCAAAGATGGAGGAATCGGAGCAAGCCATATACTCCGTGAACCAATCTCTTGTTTGTGAAATACCGAGAGGCTCCAAAATCAATGTACCACACAGATGATTTGACATGATTTGCTAGTCTTTTGACAATCAATGCATAAGAGGTAGACTCCTATTGCTCAAAATGCATAGATGCCATCCTTTCCATTTTCCAAAGGCACAAAAACGAGGTAATCAGCTGGCATGTATATCGAGACAATCAACTAGTCCCACGTTTTTTTAAATTGCCAAAAAATCAAAGGCTCAAAAACCCACAATTTTGTCCAAAAATCAAGAAAAACACAAACTTTGCCCAAAAACTTGAGGTGGCAAGGGGCACACGAATTTTCATCAAAAAACAAGGGCACAATTTTTTCAAAAAACTTCAAAAACGTGTTGCAGACCCACAAACTTTTATTAAAAAACAAAAATCCACCAAAAACTCAAAAAACCTTGGCAAATAAAAAGGTCACCCAGTTGCAATAAATTCAACCCGTAACTTTTTTTAGCAAAAAATCACCCATAAGCAAATACAACTTTTCTTGCACAATTTGTTTGAGAAAAACAACGCAATCATATGGAAAAAAGCTCAAAAATTGGTCGTGAGCAAGTTGTGTGATTTTTCTTTCCAATCACCACAATTTTTAGTAGATAAAAACCGCCAAAAAACCCTCGAAAACACCCACACAATTTCTAATAAAAAAGAACTCACATTTCTACTAAAAAACAAAACATGAACTCACCCGGGTCAATTTCTAAAAGTAGGTCACGATTTTCAAAGGAAATAAACCTCCACAATTTGCAAATAAAAAAATCCTCGAATTTTTTTTGCAAGAACCCCACGATTTTTTTCTAAAAAATCAAACAAAAACTTCCAAAATAATTTTCCAAATTTTGTTATTGATATATTCGTTATTTTACAAAGGAGAGGAAAACTCCTTTAATAATAAAATACAAGACGATGTTTCTAAAAGAAGCAATTGTGAAATAAAATACTAAACTGAAAATTGCTAAAACTAACTAAAGTAAACTAACAACTAAGATGACCATTAAATATTACAATAATACTTGAATAAACATTATTTTAATCCAAGGTTTTTGAAGGTTTTAGTTAAATAATTATTTATGCTAAAATATTCACCTTAATGTTTGTCTCGAAAAATTACTAAACACTTAAATCTTGCCTGCCTCTAATGCCAAAGCAAGTACTCTCCACTCCTACTTATAGTTTCTGGTAGTGTTAGAGCTTCCCTCTTGGGCCCTAGAAAAATCCTTCCAAAGCTGAATGTAGAAAAGTTGCATTTTCATTTCATATCATGATTTTCAACAACTTGGGATCTGAACTACAGACTCAAGTTCATCCCCCGAAGTGTGGATTCATCCCACTTGGTGCAAGTTCATCCCCCGAAGTGTGGATTCATCCCACTTGGTGCAAGTTCATCCTGCTTATTTCTATCAATCCATGTACTATTATTTTTCCAAATTCAACTTATCGTTCACAATTTTGATTTTCCTATTCCTTGTGGAACAGTATGCTTTGTTCCTTTTCGATCTTGGGGGTTAGAAATATACCTCTCAAGCATATTAGCATTGGCATAATTTTCTCTTACTATTAATATGCATTTACACTAGGGATTTTACTTTTGTTGCACAATGGGGATAGGTATAAGCTGCCCTAGACAACATTCAGATTTTATTAGCAAAAGAATCCATCACTGGCATTTGTTTCATTTGTAAGCACACCACATTCTTTGTTTATTTTATCCATCATGCTTGAGAGATAATCCTAACCACCAAGGCTGAAAAGTAACAGATACAAAAAAGAGCTTGATTAGTTGTTTTATAGCATCATATTGTGCTCTTATTGTTAATACGTATTTACACTAGGGATTTAGATTTGCCCTTGTACAATGGTAATAAGTATAATTTTTCCTAGACTATTTTCAAAGTCCTTTAGCGCAAGAATCCTTTCTTGTTATTTGTTTCTTATGTGATTCTTAAGCATGCCAAGGTTCCTTTCTTATTGTGTACATCAGTCTCCCTTCCCAAAGGACTGGAAGGAAAAGGCCCAAGGGTTATAAAACATATACTAGCAAAGCAAAAGAGCATAGTAATTGTACAAATTTATTAAATTTCACATGCATAAAAGAATGTAAGCTTAGGAAGATATCAATAAAGCAACACTTACCAATGCTAAGTTGAAATCAATGAGATATCCCTTATTTAATTTCCTAGAGAAAAGGAAGTTTCCAGGCTTAACATCTCTGTGAATTATTCCCTATCAAAGATAACAAAAAGATTCAAATAAATATAACTTATTGAAGTGAGGGATAGTAAAAATAATCGCTAATCAATAGAAAATATTATCACTTTTAGAATCTGAAGCTCCAAAATTATATTATGGTTACCTGCTTATGCAAGGCTTGTAGTGCTTTGAACATACAGTAACCATACCAACGAAGCTGTGATACATTTATTTCTCTCCTCAAAACCTGTCAGTACAGCCATTTTAGTATTCTAGTGTCTGTTCAATTAGAATATATAAAAGCAACAGTTAAATAGAAGAAAGCATTATTACCTCTGGTTTTTCATGTTCAACATGTTGAAGAATAAGGCAGTCACAATCATTCTCATTGAAAGCACCTTCATATTTTATAATAAAGTTTTTTCCACTGAAAGCAATCCATTTCTCAAAATCAATTACCATGATTAGGAAGTCTTGCTATAGTTTTAATTGAAATATAATTACAAAATTTACAAAAACCAATGTTAAATGAAGAAGTTTATTGCATCTTAAGCTTACCCAAATCTTTCTAACATCTTTATCTCATTAGTCACATAATTGCTGGATGTTTTTTCAAGAGGACCTGCATCAGACAACAATTAAACCTTTTTTTGTGTTCAAATAATTACAAAGATAAAGTTTTGTCCACATTTTAAAGGTGATGAATTTAGCATGGCACGTTTCATTTCCTCATAGAAAAGGAACCACAAATTAACCTCATACATTTTATAGCAAATAACTTTTCATCTTGCTTCCTTCGAGCCTTGTACACGGTGCCATATCCACCTGTATACATCAATCCATCAAAATTATACATCCAATGATCTCAATTCTTGTTAACCATTTGACGATTCTAAAGTTTGTTTAAAGTGCAACTTTCAAGATAACAAAATTTGTTCACCTGAACCTTCCTCTTCCTCAACAATAAATGACTCAAACTGAGGAATCCGCTTCAACCCTACATCATTCTGCAAAAACATTTTGAAAACAAGAACATCCAGCACCTTAAGCATTCAAATTTTGTATATCCATTAATACATATACCCCACAAGCAAACTCTATGAGATGGATGCAGTATAAGATAATTTTCTACTTCATAATGTTTGGATTTGCTGTTGCTTTTATTAAACAATTACAAGACACGTTCACAAATCACAAATTACCATATTAGAATCTGGAACTGCAGAATCCATTTCTTCCCGGACATGTGTATGAACCTTTCCAAACTTTTTAATCTTCTGTTTTGCATTACCCATCTTCTCATAATTAGCACAAGTTTGCTCTCTTTTATGTAGTTTATGAATCTGAAAATCACCAACCTTCTCAGATGGTAATTCAGACTTTGATTTGGACTTCAAGATTTGAGCATCTTTCTTTTCACATTTTCCATCAACTACTGAACCTTCAGGAGAAATATTTACAATAGAACAATTTGTAGTTTTATCTTTTGTAGGAACTCCCTTTTGAGAGATCTGATTAATCTCTGTAGAAGGGACACATGCCTCCATTGACACCACGGCATCTCCTACTATAGTAACATGATCACATTTCACCCCTTCATCTTCTAACTTCAAATTTTGAATTCCATCTTGCTTTATGCTAGCTTGTACTTGCAATACAACAGAACAAATTTTAAAATCCATCTTACAAGTATCAGAATGAAAAACATCTTTATCCATACAATCCAGCTGGGTTTCAGATTCATCTCTCTTTCGTCTCTTATATGTCTGGAAACGTTCATTCTTAGCATCACAGTTCACATCTATACTTCCAGAAGATTGTACATCCTTCACTGGAGATTTACAATTTTCTGATCGGATGGTTGCATTGGCTATATCAATGTCTACTGCTCCTGTCTCAACAACGCCTTCCATTCTGATATGTTTCAATGGAACTGAATTTCTCTGTTTACATCATTCAAAGTAACAACATTCTCAGTCATTTACACAGAAAGCTAATGATTAAAGTGAAGGAAATAATATGTTGTAAATTGATAAAGCTTTCAAGCATTTCAACTGCAAAGTAAAACATATTTTATACATGAATTTGAATCTAGAACAAATTTCATGCATTTTAAAAACTTAATAGAATAGGAAAACAAACAGCACAAGTTTCATAATCATTTTAAACTTAAAGTGCAAAAGATATCACATTCTATACTACAGCTAGTTTATCCAAGATAATAATACAGTTATGTAGGCTGATAGTTCTATATTAGGATGCCTGAAAGAAAACACACATAAAAAGGCACGAATTAAAACATAGATGTTTGGACAAAAACTTTGGCTTTACCCTATTTATCCTGTGATTAGAGATTGAAGGTAATAAAGATTTGGCAATTAAATAATATACAAGTGAAAATAAATCTATATTACTGATTTCTTTATCTTAAAGCAAAAGGGCCCAAAATTTAAATCGAATGCTTTTGTTAAATTACAAATTTATTCATAGTAGAAGAAATTGAAATAATGCAAGCAGATTCAATGGCAAAAAGGGAGTAGTACTGAAATCTGGTGCGAATATGGTTATAAAGTTGGGTTTTCTAAACCTCAAGGAGGATGTGATGATCAGCAAAGGAATGTGGCAAAAAAGAAATCATAAAAGGAAAAATAACTCTCTAAATTCTATAGCAGAGTCAAAGTGCCCTTTGATTCAATTATTAATATGAAATAAAGAGTTTCTCTGTATTAATAATCTTTGACTCAGAAGCTAATAAAGTCTACTCTTGAAGGTCTCTGTAGACATCAAATATCTGACTGTGGCAACTTCCTTGATAACATAAACAGTGTGTATATTATATGAAGAAAATGATGTTCTATGTATTGATAATCTTTGGCTCAGAAGCTAACTAAGTCAATATTCTTGAAGGTTTTCTTAAACATTCTATTTCCAACTGTGATGACTCCCTCAATAACATAAACAGTGTGTGTGTTTGTTTGGAGGGGGGGTTGGGGGCAGAGGTGCATGTGTGTGTCTTTATGAGTATCAAGTAAATAGTTTTGTCCTAAGTCCCTAACATTTAATTACAAAGACAAAATGACAAAAGAGAGCACATGTATAAATAGTTTATATACCTATGTCATGTACAGTATGCGTAACAGCCTCTCTCGCAGTCACTATCCTTCGGGCCCTTCAACTTTTTCCCTATTTTGCAAATGGATTCTAAAGTTGTATGTATGCAATCAGTTACATTGAATTTAGTTACAAGGACCCCAACCACCTGATGGGTTGGTGAACTTTTCATATACATTATTCTTCTCTGCCACAAAAAATCCTTAACGAGCTCACGATAATAATACATTGTCCCTTCCAAATGACATCTCACATCACTATGTATTGATAACCTTTGGCTCAAAAGTTAAAGAAGTCAGTACTCTTGGAGGTTTCCATAAACATCCTATGTCTAACTGTGGTGACTCCCTTAATAACCTAAACAGTGTGTATGTGTGTGCACCTTTATGAGTATCATACTATCAAGTAATAGTTTTGTTCTAACGTTTAATTGCAAACACAAAATGACAAAACAGAGCACACATATAAATACTTTAAATATCTATGTCTCTCTTGCAGCCACAATCCATCTGGCATTTTTCATTTTTCCCGATTTTGCAATTGGCTTCCAAGGTTGTATGCATGCAATCAGTTACATTGAATTTAGTTACAAAGGCCCCAACCACCTGATCAGTTGGCAAAACTTTTTGTATAAATTATTTTTCCCTACTACAAAAACAATTCTTACAAAGCTCATGATTTAGTACATTGTCCCTTCCAAACAACATCTCACATCACAACAGAAAAGCCATACAAATTCCAAATGGGATTCTGTGTCATACCAGATCCCTCCCTCCACCAAGTAGCAGTTCCCGAGGCATTTTTTTCTCCCATTTTGAGTACTTCTACCCAGGTCAAGTGCAAGATTTAACAATTGTACCTGAAAATCACATAACTATTCTATACTTTGTAGTCAAGTTTGTAAGGCTCCTTAATGCATTACCAGGTTTCTCAATCTCTTTGCACGTGTGGCTGCTGCCACTGCCAGTGGCCTGTACATTTCTTGCATGTGAACATTTGAAACAAAACAATTCTGTGAGAATTTGTAATCGTTCAATTTTCTACAGAAACACATGCTGTGATATCATTGGTTTGCAATGCAGAGGATAACTCCACGGCTTCAAGACTTGGTTATCATAGTTCTATTCATGGAAACTTAATCATGCCAATCAACAACCAAATTCATATCTTTGTTCAACCATCCAAAATAATAACATGTTTAATATTGGTGTGTTGTTAAATCATCCTACTTCGCTGTTAAAACTAATGTCAAGTTACACTACCCTCTAAGATCAAATATCATTAACACACCCTGTCCTTGATTATGAACAAATGCCCCCTCCTTACCCATCCTGGTCACTTCTCTGCACCACTAATGTAGCTATTTTTTTCATGCTTGCAAATGCCATAATTTTGTTTCGGGAGTTGTCTTTGGTGTTCTCAATTCCTATACTTGGACATGCAAGGCCTTAGCTTGCTCCTAAAGAAGTTGATGCCAACAACCCTAATCATTGTTACTGTATCTTCCAAAATGCTTCCTAAAACCCCATTTCTGAGTCAAAACTGAAATTTTGGTGGTCTCGTAGTTTCACTCTAACCCACAAACTTCTAGATAATTCAATTCACTATTTTTGTGTTTTTGGAATGTGTTTAAGAGAAATCCATAAAGTTAGTTCTTCCACTGTGAAGTCATCCATGGTCCTGCAATATTTCCCAAAAAGCATTTTCTTCTATGATATTGGGTGTAATGCCTAGTATCTCTAGCCTCCTTTTGAAATGAGAATGTGCAGAGCAATAGAAGCAACAAAAGACAAAGGGAGATCTCCCACTTTTATGCATGACAACAGAATTCCATTTGGAAGGTGATTCATTTCATCTTTTATAAATATTATCAGTCCATATTAAAGACAGATTTTGGAATTGTGAATAGTGAAGCTGTTAAAAAGAGGGTAGCTTGCAAGGATGTGGGCATAGCTTGTGAAAAGATTGCCAAAAAGTCCAGAACTCAAGATGTGTGTCAATTTGTAATATCAATTTGAGAGTGACTGTACAAGGATGATATGTTTAGGCTTTTTTTTCAAATACTTGATGTATTGGAATCTTTACAAAATCAATTATGAAAAATCTCATATTTATCCATTTCCGTGTATTCATGCTTTGATTCCATATGCGCATCTTGGATAGTCTTGAATGCTGATATATAAACAAGAGACATGGCTCAAATCACAGCAGTTATTATTATAGAGATTGATAATGTTGATGAAATGATTAAATTCTTCTTTCTGTAACTGTCGATCCTCACAAGTAAACAACATCTATTGATTTCCATATCGTTTAAGTGAGGAAGGAGTAGATATTTATATAAAAGTGGGAGACATGTCCCATGAGCGGATGTGTCTCCTCAAAGTGGAGACATGTCGCCTCAAGGGGCATGTCTCTCCATTTAATTTATACTTGTTTCAAATGCAAGATCAAAGTCCTTTATCTGACCGATGCTATTTATTATCAACAGATAAAATACTACAATAAGTTTTAGCAGACCATGTACTTAAAGGGGAAGGGAAATCTTATTTACTGTCCTGCATGGAAAATATTCAAATAATCCCTAAATAGCAACCAGCGCATTGAAATTAAAAAGGAACGGACATTTAAATAATTCTGGATCGGTGAAACGCCTGTTGTAAACTATGAAACCTAACAGTGAAAGACATTATAAGAATAATGTGTTGAGTTTGTAACTAATTCAAGTTGACAAAGAAAGTTAACTCGTAGAACCTTATTGTCACTTATAGGTGCTTCTTCCTCAATTCCGGGAGCTACGCCATCTTTAGCAACTGTATCACCTGCTCCAAGAACTCCTTTAGCTTGAGCATCTCCATCACCAACTTCAGGACCTCCTTCACCAGGAGATCCGTGCCCTCTGGAATATCCATCTTCAATTCTGAGAGATCCATCACATTTAGCAGCCCCATCGCTAAGTGCAGTAGCTCCATTAACTTCAGGAATCCCATCGCCAACTCCAAATCCCACTAATTCACCAAATAAAGAAAAAAATCAAGGTCGATTGACATTGAGACTTTAGGCCAGACAAAAATATGAAATGAAAAATCAACGTCCATTACAATTTCAGTCTTCTATAAAACTGCAAAACCCCAGAGCAGATACATACCCAAATTTGGGGGAATATTTGAAAGATCTCGGCCTAAAGAAGAAAGATTTTGAGGTTGCCGCCAGTTCTCTAAAGCACAAATTGTACCTGGTTTGCAAACTCTCTTTGATTGTCTGGAAGAATCAGTTTTCACCACCTCCTCGAGAAGTCTTTTTCTTGAACCTTTTAAAGGAAGCACATTTACCATTTCTTTGGTACTAGTACACGTTGAATCTAACACTGAGATGCTACAGAATTTCTCAAAAGTATGCACTGCTAGAGGAGAGCAGGTTATGAGGCCATCTACATTGCAGAAAGGTGATCTAGGAATACAACAAAGATGCAAAATTTCAGCCGGGGTTACAGAGATAAACCTGCATCTCTCTGAAATTTCTTCGGGCGTGCTTGGCCTGCCTACTCTGGCCAAAATTGTAAGAATATACCATGATTTTTCCTCTGCGGGGTCATAACTTGTAGTGCTGACGTTTGTGCCTGTGCCAAGGATCTCTAATCTCACCTCCTGCTGGTCCATCAGTTTCAATCACTCCAAACCCTCAAAAACATTAAAGCTTTTATATTTTTCAAGAAAAATGGAACTAATGAAAGGCACTTAGGTCTCATAACTTGGCATCTCATACAAGGGACCAAAAAATGTCATCAATTGGAAGGCCGCACTCAGTAGGAGTCCGTTGTCACTTCTTCAAACGGAAAATAATTGAAGATTTAAATACTTCTCTTTAGTTGAATATGTAAGCAAGCCGCCTCTTCATCCGAACTTGTATCTCAAAAAACCCTCGTTATGCCTTATGTGAAAAAAAATTCAAACAGGTAAAAGATCAAACCCTGGAATATTCAGTGTTAGCTCTCCAGAACCGAAATGTAGCCTCTCGAGATATCTAGGAAGAAGCTAAATCGCAGTATTTGATCTGAGAGACTATTATTTGTGATTCCTTTTCCTTCTGAATTCAGCCTTCCTTTTGAAATCAAGATTTTGTGATGTATCTTACTAGATTCCTTCCTTTCCAGTCAGCTAATATTATTATTCAGCAATATCATGCCTGTGATCTGATGAATTCCAAATTTCTCCAGCAACATACTTGAAATCGTCGCACAAAATCAGAAACTCGCAGATCTTAACAGGACCCTGCTAAAATTATTCATCCGTTGTGATTTCTTTGTTTCTTTGGTATTTCTTCATAGAAACACCTGATTCTGAGCTCGTTTTAACGGTAAAAGAATGGCGCACGCCTACTTGCAGACGTATATGGAGATCTGTTACGGATTAGAGGCTGATCAATGCGGGAAATGTGGGCGTTAGGGCCAAAATGGAGTTCAAAAAACTGGTTCGAAAAATAGGTCTTCCGTGTTCAAAGAGAGGTTTAAGCTCGTGGCGCCAATTCGCGATGTGGCTTTAAAAAGGCCAAAGGCGGGATTGAATGTGAGCCGTTAGATGAAATGATAATCGACGGTCGTCAACGATAACTTGAACACGTTTGGGCCCTTTAGATTTGCGCGGGATCACAATTTTGAGTTTGAGAGCTTTTTGTACTTTATTTGTTTGCACACAATAACCTTGAAGCGTTGCATCGTATGTTAATCATCTAAACTTATAATAGGATTACATGACAAAAAATATACAATTAAAAGCAGCATAGCTTATTAAATAGCATAAGCGAGTAAACTCTTAGATGAAGAGGTATTTAGTGAAATCAATAAATTTAGAAAATGGGTAGAAATCTTCCCAAGGGGATTGTTGTCGAGGAGGGGGAGAAAATTAGTCATGCCCATTTTTAAATGGGCAATGGTTATGTAGTCATCAAGATGCACCATGTTTAGCATGGTCTGACATGACATGTACTCCATAATGTAATTTGTCATTGTTGTTGTCTTACAAATGCTAACTATTTGTCAAAATGCATACATGTTTGGGGAAAATAAGTTTTACTTTCCTCACCTCCCTCGTTAAACTTTCACACTTCCCCAAAAGAACAAATTTTAACTGGCATTTATTTTTAGAAGATTGCAAAAATCTTGTATCCAACTCAAGTATCTATTAATATTAAAACCTTAATATATTATATTATATTGGATTGTATAATTTTATATTATATATTATGAATATATTTTGTATTATGATATATAATATAATAATATAAATATATATTATATTATTATAGAATTCATAATATAATATAATATAAATATATTATATTATATTATATTATGGTGCATTATGATGGTTGCATAGCCATTGCCTTCCAAATTCATGGAGCAAGTGGCAATGTGCATTGAGTGGTACCAAGACTTTGCTCATAGCACAAGTACTCTACCAATAGTTAAGGAGGTCCTATAAATGTTGGAATCACAACGTAAATTTCTCCACGTGCACCTAGATCTAAAAATAAACAAAGGTGAGCACACTACTTTAAGAGATGAGAAAAATTCAATAGCATTGTAAAAATAACATTATGAGCTAAAATAAAATGAAAACTCAAAAGAAATTTCAAACTATGGCAATTTACTTAGGCCACGATGTTGTATCTCTAAACAAAGCAATTTGTCATTAAACAAAATGGATGAAAGGGAGAGAAAATATTGTGTATCCATTTCCATGCATCCTAGGCATGAGGTAATATTAAAAATATTCTCAAAAGACTCTAATATTTAGGAGGTTAGACACTTGGGATTAACTAACCTAATTTTTAAAACTTGCTCACCAACATGGGCCCTTACCATACCAAACACCAAAGAATGAGCAAACTCGAGTTCAAGTTTGAATTGCCAAACTCTAGAGATTTTACAAAGCCAAGTGCATGAGGAGTTAAAACGTTAGTGCTTGTCAAGCTTGCCAAGAGTCGAGGAAAATGAACTAAGCACTCAACATAAGAGACCCAAGATAATTTATGAAAGCAATATCAACATTACACTACCTATCTTTGCACCAAGCAAGAAAATATTGAAGGTTCGATTTATGTCCAGCATCACATTTGGAATTGACTCTTAAATGCAAATGATTGAAGGTAAATCAAAATTGTCCAACTAAAACTTATGTTACAATGCAAGTAACAAAGTCTAGTCTCGAGAGGAGAAAAGATCAAGTTGGTGGTGTGGATGCCTTTGCAAAGGAGTCTATGAGCCTTGATTCTAGAAGTCTTGACCAAAGGAGAACTAGTCATTGATAATAGTTAACCACCATAAATTATGGTCATTGAAATAAATCTTTGTTCTAAACTTGTCATTAGTCCACTTAAGAAAGAGCTTTGCCACCTTTAATGCTTTCCAAATACTCTAAGCCATAAATCCCTTGATACTACAAGGGCATTAGTGATGGGATGTGTATGAAAGTCAATTCCCTACCAACACCTTTTCATAGGACAAAACAAAGTGAATGTATATTCCTTGGAAGAACTTTATACACTTAAAAGCCTTTAATGGTACAAATAACTCATTTGGCATAGAGCATCATATTATGTCAATGGTTTTCAATGATTGTCATGCCACCTTTGTCTTCTAGAAGGTAATAAATGTCTAATGCACCCTCTAAAATCCTTTGGTTTTCTTGGCATTGACCCATAAAAAATCTCATTAAAAATAGTAAACATGAGTTGTTGCCAACACCTCAGTGCAAATCTAAAATCTACCTATCAAGGAAAGAGGTTGGGTAATCCATAAATAATTTTTGTTTTGACTCCTTGTGTGATATATTTCCAAAGAGTTGTACGTGAGCTATCAAAGGAAAAATAAATGTCAATGAATTTAAATATTTCCCTTTGTCAATCCACTTCCAATTGTAATCCTTCAATTGACTAGGTAACACGAAGTGACTCTATTGATATCATTATGTCTTACTCCAATAAAGAGTTGACCCAAAAGCCTTACAAAATATTGCAAGGTAGGGCATGGCCCTACAAGAGGACTCTAAATTTTCATTTAAGTATGAGAAAAGAATCATTAGCAAAGTGCCCATTAAAGGAATTTTGCATTGACAAGGGAAGAGTGATGCCCTTATCTAGTATTTAGAAGCTAGCCAATGGCCCTCACAAGCACATAGAGATACAAAACAAAAAAGCTTGACCATGTTGAATGGACTTGAAAAGCCAAAAACTATAAAAAAAAACTTTGTCCTTAAGGAAAAGGTAGATCAAAGAATCAAAGAAAAGGGTTTAAAAAGTCATACAAAAAATTCACCAAACTCTTTATAGCCTTTTAGCGTAGCAATAACAAATAGCTATTCAATATGGTCACAAGCTTTTTCAAAATTCAATTTAAGGAACATGATATGTTGATGGGAATCTATAACCCATTTTATGTCTTCCCAAGCTGATAGTACTTTATCTAAAATACAACTTGTTGGAATATTAATGTTACATTGTGTATATTTATCCCACACAATAACATGATATTTTAGTGGTATAATACAACTATATTAAGTATGTGGATTTCTCTCACATGAATTATACCTTATATGCCATTAGTTTGGTAATATTATTTAAAGATGTTAGATGTGTGATGTAGTTACATGTTAAAAATCAAGACAGTGAATAAGGGAAATAAAGGGTACCTAATATACTCATTTTTATTTGTATGTCTATTTTTTCACTTTTTCCTGCAATTAAGCATTTCTTAAGTGAAGTGTTATTTTTGACACAAATCTTGATAAAACCCGACTACCTAAGCCAAATAATGCGAGGCAAAAGGTAGTGGATGTGAAGTGCAAGGGCCTTAGCAAGGATCTTGTAAATGTTGAGAAAAGTGATGGACCACCAAAAAGAAAGGATGAGCTTATTCTTAACGTGGTTAAGAACTTTACCTAGGGACTTGTTGTGGAGAATCTCTTGGTAAACCTCTCATACTTGTTTATGTACTATTTATTATACATTTAACATGTGTTATAAGATATATTATTTCACATTAAAGAGGAATGCTAGAATATTAATGTTGTATTTTATGGATTTATTCCATGTGTAATCACACGATGTTGTAATAGTGCAATATGTTTGTATATTTAATCACATAGACTATGCTTCATAGTTCATTGGTGTACTAATACTATTTTAAAAAGTATGTTGTATAATATTACAAAATCAAGAATTCAAATTGTGAATAAATAAACTAAAGGGTATCTAATTTAATCATTTATTCATGGATATGTGTTTTCACACTTTTCCTTTAATTGTGCAAGTCATGTGTGAAGTGTCATTTTTAACACGAATCTTGGCAACACATTTATTCAAGTCAAATAATGAGAAGCAAAAGGTGGCATATACAAAGCACAAGGGCATTGGCAAGGATCTTATGAGAGAAATTGAGTAAAGTGATAGGTCCCTAACTAGAAATAAGTTCAGGGTCCCCAACTTCAAGGATGAAGTTAACATTGTCACATTGGTAACTCGCTCTAAGGATTTGTTGTATAGAGAATTTTGGTAGACCTTTCTTCACTCTTCTATGTATTGTTGTATTGCACTACACATGTTGTAAATCCCTCAAGTTCACATTAAGGGGGAGTGTTAGAATATTAATGATACAAATTATGTGGATTTATCACGCTTGCAATTTCACATTATGTTGTAATAATACAATTCATACATATTTATTGTATGGATAAATATGTCACGTAGACTATGCCTAATAGGTCACTAACTTATTGGTTTTAATATCTACAAAGATTAGATGTTGTCATAACCCTAACTTGTGAACTTGAAAACTTGCTAAATTTTGACCTTAAGTACTAAAATACTCATAATAACATTTCATTTAAGAGTAAAATATGTCACATCTTGATCCTATGCTACATTTATTATCCAGTATATTGATGAGACTATTGGACATCACTTATGATTGATTGGTTATCTAGTATTTAATGTGAGTAATTGATAAATTTGATGGTTAAGCTTGATGCATTGAAATGAAATTAAAATAATTATCATGTCGTGATTATGAGTTTAAATTCTTGTATGTGCTTCGACTATGTTTTTAAGGAATAACCTACTGATGGAAATCTAAGTGCGGCTAAGTGTAGGAATATGAGCAGGTATTTGTCGAAGGTGAGAACATGGTTGAAATAGGGGTATCCTAGCCACTTGGCAATGAATAGTATGGTGGAAACATGATGCATGCACACACACATGTAGTTGTATTCATATTTGTATTGTGGATGAGATGATTGCATTGAGTTATTATGGTTGTGTCATTTTTTGTATGTTATGATTTAACTAAAGATTACGTTCTATAGCTATTATGATTGTGAAAGTTAAATTATATGAGGAAATAAAAATATGTCATATGATTTGATGTTTGCGGAAATAAACTTAAGAGGGAAAAATAAAGGTATGTCTTATATTATTTCATTTTTGAAAATTAAAATAAAAGATTTTACTTATTTTTTTGATAATAAATTATTTATATAAATAATAATATAATAAATATATTATTATTATATATATAATATTTATAAATATAAAGCTAGTTGATAAAATATATAAATAGTTTAAAATTAAAAATTGCATGATTAATATTAAATTAATTAAATAAGTTTTAGATATAAATTAAAAGTAAATTAAATAAGTTATTGAAACTAATTAATTATTAAGATCGAAACATTGCTTGAAATGATGCAAGTACGAAAAGCCAATTCTAATTATTGCATGGAAAATGTTAATATGATAAAAGGCAAAGGAGGAGGAGGATGAAGACACGCATGTCTATTATCTTTGGAGGCAATGACTCAAGAATAAATCACTTTAGCAAGGATTTAATGGCATGCCATGTGAATTGGGGGCAACATTATACCATTGTAGCCAATTTAGATTTATGTAAATTTTCAATTGCTATACCTGTAATGATCTAAAATGATATCAAATCATAGTCAATAAAATGCAAAGGAGGAATGAAGAGAAAAGGAATGAGACTAGAACAGTCTCACCCATTTCTCTCCTCCACGGCTCACTTCTATTGAACCTCCTCTACTTGCTGCAATATGATGGATGCCCTCAGCCTTTGTGTGAGCAAAATAAGTTTATGACATGACCTAGCAAGTGTTGAAGGATTTAATCTAAAATGCAAGAGAATAAATCTACATGCAAAGTAAATAAGTCTGCAAAAGACAATGTTAGATGATAAAATATGAAAATGCAAGATTATCTAAAAATGCAAGAGATGAAATATGTGAAAATGAGAAGAGATAATAATGGATAGCCAGTGATAGATATGAGACAAAATTGACATTTTATAGAAAATGCAATTTTGTATGGACGGGTGAGATTAAAGACTGATAAATGACCTAGAATCTATGGACAAGATTCAATATGACAACCCACAATTAGGGTTAGGGCAACATTAGGTCAAATTCGAAATGAATGGACAAGATTGATTTTAAGAAAAATCAAATCAAGGGTTGACAATGCATGTGACAAGGCACACAAACCGAAATTGTTGGGGAATCAAATAATAATTTAAAATTATTTAATTCAAGAGGGGTTGTTGACTTTTTAAATTAAAAACTATTTTAATTCAAAAAGGGTGGGGTCATGTGACAATAAATAATTTAAATTAAATTATTTACAAAAGAAGGGATTTTTAAAGAGGGACTTATTTTAAATAAATAAGATTTATTTAAAATGAGCACAATAAAAGAGGAGAAATTAAATAATAAAATTATTTAATTTAGGTGGTGGGACTTATTTTAAATAAATAAGATTTTATTTAAAATGAGGAGAATGTGAAGATGGCCATAATTAAATAAATAAAAGAATTTATTTAATTACAAGAGGACTTTAAATTAGAGACATATTAAATAAATAAAGTTATTTATTTAATAATCAAGAAGACATAATGGACAAGGATAATTAAATAAATTAGGAAATTTATTTAATTATAGAAAGACATTAGACAATTAGTGACGTAATTAAATAAATAAATAAAATTTATTTATTTAATAATCATGAAGAATAAAAAAGATATGAATTAATTAAATAATCATGAATTATTTAATTAATAGTCGAATGTGGATCAAGGACATAATTAAAATGTCTTAATTATGCTAGGAAGAAAGAGATTAGAAATAGAGCTTGCAAGCCTAGCTCATTTTTATGTGTCTACAATACCAGGCAATAATAAACCCCACACCATCCATTTAGCATATGTAAAATTGCATTTTATTTGAAATTAAATGAATATTCTAGGTTTTTGGGGGCAAAACTATTTTTTTTAAGATGTCTGAAATTTTAAAATTTAATAGGATCGATCTATTCATAGTATCATAGTTGGGCTTCTTTTATTCTTCCAAGTTGGCATACTAAGTTTGAAATTTACACTATGAAATTCTCTTATCTATATCATATGTTAACAACATCAAGTTTCCATAGTCCATGATAATGAACATGTTGATCTTCTAGATATAACTGTGTGCATTTTTGTGATTCACAAAAATGCACACAGTTATATCCAGAAGATCAACATATATCATATGATCTTTTTGTGAAATTAAACCTGTTATAAAGATTGTTTTCAGTAAATAGTAAAAACAAATTTGGTATATTTATGAATCTGCCATGAAAACTAATAATATATCAATAGTAGCATGTGATAATAGGATCTGAATAATAAAGTGTTGATAAGACATTTCAAATCAACATGTATATATAAATAGCCAAATATGCATCTCATATTATAAACTAACTTCTTATGGTTAAACCTAAAAAACATCAAATTTAGTCATTATTGCATTCAATGAAAAATATTTAACTTACATTAAAATTCACATGGCAATGAGAATGGTGATGCATGTACATTAATAATTGCATGAAGTAGAGAAACGACATTGAAAAAATAATTGTAAAGAAAAATTAATGAATTGCATGTCAATGGTATATATATTTTACTATTATTATGCATGTAAAGTTGGAATAAGGAAATATGTACATAATCATTTGCATGAAAGAAAAGAATATTTATTTATTTATTTTTGTGATCATTATGCATGTTAATATCTTCTATGTGTGATTGGATTTACCTTCCAGGATAGGATGTTGAATATGGAACAACAGAGAAGGTTGATCGTCTTTTCAAAATCTATCGATTACTTCTAGTGCTTTGGCCAAAGCCATGTGTTCATTGAAATAGATGAAAGTTACCTACCAAATTTATATATGTGTTTCTCTGTCATATCTTGATAGTAGGACATTACATGCTCATGATAGAAATGCATGAAGATATATCAGGTTTGCACCGAGATTCCTGTTAGAATCCCTAGATCAAACATGCAAACCTAAACACCTTCCACATAAGAGAAAATCAGATAAAAGCAAAGCTTTGCATGTTAATGTGCAAATTGATATTAATTAATTATTAATTACACTAACAATTCCCTCTTGCTATTGCTAGGTACTTCATATAGGGTTGGGTATTCTTCAAGTAGGAAGAATTTTGAGGAAGCGTAAGCTTCATGGTTGGGCAGAAAAGTGCCTGAGACATGTTCTCATCTCTTGACTTGTGAATTGACTATGAGGTTCAATGGCATTCAAAGACTATGTTATTTATGTCTTCACATTATTCTTGTCTCATTATTTGTATTTATACTTTTAGATTGTATATTTAGTTAAATACATGGCATGAGAGCCTGAATTGTACTTTTGTATATAAGATATTATGTGATTTTACCTATATTATGCACTACAAATATGAGGATTTGTTATGACATTCATTTACTTAATGAAGATGTTTCACTTTTATTCCATGTTTATGAGATAATGAGCTTTGATGATTTTCGTGAGATTATTTTGGGTCACAATCCTTACAAAAAGGGTTTGTTTTAATCAAGACATTATGATATCCAAATATGCTCATTTATCTATCATGATTAAATATACTTGTAATTTTATTAGTAAAGTAATTCTCTTGCATTTAGGTACATACGAGATAAGTCTATAAGTGTCATTAATTTTAAGTATAATTCTATGACATGTTAAAGGTTGATATGAATGAAAGTAATTTAATGTTAAGCAACTTATCATAAGTGTCAAAAATACTTAGACATTAGAAAATAAATTTATCTTGTAATGTTATTTTTATAAGGATTAGTGAAATTACAATAGTAGCTTTAAGAGTATGAAATTTATTTTTTGAGGACTTTATGCCACAACCTTGTTCATTTGATGCAATTCAAATCATTCTTACCATAAAATTTGTATGTTCTAAATATTAATATTTAGTGTAGATATGAAGTAGTAAATTTGATTATAAAAACATTTAATATTCCACTCAACTCATATATTCACGTGATTTGTAATTCTTAAATGCATCATGTTTTGCACAACAAATGAACTATAGGAAATATACGATGTGAGTCCATAGTTGTAAAATCAATCTTGTTCTAACTTACAAGTTTAGAATATAAACATAATTATATTTTAACATAAAGCTAAAAAATAGAAACCAATATCTTCAGGTGCTCTAAAGTAACAAATGATGTAATAGAGTTGACCTAATAATAATTATGAGGGTGGGCCTTAATCATGATATTCATTATTTAAACACTGTAAAATGATAGAATAAGTGTTGTACCAACTCATTTTATCAAACCTAAATTTGAATCACACATGAAAATATAACTAAAATAGAAAGAAAATGAGAGAGATTGTCATGGGAGTGTTTTTCTACCAACCATAGAGTCAATGGCTCCCATATACACTACCTTGAAAGGTGGAAATATAACCTCTGCAAATAAGGCCATAAGAACATATCCCATAGGAAGAATCCAAAAGCAAATAAAAATGGGCATTTTGACTCCCTCACATAATAAAATTCATCACATAACATATACCCGAGGCCAATGTTTTAAATTAACACACATGTAGACCTTGGCTCCTCTAATATAGTAATATGGATCTCTTAATAATTCCATGTAATTCTATAGTGTTGACCTTGCCTTGTTGAGCACAATAATCAAGAAAGTACAACAAGATAATATATAAGATTTTATAAGATTCTGACTATGTTCATAATATTTCCTATACAACATGCTCTTATATTATAACTTCTATTATTTGTAATCTATGAGATAAGGCAAAAGGATTACATAAGACCCTATAAGCCCCAACATTCTTTATAATTATTTAGGAGACTAGGCAAGATAAAAAATGTAACTAGCCTATCACCCTATGTCTACACATAATCATTCAAGCAATTTAGATGGATTGGATTAGGCCCTTATAAGCTTTACCATTAATTTGGTTTCTTAAATGATTAACCATGAAGAATTAGCATGATGTCGCATGTGTTTAAAACAATCTCAAGATAAACTAAATACAAACACCAATAAAGGTCCATAAAATTTTAGAATAATAATAAATTAAAAAGAAAAGGTTTTTATCCATTGAAAAGAGAAATGAGAATCTCAGGTCAAAATAATCTATAAATTATTACATAGAGATTAGTTTGGTAATATTTTTCTTAGTTTAGGATGCTCGTTAGAAAATAAATTGGTCAACCTCAATAAAAAAATAGGCTACATAAATTTATATCAATAAAATTCATTTGGTCAACAAATATTAATCTTGATTCAAATATTATAGTTTTCCTTTATCTCAAACATATGTCCATATTACTATAGTTTTAAAAAAAACAAATAAAATCAAACAATGTGTATATGTGTATATATAATATAGTTCAAACTTTTCCAATAAAGCATCTTCCCTTAAACATCTTATGTCATCATTTTTAGCAAATGCACGTAATAAGAGCAACTCAAATATTATGGCCTATATTAAGTAAGACTATAAAAGTATTAAAAGAGCAATAAAAAAACAACTAGGCATTCACATGCATTTATAGACCACGAGGTGGTTGTCTAGACACATTCCTCAATAAAGTTATTCTCGTAGTAATTCTAAAATAACATATTCAAATATAGTCCCTTACATTGTTCAATAAAATTTTAGGAATAAGGCAAGCCAATAATAATGACAAATAATCCTAGATTCGATATCAACTCACAAATAACTGAGAACTTATTATGTTGAATTCTATGGTTAATGGGATCTACAATAAATAAAAAAGGATAACAATATAAACT
The DNA here is from genome assembly GCA_007115665.2 of Sequoiadendron giganteum. Lineage (NCBI taxonomy): Eukaryota > Viridiplantae > Streptophyta > Pinopsida > Cupressales > Cupressaceae > Sequoiadendron > Sequoiadendron giganteum. The sequence continues at coordinate 816,410,080 of CM021101.1, forward strand.
CCCTTATATTTTGGTTGCAATGGTTAACATAATGAAATATGATTGGTGCTCATACTAGTTGAATAATACGATCTTTAAGGATTATTAAATATCTTAAAATGCATTGATATTTATATAAATCTCATATCTAAAATCTTGAATTAAATTTGATCATTCAATAGATCTCAAAGAAGCATGACAATGGGGCGGGGGGCTAGTTCGATTGGCTAAAGCATCTTGTTGCAGGCAAGGGGTCATGAGGTCTAGTCTCCCCCCAAACCCGTGGTACTAGAGGGCGTTTCATGTTAGCACCATCGGTCACGTAAAAAAAATTTACCAGGCACACTATAGTTTATAGGGGGACGGATACCCGACCGATTCCTACAGTCTAAAAAAAAAGAAGCATGACAATGAGTTAGGATTTCTAACTGTTGAACTACAATTTCATGAGGGTTTGTAGAGGATATTGAGTGAACAAGATAACTGAGAGGGGGGTGAATCAATTGTAGCAAATTAAAACATCAAAACCATCAATAGTAATCAGATCCACATGCATTCATTAAGCCCTTATTTTGTTAAAGTAATTAATCATGAAATACAAATAACAAAAACTAAAATAACAACACCATACACAAGAGAACACCAATTCTACATGGAAAACCAAATGAGTGAAAAACCATAGTGATGATTAGCTCACAATATAAGTAATTGCAAAACCAGTACAAGGGCTCACTACCATAATAGGACACACCGTCCTAAAAGGCTCACAGCCAAGGCTCACTACCACAAAAATAAATACAAGAAGATAGAAGAGAAATGTTACATAGAGAAAAAATTCTCAATGCAATAAAGAATCCACCATAAATGCTCCAACACTTTCACAGCCTTGCATGAAAGATTTCAAACACCTTCAGCTCACTGCCTTCAGAAATCCAACACTTGAAATTCACACTACTTTGCTCAAATTCACATCACATACATCAATCACATCTTTTTCGCATTTTTTTTGTTCCATCTTACATCTCACAACAACACCACTCTTATTTATATCAACCTCAACCTTGAAAACCTTCTCCAAGGTCAACAACTATCTATTACACTTACAAATTCAAATTAGGTCAGCACCTAAACATTCTCATGGTGGAAATTAGGAATGAAGGCAACCTATATAAATCTTTAATTAGGACCCAAATAGATCCTAACACACTTCAACATGCTTACACAAGCCTTGCATGTAGTCATAACACAAGGTCGACTATTACTCATGCTAAAACACCACAAAACATTAAGTACATGCTTCCTTAAATCAATCTGAAATTTATGGATGGTAAAATTCACTTGAACACAAACTAAAATAATCCATGAACTACTTGAGATCCAACAAAGGCTTCATCTAAACTCACATCATACAAATACTTCAACCCAAAACATCTGATAAACCTTATTCGCACATTAACGCATGAAACACATATTGTATTGTACCAAATCAAGTAAGACATTGAATTTTGAAAGATACAAACATTATAAGCAACTTCCCAAATTCGCACAACCTGAAACCAAACTGCAGAGAAACACAAAGCAAATACATTTCTCTCATGCCACAAAAAATACCTCTAAAAAACTAGTTCACATATTGGTGAAAATATCTCACTCTGCACATTGATCTAGAAACCCAAATTTTGGATATAGCAACCTATAACAACCTTGAACAAAATATTAGATCTGCACAAGCATAGCATCAACATAGAAGAAATGCAAAGCACATCCCGAAGCACGTCCTAAACACATGCACAACACTGTTTTATTTGTTTATTAAATTTCCTCAAAAGCACTTGGAAACCAAGTACCAAAGACATCATCTCAGCACATTACTTCATTCCAACACATCTCTAGAAACTAAAACATAAAGATAGCTCCATGTACTCACAACACTTCCTCAATATCTCAACTACACATGCACACAACTTGCATCACCTATTTTCCTCTTTTTCACAATATCCTCGACATCCTCATCATGCAACAAACTTCTTTAACACATAGCTGACATCAATGACAACACCAACCTATAGACATCCTATTGACATCAATGACAACACCTTCATACTTGCAACGATCTCCTCCTTTGTCATTGATGGCAACACAAGATGTGAAAAATCGTTAAAGACAAAACAACAGCTATGAGTATATTTCCTTATTTTCTCCCCCTGAGTAGATAAAAAATTTCACATGAATCTTTCTCTCCCCCTTTGACATCAATGGAAAAGGATAAAATGTTTTGCATTGTTTTTCCCCTTTAACACAAAACCAAGATACTTGCTCTGAATACTCCCCCTTAGGAGTACACCCAACCAAATTAGTAACTTCTGCAACAATGACAACATCCCTTACTGCAACACTACATGACACTACCTACTCCCCCTGAGAGGTAGCCACCAACATCAGTCCAAAAAAGAGATGAAACCTTAGATCCACTGGACTGATGCATCTCGTTCAAAGAAGGAGGGGCAATAAGCCCCAACTTCTCCCGAAGATACTCAAAAGTATCCTTAGAAAGATCCTTAGTAAATATGACAGTAATCTGATCCTTTGTAGGTACACATTGAAGCTTCACCTCATTCTCCATAACCTTTTATCTCAAAAAGTGACACCTAATTGATATATTCTTTGTCCTTAAATGCATCACTAAATTCTTTGAAATGTTAATTGCACTTGTATTATCACAAAAGATAGATATAGGCTCATCATACACTACTCTGATATTCTTCAATGCATGTCTCATCCACAAAACTTGTGTATAGCAAGATGTTGCTGCAATATACTCAACCTCTGCAGTGGATAAAGAAATTGAACCTTGCTTCTTACTTAACCATGACACCAATCTACATCTAAAAAAGAATGCACCACCACTTGTAATTTTTCTTCCATTAGCACAACTAGCCCAATCTGCATTTGTATAAGCACTTAATGTGAAATCAGTATCCTTAGGATACCATAAGCCATAATCCAAAGTTCCTCTTAAATATCTAAATATCCTCTTCATAGCTACAATATGTGTTTCCTTAGGATCTTCTTGAAATCTAGTCACAAGACAAATTGCATGCATGATATCTGGTCTAGTAGCAATTATATATAGTAGTCCACCAATCATAGATCTATATTTTCCCTGATCAGCCTTGGGTGAATCATTATCTTTGCTCAATTTACAACCAGTCACCATAGGAGTACATACCAATTTGGAATCTTCCATTCCAAACTTCTTCAACATCTCTTTGACGTACTTTGGTCTTGTGAAATGAAAATGCCTTTATCTATTTGATTTATCTATAACCCAAGGAAGAAATTCATCTATCCAAACATTGACATTCCAAACTCTTTCTACATCTCTTCAACAAATTTCTTACACATAGCGGTCAAAAATAATATCATCTACATACAAAACCATTGTCAAGATTTTGTCTTTTTCAATTTTGAAGTAAAGATTACTATGTACAGTGCCTTTACTGAATCCTTGTTGTATCAAATATCTATCCAATTTTGCATACCAAGCTTTGGGAGCTTGCTTCAATCCATATAATGCCTTCTTCAATTTACACACCATATCTGGTTGATCTGACAACTGAAATTCTTTCAGTTGCTCTAGGTTAAAAGTACAAAGTTGTATTACACTTTTTAAAGGAGATGACCAACACTGATCCAACTTTTAAACTTGATTCACTAAAAAGTGACATATATGTTTTGAATTTATAAATGATGTAAAGTAATTAAATATTTATTTTTTATATATTTTATGCTTATATTTAAAAATAAAAAATAAAAATTATCTGAATATAGTTTTTAATAAATTGACACTATAATTTAGTTGTTGAAAAAATGCTAAAAATGAAGTTACATGAGACATCAATCTTTATATAGTAAGTTTTTTTTTTCCTTCAATTTTTTTGTGTGTATTTATAACTTGAAACTTTAGTGCATGGATATATATTTTTTCAATTTTGATAAATATATATATTTAAATAAATATTAAAAATGTGTGTGTATTAAAACATAGTTGTTTGCATCCGACGTCAACTTTCATATTATCTATTTATCTAAAAAGGAAAAAAAATTATACCATCTTCATATAGATTCTTTTATCAAGTGCATAATATTTTTTTTCCGTTTTTTTTAATAAGTTTTATTATTTTTCCTTGATGTGGTAATCGACCTAATATTTTTCATTAATAACTTACTTTTAGTAAAACTAAAAAAAAAAATATAAATAATAATTAAATTGTTAAGACATACATATTTTTGAAGACTGCACTTATGGTTCTACAAAAGGGTATTTTTATATTTTTAAAAAGATGTTATTTACATGAGTAGATATTGTTGAAACATCATTTTTTCCAAACAATTCTACTTTTTTGGTAAATTCACTTCAAAGTGGTATTATATATGCATTTAGCCAACAATTTTAGTTGGAAAATTTATGGACATATCTAACTTAGGTAGAATAAATCTTACAAGATCATATGTTTGACCAAAATTAATTTTTAGTTATAAATTCTTAAATTCACTTGTGTTGATAAGTTGGCCGAAAGTGTGACACAACTTTGTACTTTTACCCTCCATGTAAACCTCTTCTTCCAATTCACCATTCAGGAAAGCAGACTTCACATCCATCTAATAAACCTTAAAGTCTTTGTGTGTTGCAAATTCTAAAAACATTTTGATAGCTTCCATCCTAGCCACCAGAGCAAATTTTTCCTCAAAATCTATTCCTTCCACTTGTGAGTAACCCTTACACACAAGTCTTTCCTTATTTCTTACCACTTCTCCATTCTCATTCAGTTTGTTTCTGAATACCCACTTAGTTCCAATTATGTTCTTGTTTTCCAATCTAGGAACCAATTCCCAAGTCTGATTTTTCTCAATCTGCATAAGTTCTTCCATTGCCTTCATCCAATATTCATCTTTGCATGTGTCACTCGCTATTTTAGGTTCAATTTTAGAAAGTAAACACATATTAACCTCAACTTCAACAACTTTGCTTCTTGTTAATACTCCTTTCCTCTTGTCTCCAATGATTTGTTCTTTGGAATGATTCTCTTTCACATACTTAAGGGTCTTAGTGGTCAAGATTATATCCTTTGCTACACATTTTTCCAACACTCAAAAGACTATGCCTTAAGCCTTTAACATAGTAAACATCTTCAATATTATGCTTTCCATCAAAACTGATTGAACCTATTCCACAAATCTTAGCTCCTGAATCTTCCCCAAAGTCTCCATCATACTTTTCAAGTTTAACAAACTTTTTTTTGTATCCATCATACTTTTCATATGTTTCTCTTTCTTTCCACATTCAAAATAATCTTTTCTCAAACTTGGAAACAAGAAAATAATCAATTTAGAAACGTATAAAACATGCCTGTAGTTTCTAATTTTGAATTGCAACCAAACACTTCTTCAGAACTCTAGATTCCAAATATATAATCTTCACTTTCAACACTATTTTCTTCTTCTTTGAAATTATTTTTAGACTTCCAATATGTTTCTAGTACTGATCTAGACTAATTTTTGGACTATGAAATCTTGAGAGCAATACGACACAATCTCTACACCTTTGTTATCTTGGTAACCGACCCAAATATTGTCCAAAATTCTTGTTTTTATAGACCAAAGACTCAACAACCATGCTCTTCAATTTTTCCAATTTATGGTGCCTTACTAATGCAGAATTAAACTAACTTAATGTTGATAACTGACTTCCTTTAATTAGCCATGATGCAAAAATAGTTTGGAACAGATTTAAGAGTCTTTATGGCTTTGTTCTCCCACATTGAGATGACTGCAAAATAAATAAAATTCACTCTTCTATAACCTACTCAAAGATCCACATTGAAATTATATTTTTTATCGACTCAATAGTCTTTTTATATTACAAAATGCTTGCCACAATGTGGCTAGAAGTTCTCATGTGTGTTAGTCGATGCATTTGCCTCAAGAAAAGGAATTTAAAAACTCTTTATTAACCACCTTCAAATTTACTAGAAAAAGCATTCAAAATGTTGACTTGGTCACCCGGTTTTGAGGAGCAACCATTGACTATTTCATTGTTGATTAAAATACTTTGTAATTGCAGCCTATGCGCCACTTTATGGCTACACAAAATCTTTATCATTTTTTATTTAAACTTCCCTTTAAATGGGCACATGATACTTTAGCTATAAGCACATGTTGGTATTTAGATTACAAATGAAAAGGATGGTTTGCATTGCAGTTTTTCCCTCAAGGCTCACACCTTATTTTATGCCCACGTGAAAGACTGTTTCATGCCTCATTTAAGATTTAGTTACAACCAAATCATAACTATTAATCTTTCCATTACTTTGCATTTTTAATAGCTATTATTTAGCTATTATGCGGCCTTATAAAATGACCTATTATTTTGGCTTTTCAAGCCTCGTGATTTGTCAAAATTATTAATTTTGATTACCTCTTTATAATATTTAAATGATTGATAAATACTTGATATAATATATCATATCTATATATATTTATATATATTCTTGTATGAAAATAAATATCTACATACATATGTATTTATATGTAATGAGTTATATACATTGATTATCGATTATTATCGAATCGTGCATATACATGCTCATTTACTTTTACGTATAAATATATATGTGTGTATATATATGTATTTGTATTTAAACAATTAACCAATTTAATCTTAAAGAATTCTCATATACCATAATAGATACATTATCACTTCCATATATGAATATCATGATGACAACGTCGATATTAAATCCATTGACAGTAATGATATATATATTTATATACAATCAATACATTAATAATAGATATCAATAATCCTATAGCCTTCTATAAGGAAACCAACTTGACTCTACTTAGGTTTACATAGCCAAAAGACACAACTTAAGATCAACTTACTCAATTATGACAATATCCAAAATCTGACCTATGCACAATCAACAAACTCAGATGGCTTTACTATTCAGTTCTTATCCATACCCTTCTCCCAGGTGATACTCCCCTCATCCGCTGGAGGTGTGAAATCCATTCATGTATATCCACTTGGAAAGCAAAACACGTAGTTAGCCATATCATTTATATTGCATCCATTTCATTGTATATTCATCAATATTTCCATGTCAAATACATAAAACCATTGCATTTCAAATAATTCATCATAACATTCAACTGTCAAAGCTTCATAGTCACATATATCCATATTGCATTTAATATAAATTGAAAAGTAAATGGTAATTCATGGATCAAGTGTAACATATTCCCCCACTTTAAAATCATTGCCCCCCATGATTTAAAGTATCAAAACATATTTCAAATTAAAAGGTTTCAAACTCTATTTTCAAATTCAAACAAAAGATGTAGAAATTTCTACTTAATCTATTGATAGTCTTCCCACGTGGCATTATCCTCAGCATATTGGTCCCATTGGACCTTGCATTGTAACACCTCTCTATTGTGCAAGCGAAGCCTACGCATTTCGAGAACCCTAAGTGGCTTAATCATGACCATCCCTGGGTCCTGAACCTGTAGTGCATTTCAATCAATTATATGATTATTTTTTGGAATATATTTCTTAAGATAGGAAACATGAAACGCATTATGCATGCTAGCAAGATCGAGTGGTAGAGAAATTCTATAGGTAACTAGGTTAACTTCCTCAAGAGCTTCAAAAGGGCAGGTACATAATGTGGGGCTAACTTAGAAGACTTCTCAAACTTGATTTCACTCTTTTGATGTTTAAATCTCAACAAAAATATTTCTCCTACTAAGAAGTGTTCGGGTACACATTTGGAATCAACATATCTCTTCTACCTATCATTGGCTTTCGCTAGCCTTTTCTTGATCAAACTAACATGTTCCTCCATTTTTGAAAGTATTTACGGTCCTAGACTAATCCTATCTTCTAGCTTATCCCAACTTATAGGAGTTCAAAAATTTCTACCGTACAATGCTTCAAATGGAGCCATCTTAATTACAAAATGATAGGAATTATTATATGCAAATTCTACAAGTAGAAGATAATCCTCCCACTTGTGCTCTTGAGCCATGCAATACACTCTCAATAGATCCTCTAACACTTGGTTCACTCTCTTTGTCTGAACATTTATCTCTGGATGATACGATGAACTTATGTTCAACTGAGTTCCCGATGAGGTAAATAAGGTTTGTCAAAACCTCAAAGTCATATGTGCATCCCTATCTGAGATAATCTTCTTAGGAACACCATGTAATCTGAAAAATTCTTGCACAAATTTTTGGGCTATGATAGGTGCTCCACCAGTAAGATTCCTTGGTATGAAATAGGATACCTTGTTGAGTCTATCTACCACCACCAAAATTTCATTGTGCCTATTTATAGACATAGGGAGACCTTACATAAAATCCATACTAATGATTTGCCATTTTCATTCTATAATCTTGTGAGGGTATAATAGTCATATCAGGTGATGATTTTTCTCTTTCACCCTCTGGAATTCTAGGAAATTTTATACATACCTTGCAGCATCCCTCTTCACTCCCTTCTATAAATATAGCAGCTTAACATAAACCAAAATATTTGTCACTCCCAAATGTCCCGAAAAGGGTGTGGAATGAACTTATTTCCAAACCATGTTTCTTAGCTCTCCCGAGTTTGGAACACACATTCTTCCCTTAAATCTTAGTAGTCCATCACTCAAAAAGAAACCCATCATACCTTGGGTCTTGGGGATTTTCCATTAGAGCTTGTTTGACTTGATCATAATATTCATCTCCTTTGGAATTTTGCAATACTTTACTCTTGAAGTCGGTTTGCACATATATCATCAAGGAGATATGTCTCCTTTGACTTAGGGCATCTGATACTCAGTTTTCCTTGCCATTTATGTAACTGATTTTGAAGTAATAATCTGATATTAACTCTATCCACCTCCTTTTATGAGCATTTAGGTGAGGTTGGGTAAACAAATACTTGAGACCTTGATGGTCTGACCTTAGTTCAAAAGGTTTTCCCAACAGATAATGTCACCAAATATGTAACACATGAACTATGGATGCAAGCTCAGATCATGGGGTTCATAATTTTTCTTACATTTTTTAGCTTTCTAGGTAATGACCTGACCATCTTGCATAAGCACTCCACCCAACCCCTCTCCTGAGGCATCAATGATGACTACAAACTTCCCCTCTGGGTCAGGCACTTTCAAAATGGGTGTCGTAGTCAACTTCTCTTTCAATAGGTCAAATGCCTCTTGACATTTTTGACCATTCAAACTTTTTACTCTTCCTTTGTAGAGAAGTGATGGGATAGGAAATTCTTAAGAAGTTGGCTACAAGTTTCTATAGTATCCAACTAGTCCCATGAAACTATGGACTTCATGCACATTTTTTGGTGGCAACCATTGTAAGACAACTTTAATCTTTGTAGAGCCCACTAGAACTCCTTTTGCCGAGATTATATGACCTAGATATTGTACTTATTTCTAGAAGAATGCACACTTAGATGGCTTCCCATACAACTTGTGCTCTTTAAGACATTGCAAAACAAACTGTAAATGTTGATGGCGCTCTTCCTCATTCTTGGAATATATTAGTATGTCATTGAGGAAGACAAGAACAAACTTATCAAGATAGTCTCTGAATATGTTGTTCATCAATTTCATGAATGTTGTAGGTGTATTTTTTAGTACAAATGATAGAACTGTGAACTTGTAATGCCCATATTTGGTTCTAAAAGTCATTTTGTGGATGTCCTCATCCTTGAGTCTCAATTGATGATATCCTGAACACAAATCAATCTTTGAGAAGATCATTACTCCACACATTTGATCAAAAATATCATCTATACGTGGCAACGGGTACTTGTTTTTTGTTGTTTCCTTGTTGAGCATGTGGTAATCTATGCATAATTATAATTTACCATATTTCTTCTTGATGAAGATCATCGACACTCCCCAAGGTGATACACTAGGTCTTATCAAACCCTTTTCTAACAATTCTTGCAACTCAACTTTTAGCTCCATCAATTCTATTGTAGTCATCCAGTAAGGGGCCTTAGATATCGACTCTGATCCCGGTTGATATCAATTGAAAATTTGAAGGCTCTTTTGGGTGGTAATTCAGGCAATTCGTCTAGAGAAACATCCTCAAAATTTTAGAGAAAGGGATACTTCTCCAAATATGATATGTCACGATCCATGGACTCTTCACCTTCTTCTCCTAAAAGCTTTCGAGACTTGTAAAATATCAAGTCATCTTGAAAGATGAACTCATTAGTATGTATTAACAAACGACTATGAAATCTTTGTTCATGAACTAGATTTCCACTTCATCCTACTCTTAGATTTACTGGGATCTAGTGCTGCCATATAATTGACAATATCTTTTGCACCTGTTTTTCTATTAAGTTCTTTTCCACCTAAAATACAATGTCAATTGCAACATATAGTCAGTTCAATAAAAAATCAAAATAAATAACACAATGTAAATTGAACCAAAAAGTGATACACTTACTCCAAATTTTCCCATTTTGGCCTGCAACCTGCCTCAACCAAATTATATCTAGCCCTCACATTATCTCTTGCTCTCTTGCCTTTGTTACTCTTTGCCAAATATTCTTCGAAATGCATACTTTTTTTCAATGCCTCCCATTGTTTGGGAGATAGAACAGAGTCTAACCTCTCTTTTCCCTCCATGATTGCTTTTCTATAATTGTATCTAAAATTGTCCATCAAAATTCTCATCTTTTTCTTGTAATACTTTCTAGAGATTTTTCCACCAGTAGTCTCAAAAGAATTTTCCATTTTTTGTATAACATTTTCCACAGCTCATGGATCTTTCTCTGCAAAACTTGATTTGAAAATACCCAAATGGGTCCTACATCTTACACCAACTCGATGGCCCACTTTGCAGCATTTGGCCCAATGGGCTCACCATCTCTCGATACCTCAAGCAAGAATGGCTTCTTGCCTTCTAATTTTCTTTCTTTTGCATTCCTCTTTATCAATCTATACAAATCTTGACTCAATCTTTGTCTTTTGACAAAAGCATCCACATCTTCTATTAAATTAACACTACCAGTATTTTTGGTTGATCCAGTAGTTCCATCAAAAGTTCTAGATGCAACTGGTGCACTCTGAGGCACAACAAATGCAAGCGGTCTCTCTTCATGAATTTCATTAACCGAAACTTCATGCTCCTTGGCCACATCAGATGTGGCATGAGTAGATATATTAGTAACAGTCTCTATAGATTTCAATTCAAACACATCCTTTAATGTTAAATAAATCATGTATGCAGACCTGATGTTCCTTTGTTCTTATATTTTTCAATAATATCTCTTAGAATTAGTTCTAAGAGATCATCACAATGTTGCACATCACCACGTGTTATATCAAGCTACACATCACCTGTGTTATATCAGGCTACACATCACCATGTGCTATATTAGGTTGTACATCACCATGTGCTATATTAGGTTGTACATCACCATGTGCTATACCAGGCTGCACATCATCACAACTATTATTTTCACCAACTACATTTGTTGAATCACAAAAGCATTGGCTTCTACGAGATGGCAACACTGTATCTTTTTTCCTTTTGTTTTTTCTTTGCATTTTCTTTGCACTCTTTTTGTTGCTTATAAAACAAAAAAAAGTATCATCTTATGTCCTATATACATAAAGCTCTTGCCTATAAAATTTCATTAAACATTATTAAACAAATAATATACTACTTAGTGTATTTACAACTTGTCCACTTATCAAACCAATACTCAATAAATATTCATTATTCTTGGCCACTTTTTCACTATGAAGGCACTCATAATCTGTCACTGAAGTTTCAACATTATGATCACTATCATCTAATTTATGTCTTACAGTCCTTGTCTTCATTTCTTGAAGTCCAAATAAATAATATAAATCAACAACTTGAATCAGTAAAACTTTATTGAGTTCATAAGTTGATAACTGTTGACTTTCCATTCCACTGCTAACTACAAATGGAAACTTAAAATAGAATTCAGTTTATAGATTAAAAAGAATTTGTAGTCAAAAACCAAAAAGATGTTTACAACTACAAGTATTAGATAAATTTTCCTTAGGGATATATTCACAAGAAAATAACTCATAAAAACATAGTCCAGTTCATCACGAGGTGTGTTAGAACCTTAGAATTTTTCCTAGTTCCATCATCACAATTAACCTTTAGCTCCATGACTTGAGCCTTGAGCCTTGACCCTTATATTCCTTTTTATTTTTGACTGAGCCTCCCCACTGTAAACAAACATAAATTTTTTAGGTCCGACTGACACTAAAAGACCTATACAAAGCCAATAATTCATCATATATATACTTAAAAAAAAAATTCTAGCTAAAAGCATTCCAAATCCTTAATAGTCCCTTACCATGATCCCTCAGTAGTAATTTGAACCCTTGGAAGGCTGGTGGTGTGTAACAGACAACATGAAGATATTTACTACCATACTGTGGAAGTATTATGATGAGGACATGATTGGGTAGTATGAGAGAATTTAAATACATCACAAACCACCATACCACGAGAAGGAAAAATGAAGGGTGTGGTATAGCGGGGAATAACCTGTCATCCCACAAGGTAGATCATAAAGGCATGCGGTAGGATGGTATAAACTGCTATACTACGAAAGGATGTGACAAAGCATGCAGTATGGTGATAATCCATATGTGACTGTTAATGTAAACCAAAAAACCGTGGGTTAAAAAAATCAAGCTTGCAGTATAAAGGTAAGGATCCCGCTACCCTACGGTGAAATGCAAAGAAGCATGTGGTATAGTGGTGTATACTCCTCTATCTCACGATATTTATAAAAAGTGGCAACGAATAGCAACATTAAATGCATGAATCACATCAACCCTCTGATCTTGTAAAACCAATGGTGCATATTCAAACTTGAACTATGAGTTGATTGCAAAATATATGGCGTAAGGTTGATATTAATGTTGACATGATTAAGCTCAGAATATATTAAACCAAGAATTCAACATTCTATTTGTACTCATTTGCAAAAATTATCATATGGCGAGATGGGAGTTCGAGGAGGTTAAGCTTCGCAACCATCGTAACCTAGGTAAGTACACAAAACTCATTGTGAAATAAGTTTTACAAGTACAAGATTGTTTGGAATTCTACATTTTAGAAGTATACAAGAAGTAAGATAGTTAAACATCACGCTGCCCAAGAAGAAAGAACCTAAAACTAACAAGGAGGAATCTAAGGTTAAAAAGAGGTCCTCACAATAGTCTATCCTGGATATACTCCCTAAAATAACTAATAGAGGATTTAAGAAAGTTTTTAAATATGTGGCTCATGGTTGTAGAGATTCCCTTATCCCTATCTTTAAGTGGGAACTGTTCTGGTACTTTTATGACAAAAGGGAGGGCAAGATTCCGGTGTCAAATCCATGGGCATTAGATTTGGCCAAATTAATTGTCCCAAATGTTTTTATAGATGTAGAGTTCGTCAAAGTATTTTCTTAGAGTTATCATCTTGCTACTAGGTCTGTGAGATTTCCAGATGGTTCACCATTAATTGTGTTGACTAAAGCGGGCATCATTGAATGTTTTGACCTAAACAAACAAGCTTTGACTAAAATTAATTTGCAAAGAAGTGAAGAAGAATATACTAGATTAAGGAGAACCCATAGAAGTGATGAACTCCCCATTTATATGAAAAGGGGTGTGAACAACAGTGTGATTCCTATATTCCCTTCTGCTATTGAACCATTTGTTGCCTCAATTTTTTAATTCTATTTCAAGAAAACCTACTTTGCTCTTTGTCAAGTACTTGGGATAGATGCACAAGAAGGAATGCCAGTTAGTTTAATGATGATGGTTACAAGGATCCAAAACCCTAAGACAAACATTGAATATGATTTTGCCTCATATCTTGAGAAATTATTGCATGAAAGATTTCTACAAGTCAGGGAAAATACAGCCCCCATAAAATTCAGGCAATATTCTTTGTTGTGCCACTTGATATTATATCGGAATAAAGATAGATGGACCAAAGGATGTGTTTGAGTAAGATTGACCAGTAGGAGATTTTTTTGCCAGTGCAACGATGGTGTTATATATGAGACAACAAATGTAAGAATTCAAATTATGTGATATTCCATGATGAATTTGTGTATAAAATTATGAGAGTTCTTGGCCACCCACCACCAAGACTACAACACACACTTGTGCTACAACTGTTAAGACCTTTGGCTTTGAAACCTGAGCAAGGCCATACTCATAACTTTGGTGATTGGTTTTTCTACCAGATATCACAATAGTCAGGATTTATGGATGCCCACAGGCCCCACATACACTCCCAAAGTTTGTCCCCCTTCAATTAGCCTTTTTAGAGTTCATGTGGAGGATTCTATGGATGGAAAAGGATATCACGCATAAAAAAAGTAAGGGTACATTTCTACCCAATTTGACAACATGTGGGGAACTATCAGTGGGATCTAATACACTCAAAGAGTTGTAGAATTATCTAAAAATAAGGTACTCTTTAGAGTCTGGAAAGGAAAGAGATTTTGACCCTAAGGGTCACATGAATTTTGTAAGACACATCATCCTTACCAAGGCTATGGTTACTCACCATATTGATTATGAAGAAGATGTAATAAAAAATTGTTTCACTCCTCAAGAGGTATATCAGAGGAGGAGAAAATGGGAAATTATGAAAAGACGCGAGGAAGAAAGAAAGAAGAAGAACAATGATTTATTGGGGTATTTCATAGAGGAAGAAAATCATCTTAAGAGGATTGATATGATGATTGATAAGTTTCATAAATTATATGCTATCTACAATGAAGATGGAGAGACCTGCCAAATTGTTTCCCAAAAAGCTGAGTGGTATTGTAATTACAAAACCAACTCTAGATATTGTTTCAGTATGTCATGCTCCTCTAGGATCACCTCCTGAACAACCACCTTCTAAAAAACAAAAGACACAAGAGATAAACCCACTTGTTTCCTATAAAATAAGTGAGGAGGTTGGAGATACAAAAGAAGCAATTAATGTGTTAAAACATTTGAAGTATGATGTTGAAGTGGACCAACCTATGCTTGAAACTGAAGACCATAGGCCTGAAGCTAAAGCAAATATTCAGGTACAAGGTGAAAGAGAAATGCATGAGGATGGGAGGGTAATTGTAGCTCTCAGGTTCTTGGAAGATGCTAAATTCATCAAAACCCTTGAATTTAACAACTTGTGGATTAAGATGAAAATGAGAGACTTTGAAGTGAGGGTTGAAATAAATAAGATGGGAGTTGAGGAATCCTACCATGACCGGATAGTAGCCCAAACATTTAATGAATTAAGGATTTTATAGTATTGATGTCAACCCACAAGAGGCTAGAGAGATGATTTTGAAAAGTAATATACTTATTGTCCCTAGTATGAAATTAAAGAAAATGTTTTTACTTGATCAAGTGAGAACACAGGAAGACCCAATGGTGATTGCTAATTTTGACTCAGATGAAGGGGTAAGTGGCACATGGTATAACCCTAATATTGAAACCTTAGCATTTTGGGCCAAAAAAAAGAGTACACAAAAACTAAGGTTACTAGATATAGTGTAGGAAACGAAAGGGACAACTATGGTGAAAAAATTAAAGGATACATCTCCTCTAGAAGCTGCAACCATGACAATTCATTCAACTATGTTCACTCAAGCTACAGTTAAGGAGATGGAAGCTAGATTATGAGAACACGAAAAGGAACAAAAGTTTTTAAATGATGAAGTCAATAAATTGTTCATGGAAAATGTGAAGTTGAAGGAACAATTGAAAGGAGTAGGCCCCTCACAGAAGAAGGAAATAATGTTATACTAGCCTCCTCTTGCTCCACCAATTGATATAGAAAGTGCTTCCACTGAAGAAGTGAACATTCTTAGACAAGAGATTGAAGAGCTAAATAAATCCAACAATGAAGGTAAGGAAGGTGTGAAAAAGAAAATTTGTAATGTTTTAGAGAAGGTCCTTTAGCAAAAGATAAAGCTAATCGTGGATAAGTTGGAAAGTGTGTAGGATTGCTATAACTCATTGACACAGGAAATTAATTAGATGAAAAGACATATACCCATATTGGATCCCATTTTTAAAGATTGGCAGCCCATACACCATATATTGTTAACCTTGTGCAAAATCTTACAGAGGAGTACTGAGGCTCCTGCAACATTAAAACCTACAGAGTTGATGGAGAAATTAGTTATAGATGAATTCCAATATATACGAGGAGAGGACCAAAAGATTAGAACAAGAATAGATTCATTTCATACTCTGAAGTAGTGGTTTGTGCCAAAAATATTGAAAGATGATAACCAATTGAAGGACCTCAATGGATGGAAGAGTGAATTTGGCTAGAGATTGTTCCATATTGCATCACTCACATACAAAAGGATGGTGAGTTGAGTCTTCACAACTTAAACTTAATCATGGATGGTAGGGCGTTATTAGACAACTGACAGAAGATTCACCTTGCAAATATATTGAAAATTCAAGAATACAAATGGCCACATGATTATACAATGTACGAGTGGTAGTAGAAGTATTAATTAGCTCCTCTCGAACATCAGGCCATGGGGGTGTCAGTGGAAGAACCGAGCATTCAGATACACTAATATGGAGAAAGGACCTTGAATAGATCTTCAATGATCATGGGTGCCTTACAAATATTAACAAACTATGGTGTCACAAGTGCTACAAACTTCATTAGTTATCTACTTTCTTCGTTTTCTCTTAATTATGTTTTAAGCAAAACTAATGTTTAGTTTATAGGAAGAGACATGAATTTTGAAAAGATTCCATATTTTGTAACGGTCTGAAGCTTGTTGCTTCTCTTATAAAAGAGAAACAAAAACTGAATTTTGATATCATCATCTAGGCATTTATAGAAACATGTATGAGGAGACTTTTGCTATATTGTAATATCTATTTGAAGCAATCAATGGAGAAGAAGATTTAATCTGGTTCTCAAATTTTGGTCTCAATTATTTGTTAATAATACTGTGTATGATTGGAAATTTTATGTATTTTAGGTGGGAATATAGGGGTATATTATGAATGCAGTATTCTAGATATTATTTTATTGAAAATATTGAACAATTTTCTAATTAGAGATAATAAATTTCCACAGTCCATTAAGATTATTGTTGAGGGTTCTGGATTAGATTGTGTTTGTATTTTTTGCATCAACGTTTCAAATCACACTCTGTGATCCATCATCAAGAAATCACATTAAAGAAAGAACGAAAAAAGAAAACACATTAAAGAAAGAAAAGAAAATAAGAATAAGACAAAAAGATGGGAGAAAATTAGCAACACGATAATAAAAGTAATACAAAGAAGAATAAGGAAGAAAAATAAATTAATAATAAAGAGACATAAACTGAGGAAAAAAAAAAGAGAGAAAAAAAGGGCAAATAAATATAAATCAAAGGAAAATTAACTTAAGTGGAATAATTAAAAAGAAATTAAGAAAGAAAGGAAAAACCAAAAGAAAAGAAAGGGGAAAAGAAAAAGAACACGAATAAAAACAAGGAAAAAAAATATAAAGAGGTACAAGAAAAGACATAATCAAACACAAAATAAAACCAAAATGACAAACACCCGAGGGAACAAGATATTCAATCAGGAAAAAAATGCAATGAAGGGCAACCAAATCAAAAGAAAACAAAGAAACTCATTCTCAAAAAACCAAGAGATAAAAAATGAAACACAAAATAAAGAAAGAAGAGGAAACAAAAAAATAAAAGAAGGAAAGAAGAAAAGAAGAGAAAACACCACGAAAGAAAAAGTGGAGACACAAAAAATCAACACCAAGAAAAAATAATTAAGAAAGAACAAGTAACTACCAAGAGACACAAAATAAAGATAAAAGGGAACCAAGAAAGGGAAAGAAAATAAAACCAAGACACAAAATGACAAAGAAGGCCACAATTAAGATGACAATGAGAATGAAGGGAAAACAAAAGAAAAGAAAGAGTGAAACTACAAAAAACCTAGCAAGAAACAAGAACAAGGAGAAGAAACAAGAAGAAACCTTCAAAGACAAGGTTGCAAAGCAACTCAATAGAGAGATTAACGACAAAAAAGGGAACGAAGAAAGAATGAAAACCTGAAACCAACAATAACAAGAAACAAAATAACAAAAAGGAGAGCCACAACCTAGAAATTATGACAAAGAATAAAATAATCATTAAAAAAAATGAATACCACAAGCCGAACAAGGCGGGAGAAAAAGGAGAGGGAGAAACACACAGGGTTGAGGGGAGGGGAGGACAAAACTAGTGGTGAGAAGGATGACAATGGGTTTTCAGGTTGGAAAGCAATGACTTTCAAGACAAAATTAAATTGCAACCCTCATCGCGATTTAGGTTAAGAGGATGATGGTGGATTTCAATAGCCTCTTTAAGCTTCCTCTTGAAGAAATTATCTTCTTTGGATGAGATTTGGGTACTTTCAAGGCAGACGTGATACTTGGTGGATGAGGAGTGGTCGGCTAGGGAAGATTTGGAGGTATGCTCGTGCCTAATGTCGACACTATACTCCTTGATTCTAGTGCTAAAGGAATGATCAATCTCACCTATGTAAGGATGCCATAGGAACACACAATCTTATAGACTCCTGATTTGAGGAAAATGTTCTTGGAATCTTTGAGGGAAGGAATACATTTCCTCAAGGTTGAGAAGGGCTTAAAGGAACAATGAATGCCTTTTTAAGAAGGATCTTGGAGATTTTTTGGGAGATGCTAGCAACAAAAGGAAGCGAGAAATTAAGAGGGGAGGAGGGATGATTAGGATTGGACTTGAAAAGGAAACTAGATTTAGATTGGTTGAAAGCCTTAGAGATTTTCTTTCTTGAGTAACTTGAAAATGAAACTAGATTTGGCTTGGTTGAAAGCCCTAGAGATTTGCTTGCTTGAGTAACCATTTAATTTGAAGACATGATGAAGGTGAGATAACTCTTGCAATAAGTCTTTGTCATCGCAAATTAGGTAGGCTCTCTAGGCAAGGGTTTTGAGAACACCAAACTTTTGACTAGGATGGTGATGAGAAGATGAGTGAAGGTAGAGATTAGTATGGGTAGCCTTGTAGAAAACCTTACGACCTAAGGAACCATCAGGATTTTTAAGAAGAATAACATCAAGAAAGGGGAGTTGGTTGCAAGATTCAATTTCTTTAGTGAAGGATATGCTCAGGGCTAGGCTATTGAGATGATTGTGAAATTCTTCTAACTTATCTAAGCCATGAGGCCAACATACGTTAGTGTCATCCACATAGCATTTCCACCATCTGGGTTTGAGAGGAAAGGAATGAAGAACCATTCTTTGAAATTCTCCATGTATAAGTTAGCAATGATGGGGGAAAGGGGGGAACCCATAGCTACCCCGTCAATTTGCCCATAAATAACATTATGAAAGGAGAAAAATGTGGATTTTAAGCAAAATTCAACCAAGGTTTCTATCTCACCATTTTTCTTTTTTCTCACAATTTCAATGGAGTCAAAAATTGGAACCTTGGTGAAAAGAGGGACCACATCAAAGCTCACCAAAATTTCATTGTTGTTTAAGCTTTGATCCTTGATGAAATGGATGGAATTTTTGATGGAGTCAGATTTACCAACAAGAGGAGCAAGTAATTTGGAAAGGAAGGAAGAAATATGGTAAGTTGGGGACCCCATAGTGTCAACAATAGGTCTCAAGGGGATTCCAACTTTCTGAATTTTAAGAACACCATAAATATGGGGGGTTACTTCTTTTGAAGGAATTAGATGCTTTTTGGTAGAATCGTCGAATGAGGAAGAAGAAACAAGAAGCTTGATTTTATTGAGAATGGAGGAACAAGGGTTACGAGGAAGGATTTTTTAGCTGAAGGATTTTGTAATCTCTTAGTTTTATTTTTCAGTGTCACTCTGACCTAAGAGATCATTTCTTTGCTTGTAATGAGGAGGCTTAGTTCACCTAATGTTAAGATATCTATATGTATTATTAAATCACAAATGTTTATTATTGTTTCCTTCGCACAAGCATATTAAATGCATGTGGAGGCTAGAAGTTTTATTACAAACTAAAGCTATCATCTAGGACATACAAGAAAAGTCTAGTATCTAGAATACATATAGGACATACAAGAAATTATATTCTAACTAAAAAAAATTAATTTCAACCAAAGTAAGAAAACTATGAAGAATGAATTAAATTCAATAATAAGTTACACCATACATATAACCAAAGTTTATGTGACAAGCTAACCTCTTAAGGTGACATGCTAGTTAAGGTGATAAAACATCATAATCATCTACATTGCCAACAAGATCAAAATCCCGATCACTCATTTTTGCATTTGCTTGATTTTCTTCCTCGTCCTCATTTTTGACATGCTGCTTATTCTCTCTCCCAATCTCTTCATTGGTAATCAAAATCTCTTCTTCAAACACTCCATCATCATCTTCATCCACTTCTTCGAATGTTTCTTGTAAATTAACATATTACCCATCAGGCATTATATCAACAACTTCCATGAATTTTCGTTTGGAACGAGACTCTATTTGAATGACATACGACCATCTTGGGCTTCTTAAATCATCAATTAGAAATGACTAGTTAATTTGAAGAGGGGAAACATACGACTCATCCATCTCTAATAAAAATTGTTGTGTATTTGCACGTACAAATCCTTACTTATCAAATTGTATTGTGGATGGTCAGATCCACTTACATTTTAATAATATAGGACTATTTTCACCAAAATCCACTTTAATAATTTATTGGATGAATCCAACATAAAATTTCTTCTCAATTTCGTGAAGAAATTTAGCACTAACAACACAATCACAGTTTGTCTTTCTTTTGTCCTTTTCTTCCACACTTAAATGACTACCATAGGCCCACATTACACTAAAACACATAGCCCATATATGTGGATATTGTGAAAGCTCACTTTCCTTTGTTGTTACATCTTGACCTTCTTATTTTGCATCACTAACTGCATTAGCAATCCATTCTTCAAATTTTGGAAAAGAATCACCTCCAATCAAATAACAACGCCTGCGCTTTTGAGGTCGATGTTGAATCCAAGTTTGATTCTCTTCTTCATATTTTTCACATAGAATATTAATGTACAAATAGTAATATTAATAATATAAATGTTTAAATGCAATTGCGAAAATAAATTATTATGTAATTTTTTTTGCCTATGCCACTTATCGAACGAAGTTGTGTTTTGAAGAATATAGGGATGTATTGCACTTCTTTCTTGATGTGATAGCTAGAAGCAACATCCATTGCCTTATAATACTTCACCTACAACTGTTTCATCTTCATCATCATCCCATACACGTCGATTGACATTTTTAAAATCCTCCATATATTCTATGCAAAATTCCATGGCCTCTTGCACTGAATATCCCTCAGACATGCTTCCTTCCAGTTTTTCCCTAGTATGAACAAATATTTTCAAAACCTTCATATATCATTCTATAGGATACATCCATCTCGTTCTTGTTGGGCCACAATGCTCTAGTTCATATTCTAGATGTATCAAAACATGCATAGAAATGTTAAAGACTGTTGGTGGAAATTCTCGTTCTAATAGACAAAGGAATACAATAATCTCCTCACTCAAACTATCAAAGTTCAAAGGATCTAATACATGTAAACTCATTATCTTTAATATTAGGCCCAACCTTATGACTACCAATCTTGGCCCCTATGCCAAACTTGATATATTTACCACAATAGGTAAAATATTCTCGATTGTGACATGATAGTCATGGGTCTTGAGGCCTCTCAAGTCATTAATTTCAGTTTGGATTCTAATACTACTACTGACATATCCAGTGGAAAGTGAGTCTAAGACAACAATTGTAAGATTTTTGCACGTTGTTCCTTTGTCTAGACATACAGAGCACCAGGTTTTCTATATTTTCCATCAACATATTTTTCAACCCAAATATTTCGATGAATCTTTAGTTGTCAAAAGTCTTCACATGATGAAATAGTATCAAAAGCACCAAAAAGAGTTTCTATAATAACTTAGGCCAGATCTTTCTCAGTATGCATAAAGTCAACAGTATGCCTAATGGCCATATCCTTAAAGTATAACAACTTATGGAATATGCACAACCGTTTTACATCGCTTTCACTACATGGATCATATGTACTACCTACAATCCCACCATTTCCAATAAATGACATTCTTTTTTGTCCATTCTCAACAATATAACCACCTGTTATTAGCAATGGTGCTTCACAATTCTCTTATGGACCATTGAACCATATTTTTTGTCGACGATATGGATGATCCATTTTAAGGTAAGCACGATGTCCATTATAAATACACTTATGCAAAATTCTTGAGTGCCTCACAAAATTCTTAAAGTTGAAAGCAGGACATCCATGGTATCCATGAACACTGAGACCAAATAATGTGCCATATGCAGGAAGATCATGAATCGTAAACAATAAGGAAGATCTTAAAGTGAATTTGATTGAATGACCATCCCTTAAAGATTGAATTACTTCAATTCCTTTCCAAAATTCCATTAGCTCATCATATAATGGCTCTAGATAAGCATCAAATGTATATGAATTCACAATTTTCTTTCTTGGTATAATCAATGATAACATTAAGAATAATGGTTTAGTTTCTAACTATGGAGGAAAGTTATAATTTATTAAAAATGTTGGCCAAGTTGACCATTTAGTACTTTGATTTGAGAATGGGTTCAACCCATCTAGAGCCAAACCAAACCTTATATTACAAGGATCTTGAGAAAAATTAGGTCATATGTTATCAAATTCCATCCACATCTTAGAATCAGGCACATGTCGTTGTTTTCCATCAGTGCTCTTATTTTGGGCATGCCATTGCATAAGTTCAACAATGTCTCTGCACCTATACATTCAGAGTAATTGTGGGGTTATCGGAAAGTGGTGAAGAACCTTTCTAGGAACCACAATTGATTTCAACCCTTGTCTAGATACCTCACTTCATGATATTTCAAACATTCACTCTCACTTGAAAGATTATTGTAAAATAATACACAACCATTCACACATGTGTGGATGTTTTCATACCCTAAGCCTAGCTTAGTGATTTTATTTTTACATTGACTTCATTTTATTGGCAATGTGGAGTTAGGTGGCAACAACGAACTTTATAATGCCAATAACTGATCTACGTGCTCTCATTTGTCCAACCATGCACCACTTGCAAGTTAAGAATTTGAAGGATTGTTATCAAACGACTTAACTTGAAATTAGCATACACAGGCTTTAAATCATCCTCCATTGACTTGGCCCAATCATCATCCAGACCCTCATTAAACATTCTCTCAACTTCAAACCCTTCGTCTAACACTGTTGCCTCTTCGTCTATGTTTGGTGCCACTTCATCTCTATTTTTTGCCTCTTCATCTCTCACACTGCAATTCTATCATATCTTCATAATAATTGTAATCCCAAGGGCTTATACCACTATGCCCATACCTTATCATATGTCGATAAATCATATTTCTTTTTCTCACCTTTCCATCAAGATAATCATTACATGGACATGGATATTTGTCCATGACCCTAGCATTGGCTACTCTCTCATGATATGCATGGTATTGATCCATAGTCAACCTTCGACGTTGATCCATCTGTAATGTTATACACATAGCAACAAAAATATTTTGGGGAAAACCGACAAACCAAAAGTTCAATATTTTTTGAAAAAATCGGATTTAAAAAAATGTAAAAAATTGTAGAATAAGAGACAAAAAATATTTTTTTATTGAAATGGATTTCCATGGTAATAGAGTTATAGAGAGCAAATAAAATAGAGAGTTTAACTAATGAGTTGTAAAAAATAGATTTTTGTAGTTTATATTCAAATTGTTGATTACATTGCATTGCACATCTTTCAAACTCAAAGCATTACTTCACATTGCATAACTAATAACTAGGAGCAGCTGCCAATTGCATGTTCTTGTCATGGCACTCCATGAGACCACTTTTCTTTGAGGCAATTTTTCAAACAATTCACTACCTTGTCTATGCTACCACATTTTTCATACATATTGTCTACCAAAGCATTTTATCAAATAGTTCACTGTCTTGTTGCTATGGCTAAAAGCCTAAAACAAGTGCTTTCAAACAAGCTATGGATGCTTGGAAAAAATCTATCAAAGCATAATAGTAAGCAATATCATAGACAAGGCAATGAACTAGTCAAAAAAATGCCTCAAATAAATGTGGTCTCATGGTGATGGAATGCCATGAAAATCCTTAAAAATTCGCTTGTCATGGCATTTTCCATGGCATTCCATCACAATGAGACCACATTCTTTGAGGAATTTTTTCCAAAGTTTATTGCCTTGTCTATGCTACCACATTTTTCATACATGTCTACCAAAGCATTTGATCAAACAGTTCACTGCCTTGCTGCTATGGCTAAAAGCCTAAAATAGGTGATTTCAAACAAGCTATGGATTCTTGGAAAAAATATATCAAAGCATAATAGTAAGAAACAAGCTATGGTTTCATGGTTTTTTTGGTGCAGAAATCAACATGATTTTATTTGTATTTATTTGCAAGTTTTAAACACATATTTTTGGCAATTTTTCTATTTGAAACGGGGAAAATCTTTGTGGTCAGTTTTGTGCATTTCTTAATTATAGTATTCTCATAGTTAGTGAAAAAGGTAGTGTTCATGAGGAATGGAAAAGATGCATAGAGCCTTTTAATTATACCCATACTGTGCAATGGCATTGAATCATTTAGCAAATCATTTTTTCTTCATAGGGAAACATTTTCTTGTAGAACAATTGACTAAGACAACTCTTGTTTCAACTGACCACCCTCTCATGAAATATCATTCATATTATAATCTTTCATGATCTTATCATAGTAAAGGTGATTATGACACCAATCGCCACTACTACATGGTATTAGTCAAGGAAATCTAGAGGCCACAAGATTTTGTGGACATGTTCAATTGAAGCTGGGAGATCTTAAGAGCTCTCTCTCAAATTTTGAAAAGGTTTTGGAGGTCCAACCTGAGAACTGTGGGAGCTTAAAAGATGTAGGCCATATATATGCTTTGCAAGGGCAGGTAGAGAAGGCTTTAGAAATTTTAATAAAGGCAACTTGCATGGATCCGCATGATTCCCATGCATTTATCAAGATGGGTGAGTTATTAATATTGACAGACCCTAGTGTAGCCTTAGATTCTCTTAAGACAACAAAGTATCTTCTGAAGAAGAGTAGAGAAGAAGTACCCATTGAATTGTTAAAAAACATCAGGGTTCTTCATTTTGAGTGTGATGAACTAGAGTTGGCTCAACAAACTTTTATGGAGGCATTAGGAAATGGTATTTGGGTTGAATTCATAAATAAAAGCCACAAATGCCAATTTTGTAGTTTTTTTTGTGCGCTTAAAGGATATGGAATTATTCCATCGACTAGAAAAGGTGGTATTTCACTTGAGTTACCATGGGATAAAGTCACAACACTATTTAATCTTGCTAGGTTGTTTGAACAACTACATGATACTGAAAAAGAAAATCTTTTATACAGGCTAATATTGTTCAAGTTTCCTGATCATGTGGATGCATATCTACGTCTTGTAGCCATTGCTTAGGCTCAGAATGAGATCCAACTAAGCCTAGAATTTATTGGGGATGCACTTAAAGTGGATAAAAACTCATCAAATTCTTTATACATGTATGCTTAGCAACATGGAACTGAAAATAGATGACTGGCTTAAAGCAAAAGAAACAATTAAAGTTGCACAAAGTGAATTAGATGCGAAGAATTCTTATGTTGACATTTCACTTGGAAGTTGGAATTATTTTGCAATTTTTTACAATTAGAGGAGGGATCTAAAGAATGAGGCAACACATCTTGAGAAGGCTAGAGAACTGTATTGTAAAGTGTTGGCATAGAGACCAGGAAATGTTTATGTTGCAAATGGGGCAACCATTGTGCTAGCTAAAAGGGGTCAATTTGATATTGCAAAGGAAATTTTTATATAGGTACAAGAAGTTGCTACAGGAAACATCTTTATTCAAATGCCTAATGTGTGGGTAAATCTAGCACATTTTTACTTTGCACAAGGATAGTTTGTGCTTGTAGTGAAAATGTATCAAAATTGTTTAAGAAAATTCTATTTTGGCACTGACACCCAAATTTTATTATATTTAGCTCAAACACATTATGAAGCATAACAATGGCAAGATTATAAAAGAAAATTATTAAGAGTAGTACATTTGGTACCCACAAATTAGATGTTACATTTTGATGTTGGGGTTGCAATGCAAAAGTTTTCAACTTCAACACTTCAAAAGCAAAAACATACTACTGATGAGGTTCTTTAAGCAGTGTCAGAATTAATGAATGCACTATGTTTGCTCAACAAACTGTCAGCTGTGGCAAGCCCTCATACACGTGGCTTTAATGAGAAGAAGATAGAGTTGCATGTTGACTACTATAAACATTTTCTTGATGCTGCCAAAGTTCATAGAGAAGTAGCAGAACGTGAAGAGCAACAAAGTTGTCAAAAGCTGGAAGTAGCATGCCAACTTGTCTTGGCAGATGAAGCAAAACGAAAAGCTAATGAAGAATGAAGGATTCTGATGGAAAGGAGAAAGTGAGAGGAAGAACTTCGGTGGTTGATGCAACAAGAGGAGCAATTTGAATGTGTGAAGGAATTATGGAAGAGTAAACTACGTAAGGACAGGGATGATGATGATGAGGCTAGTTATTCTGAGAAGAAACAAAAGAAGGAAAAGAAGAAGGATAAGGACCATAAGGCTTATGATTCTTATATTGAGGAACCTAATGTTTCCATGGAAGATGAGAAAAATTATATGAGTGATAAGGCACAAGATGATGCAAAAATGCCCAACATGTTCTTGTAGTTACAGATCTAGAAGACTTTGATGATGGTGAGACAATTTCTCTAGTTTCAACAAAATCACAAAGGAGACATGCATACTCTGATTTTGAAGATGATGAACCATTGCAAAAACAAAGTTCGAGAGAAGATGATCCATATGATGATGATATCTAGGCTTCCTGAGCTTTAACCAAACCTAATCATTATAGAAACAGATTCCAAGAGAAGATGATGCATACAATGATGATGGATAAGCTACCTCAAAATTTATTCAATCCAATATGCTTTGTCCCTTCCAAATCTATTTGACATAGTTAAATAACATCTTATCAAAAAGCTCAAATGAATCATCTATATGTTATCTTTTCATTTTTCCTCTTTCTTGTTTTTATGGGCAACCTATTTTCGTCTTTATTTTAAAACATTTTTTGTGTCCTTCAATGTATTATGCTTTAACTTTCTATTAGATTCTAGATTAAAAGAACCTATAATTAAAAATAGATTAATTCATCTATTTTTATTTTATATTCCTAAATAGGTGGATTAAATTATTTTGCTGTTAAACAAATCTTGTACAATGTAATGTCCCCTTTTTGAAATGAAACCAAAGTTGAAACTCAAATTTTCATTATTCATTTCCCATGGGCCTTGGGGTTTTTTTATCTTGTAAAATAGGAGTATAATAATAACTCAAGAGGATCTTAATGTCATAAAAGGGGCCACTTAAGTGTTATCATAAAATGTAATTATAATAAAGAGGGCCTCACGTAAATTGAAATTATAAATAAATGATGTCTCTTATAATCAAAATCTATTTTAAAGGATTCCTCTCAAATATCAATCAATGGTCATGAAGGAAATTTGAAGAGTTATATCTTTGGAGGAAAACTCTATTTAAGAAAAGCTAAACAAGGAGGAGAAGGCATAATGATCAAGCATTTGTTTTTTATTTCCACTCCTTGTTGGAGTTTTGGACTTTGGTTCAATTAACTTGATGATGAAAAATATCTAGGACTAGAATTGGAGGATGAAAACCCACAATTCCTTGGAGTGATTTCATATAGGAGTCACCATTGAGCTAAATTGTTCAAATTCCAAATTGATATTAATATTACACTTGTGCTGAAGGGGTGTTGTGATAATTGCCTTATTTTTGGCTAGAAATATATCAAGTTTGTGGTTACCATCTACCACATAAGTCACTGCCATTAGAGCATGATAATGGTTTCCTTATGATCATTGGTTGCTATTGATACATTCCATCATAGATGCAGTTGTGAGAAAGGTTTCATACAATTAGTCACCCACTTCCACATATATAAATTACATCATTATTTCTAGGGTAGTGTTACAAGTTGGGGCACTCAAATATATGATTGATCCATATGGTATGTGTAGCTCTTGTACTGTTATCGAAACAATAATCTGAGTTTGGATTATGGTGAACAACCCTTTAAAATCATTGTCACATTTAGGGATCATTGTGGCAACTTCATATTTGATCCAGGTATCAAGGATATATGATCTATTATTGTTGAGGTTTTAGGACTATTGGGATGAACATAAGTCCATATTGTATACTTCATTACAACCTTGTTTTACTGTTCCATAGACTAGTTTGCCTATCAATACAAGTATTTGATTTATTGCATCAGTATTTTTCATTTATAGACTTTATCTAATCTACAAATTGGGTCCATATTGTTGTTTATCTGTACTGTATTATATCTATGAAATATCTCAATTTGTGTAATAAAAAATACTAAAATGGAGGGCATAAAATTGGAAAGTACCAAAAAATAAGAAATTTCTAGAATTGGGGACATTACAATGGTATCGGAGTTGGATCTTGTCGGCTTGTGAGATTTCCTTCTTATACAGTCAAGTGATAGAGCCAACAAGTATTATCAAAGGGAACTTAGAAAAACTATCCATTTTTTAAGAAACAATTAAAGCTGCACAAAGTGAATCAGATGCGAAGAATTCTTATGTTGGCATTTCACTTGGAAATTTGAATTATTTTGCAACTTTTCGCAATGAGAGGAGGGATCCAAAGAATGAGGCAACACATCTTGAGAAGGCTAGAGAACTGTATTGTAACGTGTTGGCACAAAGACTAGGAAATGTTTATGCTGCAAATGGGGCAGCCATTATGCTAGCTGAAAGGGGTCAATTTGATATTACAAAAGTAATTTTTACACAAGTACAAGAAGTTATAGTAGAAACATCTTTGTTCAGATGCCTCATGTGTGGGTAAATCTAGCACATGTTTACTTTGCACAAGGACAGTTTGTGCTTGCAACACGAAAATGTATCAAAATTGTTTGAGGAAATTCTATTTTGGCAATGAAACCCAAATTTTATTATATTTAGCTCGAACACATTATGAAGCAGAATAGTTGCAAGATTGTACGAGAATATTATTAAGAGCAGTAGATTATATTGAGCATTTTGAATTTATGTTTAATGTAATGAGGGTTTTGAATTACCTTTGAATTCATTGCAAAGGGCGTCCCCAAATCCAACTTCCTTGTATAGGGCCTCGACGACTTCAAATTTGTTGCAACAAACTCTGAATTCCTTGCTTGCCTTTTTAAAATTCTCCAGGTCCTCTCTAAATATTTATCACCCATGCAAGTAGCTGCTATAACTGATCAAAATGCCTCAATGATAGGCTAACCTGCAACTAATGAATGAAGTGAGCAATTCTACAATGAACATGAATAAACACAAATAATGAATCGCGACAATACATCGTGCCAATGATTGGCCGGAATGTTTTTTTTTAATTTTATCTAATTTGTATTTGGTGACTAACTATTTAGTCATTTTTATTTATGTGACTAAATAATTTTTTAATCAATGACCAAATTAGTCATTTATTTACTCATTTATAGCTGAGTTGCAAAAAATTAGTAGAATTTAGTCATTTTTAGTTGTTGTGACTAAAAGTTTTAGTCACCTAGTCATTTATTTGTCAAATTCTACTAGTGCATGTTAGCCTTCACAAGATGACATGAGCACACATAAGCTTGAACATGATGATAGGATCTTGATTTGCTGTAAAATATGACTGATAAATCTGCTCTTGAATGCTCTTAACAATAATATTTTCTCGTATGATGTCTCCAAAAAGTGTGTTAGAATGTTGCTTAGATTTGAATTGATAAAAGAACTATGTATTTATAGGTGTTTATCTAATTTCTCAAAAATTAGATTCCAAAAGCTGACAATTGCATATTGAATTTGAATTATTAAAAGACCGCCAAAAACATATTTAAAAATGGTACCTAGGACCTAAAGGGGACCCATTTTCCCTTGGGCGAATGGGTCCTCACCAAAAAGTCTAGGACATTCACATTCTAGGGTGATTAGAATATTAATTGTATTAATTAAATGTGATTTCCCTTTCAGAAAATGGGAATAATAAGGCTTTATAATGCATAATTTAAAAAATTAGAAGCTTAATTAAGTCCAATAAATTGAGGGACCCAAACAAAGTGTGAAATTGTAAAGGTATACTATTTCCTACACTACAATAACTTGCATTTTTCTATTTTTGTGAAGATGTGTACACATTTTAATCTAGTCATTTATCCCACATTAGTTATACATTAACATATATGGGTAACTTGTATCTTATAAATATCCACCTCTTTCTTGTTAGAAATAGTGTCTCAACCTAACATTCCTAATGTTTTTTATTAAATTAGAATGGAAAGGGTCTTGATCCCATAAGTTTAGAAAAAATGACAACTTAACACATAACTTTATAAAAATATAGAAAGTAGGATCACAATCCTACACAAGAACCCAACAAAATAACAATACTACTAGACCAAAAAATAGGTAACATAATAGAAGAAAAATCCAAAGAACTAGAAATAATAATAAAAAATGAGGTTTCAATATTCAAGCAAGGAGTCAAGAGACTCCTCCCAAGCATCTTTCTCTTGATTCACATCACCTCCAAGTGTTTGTTTCAATGGCCTCTTGAGTGTCTTTGTCTTTACCCTACTTTTAAAAAAAAAATTTGAGTGGCCAAAAATAGTTCCCAATATAACCTTCTTCATTATTCTTTCTATAATATAAATAAGTTTTCTAAGGGTAGTTTTCATCCTCATCATTTTTTGATGGTAGTTGTTTCCTTCCATATTTTCTCCATCTCCCTCATTCTATTATAAAGTTTAGTTAACTTTATTCTAACAATGCTCATAGTATCTAGGTTATTATCATAACCATATTCCCTATCATCAACAATTTCCTCACTCCCCTCTCTACTTAGAGAAGAAGTCTTATAAAAAACTCTTTCCTCACCTCCCTCTTTACCTAGAGAAGATGTCACAAAAATATCCTCCTCCTCAGGCATATTTTTCTCCTCCTCTTCATCGTCCTCAACTTCTTCAAAATTATATTCTTTACTTTTTTCCTTTCTCTTGTCTTCCTCATTTTTCCCTTCCTCCTCTTAGAGTCCTCTTAATATTTCCCTTGATCATCCTCATAGTCATCCAAATCATTTTTATTTGAGTCCTCTTATACAAAGTCCTCCCAAAAACCTTCCACTTTTATTGAGGGAGAAACTCCTTATCCTCAAATTCATCCTCCTCATTATTAGAAATAATTTTCTCACCTTTAAAATCTTTCAGATTAATAGTAGTAGAGGCTTTCACAAGAAGTTTTGATCTTCTTCCCCTTGAATCCTTCATACTACATTGCTTAATCATGTCATTACCTCTGACCTCCTGTTCAACATCTAAAATATCAATAGTACCCCTATCCCAAAAATGTAATGATTTTTTAAAGTATTTTTCTTTCTTTATTTGATTCCCAAATTTGGTTTCATCTTGGATAGTGTTAGAGGCTTTCCTCTTTTTAGAAGGGGTAATGAGAAACAACTCTTGAGAGGGATAAGGGTTTTTGTTACTAGAAGAATGCACATGCACATAGACACAATAAGTCTATACTTATAAAAAGGAATAATTAAATCATGGTGTAATGGTGGGTAGGTCCCATTAACAATACACTTATCAAGAGACTAAAGCAAATAAAATGATAGATTGATATTTTTTTTATCTAATATGATTAAGAATAGGAGAATGGTACCGATGAAGTATTTTGAATCTTCTCTCGAGAGTAAAATATTTCATAACATGTAAGATTACCAGAGCCCATAGCATAGGAGGCTTCTCCCAACTGTAACCATTTTGAAATTCTCCACCTTCTCACCTTCCTTGGAAAAAGCATTAATGAACCTCTAGTACATGCCTTTACCTATTTTTCAACTTTTATGTCCTCTATAACTTTGAACCTCACCCCACCAATGATCACCTCACCTTACATCCAAGAATTAATAAATTTGCATTTTAGCTTATCATTATATCCCTTCATAGCCATGAAGAATGGTGTGGAACCCCCCTTTTCAAATATCTCCCAAAGATCAATATTTTGTTTATGTGCCTTGTAAGAAATAGGTTCCTTGCGAAGCTTTGAGACTCCCATATTATCCTTCTTACAATTACCAAACCAACAAATAAATTCCCTAACAGATTTTGTTGGAAGAATGTCGTTGATTTTGTTGTTGGCAACATGAGCATGAGGGATAAGCACAAAGGTATATTACTATGTGTTGCAATGTTGTTATTGATGTCAACATTGTATCTTGGTGTGAAGATTTTGGTGCAGATCTTTTTTATTATTTCTAACAAGTTTTTGAGTTGTTATGGAAGCCATTTTTGCAAGATGGTTTGATCTAGAGAAGTAAGCTGTGTTGGAAATCGACTAAGTGTCAATTTTGTTATTTCAATGTAATAAATAACAAGTGTTTTGGGGTTCGCACTAGTATGCTAATGAAGGTTTCACTCTACGCTTCTAACATTATTTTGTTGGTTGTTAGAAGTATCTGATTCCATAATTTTACCATGTTTTGGATTTTGGTTTGAGAGATCCAAGTAAAAAAATATTGGTCTAGTGGTTTAAAATTATTTCCTATACAACACATTTGAGTGGGAGAGTTTTCACTTCTTTGCAGATAAGTTTTTGGCCTTGCACTTTTAAGGATATGTTGACAGATGGAAATAGTGTATGAATTCCAATTGGCATTGAGTTTTGAGGTCCACGTGTTCATATGTGGATATACAACTGAAGAATTTTTGTATTAGGTCTTCTGCGACACCGACCTAATCAATTTAAAGGCATGCGGTTAAATAAGTGTTGAGGTCTTATGTGGGATCTATTATAGGTCCATATTGATCAATTTCAAGTTGTTTCGAGTTTTGTATTTTGGCACGAGGTGTGTATGAAAAGTTTTCAAGCTGACAAGTTACATTTTGGGTGTTACATCTAATTAGGCTGACCTAATTGATGTTATGTTTGAAGCAAATATATATGTTAGATATTTTTCGGTGATTTGGTGTGTGCGTGTGTGTGATGAATGTTGTGAGTGTCCTACATGTGAATATTATAAGAGCAGTGTGAATTTAAGTTTTGAATCTTGAGTAGAAGATTAAAGTGATACAAATGTAGAGGAAAGCAGAGTGCTAGATTAGAATCAAATGAAGTGTGTAAAATCAATTTATTGAGCTTCATTGGAAGTGTATTTCATGGATATGATAGATACAATTGTAACAATTTAAATTAGGCTATGAGACACAATCTCTCTTCTATCTTTTTCGCTATAAGCAGTGAGTCCACTTGGTAAGTGAGTCCACCTACAATGAGAACTTCTATAAATATATTATAACTAGTTATAATATATTGTGAGCTAATCCTCATCGTGGTTTTTCCCATTTTGGGTTTTCCACATAAAAATCCTAGTGTTCATGTGTTATGTGGTGTTGTTGATGTTTCAAGATTTCTTTCTTTATTGCAGTTGAATATGCTTTGGTGATTGGATGTTTAATGTTTGAAGGGTTTAAGAGAATACCGATTCACCCTCTCCCTCTCAATATTTTGGGTGTTTAATAGTTTTATTACCCACACTCCAACTCCAATTATGAATGCTTGTAAAAATAGAGATCCAATTCCCAAAGACCTTTTTATAAAATTTCCACCTTTTCTCGTAGTAAATGACACATTCTCTTATAATCATTCTCCTCATGATATTGCAACAATAGCTTGTACTTCCATTAGCACCATTATCGCGTTCACCTTTCACCTCTCCAAAAACATGTCAAATATTGCCTTTAAGATTAAATTATGACCTTTCACACAAGCTAACCTTAAAACCCACATGGAACCATCCTAATGTTAAGAACATAAAAAAAGGCTATAAATAAATAAAACTCATTTTTTGGGCTATAAAGGTCAATTTTTTCCTTGAAGAATTTATGAATGGATCACTAATTTTCCCTAGTTTTGAGGATGTATAACTCTTCAAGATCTATTTTAAAAAAATAAAATGGGTTCAATCAAATTCTTAGATGAAAATTTATGGTCTTTGAAAGTTGGGCCATAAGAGACCTATAAGAGGAGGTTACACTTGTTGACCAGCTTATGATGCATGTTATGAAATTCCATAAGCCTATTTCAATGGAGATAATGGATCTAAAATGAAGTGCCCAAGTTGGTGAGTGGGTTAAGATGATGCTATGACAAGTGAAAGAAATATTTTATTTTTAGTATATGGACTCATCTTGAGATTTGGGCATAAATTTTTTAAGTAGGGATCAAGGTTTGAGATGGTGAAATAGGATCTAAGGCCAATAACTAACATAAATCACACATTCCACAATTGACATTGGGGGACACAAAAGTAACCAAGAAATACCATTAGGCTACTTTCCTCAAGGAAGAGCCTAAATGGTTGGTCAGGGTGTTGATCCCCCTTTTTTGGATGATGGATGAGTGATGTGGATGTGTGTAATTGATATCTTGAACTAGGTAAATCAATACTAAAACAAAAAACTGTCACAAAATCTGAGAAACACAAAATAAAAGTGCATAAATAGAAAGCAGGAATGTAGCTCATGTAGAGAGGAGAGAACCTAGCGTTAAAGTTTGAGGAAGAAATGGATGGACAGTAGTGAGGGTGCCTCAATCTAGAAATACTGTTTTTTCAAAGCTTCAAAGTATGTACAAGAGCATCACAACTTGTAGGTGCTTCCCTCTGAAAGTTATCTTTTGAAGTCTATCAGTCTATGAATAATCGATCTTTCCCTAATTTGATGAGAGAAAGTGCTTGAATACTTGCCTTAGGATTTTGAACTTGAAAGGAAAAATAAATTGAACAAAGGAAATAACTAATCAATGAGCATTGTTTGAAGGAAAAATATTACCAAAGAGAGTAGCCAAATCAAGCACCACCACCATCAAGAGGAGACACAAGAATTTGATAAGGGGAAAAAGCAAGAAAAAACCCCAATATTATGAATGGAGGCAAAATGCCTAAGAATGATACAAAGAGAGAGAGAGAGAGAGATTCAGCCTTAGCTTGCTTGCTTGAATAATGAAGAATGAGAGGAGAGGCACCTCAATAAGTAGAGGTGAGAAGGAGGAGTTAGAATGTAACTCCCAACTCAATGAATGCCACCATTCATCTATGTGTGTGCAAAGTGTCACCTCTTAAGGAGGTGGTTACAAATATTCCTTAATAAAGGAATTAAAAAATAAGTCATCCTCACACATGTGTGAGAAGACAAAAAGACAAAAGACTTGTAGGGATTCCTTTGGAATATTCCTACAAGTTACTAAATAATTACAAATAAAGAATAACCTTTACCAAGTAAAGATTAATCTTCTAACATCCCCCCTTAAGCTTTACTTGGGGAGGTTACATCAAACCCTTCAATGGGTTGTAATCCAAGATTTTTACAATGAAAGAGAAATTTATCTTTACAAAGAGCTTTGGTGAAAATATCTGCAACTTGATCTTCACCTTTACAATACAAAAGAGAAATTTGCTTGTCTTCAATTGTCTCTCTAATAAAGTGATGTTGAAGAGCAATGTGCTTGGTCCTTGCATGAAAAATTGGATTCTTGGCCAAAGCAATAGCACTTTGATTATCACAATATAAAGGAGTAGGACCCTTTTGAGGTATACCCAAGTCTTCAAGTAGTCTTCTTAACCATAGTGCTTCTTTAGATGCATTTGTACAACCTTTATATTCAGCTTCTGTAGAACAAAGAGAAGTAGATTGTTGTTTCTTACTATTCCATGAGATTGCACCTGATCCAACAAAGAAACAACAACCACAAGTGGATCTCCCATCATTGGGATCACCTCCTAAATCTGAATCAGTATAACCCTTTAAACAAAAATCACAATTTGCATCATAAAAAAGACCAAGATTAAGAGTACCTTTAACATATCTTAAAATTCTTTTTGCAACTTTAAAATGAGTTTGTTGTGGTTTAGACATAAATCTAGAAACCAAACCAACACTATAAGAAATATCAGGTCTTGTAAGAGTTAGATAATTTAAACTTCCTACTAATTGTCTATATAAAGTAGGATCAACAAAAGGAGTTTCCATATCAACCATTAATTTTGTTCCTAATTCACAAGGAGTAGAAACACACTTTGCATCATTCATTTTAAATCTATCTAAGAGATCTTGAGCATATTTATGTTGAGAAAGAAAAATACCTTTAGTTGTTTGCCAAATTTGCATACCCAAAAAATAATGTAAAAGGCCTAAATCAGTCATTTGAAATTGTTGATTGAGTTGAGACTTAACATCACTAATCAAATTGTTAGAACTAGAAGTGATAATTAAATCATCAACATATAAGATAATAATCACAATATCATTTTCACTATGCTTAATATATAAATTTGGATCATTTTTACTTCTAATAAAACCTTGAGATAGAAAGAAAGCATTAATTTTATAATACCATTCTCTAGGAGATTGTTTTAAACCATAAATTGATTTCTTCAATTTGCAAACAAGATTTTCATTACCTTCCTTAATGAAACCCAAAGGTTGAGACATATAAATTTCTTCATGTAAATCACCATTTAAAAATGCACTTTTAACATCCATTTGATGAATAGGCCAATGCATATGAGAAGCTAAAGCAAGAACTAATTTAATAGTTGGCATCTTAGCTACTGGAGCAAAAGTTTCATTATAATCTAAGCCTTCAATTTGAGAAAATCCCCTAGCAACTAATCTAGCTTTAAACTTGCTAACTTCATTATTTGCATTAACCTTAGTTTTATACAACCATTTGCATGAAACAAGATTCTTACCTTGAGGTAAAGGAACTAAATCCCAAGTATTATTAGCAATTAAAGTGTCATATTCTTCTTGCATAGCCTTTTTCCAATGAGTTTGATCTTTAGCTTGTTTATAAGTTTTAGGATCATTGGAATTCATAATATTAGACATCAAAGCATAATTACAGTAATTTGCCTTTCTAGTCTTAGATTTATTCATTCTAGCTAAAATATCCTCACTTTCTTGCATTAAATTTTTAAACCATTTAGGCTTTCTCTTAGATGTAGGAGTATCATCACTAGAAGAAGAATCATGAGGAGAAATTTTAATATTTTCATCATCACTATCACTATGAGTAAGAGATGCATTAGGAGGGTTAAGAGAAGATTCAACTTGAGGATTATCTTCTACAACAATAACTTTATTTGGAGAAGATTCAACATTAGGTGCTTTAGAACAATCATGAATACCATTTTCAGCAATGCATACATCTCTAGCAACCTTAACTTTGTTAGTAAGAGGATTATAAACTCTATAAGCTTTAGAATGTTCATCATAACCAACAAAAATATGATAAGAAGATTTAGCATCTAATTTTTGCCTCTTTTGTTTAGGTTTGTGAACATAAGCAATTGAAACAAAAACTCTTAAATGTTTAAGATTGGGCTTCCTACCAGACCAAGCTTCATCAGGAGTTATATCCTTTACAGCTTTAGTAGGAGTCCTATTAATAATGTAAGTAGCACAAAACATAGCTTCTGTCCAAAATTTATAAGACATGTTTTTAGCATGTAACATACATCTAGCCATTTCAACAATAGTTCTATGCTTCCTTTCCGCTACACCATTTTGTTGAGGTGTATAGGGAATAGTTAGCTCATGCTTAATACCAAATGATTTCAAATAACTATTAAAAGCAGTGTTCACATATTCTTTTCCATTATCAGTTCTAAGAATTTTAAGTTTAAAACCAGATTGCCTTTCAACAAATTTATGAAATTCAGAAAAGATATCAAGAACTTGATCCTTACTATGAAGAAAATAGATCCAAGTTCTTCTTGAAAAATCATCAACAAAAGTAAGTGCATACCTTGATCCTTGGATGGAGTTATTCTCCATGGGTCCCAAAAGGTCACTATGAACTAGGTGCAACTTATGAGTTGCCCTCCATGATTGACCATGTGGAAAGGGCTCCCTATGCATCTTACCACTCATGCATCCTGTGCATATAATTTTAGATGGAACAATACTAGGCAATCCATCTACCATTTTAAGCTTTTGCATTAAAGCAATATTGTTAGCATTGATATGACCAAGTCTTTCATGCCAAACATTGAAATCAATGGTAGATAATAAAGAGCATCTAGATTGAGAAAACTTATAAAATTTGAACAAATTGTCATTGTCTAACTTAGCATTAGCAATAACTTTGTTTTGTTTTGGATCAATAACATAGCACATGTCTTTATAAAATTCTACTTTATAATCTTGACAAAGCTTAGCAACTGAAAGTAAATTAGTCTTTAATTCAGGAACGTATAAAACATCATGCAATTTACCATTAGGAACATTCACATCACCAATTGCTTCCACTTTACAAGTATAATCATTTGCAAGTTGAAGAGGAACATTAGACAAATCAGGTTGCATAGACTCAAAAACTTCTTTATGTGAAGTAACATGTTGAGATGCACCTGAATCAATAACCCATTCAAGAGGTTGAGAAATATTATAACCACAAGTAAAAGCACGTCTAGATTGATTTGCATTATTTTGAAACTTATGATTATTAGGTTTATTTTGTTGTTGATTATTTTGCTTCATAGGATTTTTCTCATTTTGCTTCTTAAAACAAGTATTTTTCCAATGACCATCCTTATTACAATAAGTACAATGTGGTTTCTTAGAAGAGTTAAACTTTCTAGAATCATTGTCATTATTATAATGAGGTTTGGAATTATAATGTTGTTTAGAATGAGATTTAAAATTTTGCTTATGATTAGACAAAAAGGCATGTTCATTAGACTTAAGAGTGCCAAACTGAATTAATTTAGCTTCTTCTTGCCTTAATAAATCACGAAAAATATCATAAGTTAATTGAGTAGCTAAAGAAGGAATAGCTAATTGAGCATGAATATTAGTAATGAATTGTTGAAATTGCCTAGGAAGACACTTTTTAATAATAAGATGAATTAATCTAAGATTATCTAATTTTACTCCTAAACCATGCAATTGACTATTTAAAGCATCAAATTTCAATAAAAATTCATCCATAGATTTAAAATCAGAATACCTCAAATCTTCAAGTTGATCTTGAATTTGAATTTTTCTTGATTCATTTGAACTATCATAAATGGTTTTGAGTTTGTCCCATGCTTCATAGGCTGTTGTACATGTCCCAATATGAACATAAAGTTCAGGTGACATGGAGATACCTATGAGGCCAAGGGCTTCCTCATTTTTAAGATTCCATTTTTCGATTTCATCTTTGGATGTAGACGAACCTGGTTTAGATTTAGGATCTGTAGCTACATCTAAAAGATGTCTAAATCGAAAAATGAAAGAAATGTGAGTCTTCCAAGAATGATAGTTAGAAGAATTTAATTTAATTTCAGGAATTAAAGTTGACATGATTGCAATAAAAAATCACAACTTTATGAAAAAAAAATAATAACTATTATAAATATTTACTTAAAAAAAAACCTTTTTAAATTAATTTCCAAAAAAACATATTAATAATCTTTAATATACTTACTAAATATTTTTTAATAAACTTTAATTTTAATATTATCACGTTAAAAACTTTATTAAAAAGTTAATATAGAAAAAAACTTTATAAAAACTTATTAAAGAGAATACTTAAAAGGTATACCAAAAAGAGATAAAGTTCTCTTGATTTTTGAAAAAACTAAGTATAAAGAAATGGGTGGGCTTAAAAGGCAGCCACTTCTTCAAATTTTAATTTTTAAAGTTGTAAATTGAAAAACTCAATGAAGTAACATCGGTGAAAAATAATTTAGGGTTTTGTTTTTTTGTGAAAAAAAGTTGGACACATTTAAATGGGTAGTGGGTAAAGAATGGGCAGGTGAATGAAAATTGAAATGGGGTTTTTAGCGGTGGGCGTCTTTAGAACATGCAGCAAATTGGAGAAGCAAAATTAAAGGGAGCACTCACAGGGTTCAAAGAATGCATGAAGTGTCGGCATGAAACAGGGGAAGGAGGCAGTGGCAAGAGGGAAAAGAATAGCAGCGGAGGCGGATGCAACAAAGAATCTGCAAACAAAGGCACCCTTTGAAAGAGTTGAAACCCTTAAAAGGGTTTAAAGATTTTTATTTTAATGTGATTCTTTTGGATAGAAATGGATATTATTTTGCAGATTTATATAGAACAAGGATATAATTTTTTTATCAAAAATATCAAAAAAATTGTAAACTAAATTTTTTAATCTAATTGATTTATAAAGAAAGGGTTAAAGCCTTTAAAAAATGATTTTTAAAAAAAATGAACATGTTCATATAGATAATTTTTTAGATTTGCAAAAAAGAAGATTAACATTTTTCTAAAAAAAAATTGAACTAGGGTTAGATCCTTAAAAAAGAATGATTTTTTTTACAAAATGTAAAATATAGTGATTTTTTTTTTTAAAGAAATTTTAACATGCAAATAGTAACATGCAGAAATAAGTGATTTTTTTTACAGATTTGTACAAAATTGTTGAAATTTAAAAAGTGAAATATAACCATTTATTTGAGGGTTTCTAAAAATTGCAAAAGATTAAATATGCATGCAAAACAAATAGATCTGAAAAATAAAAAAACTTAGAAATCTTTAAATAAAGAATCCTGCACAAGGGTTAGAAAGAAAAAAATATTAAACAAGAAACAAGATTAGGCTTTTAGCTCTTCTCCTCTTCTCTTAGAGTGTCTCCAATGGTGTGCTGAAAAAATCTGGTAAACCTTCAACAATGTAGCTCACAAAAGATTAGTAATACCAAGCTCTGATACCATGAAAGGAAAAATAAATTGAACAAAGGAAATAACTAATCAATGAGCATTGTTTGAAGGAAAAATATTACCAAAGAGAGAGTAGCTAAATCAAGCACCACCACCATCAAGAGGAGACACAAGAATTTGATAAGGGGAAAAAGCAAGAAAAA
Organism: Sequoiadendron giganteum; assembly: GCA_007115665.2. Lineage (NCBI taxonomy): Eukaryota > Viridiplantae > Streptophyta > Pinopsida > Cupressales > Cupressaceae > Sequoiadendron > Sequoiadendron giganteum. The sequence continues at coordinate 816,451,319 of CM021101.1, forward strand.
ACCCCAATATTATGAATGGAGGCAAAATGCCTAAGAATGATACAAAGAGAGAGAGAGAGAGAGATTCAGCCTTAGCTTGCTTGCTTGAATAATGAAGAATGAGAGGAGAGGCACCTCAATAAGTAGAGGTGAGAAGGAGGAGTTAGAATGTAACTCCCAACTCAATGAATGCCACCATTCATCTATGTGTGTGCAAAGTGTCACCTCTTAAGGAGGTGGTTACAAATATTCCTTAATAAAGGAATTAAAAAATAAGTCATCCTCACACATGTGTGAGAAGACAAAAAGACAAAAGACTTGTAGGGATTCCTTTGGAATATTCCTACAAGTTACTAAATAATTACAAATAAAGAATAACCTTTACCAAGTAAAGATTAATCTTCTAACAGAACTCTTGAGATCTCCAATCCATTTAAGACCTATAACTTGCAAGAAGGAAAAGGGAAGAAGGGTTGTGTCGTATAGGGGCTTGCCTTGGTCAAACCCCATTTTTGTGTTTCCACCTCCATGAATGACTATGATGATATGATAAAGAGTGCTTACCCTAGGCTGCGAATAAGAAAATGGATACAAATGAATGATAAGTGATAATGTTGTAACTTACCACTCAGATCTACATTCCTTGTTGGATTGAGGTCAATTGGCTCATCTCATACATGAGAAATTGATAATTTCTTGAAAATCCTACAAATGTTAGTTCTCATAATAATGACAAACATTAAATATAAAACATCTTACTATGCATAACATGTATTTGTTGATGTGTTGTAAACATGAATTGGCTAATAGAGTTTTGTAGATAGTTTCCTTATTTTGCTCTTAACATTGCCTTTATGATTGCTAGAATGATAATCAAATCCAATATATTGCTTAGTGGAGAGAAATACTTATATTTATATGAGGTTAAAAAAATTTCACATTAACCATTTTGATAAGTTGAAAACTAATTTAGTATTTACAAACATATTAAGGCCAACAATAATTTTTGAGATTTTGGCCAAAATAAGGGAGAGAAGGGCAAGGGTGACCTAGTCTACCCCTATTTTTAATTTTAATGTAATTTCTCAAAAATGATAATAAATTGGATGTTTAATTTAAGCATAATTTAGCACAAGCACTTAAGGGGGAGTCAGACATAGTGTGAAATTGTCAAGGGTGACAATTTACGATGCTACACAAGGCACCATTTTAGGTGGTTTTAACTCATGTTTGTGTAGTTTCTATTTGTTGATTTCATGTATTTCATCTCATATTTATTGGGTTCTTGAGATGGAGGTAGATAATGAGTTTTGCAGGTACTAAACATATGCTACTTAAACTAATCCAAATCTCTTCTTAGTGATATTCCTATTTAAGGTAATTTCCATATTATTGTATTGTAACTTGACTTATATTTTCGATAATACAATTGGTTTATTTTGTAGAGTGTGGAGTTTCATCAAAAGGGTTTTTCCCATGTTAACACATATTATGGTATAATTTTTGTTATATTTTTCCTTGTACTTGCATATACGTCTCTTTAAATATTAGATTTGGAAGAGTTCCTACACTCTAATTATCTTTCATTTATGTATTTGAGCAATTGATCATTGTTAGTGTAGGTTTTTTTAATATTATTTTTCTTACACATTATTAAGCATACCTTAGGTTATAGGAGATGTGGTTCATGTGAGGACACGTGGCATAATCCATCGATTACATGTGTTGCTCCCACTCACACTTGGGTGGTTGAGTTTCACACCCTCTTTTGGCCTTATATGCCACCTCACAAAACCACTCATCTGTCTCTTTTTGAGTAGGTTATGCCACCTATTTGGCATTTTCCAAGTAGGCATAACTCCCACCTAATTTGGTTATTTGGGAGTTATTACCCCTCTTGGAATTATTTGCCCATATTCTACTATATATTCTGCACTCACCTCTCCCTCCTAACTAGTTCAGGTCTAGCTCCTATCTAGTCTAGATGAGTTCATATTAACTCAATCAATTCAAGGGAGAGTTGAGGCATATTGTATCATTTAGTGTGTGATATAACATCATTTTGTTATTGCACTATATTCCTGCATTCTATCTCTTGCTGCTCTCGTGTGGAAGGTTTATCTTGGTTTTGTAGGTGATCCTGGGTGCTCGAGTTCATCAATAACTCTTACATGGTATCAGAGCGTCAGATCTGCAAGCCCCTTCTCAAATTTGAGAGATTTGTGAGTTTTTTAATCAGTATTGCAGGTTGCAGCATGCCTTTTCTTGTCTTAAGTAGTTGATTCTACCTTTTCATGTCATTTTTTTGGTTGTTGGGGTCGTTTTATGTTTCTAAAGGCGTTTGTTTTACACTAGATCCACATTTTTTGTATACTTTGAAGAAAATCCGTCATCTGGGTTTTGTTCGTAGAAGAAAAAAACCATCTGGGTCGTTGCTATTTTCTGCATACAGGTTACATATTTTGCAGAAACTAAATCGGAACATTTCAGTAGACCCCCTCTTCAATTGCATTTTTGATTTTGCAGTCAAGCTTTGGAGGGCCATAATTCAGTCATACGAGCTCTTTTTTCAGAGAATTTTTTTTTGATTTGGGGTAGAATTTCGCAGGCTTTGCAGTGGTGTGATCCATTTTTTCTCAAGTAATCCGGATGCTTCAGAAAATCAGTTTTAACAGCAGATCTGAAGGACAGTTCTCATTTTTGAAACTTCAAACGGCTATAACTTTCAGATATGACCTCGGATCGAGGTGATTATTTTTTTGAAAGTTGATATTTTTTTTAGCACTATACTTTGGTGCTATTTTGAAGTTCTAATTTGAGATTTAATTATACTTTCAGTATTTGAGTCCATTTTGGACACTTGAAAAACTCTGGAAAACAACTCCAGCATTGTAAACGCACTAATTTATAAAGTGCCAAATAATTTTTTGTTGGGGGGGATTCTTCTTTGAGTGAAAAAGGGGGGTGTCTATGTGTGTTCTTCTTGCATTTTTTCTCTCACATTGCTACAACAATCTAAAATGGATAAATCGGTTCCTCTACTCACACCATACAATTACTTTGAGTGGAAAAATGAAATGGAAATTCACTTAAGGAAGTTAAAATTGTATAGAATAACAATGGGTATTGATAAGGAACCTACAGAAGATGAAGATAAGCCTAAATGGTTCAATAAGTGTGATGAAGCTTTTGGCACCTTATGCATGGCTGTATCTCCTGATCTACGCTTTCATATTATGTCTGCAAAATCACCAAATGAAGTGTGGAATACTTTGAATACTCTCTTTGGTAAACAGGATGATTTGAGAGCACATTCATTGGAGAACGAGCTCATAGGATTGAGCCCATGCAATTTTGATACCATTCAGGATTTCTTTACTAAATTGAATGCCATAAGATTGCAGTTAGAGCAGTGTGGAGTTAAAAAGGATGACTCACAATTGATTTTGAGTATTCTTTCAAAACTTGGTCCTGATTATGCAGTGTTTGTTTCTACATTTCATGCAATGAAAAGAGCCTTAGGAAAAGGATTTACTATGCCTTCTCTAAGTGAGTTTGCAACTGATCTCACAAAGGAGCAAGATAAATTGATTCAAATGGGCATTATTAAATCTTCCAAATCTCAAGCCTTGACTGCAAAACAAGGCACTAATAAGCAAAACAAGAAACAACAGAACCAAGGTGATAGAAAGAAAGATTCAGATAAATATTCATCTACTTCTAAAGTAGACTCTAAATTCTCTTCAAAAGAGGATTCATCTAAGAAGGAGAAGCTCACTTGTGCATATTGCAAGAAATCTAGGCATGATGAACATCAATGTTACTTAAAACAAATTGATGAGTTGAAGAATCTTTTAGCAAAGAACAACATCAATTTTCCTTCTCGAATGGTTGATTCAGCTTCTTCTTCTAATTCCAAAAATTTAGAATTTGATAAGGAAAAGGGCCATACTACAGGTGCAGGTAAATCAAAAGGTAAAGCTCTTTGTGCTTCTACAGGTCTTGGATCAAGGAGATGGCTCCTAGATTCTGGAGCGTCTCATCATATGGCTTCTACACAGTCTATGTTCTCTTCTTTTGAGCCTTGTGCTATGCCACCTATTATGATGGGAAATAATACATACATGGATGTAATTGGGAAAGGATCTGTTGATATTGGAGATGGTACTTTCAATGATGTTTTGTGTGTACCTCATCTTTCAAACAATCTTCTTTCCATCTATCAAATCACTCATGGTGGAATAGGGAAGACTGTTGAATTCACACCTGATTTAGTTATCATCAGAGACTTGGAGAGCAGAGAGATAATTGCTACTGGGGTGGTTGATCATGCATCTCAATTGTATACCTTTTTAGACTTTGCACTTGATGATGGTTCTAATCCTTTGGTTGTTGATCACACTCCTAGTGTGAGCTTTGATTTTGAGGAGAACTTTGGCTACTTGAACTTGGGTATTCTCACATGTGATCCAGTTCTTGAGCCTTGTATTCCTTCTCCTCCATTTACTATTGCATCTGAAGATACTTGCATTGCTACATTCATGGCTTCTTGTGATTCGGTGCAGCAAGATACACATTGTCTTCCAGACATAGCTACTTCAGATGACTACTTGACAGACATTGCAGGTTTGTTCATAGAGTCTCATATTTCAGACTTGGGAGACATTATTCATGACATCCATCTTCTCTTTGATGAAGTTGATTCTTCTTCAATTGTTATGGAGGAACCTTTGGATCCTTTTGTTCATTCTCCACATGATCATTCATCACATTTTGACATGAGTGAGGATACTTTTGAGCAACATTTGGAGGAGGCGCCTTTGTCTTCAAAGGAGATATCTTTGTCTTCAAATTTTGTTCTACATCCATCTCCACTAGGTTCTGGATTTTCATCTTCTACAGTGTGGCCTAGAACACTTGATTTGATGGTGACATCTTTCGACATCAACATGGAGACACTTGAGTAGAGTTTAGAGACTTCATACATTTTCATCATTCTTCCTTCATATTCCTTTCAGGAATGGGAAGACATTCTTCATACACCTTTGGTTTTGTTTCTTCCTAAGGGGAGGAACATTGTTCGACGATCGTGGACCATGTTCTACATTCAGCTTCGAGCTTCAACCATTGGCATAGTTGACTACTTTGGGGAAGGCTACATGGTCTTTCCTATCCTTTCTATTTTGGAGGGGACTTCTTCCTTGCATGGGATTCTTCTTGTGTTGGGAAACTTGTTTTCTTTTGGGGAGGAGTTTTGTCCCACTGGGTTTTCTCCTTTACTCCATTTGTGAGAGAGTATTTTGTACATGGGTACCTAACATGGCCTAGTAGCCGGGACCCATATTTGCATCTTTGCATTCTTTCATCCTTTCACCCACCTAAGCTATGCTTAAGGGGGGTGTTAGTGTAGGTTTTTTTAATATTATTTTTCCTACACATTATTAAGCATACCTTAGGTTATAGGAGATGTGGTTCATGTGAGGACACGTGGCATAATCCATCGATTACATGTGTTGCTCCCACTCACACTTGGGTGGTTGAGTTTCACACCCTCTTTTGGCCTTATATGCCACCTCACAAAACCACTCATCTGTCTCTTTTTGAGTAGGTTATGCCACCTATTTGGCATTTTCCAAGTAGGCATAACTCCCACCTAATTTGGTTATTTGGGAGTTATTACCCCTCTTGGAATTATTTGCCCATATTCTACTATATATTCTGCACTCACCTCTCCCTCCTAACTAGTTCAGGTCTAGCTCCTATCTAGTCTAGATGAGTTCATATTAACTCAATCAATTCAAGGGAGAGTTGAGGCATATTGTATCATTTAGTGTGTGATATAACATCATTTTGTTATTGCACTATATTCCTGCATTCTATCTCTTGCTGCTCTCGTGTGGAAGGTTTATCTTGGTTTTGTAGGTGATCCTGGGTGCTCGAGTTCATCAATAACTCTTACAATCATCATATATTGTATGTTTATATCATTTGATAAACTAAAAGTATTATCTCATTTCAGGTCTATTTTATTCTTTTAATGAAGATCTTTGGTCTTGGGTAGGGTGAAAGTATAGAGTTGTGTCACACTTAGTCAAAAAAATAGTTTCAAGTAAAATGGTTTCATTCTAATCAATTTTAGGTGAAATAGTTTTATCCAAAACCATGTGGCACCTACACAACACATCTCTAGTTTTGAATGAAACACTTATGCTTGAAGCCACCAAATAGATTTTTTTAAATAAAAAAATTGAACCGAGTTTCAATCTATATGAAAGGTTTTAAGTGAGTCCATTTTAGTTGAGAGGGCTTTGGTTGACACCCTTTCTCTCAAAATTGTCTATGTGGTAGCTTAACTCCTCTTTTGGGGAAAAAAATAACTTCAACTCTAGATTTATCCAACTAGTGGTACTTTCATGATAATTTAAAATTAACCTTTTGTAGAGCTTGGAGTCTAGAATCCATTTTTTAATACATTGATTAGTTTAATCATGATTTATTTTTTTTGTAAGTTTGCCTTTATAATAAAACTTGAGGCTGATTAGAAATTTAAAAAATACTAAAACGTATTTAATTTTTTTTTAAATATATAGTGCATTAGAGGATAAAATCCCCTCTAGGAGGGTAATTTTTTTATCAAAAACATCATAAAAAAATTTAGACAATAATTTATGTCCCATGAAAACTATGATGCTTTGATTAAGTTTAACTTTTAAAAATTATTTAAAAATAAATATCATTAAAAAATTATGATATGTGCTAAGACCCCAAAAATAAATAAGCCAAAGGTTGTCAACAACATCCATGAACTAAAGGGATATTTTATAATCAAGAGAGTCATAGATACTCCTGCTCCCCAAGCTACATCATTGGTAGTGAATACAAATTTATTTAGTGAAGCCACAACCAAGAAGTAGGCTGATTTTGATATGTTCCAAGATTAATATATGAAAGTAGTTGTAGAGTTGAATTAGTTGAGGTCTCTTCAACTAGCATCTACAAGTGTAACAGTTCCAATAGCTTCCACTCCATCAAGATCACTAGAACCATTCCCATCAGATAGGGAAGCTTTGCTTGTAGAGATAAAGGAATTGAGAGAGAAAATAGAGAGAGTCAAAGAAGATAGGATGCAAATAATTTGTAAAATGGTGATAGATCTAACTAATTATAGGATATCTAAAATAATGATCAAAGCTGATGATACATGTGGAAAGAACATTCAAAGTTGAAATAAGCTTCTTCCAAGCATAGATAAGATAAGACTAACATTAAAGCAATAACATAGAGATGGATGCCTAAGACTATAATATTAAGGAATTTTTTCAAATGTGCCAGATTTGATCGTAAGGCTCCTGTAGAAATAAAGGAAACTAATGATATGATGTTGTTTCTAAGTTGAAAAATAGATCCTAGGTCTAATGTGTAGATCACTAACATCAATCCTTTTTTAAAGAACTTTAGGATACAAATTGGTAAGGAGATTAGATTGTCTTCCAATATTGAAGGTGAGTCAGTCAACCTTAGATTTGATCCTTTTATGCCTTAGAAATTGATTAAAATTTACTTACTTTTATTGACCTAATGAAACTATGCGAGCCAATATGAAAATATAACTTGTTCTTAACAAAGAAACTGTAAAACCATGTTTCAATAGTAGATTTAGAAAGGGCGGAGTTGAAGGGAAAAGAATGCGGATCTACTGACCCAATAGTGCGGAATACATTCCCTTAACACCTTTACTACAGGGGAGAGAAGCAAAAACGAAAAACTAACAGTTTCAAAAACTTATAGAGATGCATACAACCATGGCAATGAGAAACCAGAAAGATAAGCAAACAAAGATGACACGGTATTTACGTGGGAAAACCCTTTCAGGCAAAAAACCCACCACACAAAGTCAAATCAATTGTATTACAGTAATGAATCGATTACATACAATATCCAGACTTCTTTGTTCAGCTCACAATCACCCAGAGAGTTTTAGATCCACTGTTACAATGTTTTCACAACATACAGTTCAAAACCCTCCTCAAGAACTCACGTCCTTCTGTTCTTTAGCTTGCAACTTCCACTTGCTCTGTAATTCACCACTCATCTAACTTATGAGAAATGACACATCTCTCATCTATATGCAAACAATTCAGAAGAGCAATGAAGTCCATCCTCAAATCACGCAATTGGTCGGATCTGACAGATCTCCCTGCAATGAACCATCCATGCATTCAATGCCATCACCAAAACGGTTGAGCTCGCCACCCTTCCTTGACAAATGCAACTGCCACAATAACTATCTTGGTATCCGTCCAATCACTATTCAACCAGGTGACATGCGTCTAAGACCCATCAACAATCGCAGCTGACAGAGCAACCAAAACGGTCAAACAGACATCGGGCGCGACCAAGACTTCAAGTCATTTCTAACACTGCCGGAGCTGGAGTTGGAGCAGGAGTCGAAACAGGACTCCACTAAAAATACACACTGCCGAAGTCGGAGTCAGAGTCGGAGACGAAACTGGAGTCGAAACATGACTCCACCGAAATTGCAGGTTCAGGAACCAATTCGGTTCTGGGTTTGCCCACAGCAAAGGGGAACTCATCAAAAATAGTTATGACCGGGTAAAGTCAACCCGAGATCAAACCAAGACGGGAACACAAAAGATCGAAGTCGGAGACGGGGACGGAACAGGAGCAAAAATAGGACTTTACCAAAAGTCCAAGATCAGGAACCAATCCGGTTTTGGTTTCGGTTCCGCCTCTACCAATTGCAAGAAACATCAATCCAGAACCAGGACAAGGCAGAGGAAAACACCCCGAGTAGAAACCAAACATCCAGAAGAACCAGATCACAAAAGTAGGAGTCAGGCTCGGAGTCGAAACAAAAACTGAAACAGGAACTTGGCAAACGGACATTGCCAAATTCCAAAACTGGTTCTGCCTCCGCCAGAACCTGCGAAGCGAGAAACAATAGATGGTAGGAAGTAGAGTCAGAGCAGGAACGAGAATCGAAACTCGAAACTTAGGCAAACAGAACAATGCTAAGTTCCATCCCGGTTCCGCCTCCGCCAGAGACCCAGAACATAGGCAAACAGAACAATGCCAAGTTCCATCCTGGTTCCGGTTCCGCCTCTGCTAGAACTTTGCAAACAACACAAAATCACCAAGGCATGAAAACGAGGACTTCAAGCTGGAAGTTGAGACATAATTTCTCAACAATCTCCCACTTGGTGAACACTTCTAGCTTCCTCAAAACATCAAACCTTACTGTCTATCATAGGCCCCAAGGCCCATTGATTCTGTGCACCATCTGAACTTGTCTGTGCTAACCGGCTTTGTCAAGGCATCTACAACATTCTTCAAGATGTCAACCTTATCCATACCGACCTTGCCATCTTCAACCATATCCCTCACGAAGTGATATTGCACATCTATGTGCTTGGTCCTGGCATGGAAGGTTAGATTCTTTGCCAAACAAATGGCACTTTGACTATCACAACAAATTGAAATCTGCTCAGCATTAAATCCAATGTTTGAACACAAACGCCTCAGCTACACTGCCTCCTTGCAAGCATGAGTTGCTGCCATGTATTTTGCCTCTATCATGGATAAAGCAACTATAGCTTGTCGCTTGCTCATCCAACTGATTGCTCCACCATTAAGCATGAAAGTGTATCCACTGGTGGATCTTCTGCTATCAATGTCCCCTACCCAATCAGAGTCAACATATCCCTGAATGCAAAGAGCCCTTTGTGATGCAACCATATTGCCATGGTAACACAAAGCATAATCTGAAGTACCCTTCAAATACCTGAACACTCTCTTTACAACATCACAATGTGATCTCCTTGGATTTTCCATAAAACGGCTTAGAACTCTCACTGCTTGGGCAATGTTTGGTCTTGTACAAACTATAGCATACATCAAACTGCCTACTGCACTTGCATAAGGCACACTGGTCATGTCCTCCATCTTAGTAGCAGACTTTGGACAGTCTTCAGCAGATAGCTTCAATCCTTGCATGATTGGAACAACTAGCTGCTTGCAATCAGTCATGGTAAACCTTTCTAGAACGATTTTCACATACTTACTCTGACTGAGCCAAAGCTTTCTGCTTGTTCTATCCCTGGTTATCTCCATTCCAAGAATGTACCTTGTTGCTCCAAGATCTTTCATTTCGAACTAAGCACACAATTGGGTTTTAAGGTCAAAAATCATAGCCTTGCTATTACCAATGAATAACATGTCATCCATGTATAGAGTAATAACAAGCACACGATCATTCTCACATTTATAATAGATGCAATGATCAAATTTTGATCTCACAAACCCAATTGACAACACAAAAGTGTCAAATTTTTGGTACCACATTCTAGGAGATTGCTTTAGACCATAGAGAGATTTATTTAACTTGCAAACCAGATTTTGTTTACCTCTTTCAACATAATGCTCAGGCTGGGACATGTAGATTTCTTCTTCTAGTTCACCATAGAGAAATGCTGTCTTCACATCCATCTGCTCAATTTCATAGTCATACACAGCTGCCAATGACAAAAAAAATCTGATGGATGTCAGCTTTGCTACAGGGAAAAAGATCCCTCCATAATCAATTCCCTCAACTTGGGAAAAACCCTTTGCAACCAGTCGTGCCTTATACTTCTCCACACTGCCATCAAGGCCTGTCTTCCTTTTGAATATCCATTTGCAGCCAACAGGCTTTCGCCCTTTAGGCAGTGGTACCAACTTTCAGGTATCATTCTTTTTCAAGGAATCCATCTCCTCATTCATGGCTTCCAGCCAAGACTTTGAATTAGCCATGTTGATTGCTTCTTTGACAGTCCTAGGCTCATCAGTGCTGGTAATTAGGGCATAAGCACAATTTGAATCTAATATAGAGAAACCATACCTTTCTGGTTGCCTTCTTTCTCGTGTAGATCTCCTTAGAGGCTGAGGTTGTTCTTCATCATCAGAACTTCCAGAGCTGCTTGAGCTCTCCTCAATCTTAGGTACACCATGCAACTCTTCCCTTTCTAGAGTTTGGGGAATCTCAACTACATCCTTCTTCTTGTCACTCTGATTTGTCTCAGGCTGTTGATCACTTACTAGAGGTTTCAGCTCATGAAATATCACGCTTCTGCTATACAAAACCTTCTTAGTAACATGGTTCCAAAGCTTGTATCCTTTCACACCAAATCCATAGCCGATGAGAGTACATTTCACAGCCTTGTTATCCAACTTTGATCTCTTTTCATTTGGCACATGAACATATGCCTCACAGCTAAAGACCCGAACATGCCTTAATGAGGGTTTCTTACCTGACCATGCTTCCAAAGGTGTCTTATCAACAAGCACTGAACAAGGAGATCTATTAATCAAATAACATGCTTTAGCAACAACCTCAACCAGAAACTTTTGCTCCAGACCAGCACCACTCGGCATACTCCTTTCCTTTTCCATCAGTGTCCTGTTCAACCTTTGAACAACTCCATTTTGTTGTGGAGTGTAGGGGGTTGTCTTATGCCTTTTAATTCCATGATCAGTGCAGTACCTTTCAAAATCTATAGAACAAAACTCACCTCCATTGTCTATCCTTAAACACTTTATTTTCCTTCCAGTCTAATTTTCAACCAAAGATTTGAATTCTTTAAACCAACTGAACACTTCTGATTTACTTTTAAGAAAGTATACAAATGCCCTTCTCGAACAGTCATCAATAAAAGAAACATAATATCTAGACTTCGATAACGAAGGAACATCAACTAGACCAAACACATCAGAATGAACATAATTCAGTATACTAGAAGATTTGTGAGGACTAGAGGAGAAAGAAACACGGTGTTGCTTTCCATAGATACAATGTTCACAGAAATCGAACTCAAGGTTACAATCATCAAGCCCTTCTACAAGGTTTTTGTTCTTCAAGGTTTTTAAACCTTTCTCACCTATGTGACCAAGTCTATGATGCCATAACATAGTCTTCTCTGCTAGGAGTTTTACCTCCAAAGCATTTGCAGATAGTGAAGAGTCTTCATCTTTCTCTATAGGTGCAGAATTACATGACTTTACAGAGGCACTGTTACAAAGAATAGGTCGTGCATCTAGCTTGTACAGAGTGCCAGTACGAACACCCTTAGCTAACACCATTGCACCTCTAGCCATTTTACATCCCTTACTAGAAAAAGAAACTTCTACACCAGCATCATTTAACTTACTAACAGAAAGAAGATTTCGAGCCAAACCTGGGATGTGAAGAACACCACCAATTCCTTTGACTCTCCCGTCAGGAAACTGAATTCTGACCCTTCCTCTGCCAACAATCTCCAGCGTTGAATCACTTGCCAAGTATACCTTTCCACCATCATACTTCTCATACTTTGAGAACCAATCTCTATTGGATGTCATGTGAAAAGAGGCACCTGAATCAACTAACCAAACATCATCTGATGCCTGAGTTGTCAAGGCTGCTGCAATGAAGGCATCTGCATCACTTTGAGAAGATTCGTTATCAGAAGCATTCTTCTTCTTCTTCTCCTTGCAGTCCTTCCTGATATGACCAGGTTGCCCACAGTTCCAGCACTTTACCTTGAACTTTTTACCAGGAGACTTTGATCTCCCTTTAGACTTGGATTTCGACTTGTTGTCTTTCTTCTTGCCTTTCTCCTTTGTTCTACCTCGAACAAAAAGAGCATCTTTGGCCATCTTAGAAGATTTCCTTCGCATTTCTTTAGACAAAAGTGAAGCAACCACATCATCAGTCTTGAAAGCAGTGGTTGTGCTTCCAATAGCCATCACAAGATGATCCCAACTGTCAGGTAATGAACACAACAGGAGCATGCAACGATCCTCCTCCTCAATCTTTACACCTACAGATGCCAGCTGAGTAACACTCATATTAAATGAGTTCAGATGATCTGCAACAGATGCACCTTCACCCATCTTCAAGGAGTACAACTTCTTTCTCAGGAATAACTTGTTTACCAGAGATTTTCCTTGGTAAATATCACCAAGCTTCTTCCACAAAGCAGCTGCAGACATCTCCTCATGAACATTCAAGAGCACAGAATCGGCTAGACTTAGTCTTATCAATCCTCTTGCTTTTCTTTCAGCAAGATCCCAAGCTTCTTGGGTCATAGTTTGTGGCTTAGTTCCATACACTGCAATCCAGAGGTCTCTATCCACAAGCAAGTCTTCTATCTTGAGTTTTCATAACTCAAAGTTGCTGCCATTAAACTTCTCAATATCTATTCTATCAGATGTACTCGCCATCTCACAACAGAAACAAGTTTAACAATGCAAGTCTCCCACTGAAACAATATTAGTGCAAAAAACTAATTTGCCCTAGGAAGGATAACATGAATTGGCCAAGCTCTGATACCACTTTGAAGGGAAAAGAATGCGGATCTATTGACCCAACAATGGGGGAATACATTCCCTTAACACCTTTACTACAGGGGAGAGAAGCAAAAATGAAAAACTAACAGTTTCAAAAACTTATAGAGATGCATACAACCATGGCAATGAGAAACCAGAAAGATAAGCAAACAAAGATGACACAGTATTTACGTGGGAAAATCCTTTCAGACAAAAAACCCACCACGCAAAGTCAAATCAATTGTATTACAGTAATGAATCGATTAGATACAATATCCAGATTTATTTGTTCAGCTCACAATCACCCAGAGAGTTTCAGATCCACTGTTACAATGTTTTCACAACATACAGTTCAAAACCCTCCTCAAGAACTCATGTCCTTCTGTTCTTCAGCTCGCAACTTCCACTTGCTCTGCAATTCACGACTCAAACTTAACTCGTCTAACTTATGAGAAATGACACATCTCTCATCTATATGCAACCAATTTAGAAGAGCAATGAAGTCCATCCTCAAATCACGCAACTGGTCAGATCTGACAGATCTCCCTGCAACGAGCCGTCCATGCATTCAATGCCATCACCAAAACGGTTGAGCTCGCCACCCTTCGTTAAAAAATGCAACTGCCACAATAACTATCTTGGTATCCGTCCAATCACTATTCAACTAGGTGCCACGCATCCAAGACCCATCAGCAATCGCAGCTGACAGAGCAACGAAAATGGTCAAACAGACATCGGGCGCGACCAAGACTTCAAGTCATTTCTAACACTGCCAGAGCCGGAGTCGGAGCAGGAGTCAAAACAGGACTCCACTGAAAATACACACTGTCGGAGTCAGAGTCGGAGTCGAAGATGGAACTAGAGTCGAAACATGATTCCACCAAAATTACAGGTTCAGGAACCATTTCAGTTCCGCGTTCGCCCACGGCAAAGGGGAACTCATCAAAAATAGTTCTGATCGGGTAAAGTCAACCCGGGGTCAAACCAAGATAGGAACACAAAAGATCGGAGTCGGAGTCAGGGACAGAACAGGAACAAAAATAGGACTTTACCAAAAGTCCAAGATCAGGAACCAATTTGGTTCCGCCTCCGCCTCCACCTCCGCCAACTGCAAGAAACAACAATCTAGAACCAGGACAAGGCGGAGGAAAACACCCCAAGTAGAAACCAAACATCCAGAAGAACCAGATCACAAAAGCAGGAGTCGGGCTCGGAGTCGAAACAAAAACTGAAACAGGAACCTGGCAAATGGACATTGCCAAATTCCAAAACTGGTTCTGCCTCCACCAGAACCTGCGAAGCAAGAAACAACAAACGATAGGAAGCGGAGTTGGAGCAGGAACAAGAACCGAAACCCAGAACTTAGGCAAACAGAACAATGCCAAGTTCCATCCCGGTTCCGCCTCCGCCAGAGACCCGGAACTTAGGCAAACAGAACAATGCCAAGTTCCATCTTGGTTCCGCCTCCGCCAGAACTTTGCAAACAATACAAAATCACCAAGGCATGAAAACGAGGACTTCAAGATGGAAGTTGAGACATAATTTCTCAACAAGAGTTATGTGCACCTTTCATACAAATTTGGAGCTAAATTTGCTGGACTAAGTCACCTAGGATGCCTATGTCTGAGTTGATTTTTTTTGGATATGAAAATGCAATCTTGTAGCTCTTTGTATCCCTTCTATTTTCCCATTGTGTGACCTATATCTTCTAATCTAAACCTACAAAAAAATGGAAAATAAATGAGGGGGTGCCTATATAGGAGTTTTCCTCGGTCAAACACCTATTTTTGTATTTCTACCTCAACAAATAGTTAATAAATTGATTGATAAAAATGTGTGTGTTCCTAGTTCCTTAAGTGCTTCTAAGGTTGTAATGAGCTAAAATGCATTAAAACCTACTCAAATGTGTTAGAGAAGGATTCCTGAATGATAACGATAAGATCCACCTAAGATAAAGTCAAATAACCCTAGGAAAATTGGAAACACAAGAATACCCCACCTTATGTAGCAAGTAGTATGAAGCTTGAAGATGAGAACACTTTGAAAACAAGTCAATAGGTTGTAGAAAATGGCCAAGAGAACTTTCCAAACCTAGATTCGATTCTATCACATCCTTCTATTGGCATCAAACTCCAATCATTGGATGAAACTTGATCAAATATGAAAATCTAAGCTTGAAAACCTACAAATTCAAATATATTTTGGCATAATGCAGTTGTCACAATAATTTCTTTCTTCCTTTTTTTAATTAGTTTTTAAATGGTGAAATGACGAGGTATTAATCTAATTTCTTGAAAATTAAATCCCGATATAGCTGACAATTAATATTTGGAATTTAAATAATAAATTTATATCCTCTACATATTAAAAATTGGAGCCAAAATAGGGGACCAAGTTAATTAGGGCTTCATTATCCCAGCCCTATTTTGCACGGCGTGTAAAGTTTTAGGAGAAAAATATTAAATTTTTACTTTGGTTTTGTACATGCAATTTCTTGATAATTGATAAAATGGGCCATTAAATGCATAATTGAGGAAATTAGGGTTTGACTAGGGAATGCTTAAATGCATTGGTGAAAGGGTCACTCAAGTAGGTTCCAAACAAAGTGTGAAATTGCGCTTTCACCTAAAAGGGAGTATAATTCTTGATGCTATATTTAGCCCCCACTTTAGCAGCCATATGATACTACATGTATATATGCAATCTAAAGTACTAAAAGTAAATCATATCATAAATGGATACTCAAAAGGATACTATAGATCATTCATCAAATGCGAGAATGAAGCCCCTAGTGTAGTAATTTGTAAAACCATAATGTTAGGAACCGAATCTTGTAAAATTAGATCGTTAGACATTCAAAGATCCTTTTTTACCTACAAACAAATGTGTTAGTCCAAAAAATTCTATGGAGAATAAAATTTGAGGGTATACAAGAGAAATGGTCAAGTTCAATAGGGAACTGTATACCAACCTTTGTTTTCTCCTGGAACCTTTTATTTACCTCTACCACCCGCCTGCAGACTTCTATCAGGATAAACTTATCCTTTGCATACTTGGGGAGCATCAAACCCTCCAATTCTAATATATGAAAACCTTTGGAACTATATGAAGTGACTCCCATAGGTTTCAAGTAGCTGTAGGTTATGATATGTTCTTGTCAATTTGAATTATTCAATGTTATTTGAGTTGAGCACGTTACACAAAATTATTTTTACAACTTCTCAAAACTCTTTCACAAAATAATATCTTTTTCAAGATTAACTAACATAATAAACTACTTTAATTTAATGAAGTGAATAGTTCTAATATAAATATGACATGTTATGGAAAGAGATCACAATTTCCTCTATGTAGGAAATGGATTGTACAATATTTTAAATATGTGTCTTGAATTGATTAACAAGTTTTTCGAATTCTTTTATAAGAATCTTTATTCTTTTGTAATGTCTATAATTCATTTGAGCTAAGCCTAGTGTTCTTTATTATTAATTTAATGATCTTTTAACTTCAAATCTAACTATTCATTTAAAAGTGTTAAGCCAAAAAACTATTTTATTATTAGAATATTCAATGAACAAAAATATGGTAAGTTTATATTCTTATTCGGTTTCGGTGGTGTAATTATTTATCAATTTTGAATTTAAAATGAATGATGAATGGATGTGTGTGTAACTTTTTTATTCTTTCTTTTAAGTTTATTTACAATTATGACATTTGTTATCTAAAAATTATAATATAATTGATGTAATAAGTCATATTAATGTTGATATGTTTATTATATAATTCACATACACTAAACCAAAATTATTTTATTTTAGGGTCTATATTAAGAAATCAATGGACCTTGTAAGTCACCTTCTAGTATTTGATTACGGGGATCAATTTGGATAGTAAAAATTTCTATATATTTTTAAAATTTTAGAAAAAAATATGTTAAAATAAAGTGAGATTATTTATTAAAAGAAAAATTGATAAATAATTAGATTCAATATGGAAGAATTTTAAGTTATCAACATCTAACTATGTCAAACTTAATCTTTATCCCAAACATTAAATATATAAATTATTTAATAAATTCATTTATTCATTATCCTATAGTTCACCTTTAAGTGTCCACATCATTAAATCTATAATATCTAATGACTCTATTATTATCCTATGATGAATCTTTATAATTTACAATGTCAATTGATTTACATCAACATTTCTCTCTAAATATATTTGGTTACAAAATATATTAGCCTTCCATAAACCAAATTTTGTGTATAATTAACTTTAAAAAATAGATAAAAATAACTTCGACTAACATACATCATCAAAATTGGTTTTTCTTCTATGAAAGGGCCTAAGAGGTGAGTGGACAGCGAATATTGTGTTTGCAAAATCTAATTTTAAAAGTTATCTATTGCATAACAACTATTATATTAAATTGTCTGTTTGCCTTATTATCAGAGGGAAGCTTCCAGTCTTGAATTTCTTGTTGATATTTATTACATATTAATTAGAAATAATAAAGGGCTTCAACGGTCAAATGTGATAAACTTTTTGAAACAATTTAATCTGTAAATTTAAAAAACCAATTCCCTTGAGATCGAGCAATAAAATCTCTGGACCGGTGCTGTTGTTACAAAGTTAGTTACTTTTAGTAAACTTGATTACAAGATGTATGAGTACATGTAAAAGAGTTTAACGTGGAGATTACAAGAAAGATTACAAGATTGTATGATGAAGAGATACAGTCGGTCTCAGAAGTGGGTTACAAGTGTGAGGGTAGAAAAGAAAATAGCAATTAAGAATAAGCATAGTTGGATTGAAGGCAGAGAAGAGAAGATAGATAAGTAAAAGAAGGATAGTTAGATTGAAGGAAGATCTTGGTGCGAGAAGAGAAGATAGATAGTTGGATTGAAGGAAGAGAAGAGAAGATAGAGAAGCATGCAGGCGCGTATTTTCTATTCCACACTTGAGTTTGCTGAGATGGATGGCGTTGCGAAAGAGGCTTTCTGGACACTAATTTCACAGCATGCCGAATATCAGAAGACGCTTTATTTCTACGACCAGATCGAACATGAGCTGAAGTCATGGGTTAATGTTGGCTACTTCGCACGCCCAGGTGAGTGGCCAAGTGCAGAAGCACGTTGGTTACACACTATTCTTGTTGAATCTCACAAGCCTGCAGCAAATGCGATTCCAGTAAAGACATATGTCGTTCGCTTCGAGGGTGCACTTCCTGGACAGTTGTTATGTGATTATTATAACGGAATTCCTGGGGACGTCCATTTCGTTCAGGTATATGGTGATGGCCCCTACTCCATGCCTACCTTGTGGGATTTTCATCTCCGTGTTCAATCTGCGTATAGGATACAGCTTGGTATGCCTCCATTTGCCAGAAGAGAGGAGTTTCGCCATATTCTTCGAGGCCGCATGGCCGCCGAGCCTTCTGATCCCCGCTGGACTGCCATTTACAACTTTCTCTTTAATGGACCTCCAACACGATAAGCTAATCATAACTCCTTCCTCCCAATTCTTGTTATTAAGTTTTCCTCTTCTTGTTATTAAGCGGAGCGGTCAAGCACAAGGAAATGCTTCTTTACAGGAAGAAATGGTCTACAATCTTTACATTCCTGAGGTATTTACTGTCAGAACAATTGTATAATCTGTCGTCATTATCTGTGCTGGTTAGCTATTTAGTATTTAAATTTCTTGAAATTAGTTATACAGTCAAACTGCTCCTACATTGATTTAGGGATTTTACCATGGAATGTGCTTCTCTTCTAATTTGTCTACTCTCAAAGGCTGTAAACTAGGGCAAACAAATTTATCAGAATTGATTTGTGAAATCAGAGACATTTTTCAAAAAAATATTTGTCTATTACTAAATCTGTTTTTTAAATGATAAAAATGGCTGTCAGTTATCAAATTCTTATTATCTATTATTGTACTGGTAAGTGTGTACACATCATTCATTATTATGTTCTATGCAATTTATGTTACTGTATACTTTTTGTATTTTGAGGCTGTTTAAATTGTAATGGTTTTATAGACATGTTTAGACAACACATTCTAAATTCAATTGTTCAGATGGTTCATTTGAAATCACACTAACTTTTGGAGTGAAACCCATCAATTAATTTGAATTCAAATGAACTGCCTAAACAAATTAAAATTTAAAATGTACATTTCTACCAAAATTAATTTAACAATTTCTCAACACTCTTTTAAAAGAATTTCAAGATTAACCTTTTATAATTCTTGAAAAAAAATTGACATTATAAGCTACAGTAATTTCTGATATAATTCTTGAAAAAAGAACTGACAAAATTAGTTATACAGACGTCATTATTTGTGCTGTTTATCTCTTGTCATTATCTGTGCGCATACACTCATTTAAGATGTGCTTCTCTTCTAAATTGTCTACTCTCAAAGGTCCTAAACTAGGCCAATTTTTTTTTATTTGAATTGATTTGTGAAATCATGAGACATTTAAAAAAAAAAATTTGTCTGTCATTAAATCTGTTTTTTAAATGTTAAAAAGGGTTGTCAGTTATCAAATTCTCATTATCTATTACTGTAATGGTAAGTGTGTACATATCATCCATAATTATGTTCAATGCAACTTATGTTACTGAATACTTTTTGTATTTTGAGGCTGTTTAAATTGTAATATTTTTAGAGACATGTTTAGACAACACATTCTCAATTCAATTGTTCAGATGGTTCACCTGAAATCGCACTAACTTTTCCATCAAAACCCATCAATTAATTTGAATTCAAACGAACTGCCTAAACAAATTAAAATTTAAAATATACTTTTCTACCAAAATTAATTTAACAATTTCTCAACACTCTTTCAAAAGAATTTCAAGATTAACCTCTTATAATTCTTGGATAAATATGACATGGTATGGAAAGAGATTGTAAAATATTTTTATGCTAAATAGTGTTTCATTTATTGCTATTACTTTAATTTTTAGTTCTCAATGAGAATTAAAATATATTGTCTCTTGATTAACAATTTTTTCAAAAGCTTTTACAAGAATCTTTATTCTTTTATAATGTCTATAATTGATTTAAACTACAAGGCTAGTGTTGTTTCTTATTATTTTAATGATCTTTAACTTCAAATCCAACATTTCATATCAAAATGTTAAGCCAACAAATTGTTTTATTATTAAAATATTCAATGAACAAAAATATGCTAGAATTCTTTTCTTATTAAAACAAATGATGAATCGGTGTATGCAAGATTTTGTGACTTTTTTGTTCTTTGTTCTATATTTTTTTACAATTATGATATTTTCTCTTTCCAAGGTTTCCTCACATGTGTAAGAGGATGTTTGTCCAAATGAAAGTCTAAAGTATCGTCACATATGTGTTTGAGGATACTTGTCCAAAATTCTCTTTCCAAGGTCTCCTCACACATCTGTGAGAAGAAACTTGTCTTTGGTCTCTCTTTCCCATACATCCTCTCACATATGTGTGTGAAGACTCATCCTCCTCCACTAGATTAGGTCAAGTAAATTCTGGCCCTTAATACTTTATCAGTCCTCCCCTCTCTCAAGTGCATCAATATATTGATGTCGCTTGGTGATCCCTCATCAAATATAACCTCTAATGAATCTTCTACCATTAATATCCAAATCAAATCTCAACCATGTATTCTCCATCCCCATGATATATCAATCCAACCTTCTCCAACCCAAAATCAATAACACTCCCCATTACAACTTAGTTATGTTGTAGCTTTGAGAAGTACCTAAATTCTGCCATCAACATATCAACATTAATAGTTCATCAAGAGGATCCTTGGATGTGATTGAAGACTTATCAATATTATTGGGTGTACATCCATCATCTTCTTTCTCAAAAAAAGGTATGATGGAGAACGAGTTATAAGATTCTTATCATTGCATTTGTGTCATGATTAATTCATCAAAACCCCTAAATTTAACAACTTGTGGATTAAGATGAAAATGAGAGAGCTTGAAGTGAGAGTTGAAATAAATAAGATGGGAGATGAGGAATCATAGCATGAACAAATAGTAGCCCAATATTTTAATGAATTAAGGATTTGATAATATTGATGTCAGCCCGCAAGAGGCTAAAGAGATGATTTCAAAAAGTAATATACTTATTGTCCCTAGTATGGAATTAATGAAAATGTTTTTACTTGATCAAGTGAGAACACAAGAAGACCCAATTCTAATTGCTGAGTTTGAATCAAATGAAGGGGTAAGTGGCATAGGGTATAACATTAGGATTGAAACCTTGGAATTTTGGGCCAAAAGAAGAGTTCACAAAAACTAAGGTTTCTAGATATAGTGTAGGAAATGAAAGGGACAGATATGGTGAAAACATTAAAGGATACATCTCCTCTAGAAGCTACAACCATGAAAATGCATTCAACTATGTTCACCTGAGCTGCAGTTAAGGAGATGGATGCTAGATTGGGAGAGTACGAAAAGGAACAATTTTTTTTAAATAATGAAGTCAATAAATTGTTCATGGAAAATGTGAAGTTAAAGGAACAATTGAAAGGAGTAGGCCCCTCACAAAACAAGGAAATAATGTTCTACCAACCTCCTCTTGATCCACCAGTTGATATAGAAAGTGCTTCCACTAAACAAGTGAACATTCTTAGACAAGGGATTGAAGAGTTAAAGAAAGCAAACAATGAGGGTAAGAAAGGAGTGAAAAAGAAAAAATGCAATGTTTTAGAGAAGGTCTTGGAGCATAGGATAAAGCTAATTGTGGATAAGTTGGAAAGTGTGTAGGATTGCTACAAATCACTGACACATGCAATTAATCAGATGAAAACACATGTACCCATATTGGATCCCCTTTTTAAGAATTAGAAACCCATACACCATACATTGTTAACCTTGTACAAAATATTACAAAGGAGCACTAAGGCTCCTACAACATTAAAATCTATAGAGCAGATGGTGAAAATAGTTATAGATGAATTCCAATATATACGAGGAGAGTACCAAAATATTAGAACAAGAATATATTCATTTCATACTTTGAAGTAGTGGTTTGTGCCAAAAATATTGAAAGATGATGACCAATTGAAGGACCTCAATGAATGGAAGAGTGATTTTGGTTGGAGATTGTTCCACATTGCATCACTCACATACAAAAGGATGGTGATTTGAGTCTTCACAGCTTCAACTTAATCACAGATGGATAAATAATCTTGGATGCTAGATATTCTAAGTTTATCATGGATGACAGGGTGTTACTAGAAAGTTGATGGAAGATTCACCTTACAAATATATTGAAAATTCAAGAATACAAATGGCCACATGATTATACAATGTATGAGTGGGAGTACAAGTATTTGGCTCCTCTCAAACAGTAGGCCTTGGGGCTATCACCGTGGAAGAACTAGACATCCAGATACACTAATAAAGAGAAAGGACCTTGAACAAATCTTCAATGATCACGGGTGCCTTACGGAGATTAATAGACTATGGTGTCACAAGTGCTGGAGACTTCATTAGTTATCTACTTTCTCTATTTTCTCTTAATTATGTTTTAAGCAAAACTAATGTTTAGTTTATACGATGAGGCATGAATTTTGAAAAGATGTCATATTTTGTAATGGTCTAAAGCTTCTTGCAGCTTCTCTTATAAAAGAGAAACCAAGATCGAATTTTGATATCATCATCACAGGCATTTATAAAAACATGTGTGAGGAGACTTCAACTATATTGTAATATCTCTTTGAAGCAATAAATGGAGAAGA
Source organism: Sequoiadendron giganteum (assembly GCA_007115665.2). Classification (NCBI taxonomy): domain Eukaryota; kingdom Viridiplantae; phylum Streptophyta; class Pinopsida; order Cupressales; family Cupressaceae; genus Sequoiadendron; species Sequoiadendron giganteum. The sequence goes on from CM021101.1 coordinate 816,474,408, forward strand.
AGATTTAATCTGGTGCTCAAATTCTGGTCTCAATTATTTGTTGATAATATTGTGTATGAGTGGATTTTTTTATGTATTTTAGGTGGGAATATAAGGGTATATTATGAATTAGTATCAATTATTTGTTCATAATACTATGTATGATATAATAAGTTGTGGTCTTGAATTGTGGTTTTGGATTTTTCATGTATTTTCGGTGTGAATATAGGGGTATATTATGAATACATAGTATTTTAGATATTATTTTATTGAAAATATTGATTTTTCTTCTAATTTTGCAATCTCTTAGTTTTAGTTTTCAATGTCAATCAGACCTAAGAGATCATTCCTTTGTTTGTAATGAGGAGGCTTAGTTCACCTAATGTTAATATATCTATATGTATTATTAAATCACAAATGTTCATTATTGTTTCCTTCATACAATCATATTCAATGCATGACATACATGAAATTATATTCTAACTAAACAAAATTAATTTTAACCAAAGTAAGAAAACTAAGAAGAATGAATTACATTCAATAATAAGTTACACCATACATATAACCAAAGTTCAGGTGACAAGCTAACCTCTTAAGGTGACAGGCTAGTTAAGGTGATAAAACATCATAATCATCTGCATTGCCAACAAGATCAGAATCCCGATCACTCATTTTTGCATTCGCTTGATTTTCTTTCTCATCCTCATTTTTGACATGCGACTCATTCTCTCTCCCAATCTCTTCATTGGTAATCAAAATATCTTCTTCAAATACTCCATCATCAGCTTCATCCACTTCTTTGAATGTTTCTTGTAAATTAACATATATTACCCATCAAGCATTATATCAACAACTTCCACGAATTTTCATTTGTTATGAGACTCTATTTGAATGACATATGACCATCTTGTGCTTCTTAAATCATCAATTAGAAATGACTAGTTAATTTGAAGAGGGGAAACATATGACTCATTTGTCTCTGATAAAAATTGTCGTGTATTTGCATGTACAAATCCATACTCATCAAATTATATTGTGGATGGTCATATCCACTTAAATTTTAATAATATAGGACTATTTTCACCAAAATCCACTTGAATAATTTTTTGGATGAATCCAACATAAAATTTCTTCTCAATTTCGTGAAGAAATTTAGCACTAACAACACAATCACAATTTTTCCTTCCTTTATATTTTTAGGCCCACATTAAACTAAAACACATAGCCCATATATGTGGAGATTGTGAAAGCTCACTTTCCTCTGTTGTTACATCTTGACCTTCTTCTTTTGCATCACTAACTGTGTGAACAATCCATTCTTTAAATTTTGGAAAAGAATCACCTCCAATCAAATAACGACATTTGGGATTTTGAGGTCGATGTTGCATCCAAGTTTGATTTTCTTATTCATATTTTCTACATAGAATATCAACATACAAATAGTAATATTAATAATATAAATGTTTAAATGCAATTGAGTAATTTTTTTTTTACCTATGACACTTATCGAACGAAGTTATGTTTTGAAGAAGGGCAGGTGCATGGTAATGGGTAGCAAATTAGCGGATAACTTACTTTTTCATCCCAAAATAGTGAAAATGCGAATGCGTTATAGTAAAACGTGCTCGCGTTATGGCTTGGTAATGACCGAGCCTAGGCTCGGTCATTACCAAGCCATAATGTGGGTGTGTTAAAACATGAGCGCGTTATGGTTTAAATTTCAAAAAATGCGCGCATTTTGAGTTCAAAAACTGTGTATTTTTTGAAATTAAAAAAAACTTATCCAAAACGTGAGCGCCTTTGGTCTACATTGAAATTTTTTTCTTATCTTTTTCTTGTTATCTTTTAGGGAAACTATATACATGAAATAAACATTTAAGTATAAGTTGACATTTACATATGAACATTTAATTTCTTATACTTTAAGTTATATTTCATGTATATAGGCAGGATGTTTGAGAGTGTTTCAGATATCTAAGAGTTACAATGCAAATTCTAGTTTTTGGAAGATCTCAAAAATTTCAGACTTAGTCAAATTTTAGTAATTAGCATGTCAAATTTTAGTAATCGGCAAGTTGTATCATCTTTCTCTCTCTGTCTGACACATTTTTTATCCCTTATTCTCTAGACCTCTCTCACACACTCTCCCCTTCCTTCTATACTTCTACCTATCTAGCCTTTCTCTCCCCCTCCATACCTCCCTCATTTCCTCTTTCCCTCCTTCCATCCTTTCCTCTAATTTTCTTTATCCCCCCCCTCTCTCTTCCTTCCTCCCACCCACCTTCCATATCTACTTCAATCTATCTAACCTATCTCTCTTTACCTCTCTCTCTCCCTCCCTCCTCTCTCCCTCTTCCTTCATCCCAAACACCTTCCCTCTCTACTTATCTCTATCTAACCTATCCCTCTCAACATATCTCTCACCCTCTCTCCTCTCTCTCTCTCTCTCTCAATCTCTCTACCTTCCTCCTTCCCTCCTCTCTCTCTCATTCTCTTTATCACGCTTCTCTTCTTCTATCCCTCCCTCCTCCCCTTTCTATTTCTATCTCTCTCCCTCCCTCCTCCCTTCTCCCCCCTCTCTATCTCTCCTTCCCTATATACTTCTCTCTACCTCTCTCCATCTCTATCTCTCCCTCCCTCATTCCCTCTCTCTCCCTCTCCCTCTCCCTCTCCCTCTTCCTCTCTCCCTCTCTCTTAATCTCCCAAAATTCCTCCTTCCCTTTGTGTTTCTCTCTCTCACACACTCTCTCCCTCCCCCATCTCTCTCTCTTTGGTTTAGGCTTTATGGTTTATGGTTCATGGTTTAGTATTTAGGGTTTAGGTCCAATCCCCTCTCTCGCCCTTTCTCTCTCAGGTCTATCCCTCCTTCTATCCTTCCCACCCCTCTCTCTTGCTTAGGCATATCTCTCACTCCCTCTATCTCTCTCTCTCCTAGGTCTCTCCCTCTTAGGTCCCCTCTCCCTCTCGTAGGTCTCTCTCTCTCTATATCTGTCTCTCCCTCTTGCAGGTCTCTCTCTCTCTCTATATCTGTCTCCCACTCCCTATTTGTCCCTCTCCCTCTCTCTCCCTCCAACCCCGTATCCATATCTCAGGTATCTCCCTCCCACCCTAACTAGATAACTCTCTCTCTCTCTCTCCCCTATCTCTTAGGTCTCTCTCTCCCACCCCCTCTCCCTCTCCCAAGTCTCTCCCTCCCACCCTAACTAGAGAACTCCATCTCTCTCTCTCTTTGGTCTCCCTCTCCCACCCCCTCTCCATCTCTTGAGTCTCTCATTACCAACCTAACTACAAAAATCTCTCTCTCTCTCTCTCCCCCTGTCTCCATCTCTACCTCTCTTTCAACTCTATCCCTCCCACTCCCTCCCCCTCTCTCAAGTCTCTCCCTCCCACTCTAAGTATATAACACTCTCTCTCTCATTTCTGTCCCTCCCACCCATCCCCCTCTTCTCAAGTCTCCCTCCCACCCTAACTAGAGAACTCTCTCTCTACCCTCTATCTCTCTCCCACTCATCCCTCTCTCTCTCAGTCTCTCTCTCTCAATCTCTCTCTCTCTCAGTCTCTCTCTCCCTCAAGTCTTTACCTCCCACTCCCTCTAACTCTCTATAGTACCTTTTTCTCACTCAATGGCTCTATCTCTCTCCCCTCTACCCTTAACCTTAAACCCTTAACCCTTAAACCCTAAACCCTTAAACCCTCTACTCTTAACCCTCTACCCTCTATCTCTATCAAGTCTCTACCTCCTACCCCCTCTTTCTCTATCAAGTCTCTCTCCCACTCAATCCCACTCTCTCTCTCTCTCTCTCTCTCTCTCTCTCTCTCTCTCTCTCTCTCTCTCTCTCTCTCTCTCTCTCTCTCTCTCTCTCAAGTCTCTACCTCCCACACCCTCTCCCTCTCTCAAGTCTCTCTCTCTCACTCACTCCCTCTATCTCTCTCCCCTCTACCCATAATCCTCTACCCTAAACCCTTAAACCTTAAACCCTATACCCTTAAACCCTCTACCCTCTACCCTCTATCTCTCTCAATTATCTCCCTCCTACCCCTATCCCTCTCTCAAGTTTGTCTCTCACTCAATCCTTCTATCTCTCCCCCCTCTAGCCCTAACCCTCTCCCCTCTACCCTCTACCCTCTACCCTTAAACCCTTAAACCCTCTACCCTAGCATTCCAATTTAGTGAAATTGGGAAAGAAGTTTGAGGTATAGGTTTGAGGGTATAGGCTGAAGGATTAGGGTTGAAGGTCCAATGTATATGGTAGAGGGTAGAGGGTAAAGGGTAGAGGGTTGAGGGTTGAGGGTTTAAGGGTTGAGGGTACAGGGTTGAGGGTAAAGGGTATTGGGTTGAGGGTAGAGGGTAAAGGGTTTAAGGGTTAAGGGTTAAGGGTTAAGGGTTGAGTGTTTAAGGGTTTAAGGGTTGAGGGTATAGGGTTAAGGGATTAGGGAAAAGAGGGAGGGATGGAGGAATGAATATATGGAGGGAGAAGTGAGATAGAGAGAAGTAGAGAAGAGGAGAGGGATAGAGATAGATGAGGGTTGAAGATCCAATGTATAAGGTAGAGGGTTAAGTGTAGTGGGGAGAGAGATAGAGGGAGTGAGTGAGTGAGAAACCCGAGAGAGGGAGAGGGGGTAGGAGGGAGATAC